>JAJJMB010002020.1:6487489-6688025 GCA_023531105.1 Papaver atlanticum | reverse complement strand
GTTTTTCTAAGAGAGTTTGTGAGCAAGAATGAAGTGTAAAAGTTTCAAATCCTCTCATCGTGCAAGAGTGATTGTGTAAGAGATTGAACTCGGCTGTTTTATCTTGGGGACGACGCGACATGGAAGAACTGCTTGCACAATCTTGGGCAGAGCCTCGAAACGTCTTAAAGAGAGCGACCTGGTCGTGACTCAGCCATAACATTTTTGTTTGTTTGGTTTTATGATTGTTTTGCAGACTATTTTTAGTAATTGTTCCAACAAGAACTCATCCATTCCATGAAGAATTCGCCATTTGATTGACGAAATTGGTGGCTAAACCAATGGCATGAACGCTCATGATCTCGCAGTGAGAGGAAAGCTCCACATGTCCAAACTTGGTGGGCATCTTCTCAATCCCTTCTTCTAATCCAGCAAGTTAGCTCGTAGTTATTGTAGTTGTAGCCTGTTTCCTTTCATTTCTTTCGTATCTTTGTCGTACTGCCTCGACAGACGTCCAAAATAAAAAACCAAACCAATCATTAAGTAAATTAGTTCGAATACTTAAGAAATCAGTCTTTTGTAAAAGCAAATATGGATGTTTTTCATAATGGATATAGGATTAGTGTAAGTAAAATTTCCACAACGACTTTACTTGACCCCATCGAAGGGTTGTCCTAAGACTCCTGACATATTGTTAACTACATAATGTCAATATTATTTATTTTTTTCCTTAATCACGACAATATGCGATTTCACCGAATGACTTTATTGAGGTACGTCACACATGTAAGTTTACATTACGATTTTTCTTTTTGTAGCATGCGAACTCATCGAACGGGCAACTCAATATCAACATAGCCGTATTACAATAGTAGAGATAGTTGACGACCTTTGCAATTACAATATCACAAAGTATTCCCACCCTCAAGGAAATGAAGAAATTAACTAAAAAGAGTGTAAACTCTTAAGAAACAACCCATCAACCCATGGTCAGATTTTATAAAAGGTAGATAGTGACGTGTAGATACATGGAAAAATACCAAGGGATGACGTCAGCATGAGCATCACCAAGTGGGCTGACGTGTAGGAGGGCCACCAACACCTTCTGGAGTAGTCCTCATTAAGGAGGACAGGAAAGGATGACCCCTTCATCATAGAAAGGACTGGGAAACAGTACCCTTTTAGTGGAATACACGTGCAGGGTCAGGAAGAAGAAAGCTTCTAGAAGAAAGACTAAAAGGACACATGTACGGCTGCTAGAAGAGAGGCTTACCCAAAGGAGATAGAGAAGGACACACAATTAATATTTTACTTTTAGGAAATGTCTATAAAAGGGGGTCTGCTCTCCACAGACAGACTCAGTGGTTATCATGGTGGAAAACTGTGTCCTACTTTCTGGAACTAGACTCTCTGTACCTTATTCTATTTGTACCATGTACATCCTGTATTGTGTACATTTTGGCGACCACTGTGGGAGACTAGGTCACAGGATTAGCACATAGTTCGTCACATGGACGCTGAAAGACTCGAGCGCTTTGACCAACCACGCGTCTATGAGCCTCTGAACGAGGTCGAACGGATGCTTTTTGACATAGAAGAAAATGATTGTCAGTGCCGAGTACTCCTAGCAAGGCTCGCGGCTATCGACCCACCGCCAGAGGGAAACCGCGTTGAAGGATCAGGTTCTCCCCAGCGGAACCAATGAAGCGGCTTAGATCGGGATCATGGGCTGCGGACACCACATGGACGGTCACAAGCCAATCAATCCGCTAGCCAGCAATTTATGACTAAAGAGCAAGCGCGGCTCGCGCTGAGCGATGGGAGGTTTACCAAGCTACTCGAAGAAAAGTACGGTCTGGAGACCCAAGCCAGCGCCTACTCGATAGCATCCCCAATCCCTTCAGAGATCTTTTCTAGGCCCATGCCGGCGAAATATAAGACGCCAAAGTTTAAGTTATTTGAGGGGGGTGGGAATGCAACTGAACATATGCACCGCTTCACAATGTCCCTTAACGAGTACGCGCAGGACGAAAACGTGTCCATGAGGGAGTTTGGAAACACTTTGACGGGAGATGTGTTTACTTGGTATATCTCTTTGAAACCAAACAGTATACGCTCATGGGATGAGATGCGCCAGGCATTCATGCAGAAGTTTTACTCAAAGCCAGTAAAGATTTCGATTTCGGATCTGGGTAATTTTCTTTGATAGAGCGGGGAAAAACTTAAGCCTTTCGCCAAGCGCTTCAGGAGTGAGTCACTCAGGTGCCGAACCGAAATATCGGAGGAATATTTGGTGGGCATCTGTATATCCGTTTTGACCCGAAAATGCGTAGGATGTTTGAGAACGCTCAGATAACGATGTTCGAGGACTTGGAAGAAGCGTTCGCCAGGACAGACGCGACTAATAAGGAGATAGACTATGGGTCAAAAGCCTGGTCACATTCTGTGGCTTATCCAAAAGAAGAAAGTTTGGGGGTGCCTAGGATGCGAGGACCCATGAGAGACAACAACCGTAGTGGAAAGAGAAGGGAAGATCAGGAAGCGCCAGATTTTCCATGCAGGAATGGGTTAAGAATGGTGATATCACGCTACCAGAACCTCAAAGGGTGCCAACCGAAGCGAATAAACGGAGTCCTCAGTATTGCCTTTTCCATAGAAGAGTCGATCACCCGACTAGGGATTGTCGAATTATTAAATGGGCCATCTACAACAAGCAACGTACTGGAAAAGTAGAAGATGATGGAGATAACCGCATACAGAAGGACCCCCTGCCGAACCATCACGTAGACGCTTTCACTCATGACCCCATGGAGGAAGAGATATATGCGGCGGCGTGTGACGATGCTGAAGAAATATATGCAGTATCCTCGAATGATACTGAGCAAATTGCAGAAGCGGTAGCCAAGAAACCTTTGTTTTCCAACTTCTTCTACTCTTTGGGATTCGATGCAACTCAGAGACATCTGGCTTCAATCTTTCTAACCAAGATAGCTACAAGAGAGGATGTGAGCGCTTACCTAGACATGAGGTATCCCCTACAGACCGATGTTATAACGTTCTCTGAAGAAGATAAAGCCGTCAACAGTGATCATACGTGCCCATTGTATCTCACTGCCAAAGTTAAGAAGGAAACATTTAAAAGAGTATTCATCGACACGGGAGCGTCTCTTAACCTGATCCCACTGCACATTATGAAAAGCGTGGGGTTGAAAGAGTGGGAAATCAAGAAATTCCAAACGAGAATCCAAGGTTTTGGCGGCTGAGCCAGCATACTATCGGTACAATTAATATAGAAGTCAAAGTGGGACCTATAAGGGCGGTCGAGCCTTTCCATGTCATGAAGGTAAATACAGCGTATCACATCTTGATTGGAAGGCCATGGTTACACAGGCATGGGGTGGTTTCATCCACTTATCACCAGTGTATCAAGTTTATCCTCAAAGGGAAACAGAAAAGAGTGCGAGCCACTGAAAACCCTTTCTCCGCCGACGAGGCTTGCTACGACGCGGTGAGCGAGCCCAGCGAGGTGGTAACGCATATCTATACCACACCTATCCCAGACTGGGCAACGACATACCAGGGAGAAAATATAGGTCTAGTGCGAAAGAAAGATTATGTTGAGGAAGACAAGAGACGCTTCAAGAAAGTGTCACGGTCAGACGGACGCCATGTTTACCAATTATAGAAATCAGTCGGGGAGACATCAACGGAAGAAGTCAGCATTGCCGAGGCGATGGAAGCTCTCAAAGTTGATGACGCTCCCCAGTTTTGGGAGAGAGTGGTGCAGAATTCACCACCGAAACATGTCGAGGAGACGAGGAAAATAAATATAAGGACAAAGGCTGAGCCAAAGCTGATAGAAATTGGAGCGTCCCTGACAGAAAACGAGAGCGAAAAGCTCGAAGCCCTGTTGACAGAATACAATGACGTGTTCGCCTGGTCATACGAGGACATGCCAAGACTGAATCCGACTCTGGTGTGCCACGAGTTAAAGGTGAATCCCAGTAGTAATCCAGTAAAGCAACCACGACGCCAGTTCCACCACGAAACGGAGGCGCAAATAAAGGAAGAGGTGAAGAAGCTTTTAGACGCGGTATACATAAAGCCAATACATTACCCCACCTAGCTGGAAAACATTGTGCCCATGGAAAAGAAGAATGGCCAGATCCGCTGTTGTGTTAATTTTCGCGACTTAAATCGGGCATGCCCGAAGGATGAGTTACCGCTCCCCAACATAGACATGACAGTGGATGCGACCTGCGACAACAAAATGTTCTCATTCATGGACGGACAAAGCGGCTATAACCATATTAAAATGAAAGAGAGCGATGTAACCAAGACAGCGTTTTCAATACCAATTGGAAATTTTTACTATGTAGTCATGCCTTTCGGTTTAAAGAACGCGGGGGCGACTTATCAGCGTGCTATGACGTTAATTTTTCATGACATGAACCATGAGGTGGTGGAGATTTACGTAGATGACATTGTTTTCAAATCCAAGAAGCGCGAAGGCCATGTTCAAAATTTGCGGCGGATCTTTCAGCGGTGTGGAGATTTTAATCTGAAAATGAACCCCGCTAAGTGTGTGTTTGGTGTTACAGCTGGGAAGTTCTTAGGCTATAAAGTTACGAATAAAGGGATCGAGGTCGACTCTGCCAAGGCAGAGGCCATCATCTCCATGTCGCCACCTAAAAATAAAGGAGAACTCCATAAGTTGATCGGTAAGGTTTCATATGTGAGGCGCTTTATCCCTGGCCTGGCGTAAACTTTAACCCATTTCTTTCTGATGCTAAAGAAATATGGGAGATTCGTATGGCAAGCAGAGAAGCAGGAAGACGATCAAGTGATGGCTCACCCACCCTCATGTCCTACGACCACCAATCAAAGGGGAGCCACTGTATCTGTACCTAGCTAACACAGAAACCACCATAGGGGTACTTCTTTCCAAAGACATGGAAGGAGCTAACATGGTCCCGATTTATTATCTCAGCAAGGTTCTGAAGGATGCTGAGTTGAGGTATACCCCAGTCGAAAAGGCGTGCTTACCCTTGCTTCTGGCGGCACAGAAGTTGCGACATTACCTTCTAAAGCATAAGAACTACGTGGTGACAGCGACTAATCCAATTGTCTACTTAACTACTAGACCTATTCAGTCTGGAAGGATGGCTAGGTGGTCGATGCAGCTGCTCGAATTTGAGTTCACGCCCATACGACCTCAAGGGATCCAAGGCCAAGCTATCGCGGACTTACTAGCAACTTTCCCAGGGACTGACACTTTTGAGGTACACGAAGAGGTACCGGGAGAAATTGCTCTACTAGAAAAAAAACCCTCCGAAGAGTGGAAGATGTATTTTGATGGCTCCTCCAATGGAAGCCACGGGGGAGCTAGAGTTGTATTCGAATCACCTAGAGGAGAATTGACGCCATACGCATACAAACTCGATTATCCTTTCACTAACAACGCAGCAGAGTATGAGAGCTTTCTCATAGGGATGCAGATGGCACTGGAAATGAATATAACAAACTTAGAAGTAATGTGAGACTCTAGGATCCTAGTGAATCAGATGGAAGGGGAGTTTAACGTAAAAGAACCTACTTTGGTGGTTTATCGAGATAAAGCTCAGTGACTTATGCGGCGCTTGGGGCATATTACGATTAGGGCTGCACATGGGTTGGATTGGGTCGGTTTTGGCCTCACCCACCACCCAACCCACTGATGGCGGGTAACAGAAGTTGTCAACCGCAACCGACCCAACATCACAATGGGTCGGTTTTCACCCGACCCACATTACTGCGGGTTGGGTCGGGCGGGTGGCGGATATACCCATCCAACATTTTTTCTTTTACCAATTTTTTTCCTTTACCAAAATTACAATTCATTCAATCATCTTCATAATTTCACACAATTCCAAACAAACACAACATTCATAATTATACATAAATTCTAAATCAACCATCTATTGTTTTCAATTCGTCCCATATTGGAATGGCAGCACCTGTTCTTCAACGTCCTCACAGCACCAACAGAACTTCTTCAACGTCCTCACAGCACAAACAGAAAACCATCAGTTCCTCCCTTGTATTTTTCTGAATCTACTTCTTCCTGCTTCTCTGTTTTGCACTAATCTTCCCACAATTAAAAAAATACAACCAAACTCATTATAAATCCCACAAATATCAGATCTAAATGGTTGCATTCAAAACAAAACTCAAACAAAAATAAAACATAGAAAATCAATACAATCAGATATAAATGAATACACTAACATAACTCAAAACTCAGATCATCTTCTAGAATTAGATTGTCATCAGTTGTGTAGGGAATAAAGATATTAGGTTGCTAAAGATTATGCAGGAGAAAACAAAATTTCTAAGGTTTCTTACGAAATTTGGGTTTTTGAACAATGAGTTTGATTTCTTAAAGATGCATTTTGATTTGTTAGACGGGGTTTAGGATACATACCTTTTGATTTATGAAAAACTAGGTTGATTTAGAGATCTCGATTCAGAAAATAACAGAAGAAAAAAAAAAGTGGAAAATTAGATTGAAATCAATTTAACTCCAGGTATTTGGTGTAGGTGGTGAAAAAATCAACGATTTCAGTAATATATGAAGAATAGAGCAGGGATTCTAGTACAAGGGATTGATCTGGTAATGATGATGAATTCTTTTCTCCGAAATACTTTTTCTTAAGATAAAGAACTAAAGATAGAAACGACGCAGAGAAAGGGTAAAAACAGGACACCTATTTGTTAAATATAGGAGAGTGAACGATTAGGATTAACTGATGAGGAGTAATCTAAGGGTTAAGGTAGTTTTAGGCGGGTGAGCGGGTTGGGTCGGGTGATGGAAGCTGCGACCCATAGTCGACCCAACATACAGTGGGTTTTGATGCTGTGACCCATAGTCGACCCACTCCTAGGTGAGTTGGGTTGGGTGAGGGTAATTTTAGGCGGGTATGGGTTGGGTTGGCGGGTTGGGTCGGGTTTGTGCAGCCCTAATTACGATTCGGCATATGGGACGTCTGTCCAATAGACACGCAGACGCGCTGGCTACGTTAGCATCCAAACTATAGATGCTCAAAGGTGATGAAGAGACGATTACCATTATCAGGAAAACGTCTCCCTTGGTGCTAGAGGAAAGGTATGAAATTGAGGAACTCGATTGGCGCCGAGTGATCATAGCGGATCTAAAACGAACGCCATAAGAAAGGAAACTCCCTTGGAAGACTTTAAAAGCATATACCATCCTTGATGAAGATCTGTATTACATAACTGCGGGAGGCGGACTATGCAAATGTCTGGGGCCTCTCGAAGGCAAGGAAAAGTTGGAAGAAATTCATCATCACGTGTATGGGCACGCCGCGTCTATAGTACTACATCGACAGATCCAGCATACGGGTTTCTACTGGACAGACATGGAGGTCCAAGCAAAGAAACTGCAAGACGAGTGTACCGTTTGCCAAGGATCTCCACAGGAGGCGGAAGTATGCGTTGCCGAGGAGGACGAAGAAGCCTGGATGGAGCCCCACATCGCTTATCTCACCAATCGCACCTTGCCGAGCGATAAGAAAACGGTCCTACGATTAATAAAAAAATCGGGAAGATACTTTGTTGTGGATAAGAAATTATTTCGAAAGAGATTTTGACACCAAATGCTGACTTTTTTAAGTAATAGCGAAGCTATTCGGGTGATGGAACTGGCACATGATGGGGAGCACCAGGGAAAAGCGAGACTCTTCTCACAAATCTATGGAGCGGGATACTACTGGCCCATAATGGAAAGAGACACCGTTGAATATGTACAGAAATGCGAACAATGTCAAATACACGGCAATCTAATTCATGCTCCCCACACTTTGCTTCACAACATCTCCATGCCTTGGCCCTTTCATACTTGGGGGTTGGACATTATTGGGCCCATCACGTCGAAGTCTTTTAAACAACATGAGTAAATCGTGACCGCAACAGAATGCTTTACGAACTGGGTTGAAGCCATCCCTTTATAGAGTACCACTGGGACCACCATTGTCGCATTCATCAAAGAATACATCATCACACGCTTTGGGATACCTATGTGCATCGTCTCATACAATAGTTCGCCTTTTGTCAACAGTGATGTCAAGGACTTAATGGAAGCATTCCACATCAAGCAAAAGACATCTACCCCATACTATCCCAAGGGAAATGGTCAAGCACAAGCGACAAATAAGACGCTCATGCGCATCCTCAGTAAGAATCTGTATGAAAATAAGAGGCTCTGGCATGAAAAATTACCAATGGCTCTCTGGGCGTATTGAACCGCTAAAACGTCATCCACCGGAGCAACCCCCTATAGCCTGGTATATGGAGAAGATGCCATCTTACCCGTGGAGGTCGTTACCTCCTCATCCCGAATCATAGCAACGAGCGGTTTGCAAATTGAAGACGATAAAAGTTTCCAAGTGCTCGACACCTTAGAGGAGAAAAGAAGCATAGCGTACGCCCACAGCCAAAAGTATCGTGATCGAATGGCTAGAGACTACAACCAAAAGGTCAAACCAAGAAGCTTCGCAGTAGGAAACCTAGTGCTTGCTATTTATCCACATGTTCCCCGGAACGCTAGCACTGGGAAGTTTACCCCAAACTGGGAAGGACCGTTCTGAGTCACCGAAGCCGCGGAAAGCAGATACTATAAGATTGAGCACGCCTACGGTACCCCCATCAAGGGAAAGCTCAATGATAAGATTAATGGAAAATGGATCAAGACCTTTTATATGTAATGATCATGCGAAATGAATAAGACAACTTTTAACTAAATATAGCTTCTTTTTTTCTCATTATTTGAGCCCATTCTGACGTCGTTCATAAACGACAGAATGTCTAAATCCCCTTGTGCTCATTCTTTGAGACTTGGGTGTCTAAATCCTCCAATCCTTGATAAAAGTTGGAGTGCCTGTAAATCCTCATGCGCTCACTCTTTGATCCTGGAGTGTCTAAATCCCCTTGTGCTCACTCTTTGAGACTTGGGTGTCTAAATCCTCCAATCCTTGATAAAAGGTGGAGTGCCTGTAAATCCTCCCGTGCTTACCCTTTGAGCCTGGAGTGTCTAAATCCCCTTGCGCTCACTCTTTGAGACTCGGGTGTCTAAATCCTCCAATCCTTGATAAAAGGTGGAGTTCCCATAAATCCTCCCGCGCTCATTCTTTGAGTCTGGAATGTCTAAATCCCCTTGTGCCCACTCTTTGAGACTCGGGTGTCTAAATCCTCCAATCCTTGATAAAAGGTGGAGTGCCCATAGATCCTCACGTGCTCACTCTTTGAGCCTGGAGTGTCTAAATCCCCTTGCGCTCGCTCTTTGAGACTCGGGTGTCTAAGTCCTCCAATCCTTGATAAAAGGTGGAGTGCCCACGACGCCTCCCGTGCTTGTCCTCTGAGCCCGGAGCGTCTAACCCCTGACACTCACTCCTTGAGGAAAATCAATAAATAAATAAATGGGGAGGAACACTTTTTGTTCCCATAGACGCGTCTTTAGCGCCATTTCCTTTGCCTCTCAAGGCAAGTCATAAAATAATATAAAATAAAATGGGGAGGAACACTGTTTGGTCCCATAGACGCGCCTCTAGCGCCACATCCTTTGCCTCTCAAGGCAAGTTGTTGATGGGGGGAAACGATTTGCTGGTTTTTCATGGAGTGAAGAGACGACCGTGCGAACGGAGGCTCCTCAACCGAGAAAACTGCCTTACCTCAAACAGATGCACTGCACAAGAGTGCTTTGAGTTCGAGAGATCAATTTGTAGGACTCCGGCCTAAACCAAGAAAACGGTCGTTCCAGAGTCAATTCGGTCACAAAGAGGGAAGAGGGTTGATCTGTAGGAGGGAAGATGAGAAGTGTGCGAGATCAATGGTGATCAAGGATTGTGAATGTGTTTAAGGTTTCTGCAAGTTTTATGTGAACTGTTGAGTTCGAATAAGCTCTGGTTGATTGATTGAATTCTTGAGAGTGATTGCTCGAATTCTTCTTAGACGAACGTTGTCTATCCTGTTCAATCATAGATTCAGAGACTTATTTATATTGCTAGAATAGTAGACACATTGATCTACAGTAAGTATGACGGTTGCTCGAGTGAAAGAGTGGGAAAGTGGGAAATCATGGTTGCACCAGTTCCTCATACGTGAGAGGGTTTGTTGATTGTCCACCCACTACTTTGCTAACTCCCTCAACTGCTTGCACGCTTACTCGTATTTCTCATCGTGGATGGACACACGTGCCATAGGCCTCCATACCAAAACCCTTATTAATATCCCCTCATGTGACGTGATTAATGTCTCACGAATGTGGAGTATACAAGGTATGCGTGTATTTGATCAGTCAGTCGTTGACTTGATTAGACGATGAGTCTAAGTATTGTTCAGTCGAGCATGATTGCCGAATGCTCTAGGATTCATGGATTGAACATGTCTTCTGGGACGTATAGTCTCGGATGAATGATGTTGATAATTGAATCAACATGATAGTCTGAGCAAATATTGCTTGTATGATGAATTGTTGAATATTGATAGTTGAATCAATATTCGAGCATTTGAGAAAATATTGCTCATTCGATGAATTACTGAATATTGATAATTGAATAAATATTCGAGCATCTGATCAAATATTGCTCATTCGACGGATTACTGAATATTGATAGTTGAATCAATATTCGAGCATCAGAGCAAATATTGCTCATTCGATGGATTACTGAATATTGATAGTTGAATCAATATTCGAGCATCTGATCAAATATTGCTCATTCGACGGATTACTGAATATTCATAATTGAATCAATATTCGAGCATGTGAGCAAATATTGCTCATTTGATGGATTACTGAATATTGATAGTTGGATCAATATTCGAGCATCTGAGAAAATATTGCTCACTTGATGAATTATTGGTAACATGACCAAATAAAATATTAATTAAAATATTGGTAACTGGACCAAATATTATATAATTAATCAAGATGTTGATTGCTGGATCAACATAAAATTATTAGTGTTTGAAGTTTCTCAGAATCATGATTTGCAGAGCATTCAGTTCGAAACCCTAATTTTGATCGATTGTTGATCAATTGATGATTTACTGAAAATAAGTCACTGAGTGAAGGAGGGACCGGCTACATGGGATGATGGCCGATCATGTAGCGCCCAGGTGCTCGAGTGAGCATGCACCAAAGTCCTTTGTTGACCAATTGGTGAAAGGATGATCAAATGCTAGTTTAATCATTTATTAAAATAGTGCTCGTATGAGCGTTAGGTAATAAAACCTAATTATGGAAAGATGAGGACCGGCCAAGGGATCATGGTACCGGCTTTGGTGTTCGTGGGACCAGCTAACGGTTGATTGAGTGAGTCCCAAGTTGATTGGAGAGAGTTTGGACCCAATATGAACAGTTGAGAGATAATTAGGTCAAAATTATGAAAGAGTGTGGGACCGGATCCTTGCAAGCCTAAGGGCCGACCCTGGTCGGTCAAGGTGGCACACCCGTGTCACCATACTTCCCGTGTCCCAGTCTTGAGAGTTTTGGTATTTTCTGGTGCGCGTTTGAGCAATACTTTGGATTTTCAGAAGAGTTTGATCTTGACTGAAACTCTCAATTTTTCTCGAATGAGCAAGTAGAACTTTGTTCATGCGACCGATATTTTGAGAATATTAAAATAATAATATTTTAATTTTTGACGTGAGAATCCCAGTCAGTCATGTGACCATTTGACTTTTTGGCTTTTTCATGGTTTGAGCAATATTTGAGAAAATATTGAAAAACTAGGGTTTTCGTTCAAACGATGGAGTTCCATGAGATGAAGGAAATAATAATATGAGAAACTAAGGGATTGTAAGGTGTGGGACCGGCCACGGCTAGGTTGCCCGGTCTCGTGACACCTTTCCTTATTTTTGTTTGATGAAATTAAGGAGAAACTAAGAGTTTCGCTCAAACGAGGGAGTTTGCTCAAATGAAGGAGTCTTCATAAGATGAGGGAAATAATATATCAAAATAAAATAAAATAACGGAAGAGTGGGACTGGCCACGGCGGCATGACCAGCCGGTCGGTGGGCCCGGTCCCACGCCTCTTGTTTATTTTATTTAATATTATTTTCCTTCATAAGTTCCTCGTTCGTCCATATTTTTCAACGCTCGTTCGTGCGCTTGGGTGCTCGTTCGTGCATTATTGTCAAGTACACTTTCACCATTTTCTCGGGGCTTACTCAATGATGGCCCAGACGCACGATTGTTGAATATTTATTACTAATTCATGAAATTCAGCTGAGAATAATTCATGAAACGGAGTAATAAAAATTACTTGAGTATTTATTACTAATTCATGAAATTCAGCTGAGAATGATTCATGAAACGGAGTAATAAAATGAGTTGAGTATCTATTAATAATCCATGGAATCCAGCTTGGGATCAGCCATGGAACGGAGTAATGAGATATAATGGTTATCTATTACTAATCCATGAAATCCAGTTGAGGATCAGTCATGGAACGGAGTAATGAGATAAAATAGATTATTTTCTAGGAATTCAGTTGATGAATGACACACTAGAATTAATCTATTACAGAATAGAGATATGAGATAATTGAAGCATCATACTCGTTATGAGGGGTGTATAGTCAGGGAACAACGTGCAGCGTGACGTCCTAAAGGCGTTAAGCTCTCTAACAAACATTATGTCTAGGGAACCGCCCAATCATCAAGATTCTATACACGGTCTCTCTACATAGTCTGGGAACAACGTGCAGCGTGATATCCTGAAGGCGTTAAGCTCTCTAACAAACATTATGTCTAGAGAACCGCCCAATCATTAAGATTCTATATAGAGGTGATGATGAAATGTGTGAAGCATCGAACGCTCAGCTGGGAGGCATTTCTAGAAACATATTCATCATAGCTCTGAGAGGAATGTTCGCCCAGCCAGAGATCGTGAAACGGTTCACGGATCATAAAATATGAATCGTCACATGCATTCCTGAAGCCGGGTCAGAAACATGCAGTATCATGATTTTACGATTTTGACCTTTGTCGAAAATCCACCATCAACACAAGTCATAAAAAAAGTGGGGAGGAACACTTTTTATTCCTATACACGCGCCTCCAGTGCCATCTCCTTTGCCTCTCAAGGCAAGTCAAAAAAAATGGGGAGGAACACTTTTTGTTCCCTTGTCTCCCAAGGCGAGTCAAAAATAAATAAATGGGAAGGAACGCTTTTTGCTCCCATAGACGCGATTCTAGAGCCACATCCTTTGCATCTCAAGGCAAGTCATTAAATTTTTTTGGGGAGGAACACTTTTTGTTCCCATAGACGCGCCTCCAGCGCCATATCCTTTGCCTCTCAAGGCAAGTCAAAAAATGGGGAGGAACACTTTTTGTTCCTATAGACGCGCCTCTGGCGCCATCTCCCTTGTCTCTCAAGGAGAGTTAAAAAAAATGGGCAGGAACGCTTTTTGCTCTCATAGACACGCCTCTAGCGCCATCTCCCTTGTCTCCCAAGGCGAGTCAAAATAAAATAAAATGGAGAGGAACGCTTTTTGCTTCCATAGACGCGCCTCTAGCGCAATTTCCCTTATCTCTCAAGGCAAGTCAAAAAAAATGGGGAGGAACACTTTTTCTTCCCATAGACGCGCCATTTCCCTTGTCTCCCAAGGCGAGTCAAAAAAGAAGAAGGGAGGAACACTTTTTGTTCCCATAAGACGCGCCTCCAGCACCGTCTCTTTTGCCTCTCAAGGCAAGTCATAAAAAAGAGAGAGGGGAGGAACACTTTTTTCTCCCATAGACGCGCCTCTAGCGCAATCTCCTTTGTTTCTCAAGACGAGTCATTACACCAATAACGGCAACATATTCATACTAAATGATTAACAAAGGAAAAGCATAATTAAGAAATAACATTGACGACGAAATAGTCCCACAGCAAGCTGCTTACAATTCTAAAACAACAAAAGAAAATAATAGGTGCATTAAGGAAACATATCAAGAAAAGCCTGGGTATCTGCAAGCACCTCATCTATAATACCCATCGCAAGAAACACTTGCACGTAACGATCATAATTGACATCCACATGCTCCAAGCATTGGCGCCGATATTCATGAAATGACAAAGATAAAGGATGAAACCCCTCAACCGCCTCCTGCAACCTCTGATTGGCACTTGTTACAAGAAACTGGCTGCGCTTATGTTCATTCAAAAAATGCTCAAATGCGATATGAAAGGCAATCGTCATAAGCTTTAAACGTTCAACCTCCGCCGACGCTTGCACACGAGACATTTTTCAGAGAAACCCCAGAATAGAAATGATAACGATGACGATCTCACATAAGAACTTATAACTGTCTAGTTCCCAGCAAGTTAAAAAAAAAAATCACTAAAGACTGGCAAGCATGGCATTGTACTTGGCTATCTCCCCCTCCACCATGGACAAACTCCCACGACCACCTTTCAACTCCTCATGCGCATGCATCCGAGCGAGCCCATCTTCTCTAAAACGACGATCCACTTTTCTAAAATCTTCTTGAGAAATAGTGCCAGTACATGCCATGTAGTAAGTATCAGCACATTCAGACCACTCGGAGCGAACAACCTCCAAGTGCCTCTCACAGCTGACCAATGCACCCACACACTCGATCCTGATTTGCCCCAAACGGCGGATTTCACCCTGAAAAATCTCCACACGCGGGTCTGGGGGCGCAGCCGGTAATGCCAATACCAACTCCTAGGTGTTTTGCACACGATACATGGAATAACAAAAGAAAGTAGAGAGGAAATTAAAGAAACCCAATTACTATACACAGATATACATGTATATATACAACCCTCAACCACATTTATCACACCAACCACTACTGACACGTGGCCAAGCTTTTGAACTCGAGCAAAGATGATGATAATGCTGCTTTAATAGCACCCTTAGACGCGGAAACCTCTATTAAACCCATGCCCGAAGAGACGCGACGCTCTTTAAGTTTAGAACGCTCTAATACCAAAGCATGAGGGATAATCCCACCGGCCTTCCTAATATTGGAAATCTGTAATTCCACATCCATCAGTAGGCCATGCGCGTCCATATAATCGCGCTCATAGTAATGACATACTAAGGGAAGTACAACTATCAGGCGCTTCAACAAAGAAATCTCAGACAATACACGAATGCGGTTTAGCATCTTGCTCAAAAAAAAAATATGATGAAATAGGTTATAGCTACCCATGTAAATAAGAAATAAGGGATAATCAGAGAGGACTCATTTAAGGCATCGACCCCTTATTAAATGCAAACCATTGCTAACACAGCGAATAAAAGTACACGCCAGTAGGCGCCAGAGTCACAAACAGCCTGAAGAAACGTCAAATACAAAGAAGAGAACAGATAAAAATAAAGTCACTCAGGGGTTAACTTCTCCTTCCAGCTCTGCCTCAGCTTCATCCAAAAGTTGCTGCTCCGCTTTAAGCATAGCCTTAGCCTTATGGAGCCCCTCAGCCGCGTCGACGGATTATTGAATCAAGCGGTCCTGAGTCACCTTAAACTTATCAACAGAAGCTTTAATATCAGCAATACGCTCTTTGAGACCGGCAATGATACTCGGCAATTGGGCGCGACGAGAATTCACTTTAGCATCCGCCTCTTGCCAAAGAGCGTCCAACCATCCTGTGTTGAACATCATCCTAGCAGCGTGTCAATCACCCTGCGCCAACCTCGCAACTAGGAAGAAGATGGGTGATCACCGGTATCCGCCATTTCATTCACCACATCCAAGACAGCCGGAGTGTAAGACAAAATGACGTTGGCGTCAGGCAAGACCGCGTCTGACCCAATATGACCATGCTCAGACACAATATGAGCATATAAAGCCTCGTACTGAGGAGGGACCCAGAACCCACGAACAGAGACATAGTCTTCACCATGACGAACCGAATCACGCTCAATAGGCTTGCCCTCGATAAGGAACGTGGGAGGAAAGATTGATCTGCCATCCACTAAAGGAACCGCTTGAGTGGCCTGCTGGGTCATACCGCTATGTGGGCGCGCCTGCGTTCTGCTCCTTTTAAACTTTTCGTTGTCTTCCCCGGCGTTATTTCGACCATGCTTCGGCATACTTCCTCCCTATAGTGCAAAATGAGGCCAACACTTAGCGAAAGAGAATGACTATATAACAACAACAACTTGCCAAAACCGACTTACCTAAGTGGCAATGAGAGGATGAGGATCAATGGCGCCTTGAAGCGCAGGAGCGGGGACGGAAGAAGAAGAACTTGTGCTAGAAGCACCACGACTAGCCGACTGACTACAATGACCTCCTGAGAAACAACGAAACACTAAGAATTTATCTTGTTTATCCTCATCCTATATTTATAGGCTAAGGAATGTCCCATCAAATGGAATAGATGACAAGTAATGGACACGTGTCTGGGTAAAAGACAAAATACCTGGTTGTCCCGACGTTTGATCAACATGTTGACTAGGAAAAGCATGGATCTGACCTTGAGGAGCCACGATGGGTGACTCTGAAATAGTTGGGCGTGAAGGAAGACCCGAGACATGACCCACTCCTTGTTGAGATACACTACCCTTGGAGGAGCGCCCTCTGAGGAAAGCCACCCATTTATCAAAAGAAGATTGATGGGGTGGAGACCTAGGAAAGTGTGGAACTCGGACTACGCCGGAATCGCGGCGTTGTTGTCTATCGGCGAATCTCTGCGGAAAATAACGAACATTAATCCCTAACCACTAATGTGCAAACATCCTTAGGGGACCATGTAGTGGATATTTGGTTAGGAGGGGATTCAACATAATGAATACAGAGAAGCAAATATGAATTTAAAAAAAAAAAGGGGAGGGGAGGTGTAGTCAAAGCAAAGGCGAACAAGAGCAAATACCTGAGTTTCTTGTGGAAGGGAACCATATAAATTATGAACAGTGTCCTGGATCTTTGAAACTGTCGATGGCTTCGCCCTAGCCTTGCTCCGAGGAGTATGAGCATCTGAACGCTTACCTTTGGCACTAAAACCAAGACCTTGAAGACGCATGACTTCTTGAGGCAACTTGAAATGTCCCAAGCGATGTAGTTCTGGCGGTTCTGTCGAAAGAACCGTTATGGAATCTGATAATAAGGCGCCATGAATGTTCTCCATCTCTCTAAGCCAATATAGATACCACTAGTGAGTAACCTTCAGCTCCCGATAAACTTGTGGGTCCTTCAAGGGGTTGAAAGGCGGACGGCAAAAGCGTGGCTCACCGTTCTTAAAAACGAATCGCATAAAACTCTCCTCTACTTGCCTAGGCTCCGCGCAGCAAGATGGTAGAAGGAAGGAACCGGTACCCTGGTCAAACCCAGCTTGTTAAGCCACGCGATTGAGATTATAGGCTTCTGCATAGAACTCACCCTTATAATAACCTGGCAGATACCATGGAGTAACCGCGTCCACGAGATTGCACGCATCATAAGAAGGGACATCTAGCTGAGTATCCACATAATCCTCAGGGAACAAGGAAGCGCACCTATGAGAGTCTTTTCCGCTCTCACCATCATCATAAGGACGGAAAGTGAACTCCTCTAGATCATCTAGCAAAGGAGCCAAGTGGATTGATGGCTTGGTTGTTAACTTATCGTACAAAGCGGTGCGGGGATAGGAAATAGGATAAGAAGTAACTTGCTCACTGCCATCCTCAGTAGCAACAACCCGTCCACCTTCGAGATCCAAATCATTAACTTCTGACCGATAAGCGCGGTAATGCTCCCATGACCACATCTGAAGGAAGTTAGCTGGCGCTAGAGCACTGCTCGGTCAAACTCGCAAGCGTTGCTATCTCAAGCTTGTTGTAAAGTTTAGTTGTCAAAACTATAAGTCTTTATTTCTAGTCTACTTATAGCTAAGTCTCGGATTAGGATAGAAAGTGTAGTTGAGCATTAGACTTCACGGCGTTCATCGATTGAAGACGAAGAACTACTAAGGGGAGTTTGTGGAACTTCATCAACAAAATTTATGTGGAAACTTGAACTCATCTATCACTCAAAATTCTATCTACTCTATCTCCTATTTGAGACAAAAGTCGTATAGCTATATAGACTTCAATTATACACATTTCATATTTCGAGTTGAGTTTAACTCGCTTACATATTTCTCGAAATATGTGTGGGTAAGCTTTCGCTTTAACCAAGTTCATCTTATATTCTTGACGAAAGTCAAAAGATGATCATGTGAAAATCGCCTGGTAACATCTTACATGATTTGTGTGAGACAGTCATTTGATGTAGACTCGGAATGTTTCGTATTGATCATTCGATCACTTGAAAATTGCTTTGAAGCTAATAGTTTGTGTGAGTAAGCTATTGTCGTCTTCCGAGAATGTTTCAATGATTGAAATGAGAGTTTAGAACAATTGGATATAAGCATAGTATGCGTACTTGCATATATGTAATCCAAGTCCGGGAACCATGGTATGCATACCCGTATGCGTACTGCTTGGTTTAGTGAAGTCCGGGAACCTTGTACGCATACCGGTGTGATGTTCAGGTCCGGGAATTTCTGCTGAGTTTGGAAGGTATGCGTACCAGTTCGCGTACTGGTGAACTGAAACTTAGTACGGACATTTAGGTATGTTTACCCGTTTGCATACCTAAGTGGATAATGTTCTAAAATCAGTTTGTTCATGAACTAATACATTTATATAATAAGGAATGCAATCTTTTGCAAACCGTTGCTATAATATTCATGACTTGATTCGAGTGAATCAAAATCGATTTTTCTTCAATTGTGTCTTGTATACTTCTATGAGAATATTAACAATTGAATAACTCTAGAACTAGTTTCATTTGAGTCATTTGAACTAGTTATGGTTAAGATGAATATGGTTGATATGAAAGTGTTCATATGGATAACCTCGGTTAACTAGTGTTGAGCCAACAAATGTGCACACGTTTAGGTACGGCTTCATATCTAAATGAAGACACTTTTAATTTGTGTGTAACAAGATAAGTTCGATCTAACGGTTGAAAGATATTAGCTTGAGTCTAATCAAGTTTTCATCTAACGGTGAATATTGAATGCTTTGTTACCAAGGTAACATTGATTGCAAACCCTGATTTGAAGACTATACAAAGGAAAACTCTAGCAACTGGGAAACCTAATCCCCACACCTCCTGTTTGATACTAGTTGCGACTAGAGTCGATTCTCCTTTAACCTTAGGTTTTTCACGAAACCATGTAGGTTAACGACTTGAAGACTTCATTGGGATTGTGAAGCCAGACCCAACTATTTTCTCTGTAGTTGCGTGTTCTGATCTTGTTGTTTTCCATCGTTATTGAGTACCATCTTCTCTAAGATTTGCTCGAGATTTAATCTATGATAGGCAAGATAAAAAGTAGTCACAAACATCTTCGTCTCATCGTTTATGATTCCACAATATCTTGTTTCGCTACCATACGATTAAGATTATTGTGAGGTGATTGATATTTCTAGGCTGTTCTTCGGTAATATAAGTCCGGTATATCAATTGGTTCCTGTTCACCTTGATTTATCAAAAGACGGAACAAAAATAATAGGTTTATCTGTGGGAGATAGATTTATCTATTTAATAGACTTTTCTATGTGAGACAGATTGGTTTATCAAGTCCTCGACTTTGAGTCGTAGAAACTCTTAGTTGTGGGTGAGATCAGCTAAGGGAATCAAGTGCGTAGAGTCCTGTTGGGATTCAGAGACGTAAGAAGCGCAACTGTACCTTGATCAGTGTGAGATTTGTTAGGGCTCAACTACATTCCAGTCCGAAGTTAACTTGGAGTAGGCTAGTGTCTGTAGCGGCTTAATATAGTGTGGTGTTCAAATCTGTACTAGGTCCCGGGGTTTTCTACATTTGCGGTTTCCCCGTTAACAAAATTTCTGGTGTCTGTGTTATTTCTTTTCCGCATTATATTTGTTCATATAATTGAAATATCACAGGTTGTGCGTAAGTTCAATCAATTGGGAATCCAACCTTTGGTTTTTTATTAAATTGATTGACACTTGGATATTGGTTTTTTATACCGTTCGAGTTATTTCTTATATTCAATCAGGCTCGCAAATTCCTATTTGTTTGATTGCGGATTGAATTGAGAAATTGAGATATAACTCTTTGATATACTTTTCTTAAGATTGAGTCTGACTGTCTTGTTGATTCTCTTAAAAGTATATTTGAGTTAGTCCATACAGATTGCTAAGCGAAATATTGGGTGTGGTTGTTAGACCCCCTCTTTTTCAATTGGTATCAGAGCAGGAAATTACGTTTAAGACCTCATAAGTCTGTGTTTGTAGCGATCTGTCTATGGATGATAATATCTCAGATAATGCATCACTAGTTCATAAACATTCTGATTTGGTTCAAATCCTTGTTTTTCCTGAGAAGTCTCTCACACCTTCTCAATTGTCTGAAACTGTGTATAACTGGGAAGCACACCTAGATGAGCAGTTGGACGATCTTTCAGATGAAAGTGATTCTGATGAGGGACAAGGTGTTGATGGGGAGGTCTCATAATATATCAAGGTTTTTGACTAACTCATGAAGAAGAAAGGGTCAACATCTTGCTTGACTGAGTTTCTGACTCCTCTCTGTCTATAAAACAGGAAAATGAGAAAACTTTTTAAGGGATACGATTGTGGTTATAATATTTTACAATCTATACTTAAAGATCGTGAAGAAGATGTACGTTCAAAGAAGTCTGAATGTGAAAATCTTCATCGAAATCTCTTTAAGTTGAAAGAAGAACTTGCTGAATCTGAAGCAAGGATTAACTCTCAACAGAGCTATTTCAAAGACAAAGAAAGTGTTTTTATTTCTCGAGAAAAACAACTTGAGGCTGATTTAACTGCCGTTCTTGATAAAATCAAGATGTTGGAAGAGGACTTGAAAAAGTTCAATTCTAGTTCAAATAAATTAACCACAATGCTAGGAGAAAGTAAAAATCATAGTGATACACGAGGATTGGGTTATGGAAAAGAACTTGAAAAAGTTCAATTCTAGTTCAAAAAAATTAACCACAATGCTAGGAGCAAGTAAAAATCATCGTGATACACGAGGATTGGGCTATAAGGGAATAGATGCTCCAAATACTAGTAAAGAGGTAAAAAAATTCAAGGCTAGTGATTCTTCTCAACAAAAGGTTTCCACTGATGACAAAAGTGAAATACCTACACCGACAGTTAAAGTTCAAAAGAGAAAAGTATATCAACCTCCAAAGTCATCACACACGGATCGAGGTAAGAACATCCTTTATGCTTGCCACTATTGCGGAAATAAAGGTCACATGGAAAGGAGATGTCGTTTCCGTATAAGGAATGAGAAATTCATGATGTTCTTGTTTGGGCATCACAAGAAGTTGTGAAACCAAGATCATATGTTAAGACTAATCCCCTTAACATTACAGGTTGTAACTATCCAACCTTTAGGCAAAGGAATCAGTGCTGTGATAAACTTAGATTTGCCTATAAACGTCATACGAATCCTTTTCACAATCGTAATGGTTATCAAAAGGATAACTTCGTAAAGACGAAGACAAGATCCGATGCCCCCAATTGAAGAAGGACTAACTTGCAAAAGAATAGTCAATCCAATTCTCTTTCGAGAAATCTAAAAGAAAATAATGGGAAGAAGGTTCATATTGTTCCTAACGCACTCAGAAGTGGGTACCAAAGAAAGACTATGATACTTTGAGTGTGAAAAGGAATGATCTCCCAGAAAATTCCATGACTGTGGAGAAGGAAGTATCCATGATGTTGGAACTTACAAAGTTCTTTGGAAAGATGGGTTTGGATGTGAAAGGTTCTAAAAGCGATCTCTTTCTTGATAATCCAAAAATGAAACAGAATAAGCCAAAAACTATAGATGGTGAAAATTCCATAGTTACGGAAAAGTCTGTTTCATTCACTTGTGGTGAGCAAGACATTGTTCACCTCAACACAACTTGATTGTGTTGTAAGTGCATCCTCACCAAGGAATGACCTGTTATGTATACAGTGAGGGAAACACGAGAAATCGGGCGCACAAATTATGTTTGGTAAGGTTGTAGAATTCGATTGGATTCATCTAAAAAGGTATGTCTATAAACTTGATCAAGATTTGTGCTTTTATTTATTTGCTTAGAGTACTTATAATGATCCACGTACCTTTCTTATCGTTCATTTCTACCTAACTTGATCTGTGTTTAAGGTTTTCTAATGTTTAGGTTTGAAAATAGTAGTTCGGGATGTCTGGACTTCATGGTACACATACTAGGTATGCATACCATCATTTAAAATCAAAATCCAGGGATTTTAGTACGCAAACCCGTTTGCATACTGCTCCTGGTCATGAAAATTCATTTGCAAACCCGTATGCATACTGGCCTATAGACGTCGATATTCGGTAAACTTGTTTTGGCCGTAACTTCTTCGTCCGAACTCGGAATGACCTCATTCTTTTTGCAATCTCTTACTCTTTAAATTCTCTTAAAATTGGAGATGAGAATTATTGAATTTGGATGAGTTAAGATTGGTCACTGTCCTGTCTCTTTTTTTTTAGTGTTTTGCTCCGTTTCGTTGCACTTGTTCTACTTCTCTTGGACTTGGCACTTGGATGATTGGAGTAATCCTCTTCTAACCTCATTTCTAGATTTTACAAGAATGGGCAATAGTACGCATTGCTATGGAATTCTTGAATGTTCACAATCATCTTTTGTGAACTATGGTGCATGGTCGTTAATGACTTTGTATGTTCTTCTTTGTTAAGAAAATCTTTTTATATGCCTTTGGTAGCTATTCTTGGTGTAAATCCGGGCGAAAAAGATTGATTATACCCTCTAAGGACATCTTGCATGTGCATTACGAGTTTGTCTTGATATCTAGGAAACTTCTTATGAGAATTTATTTTTGTGTTTTAAGAAGGATAACTAGGGTTTGGAATAGAAATTATTGTGAGTACACATAGCTATTGCCAACGATTTTCATCTTGCAATGTTTTTAGATTTATTTATTTAAATTATAAAGTTTATTTGGAAGATGATTTTGCAGTATTAATCTTTATGATTTCATATATTGCAACTTGTTATGGGATATGTGTCTTTGCGTCCGTGAACTATAATTGTCTCATATATGTCAAAAGTTAAGCCTATTATGTCATTATGCAAATATTGATGAAGATAGGATGAACTTTTGATTGCAAAAATTAAGTTTATTATATGTCTTTATGCAAATATTGATGAAAAATAGAATGAATCTTTGATTATTCCACAGTATTGGTCTTTTCCTGATCTACATCTTTGTGTATGTATTGTGCGGCTCCGTAAGTTTTCTTATGTCGAGCATTTCCGATTAAATTAATCATGGGTTCTCTTGTGGTTAATTTAATTCAGTATTTTGGATACAAATTCATGTTTCATGTGATTTGTTAATGTCCAAAGAAATCCTTCTTTTCTTGAGAAACTAAGGTCGCTCTTGTTGTTCTTTCGGGAATGACATTTTATGGGGGAGAGTTCTTAATTGTACTTGTGCTTAATTGCCAAATCTTTGTGGGGAGTGCGGCTGTGGAATATAATAGGGGTTATCTTGTATCTTTATAAACTCCTTGATGAATGCATTTAGTTTCGGCTATATGATTGCATCTAAACAAAGTTGATATATTGCTCTTTTTTGGTCATGAAGTATCTCTATGGAAATTTCATAAGGATCCCACTAGTTTTCGTACCTTTGCCAATTTTTATTTACAAAAAAGTGGAGAATTAATGTGTAGTTCACACTACAAATACATAGGGTTTACGGATCATTATGTAAGGGGGAGTGCTTTTCATGTGAGATGAAGTATTGACTAAGAGGGAGTGATACATATCACCATAGTAATGTTGTCAAAGTTGTGATACAATTGGACTTTGATGCTGTGTAATAATACTATGACACTGTATAACAATGATTGAGAGCAACCGTTTTCTCATTGCTATAGCTACAGATCTTCAACAACTATGATGCTGAGTTGAACACATTCAGAATCACTGGAGTACTTTGAAGTGACGAAGATTTCGAGTAATGTTGAAGAATCAAGGAAATCAAGCATTTCGATTGAGAGCTACAAAGTTTATTTATTTTGTATTCCATATGTATTGATAGTTTTGTCACTAAAATTAACAAAGGGGGAGATTGTTAGAGCACTGCTCGGTCAAACTCGCAAGCATTGCTATCTCAAGCTTGTTGTCAAGTTTAGTTGTAAAAATTTTAAGCACTACACCATTTTGACCGATTAGAAACAGATCCTACATGTTACAAAACAGGGTTGTAACAGGCAGGTTCTGTTTCAAAAGGTGGCGTGACAAATATTTGTAACGGTCCTGTAGCTGTTACGAATTTTTGGTTGTAACAGGCTTTGTAACAGACCTCAGCTGTTACTACGTGTCATTTTGAACACCTAGGCCCTGTTACGATTTTTTGTAAAAAGAAAGTCGTAACAGACCTCAGCTGTTACTACGTGTCATTTTGAAACAGCTTACAGCTGTTACTACAGGACAGATTGAAACAGCTTGGAGCAATTACGAATATTTTAGTAACATCAAAAAAAATTACTGCCTATCAAATACTCCCTCTTTGACCTGGTCAATATTGACCATGGTCAGTACATATTCTGTCGGAAATACGCCGGAATTCAAAATAACCTGCAAATCTTTCGTTCCATCCATCCCATAGATTCAATCACACATTCAACAATAACTTCCTTTATTAACAATAACTTTGTTCTTTCTACATTCGAATTGGTTCGGAACTTAAAAGACAACCACATGAGTTTCAAACATTTCTAATTAACAAGAATTAGAAACAAGGATGAGCTATTTGTACATCTTGCATGTCTGAAATAAAAATGTATTCAGTACTGACCCAATACTATCTAATAACTAAAGAAATCCATCATAGTTTCATAACTTCACCTTGTTAAGCATTTTTAGAAGTCACTCTACTGTCCACTTCAATCCATGGGTTCGCCCCTGCATATGCACATCTAAGAAATGTCATAAACCAATAATTGACTTTCGACTTATAAACAAAAAAAGGACATAACAAAAGGTAGTAAGAGTTTTTACCTCTTAATACATTCACAACACCCAATTCTCTCAAGTCAGAGTTCTTTTGGGCAAGTGTTGGCACTTTCACAGAATTTGTCCTTAGGCAAATGGGTCGTGGCTTTTCATATGCTTTAATAAACTCTAGAAGTCCAACTACTGGGAACATCTGCAGACAGATAAACAGACTTCATGATGTAAAAAAATAGTGCTAACTGTCAAAAGCTGAAAACCATAGAGCAATGAAAAAGGAAATGAGAGGTATTTACAAACAAAAATAACTGTGTTAAACTGCTAGAGTATCTCCATACTTGCCTGCAAAAAATGAAACAATGGCTCTTAATGTCTTTAAGTAGTTATCCAGCTTTTTCACGATGCTTTGCCAGTGAGCAATTAAAGCTTGTTGAGCAACTGCATTTGCTTGTGAGCGAGATCCTTTCACTAGACTCGCACGCGATGTTCTAGGAGCCTGTGTTAAATTCAAAGAAAGATTAAACACTCTAGCTTGGTACACTCACATCACCTATCAAATACGAGTAGCAAGTAGGTAGGTGTATCACAAAGTAAATATGACAATCATTTCCTGCAAGAAGTCAGAAAAAACTCCACAAATGCAGCATACTTCTCACTGATTGTTGGGTCTATGAGATCTTCCGAAGAAACCTCAATTGCATACTTGGACGAATTAAACGAAAAAGCCATTAAAATTTTAATACACTACAGGTTATGTGGGAAAGCAGCAGTTACCTGAATGCACGCTCCAAGCAATGAGGAGATATCTTTCTTTAAATTGTCTCTGATCATACCATATATCTTCTCAAGGAATGCTGTCAGCTGTTGCTTAAATAGTAAAGCTGGATATTTGGCTTCAACTTGGCGTAAGTCATCCAGTCCACCAAGCAAATGACCATTAAGAAACGAGAGCCCGGCACTTTGTGGAGATGCTGGAAGTCCCTAAATGACAAACATGGAGATTAAAACTATATGCATAAAAAATGAAGAGGCTCATATGTAGATAAAGCGTGTCGTCTTTACTTGAGACATCCTGCCAAGAAGAGAAGCAGATGCTGCTCTGCGTCTTTGTGGAGTCATACTAGCAGCACCACTTGCTTTAAGTGTACGTTGGAGAAGCAATAATAATGTGGATGAATTAGACAACCAATAGGATAGAGTATCATTATTATCCTGGACATGTGCATAAGATTTAAACAAAATCCAAGCGTCAATAGGAATTATTTTCCGACCCAATTCATTTTCAATACACAGATCTAAGATATGGATAGTTGGATACCTCAATCGCTGAGCCAATAGTTTGAATAATACGGTCGAAGACAGTGGTTCTTTCCACTTCAAATGACCTCCAGTGAAGAAGACTTTTGTATATGACACAAGCAGCAATAGGTTTCCCACCAGAGAATACGAGGTCTTGCGAGATATATTTTATCAGTAAATCTTGGTTCTCCTGTACCAAGATTGCGACCGAATAAGTCGATGAAATAAAAATTAACTATAGTGAGGAATGCCTTACATATCATAAAGAAAATATCAGCATAATAGGCGCTCCATACCTGCTGCTTCTCATAAAGAAAATATCAGCATAATAGGCGCTACATATCACGAACCACAACACAATATCTCATCAGCTATATTTCTGTCAAACACGAACAGTCTGTTTTTCAACATTCTATTACTCCTAGAAGCCAAGATTTAGCAAAAGCATGAAGTAAACTAGAGTTGATAGTTCAAAATTGAAAATCAAAACACGGAAGGCATCCACATGATAATATTTCAAGCTTAAAAAAGCTGAGCAACATCAGTAGAATGATAAACAATTAGACCTACTGAATTACATACATATAATCAAACAGAAATCCTACAGCTAATTCTATTTCTAAAATAACACACCTTTATTCAGTAGAAGTTGGAACCCAGCATCAGCTTCTTCTTCCAAGAATCTCTCCACCTCCAGTTGTTCCTACTGAAATCAAAATCATGTCAAACTTCATAAACTTAGTAAAAAATCGAGATCCTATAAAAAAACCAAAAATCATCAGGTGAAATCGAAACCTTAATCGAAAATAATATCTGAAAGAACGGATCGAAAGCTTTAAACGAACAGATCGAAACCCAAATCGAGATTACTTACGTCTTCTGCTTCAAATCGAAACTTCAAATCGAAACCCTCAAACTAAAACCCTAAAAGATGAACTATCTTCTACAAACAGCTTCAAATCGAAACTTCAAATCGAAACCCTCAAGCTGAAAACCTAACAGATGAACTTTCTTCTACAAGCAGCTTCAAATCCAAACTTCAAATAGAAACCCTCAAGCTGAAAACCTAACAGATGAACTTTCTTCTACAAGCAGCTTCAAATCCAAACTTCAAATCCAAATCCTCAAACTGAAACCCTAACAGAGAACCATCTTCTGCAGAGATGAGGAAAGTTAAGAAGTGGATTAGTCGAGAGAAAAATGGAGGGGAATGACCGAGTCATGTGTGACCAAGGGGACTAATGGCTAACCTCATGTGTGACCAATGGAGGAAATATCCTCAGGTAGAACTAGCTTGGGTGGAAAAATGATGAAGGTGTGACCACCCACGCACACGGATGGCACGCTCGGACCATCTCCAGTTACGAATTCGTAACAACTATAGAACAGTTACGAAATCTGACAAGATTTGTAACAGCTTCAGGCTGTTACAACCAGTTTGTAACATCATTTTCCTGTTACGAATTCGTAACTGCCAGTAGGCTGTTACAAATTTCAGTTACTAATCAACGAAAATGGTGTAATGAAGTCTTGATTTCTAATCTACTTATAGCTAAGTCTCGGATTAGGATACAAAGTGTAGTTGAGAATTAGACTTCACGGCGTTCATCGATTGAAGACGAAGAACTACTATGTGGAGCTTGTGGAACTTCATCAACAAAAGGTATGTGGAGACTTGAACTTATCTATCACTCAAAAGTCTATCTACTCTATCTCCTATTTGAGACAAAAGTCGTATAGCTATATAGACTTCAATTATATACATTTGATATTTCGAGCTGAGTTTAACTCGCTTACATATTTATCGAAATATGTGTTGGTAAGCTTTCGCTTTAACCAAGTTCATCTTATATTCTTGACGAAAGTCAAAAGATGATCATGTGAAAATCGCCTGGTAACATCTTACATGATTTGTGTGAGGCAGTCATTTGATGTAGACTCGGAATGTTTCGTATTGATCATTCGATCACTTGAAAATTTCTTTGAAGCTAATAGTTTGTGTGAGTAAGCTATTGTCGTCTTCCGAGAATGTTTCAATGATTGAAATGAGAGTTTAGAACAATTGGATATAAGCATAGTATGCGTACTTGCATATATGTAATCCAAGTCCTGGAACTATGGTACGTATACCCGTATGCGTACTGCTTGGTTTGGTGAAGTCCAAGAACCTTGTACGCTACCGGTACGCGTACTGGCGTGAGGTTCAGGTCCGAGAATTTCTGCTGAGTTTGGAAGGTATACGTGCCAGTTCGCGTACTGGCGAACCCAAACTTAGTCTGTCCATTTAGGTATGCGTACCCGTTTGCATACCTAAGTGGATAATGTTCTAAAATAGGTTTGTTCATGAACTAATACATTTATATAATAAGGAATGCAATCTTTTGCAAACCGTGGCTACAATGTTCATGACTTGATTCGAGTGAATAAAAATCGATTTTGCTTTTCAATTGTGTCTTTTATACTTCTATGAGAATATAAACAATTGAACAACTCTAGAACTAGTTTCATTTGAGTCATTTGAACTAGTTATGGTTAAGATGAATATGGTTGATATTGTTAGAGCATTGCTCGGTCGAACTCGCAAGTGTTGTTATCTCAAGCTTGTTTGTCAAGTTTAGTTGCCAAAACTATAAGTCTTGATTTCTAGTCTACTTATAGTTAAGTCTCAGATTAGGATAGTAAGTAAGTGTAGTTGAGCCTAAGACTCCACGGCGTTCATCGAATGAAGACGACGAAGAACTACTCAAGGGAACTTGTGGAACTTTATCAACAAAGAGGCATGTGGAGACTTGAACTTATCTATCACTCAAAAGTCTATCTATTCTATCTCCTATTTTGAGACAAAAGTCGTGTTGTTTTATAGACTTCAATTATACACATTTGTTATTTCGAGCCGAGTTTATCTCGATTATCTATTTCTCGAAATATGTGTTGGTAAGCTTTCGCTTTGGTCAAGTTCATCTTTACTCGCGACAAAAGTCATGTTGATTATTTCAATAACTTGAAAATCGCTGATAAGTGTCTATTAATGCATATTTGTAGATCATTTCAGAGGCATTTATTGTATCCCAAGTGCTTTAATGTTTTATTTAATGTTAAAATCTTGTATTTTGCTCATATATCCATTAGCGGGTAGATTTGTTGTAATGACACCATTTTATGTTGTGCTATTGTAGGAAAATGAATAAGAGGAATCTTATAGTTGAAAGGAGACGGAAAAAAAGGAATTGGTGCAAAGGCTGTAATGTTGGACCTATGAAGTTGGTGATTAAAGAAGCTGGAAAAGTTAGATCCGAGCGGGAGGATATGTCTACTGGCATCAGACAAGTGGTAAATTCACTTGGTTTAGACTTGAGAAGTAAAATGAATCGCTTTAGGGTGTTGGTTTCTTACTGTGGTCTAATATCAAGCTTGATGTCATTTTACCCAAAAGACAAAAGCTAAAATTCCCCTTCTCACATATACCACTCTCTCAATCAGAATCACCACCGTCCATTTTTCTAACACCTAAATTCAGAACCTAACCCTAGCCTCTTCTCGTGAGAAACAAGAGGCTGTTTCTTATCCCTTTCTCTGTAAACCCATCTCCCTACTGCCAAAATCACCAGCACAGCCAATCTCTCTCTCCCTCTCTCAAACTGTCAAACTCGTATTCTACCGCCATCTTTCCCAACCAGATTTGATGTCGAATGTCTACTTTTATCTTTGTACCCACTTCAATCTTGCCCTAGATATCAGTAGATGTTATTTGAGGAACAATAGGCCGGCAAATTTGTCTCCAATGACAGCGAGAATGGCAAAGGAAAAGGCTGAATTTCTAGTTCTCTGCAACACTCGACAATTTTATCACCCCTACTGTTAGAAGCTTGGAATGAAAATTGATTTAATGTTTTAAGACATGGAGACAAGGTCAGGCGGCGCTGTACAAGCATCAGGCATTATCAATTCGTCTGAATCTAAGTTTGCATCACACCGACAGCAGCAGCAAGAATGGCAAATAAATGGTCTGAATTTCACCTCTATGCAACACCAACAAAGGCAACAGGCGTTGTCAATTGGGTCTGAATCTGGTCTTCTTTCAAACACCGACAACATCAGACAACTTGTGAAGGCAGTGTAAGGGCTATGTGTGTATGAATGAAGGGTACATCAGTGGTGAGTTCCAAGAAATCCCTAAATTTCTTTTGGTGTATATATTGATTGAGTGAATGGGGATTTTAGAGGAGAATCTTGTATAAATAGGGTTGTAGTTGTATTCTGAAACCAAGCCCGGACTAGCCGGTGCAAGTTGTAGTTTTAGGTTTTAATTTTCCAGTTCTATTTTGCAGTGATGTTTTAGTTTGTTAATTAGGGATGAGATGAAACTCTTAATCGAAATAGACCTTTTTATCATATTGTTCTCAAATGATCTGAATGTTTTAAGCATGTTTCAATCTCTGAATTTCAACATATTGCTTTCACCTAGTATGTCCAGCATCCTTGGTAGTTTGAGTCTCTCTATGTTGTAGTTCAAGCCAATTATAATTTGCAATATGTTAGTCTGTGATTAATTATGCTCTAAAAAGACAATCAATGCTAGGGATTAATACTTTAGCTCATGAAATTGATTCATCCATTTATATGAAAGAAATGTTATGTCACGATGATATCTTCAAGAGAGCGAGAGATTAGCGTCGCTAACTATTCTCAATTTTAAGGAGAATGATAGATAAAAATTGGAATTTCTACTAGATTAAGCGGTGGATTCGAACCCCCTATTTTATCTTATATATTTTCCTTTTAATCTTGATTCTTTAGTATAATCATCAACCATCCTAGTCGTATCGACAACTCCCCCCCCCCCCCCACCCACCCCCACCCCACCCCACCCCCCGTTGTTACTTCTCATTTGAATCAGTATAGAAAGACCTTAGTATCAACTCTACATTGCCCTAGTCTCTGTGGGATCGACCTGTATTTTCTCTGTCTACTATAGACGCTGTGCACTTGCACTTTATTACAATTGTAGGTATCTTATTTAGCCTACCAAGTTTTTGGCGCCGTTACCGGGGACTCGGTAGCACTGTAATTGTTTCTTTGATCCTACCTTACTGATTTCAGTTCAAATTCTGTACATATTTGCTTCAATTTTCGATTATAGCTTGACTGTCTTTAGTTTTACTTAGTTATTTCAACCATCTGTATATATAATCTTCGTCTCATCTCTTTAGTATTTTCTGTAGTTCCTAATTTTCTGTCACTTAGGTAGCCTGCATCATAATCATGTAAGTCTCATTGGCATATGTGCTAGTTTTGCTTTTGTTTTCTCTCTCAGTTCATTAGTTACTGCAATTTGTAGCCTACTACTGTAGTTGTAGCTTAGTTTTGTATACATATTAGCTTTAGTAATTATAGTTTCCATCACTCCATTGTCATTCGCATAACTGCATCGGTAGGCTGTATATATACTGGTTTAAATTTCACTTTTTCTATTATTTTGTAACTTAGTATTAATCCATTTGTTAACATATCATGTTGCAGTAGTTTTTAAAGTTCTCTACCTATAGCTCATCAGTCTGCTTCAATTTTTCTTTCGCAATCACCCGAATCATCATAAATCTTGCATCTGTTCTATTAAAAGTTGTCTGTCATTCCATCTTGTAGCTTCCTGTCATAACTCTTCCATGTTAATCTCATCTATAATTTGTTGTTAGTTTATATCTGATCTTAGTAGAATCTGGAAGTCAAAACCGGTTTGAGTCTTTTGCATTCTGTAGTTATAATATGCATCTTAGCCCCATAAGCATTAGATGTAGCTTTCAGTTTCAGTCATCCCATTCCAGTTGCTTACTTGCATTCTTTCAGTCTTATTGTTAAGATAGGCAACTTTGCATCATTATCTTGTAGTGCAACTTAGTGTAACTTGTCTGCTTCTGTAGCTAGTTCTGTTTATAGCTCAGGTTGTAAATTTGTTAGGTATCTGCTGTTTTTACTTTTCTTAGAATATAGTAAACAATATGTATATTTCCATCAGTAAGTAGTCATTGTCACCTTGTTACTGCCTGCTACTCAATTAAATCTCAGCGCTTGGTGTACGTGAACATTGAATCTGCAAACCTGAACTTTCTGCACTTCTCATCGTGCTAGATGACTTTTGCGTAGTAGTAGGTGTTACTTAGGTCTGCAGCTTTTCATCTTTTTATTTCAATTAGTTTACTATCATTGCTAGTATATGATCGAGTCAGTTTAGTCTGTACCTAATACATTATGTGGTTTAGTTTGTATATGTGTTAAAATTTTCAGTTATTTTTGACTTCTTTGACCTGTAGGACATTACCATCTGTAGTTGTATATCAGTGTGCATTTGAACATGTCTTACATCTGTAGTTTCTCTTTTACTTAATCTGTTTCAGTAGTTTAACATACCTTAGGATAAGCTAGATTTTTGCAGTTTTCTTTCATATAACTTGCATCTGTAAAAATGATCATCTAAGTTTTGTTAGTCAGCTACCAGTTAGAATTTTCATCATTCTGTATTATATTAAGCATCCCTACATTTCATATTGTCATCATATATTGTAGCTTTTGGTTCTCAGTTACTCCATCTTTCTGTCACATAGTTTTCTTTTGGAATAGGGTAAATCTGTTGTAAACATCTGCATCATTGGCTTGTTTTATACCACATATGTAAGTTAAGCATTAGGGTAAGTAGGTATAGTTGTAGTCATCTAGTTCAGCTAATCAATTACTAGTTTACAAGTTTTCATTCCCTGTAATATATTCATCCTATCATTCTCGCATCTCAGTCATATCTGTAACTGCATTTCATGATTAGTTTCCATGTGCATAGTCATGTAGCTGTATAAAATAGCTCATAGTCACTGTCATCCTGTACAATATCAACCCAAGCATCCTGCATTCATTACTTTTCCTTTTTCATTTGAAGCTTGTCCATATTTTCTGTTCCGTCCTGTCCTGTTCAAATCCTTCATCTGGGGATAGCTTAGCTTTCAGTCAAGCACATTAGTGTGGCTTGCAGCATTAGTCTTGCTGTAACATTGTAGCTAACAGTGGTAAAGAGGTTACTTTCATTGTTTCTTTGATTTACCTGCACATTTCTGGGAACTGAATCTGTTTTATAAGTAACCAGGTACCTGAAATTTCTACTGCTGTGCAAACCAAGGGAAAAGAGAGGGAGCAGCATAACACATTGGATTGTCGTGCCTAAACCCGGTTTATACCGGCGGTATCACTCCTCAACCCTAGCTGTATTTGTTAAATGTGTGAATGGTATGCTCATTAATGATCATCAAATTCTGGTACCCATATGCTTGATTATGTGATATCTGCGTGAATTATTTGCTCGCTATCCAACAGCCAATCTCTGAACTTTTAATGCTATCGTGAATGATATGCCAAGCCTGCCTGGTAAGCTAGTTGCCTGAATGACTATTTCCAAACCCCTGCAACATGAAACAACCCATCTGTATGACCCTGCGATAATTTTTGCAGCTGAATTAGTGTCTCATTCTCATAATCATTGTTTTCCTGCATTAAAAATCACTTGCCTGTCTGATGAAGTAGGGATTATTGGCCTGTGTCAAAACCCATACAAATATCTGTAATTTGTGCATGAGTCTATGATAATTGATTGTACTCTTTGCTTGCTGAAATCTTAACTTCGTTGTTCAACAATCAATATCGTAACTTCACCGTGTAAACATCTACTTGTATGCTTGCATAGTCCTTCTTCCCCTGATCTGTGCACTATTACTTGTCTAAGCAGTATAACATTTTGTATCTGTGTGCATACATTCGTGAACCTGTTACCAATTCCTTAAGCATTGCTTGCCTGATTTGTTCTTCGGCGGTTGTCTGCTTGTTATAACATGTTGAATGGGATGTTTACTAGGCTATGATTGTTTCTTTTTGTGACCAAATTGATTGCATGGCATGTCAGGATTTTGGACTGGGGTTAGGGATGAAAAATCATCACATAAATTAATCAGAGAACTTGCACAAGAGCATGCTTCACGTTATGAGTTTCCAGTAGACCATGATGTCAATAACTATAGGGATTATTACCAACCTTTTCAAGGTTCGATCCTCCGTATACATACACTAATTGCTATGCACATATGGACCAATCACCACAATGGGAAAATGACCAATTCTGTACTCCCCTTGAACAACTTAATATGCTTTTAAAAATGAATCTAATTCATTTACAAAATGAGCGAATTGAGAAGTGTCAAGATGAATTGTTTGTTGATCCTAATGAATTAAATTGTGAAAATAGTGTTTCTTTTCCAGCTCATGATCCACATGATGACTATTTACCTGTTTCAGAAACAAATGAATGGACTGGAAATACTATGCTTTTTGATGGGATAAACTACTCATGTTACGATGATGATAATGATTTAGAAGAATATGTCCACTCTGAAAATGTTGTTATGGAATCTTCTGTTTCTGAGACACTAGGCTCCATTGCTGTGACTTTGACAAATGATGTCTCTTCTGATTTACTTGTTCGTAACACTGAAATTTTGGATGATGTTGATTCTGATTGGCATCTTGTACAATTGTTCTGTGAAGGAAATCATAAAACACAACTCGTATCTGACTTAGGGAATGTTGAATTTTCTGTTGACATCAATAATCATATGCATGAAAATAACTTTGATATGTCTAGTTCCCTGCCTAGGTCACAATATGCTGCTTCTTCTGATTTTGATTTGTGTACTTTGGATAATCATGATACTGATTTGAGTCTTGTTGATTTTTGCAAAGACTGTGAGCATGATAATGCATTACTTGTTTCTGACTGAGAGAAAACTAGGCTACGTACTGATACTTTTGAGCAAAAAATGAACATAACTTAGATGTATCTAGCTTCCTGCCTGTGTCACAAATTGATGATCTTTCATCCAACCTAGATTCTGTTTGTAAAAAGTTTTTAAAACCAACTATTTTGAGAGTTCCTAATCTTGGATTAGAACTGTGTGCTTCTCAAGTCCTTTTGGACTACTTTGTAGCTAAATATAATGCCTTTAATGAGCCACAGTTGGAATGTGTATCCCTGCCCATCCCTGACAAAGCCCATTTCGAGTTAGACCTTGTGCATGATGTACCCTTGCAGTTGTGAGATTTTGTGTCTAAAAGCATATCTGGAGAAAATTTCTGGTTTGGGGGTAACTCGTGTACATTTGCAGTTGCACGCTCATGTTATATTTGTGTAAGACTGCTGATGTTTCTGCATGTCATTTTTTGGGTTGATCCTCAACTCTTTAGGTTGTATATTTATGGTTAATCATATGTATATATAATCCAGTAGGTAAATGTTCAATTTCTCCATCTTGAGTCAGTTTTATTTTTCTGTTTCTGTATATAACTGTGCTAATCCAATTTGCTGATTTCTTGTTGGATTCTAGCCTTGAATAACGGAGTTCAAAAAAATTTGCTTTCGCCAGACATCTGGTAATCTCTTTCCTTTTCTCTACTCAACATGGTTCTTCTGGTATGTTGTACTTATAATTTTAGTATTCTTTGAAACATCAAGGACAATGTTTAGTTTAGGTGTGGGGGTGAGAAGAGATTCCATATGATTGCTGTCATGATATAATTATGTCTGAACTCTGCCATAAAAAAAAATGAAAAAGTAAGCTCATTACCTTGATTTGTGATGCCTGCGCATGTATAATATTTTAGGATTCTTAATCTAGATAATGAGGCATCACTTGATTCTAGCACAATTCACATGTGATAAGAAAACTTGCACATGTATGATCTACCAATACATGTATAGCGTTGGGCCGCAGGTGTTTCATCGGTTAAGTAGACTTCCAATCACTTTAGAATACTGAATGAGACTTGACTAGCTTGTTCTTTGGTTGGATGGGATAGAAGGTGGAGGGTACATTAAGAAAAGCAACCATTGAATTTGACCGGGTACATCGAAAAGGGCTACCTCTTGCTAAAAAGTGTCATGTAATATATTTTTCTGTTTTGTATAAAGTTGTTGTGTCATCTTGTGTTTGTATCTCTCATTATTCCAAAATCAGTTGAAAAAAAAGTCATCAGAAAAATTCAGAAAGAAAAGAAAAGAAAATTTAGTTGAAAAAAAGTCATCATATTCAAAACAAAAACAAAAACCAAAAAAAAATCAGAAAAAGAAGAACAAAAAACTGAAATGAGTTGTTGTCGTTTGTTTCAAACCATTGAGTAGTTTCTCTTTACTTATGAATGTAAATATGCAGTCAATGTTCCTTTTTGTACATATGTTGTAAATAATATTGTAATAAGCAAGGAGGGTGTATCCATCGATGTACAACGCGGGTAAGCTGAAATATCACCAACTCCTCAGGTGAACATTCACAATTCTCGTAAAGCCGGACAGCTAGCTTGGCTTTGAATTCAGTTCTTAGCCTAAAAACAATCTCTTAGTAATTGGCAATCAGAACTTCCTACAGTAAATCATTCTCTATACATGTCTAAGTTAGATGCACTTTACACTCTTATCACATGTCTTTAGTTGTTCCAGTGCTAGAATTGTGTCTTTGAAAGCTAGATTGACATATCCAATTGTTGTGAGCTAAAACTGAAATGCAGGTATCACTTTCATGGAATCTGAGCTTATATTTTGTCCTAGAACTTTGTGGGTATGTTCTAAGCAAACCCTCACGAGACTTCAACTCGCCCACTAGGGACACTTAGTGGTTTAAAAGGCTTATTGCATTCGCTAAACGCAATCGAGAGACCAGCGACAGTGGTATAGGTAGGATTTCTTAGTTTTTGTTTTACTCGTGGACGAGCAAAATCCAGGTTTGGGGGTGTGATAAGTGTCTATTAATGCATATTTGTAGATCATTTCAGAGGCATTTATTGTATCCCAAGTGCTTTAATGTTTTATTTAATGTCAAAATCTTGTATTTTGCTCATATATCCATTAGCGGGTAGATTTGTTGTAATGACACCATTTTATGTTGTGCTATTGTAGGAAAATGAATAAGAGGAATCTTATAGTTGAAAGGAGACGGAAAAAAAGGAATTGGTGCAAAGGCTGTAATGTTGGACCTATGAAGTTGGTGATTAAAGAAGCTGGAAAAGTTAGATCCGAGCGGGAGGATATGTCTACTGGCATCAGACAAGTGGTAAATTCACTTGGTTTAGACTTGAGAAGTAAAATGAATCGCTTTAGGGTATTGGTTTCTTACTATGGCCTTATATCAAGCTTGATGTCATTTTACCCAAAAGACAAAAGCTAAAATTCCCCTTCTCACATATACAACTCTCTCAATCAGAATCACCACCGTCCATTTTAATAACACCTAAATTAAGAACCTAACCCTATCCTCTTCTCGTGAGAAACAAGAGGTTGTTTCTTCTCCATTTCTCTTTAATCCATCTCCCTACTGCCAAAATCACCAGCACATCCAATCTCTCTCTCCCTCTCTCAAACTATCAAACTCGTATTCTACCGCCATCTTTCCCAACCAGATTTGATGTTGAATGTCTACTTTTATATTTGTACCCACTCCAACGACAGTGAGAATGGCAAAGGAAAAGGATGAATTTCTAGTTCTCTGCAACACTCGACAATTTTATCACCCCCTACTGTTAGAAGCTTGGAATAAAGATTGATACAAGGTTTTAAGACATGGAGACAAGGTCAGGCGGCGCTGTACAAGCATCAGGCATTATCAATTCGTCTGAATCTGAGTTTGCATCACACCGACAGCAGCAGCAAGAATGGCAAATAAATGGTCTGAATTTCACCTCTCTGCAACACCAACAAAGGCAGCAGGCATTGTCAATTGGGTCTGAATCTGGTCTCCTTTCAAACACTGACAACGTCAGACAACTTGTGAAGGCAATGTAAGGGCTATGTGTGTATGAATGAAGAGTACATCAGTGGTGAGTTCCAAGAAATTCCTAAATTTCTTTTGGTGTATCTGCTAATTGAGTGAATGGGGATTTTAGAGGAGAATCTTGTATAAATAGGGTTGTAGTTGTATTCTGAAACCAATCCCGGACTGGCCGGTGCAAGGAACGCAACTGTACCTTGAATCAGTGTGAGATTGATTAGGGTTCAACTACAGTCCAGACTGAAGTTAGCTTTGTAGTAGGCTAGTGTCTGTAGCGGCTTAATATACAGTGTGGTGTTCAAATCCGGACTAGGTCCCGGGGGTTTTCTGCATTTGCGGTTTCCTCGTTAACAAAACTTATGTTGTCTGTGTTATTTCTTTTCCACATTATATTTTGTTATATAATTGAAATATCACAGGTTGTGCATTGAATCGATCAATTGGTAAATCCAACCTTTGGTTGTTGATTGAAATTGATTGATCCTTGAAAATTTGTATTTGGTACCGTTCAAGTTATTTCTCTTGTATTCTATCTGGCTTACAAATTCCTATTTGTTTGATTGCAGATTGAATCGAGAAATTGAGATATAACTCTTTGATATACTTTTTCTTAAGATTGAGTCTGACTGTCTAGTTGATTCTCTTGAATGTATATTGGAGTTAGTCCATACAGATTGCTAAGCGAAATATTGGGTGAGGTTGTTATACCCCCTCTTTTTCAATTGGTATCAGAGCAGGCAAACACGTTCAAGACCTCATAAGTCTGTGTTTATAGCGATCTGACTCTATGGACAGTAAAGTCTCTGATAAACGCGTCACCAGAAACAGAAGTTATGTTTCTATAATGCCTATTAAAGAGAAAGATTTGTCAATCTCGAATATAGATGAACCTAATGTTCTAATGAAACAGACTGACACTGACATGTGTTACCCCGATTACCCTTCAAATGAGTCTGACTCCTTTGATGAAGGGGAAGCAGCTGAAGAGAGTAAACTGATTCAAAATCTTGTTAGAATCCAGGCTGATAGAATTAATTGGTTAAAAAACAATGTCAATGTTCTTCTCGGTATAGTGAGAGACTTTGTCTCTAAAGAAAAAGCTTCTTGCAAGGAAAACGCTGTAGTTCGGTCATCACGTATCTTACTTGAGGCGAACCTCAAAAAGGATGCTTTGGAAATTGAACATCTCTTGAGCAATCTCTCTGTTCAAGGATGTTCCAAAAATTCCACTATACCATCTGCATCTGTCACAACTGAAAGAGTTCCAGTTCTAGAAGTAAAATTAGAATCCCTTCCAATTGGAAAAGATGTGATCATAAACTCCTCTAATCAAGGAAGTTCCACATAATATGGAAGGAAGAAATCTCCAAACAATGATGTTAAGTCTGTGCTCTCTAATCACTCCTGTGATCAGAAAATGTGTCTCTTTTGTGATTCAAAAGGGCATGTTAAGTAAAAGAGAAACTCTAGGTTGAATAACAATTCCATTGTTCAACTTCAACACACCTTAGATTTAATTCTCAAAGGTGTAACTGACATTCGTATGTCTAAACCAATTGGTTTCAGTACTCTCCCTGTGTATTCTACCAGGAAAGTCAGTTCGATGTGTTCCTCAAATGCTCAAAAGCATAACTGGCTTCTTAACAGAAATCGTCCAAGAAGAGCTCAAGAATTCACTTCTGACAAAAAGGGAGATAAAGTTACTTTTGATGTGGATAAAGTAACAGGAGAAGGGAGCAAAAATGATGATATGCAAAACAACCTAAACGTGATAATTGAAGGATATAAAGAGATCGTCAACAGGTTGTCAATTCCCTCTAGTCAAAATTCTTCTGGTAAGAACTCAAACTATGTTTCGTATTTTGATGACAGTAAGTTTTATGATAATTTTTCACATCAACAGGGATTATTTCCTAGATTTGAAAGGAAAAAGAGACTTGATCGAATTTTGATAGTGGTAAGAATGAGGTTCGTAAGACTTGTGAAAGCAATTGAATTTAGATTTATTTCAACTAAAAGTAGAGAAAATTTAAATCCAAATTATTATTATTTTTTAGAGTGAAAATAACCAAGACACTAGATTCCACTATTACACATGAATAAATGATGATAAAAATTCCAAAACTCTAATTATTTTTAAAATCTCTTTTTCTTAATTCACAAATTATCAAGCATATTCTCAAACATTAATTGTATCCCTTAAGCATAGATTATCTAACCAAAGCATAACCTATCTAATTGAATCACAACTAATTAGGAAAAATTATGCAAACAATTAAAATTCTACAAAGTAGTGATTGAGTGAATTATAAAATACAAATTAGAGAAAAATAGAATAGTTACCAATTATTCATGCATATATAGCTTCCTCCGTGCCTTTATTACGCGAGAATTAGCTAATCATTATCATGGAAACATGCTCAAAATTCATCTTTATTAATGCTCAAAAATGGTTCACAAATGATGAAATGGGAGAAAAATGAATAAAACCGGGTTTTGTAACACTTATATTTGTTACAAAATCAATTGTTACAGAAAACGATAAAGGAATACCGTCACTGGCACTGTTGAAGAACGACGGTCTTTAAGGGTCTTATGTTCTTCGTACCTTCTTCACCAGCAGAAAAATTGTTTTTCCTGTAACTTTTTTTTCTCGATTTTTTTATGCTCTAAACGTCTCCCTATTCTCCCCCTAAACTCTCTCTCTAAACTCTCTCTCTTCTGTGAGTCTCCTAAAGCCTTTATATAGTCACAGGATCAAGAATAAATTCGTAATAACCCAAAAATCTTCTCGATATCCAACCATTAACTCATGAATATTTTCTTTTATGTTTTATGTTCTTACGCATATTTTCGACGTATACACGCTCCAGAACTTCCTTGTTTGACTCCTCCACACTTCTGCAGCAACCAAACTCCATCACAACTCAATCCATGCACGTTCAAACACGCTGTATTCCGAGGTTGAATATTTTCTTCCCGACGAAAATTCAGCCCAACTGAACGCATTAGAACACTCATACCACCATTGTTTGGGCATATCACGTTCATCCCAATCAAAATCAATGATTGAATCTCACTGAAACTCCTTCAAAAATCCAACAGAAAATTCCGCAGAAAAATGAAATTTTTTCCCGCCAAAATTATTTTTCAAACGATGAAGAAGGGTGTAGTGCCCTGAATCCAAAACGCGGGTGCCTTTAGTAGCTCGGCTGCCTTGGGGGCGCCCTTATCCATTTTTAGGGTGCCTTTAGTAATTTTGGTGGGTGCCTTTAACATTTTTTCTGGGGTGTTTTCAACACTTTTTCGGGGTTCCTCCGGTGTATTTCTTGGGTGCTTCCGGTGCATTTCTGGAGTGCCTTTAGTACTCTATCCTGGGGTGTAAAACACCACTTTACGAGCCAATTTCGTCGCAAGAGCTTATTTCTCTAAAAATACCTACAAAGACATGAAATAACAAAAAAATACAAAATCGAATACTAACAATATATACAATTGAGACATATTAGACACAATAATGCGTCTATCAAGACTCAACCATGAACACCGTTCATTTAATGAGCTTAGGGCTTATTCTTGTGCTAATTAATCACAAGGGTTGAAAGCTTACTCATAAAAATCTTGTTGAGTAAGATGTGTTAATAATCAGGTATACTTTTGGCAAAATTTCTTCCTGTTTAGTTGAGCTATTTTCTTATCGTCCATAGCTAAACTATTGTCCGCAGTCAACTTTTCTTAAGTATTGGTTGTGTCTGAAAATGTTCTTCGTTTTTTTTTTTTTTTTTGCTTTAACTTCGAAGAAGCTTTTGTTGCAACTATGTTGCTTGCTACTCTTGTGCTCTAAATTGTTTCTCTATGGAGATATGAAATTTATTGAGGCAAAATTATGTGAAAATATTCATGTAGCAAAAATTCTATCGTAAAAGTGCGGCCTTTGGTGTGTGTTTTTGTCTTTGGGTCAAGTTGTGTTCGTACGGGTACCCGTGTTACTGTCACGAATCAATTTTGGAAACCCTAAAAGTTACCTTCCCTAAGAAACCATTTAAATACCAAACCTTTTGAGTCATGTACACATACTCTGGGTTATTTTGTGTTTTGTTAAGAATGTCTTCTAGCTCTGGTGATTCTGCAAGAGGTTTTTTTGATAAAGGTATTGGTTTCGAGTCCAAAGGGAAGAAGAAAAGAACCCTAGTAAAAGATGATTGTCCCAATGCCTCATGCTACTATGCCTATTCACATCAGGATATTGAGAATGAGGATATGGTTTCTATTGAAGTGGTTCATGATTTTCTTAAATACTTTGAGGAAGCAAAACTGCAACTCGTTGATACTATGAAGAGTCTTGATGTGTTAAGAACTGAGTTGTAAAAGGTTAATTCTGACCTTTTTCTCATGAAGACACATGTTAAAGAACTTCTCAATGAGGATATCTTCTCTGAAGAAGCAGTGGATGCTGTCAATCACAAGCTCAAAGATCTCAAGGCTCGTGAGGATTCCGAAAAGACTATTTGACTTCAGTTTATGTTCGGTTTTGATGCTTATGAGTCTTTCATTGTTTCTTAGCTTGTTGATTTTTATAATGTCTAGGAAACTTCTTATGAGAATTTATTCTTGTGTTTTAAGAAGGATAACTAGGGTTTGGAATAACCATTATTGTGAGTACACATAGCTATTTCCAACGATTTTCATCTTGCAATGTTTTTAGATTTATTTATTTAAATTCTAAAGTTGATTTGGAAGATGATTTTGCAGTATTAATCTTTATGGTTATATATATTGCAACTTTCCATGGGATATGTGTGTTTGCGTCCGTGAACTGTGATTATCCCATAGTGGTCAAAAGTTAAGTCTTTCATATGTCAGTATGCAAGTATTGATAAAAGATTGAATGAACTTTTGACAAAACAAAAGTTAAGCCTATTATGTCATTATGAAAATATTGATGGAAGATAGGATGAACTTTTGTTTACAAAGATTAAAGTCTATTATATGTCATTGTGCAAATAGTGATGAAAAATAGAATGAATCTTTGTTTATTCCGTAGTATTGATCTTCCCTGATCCATATCTTTATGTATATACTGCGCGACTCCGTAAGTTTTCTTATGTGAGCATTTCCGATTAAATTAATCATGGGTTCTCTTGTGGTTAATTTAATTGAGATTTTTGGATACAAATTCATGTTTCATGTGATTTGTTAATGTCCAAAGAAATCCTTCTTTTCTTTTGAAAGTAAGGTCGCTCTTGTTCTTCCTTTTGGAATGACATTTTATGGGGGAGAGTTCTTAATTGAACTTGTGCTTAATTGCCAAATCTTTGTGGGGAGTGCGGCTGTGGAATATTATAGGGGTTATCTTGTATCTTTATAAACTCCTTGATGAATGCATTTAGTTTCGGCTATATGATTGCGTCTAAAAAAGTTGATATATGCTTTTCTTTTGGTCATGAAGTATCTTTATGGAAATTTCATTAGAATCCCACTAATTTTCGTACCTTTGAAAATTTTATTGACAAAAAGGGGGAGAATTAATGTGTAGTTCACACTACAAATAAATATGGTTTACGGATCATTATGTAAGGGGGAGTTGTTTTCATGTGAGATGAAGTATTGACTAAGGGGGAGTGATACATATCACCATAGTATTGTTGTCAAAGTTGTGATACAATTGAACTTTGATGATGTGTAATAATACTATGATACTGTATAACAATGATTGAGAGATATTGTTTTCTCATTGTTATGGCTACGGATCTTCAACAACGATGATGCTGAATTGAATACCTTTGGAATCATTGGAGTACTTGGAAGTGACGAAGATTTCGAGTAATGTTGAAGAACCAAGGAGATCAATCATTTGGAAGAGAAGCTACAAAGTTTATTTATTTTGTATTCCATATGTATTGATAGTTTTGTCACTAAAATTGACAAAGGGGGAGATTGTTAGAGCATTGCTCGGTCGAACTCGCAAGCGTTTCTATCTCAAGCTTGTTTTCCAAGTTTAGTTGCCAAAACTATAAGTCTTGATTTCTAGTCTACTTATAGCTAAGTCTCGGATTAAGATAGTAAGTGTAGTTGAGCCTAAGACTCCACGGTGTTCATCGAATGAAGACAACGAAGAACTACTCAAGGGAACTTGTGGAACTTCATCAACAAAGAGGTATGTGGAGACTTGAACTTATCTATCACTCAAAAGTCTATCTATTATATCTCCTATTTTTAGACAAAAGTCGTATTGTTATATAGACTTCAATTATACACATTTGCTATTTCGATCCGAGTTTATCTCGCTTATCTATTTCTCGAAATATGTGTTGGTAGGATTTCGCTTTGGCCTAGTTCATCTTTACTCGTGACGAAAGTCATGTTGATTATTTCAATAACTTGAAAATCGCTTTGATGAAAATAGTTTGTGAATAACGACTATTTAAACATCTTCTAAGAAAGTTTCAATGATTGAAATGAGAGTTTAGAACAAGTAACCATGTTTGGATATAAACATAGTGTGTTCTCACATTTGTGTAAAAGTCCAAATCCGGGAACCTAAAGTATGCGTACCCGTACGTGTACCGACGGTTGTTGGAAACTCGGGCAAGTATGCGTACCCGTACGCATACTGGCGGAAGTTTCACGTCCGTGAATTTCTGCTGGAGTTTGGAAGTGTGAATTGGTATGCGCTCCCGTACGCGTACTGGCATAACCAAACTCGGTCCGACCACTTAGGTATGCGTACCTGTTTGCATACTTAAGTAGGTTACTTTCTAAAATTGGTTTGTTCATGAACTAAAACATTTATATAATAAGGAATGCAATCTTTGCAAACCGTAGCTATAATGTTCATGAATTGATTCGAGGGAATCAAAATCGATTTTGCTTCGATTGTGTCTTGTATACTTCTATAAGATCTAAGCAATTGAACAACTCTCTAACTAGTTCATTTGAGTCACTTGAACTAGTTATGGTGAAGATGAATAAGGTTGATATGAAAGTGCTCATATGGTGAACCATTGGTTAACTATTGTTGAACCGACTAAGTGTACACGTTTAGGTACGGTTACTCAAACCTAAATGAAGGTGCATTTCATTTGTGTATAACAAGCTAAGTTCGATCTAACAGTTGAAAGATATTAGCTTGAATGTAATCAGGTTTTCATCTAACGGTGAATATTGAATGCTTTGTTACCAAGGTAACTTACATTTAGAACCCTGATTTGAAGACTATAAAAAGGAGAACTCTAGCAACTGGGAAACCTAATCCCCACACCTCCTGTGTGATACTAGTTGTATAAGCTAGAGTCGATTCTCATTTAACCTTAGGTTTTTCACGAAACTCTATAGGTTAACAACTTAAAGACTTCATTGGGATTGTGAAGCCAGACCCAACTATTTTCTCTGTAGTTGTGTGATCTGATCTGGTTGTTTCTATCGTGATTGAGTACAATCGTAAGATTGGCTTGAGATTTAAATCTCCGATAGGCAAGATAGAAAAGTTGTCACAAACACCTTCGTCTCATCGTTTGTGATTTCACAATATCTTATTTCGTTAATCGATTAAGATTATTGTGAGGTGATTGATAATTTTAGGCTATTCTTCGGGAATATAAGTCCGGGTTATCGATTGGTTCCTGTTCACCTTGATTTATCAGAAGACGGAACAAAAACTCGTAGGTATATCTGTGGGAGACAGATTTATCTATTCAATAGACTTTTCTATGTGAGATAAATTTGTTTATCAAGTCTTCGACTTTGGGTCGTAGCAACTCTTGGTTGTGTGTGAGATCACCTAAGGGAATCAAGTGCGTAGTATCCTGCTGGCATCAGAGACGTAAGGAACGCAACTGTACCTTGAATCAGTGTGAGATTGATTAGGGTTCAACTACAGTCCAGACCGAAGTTAGCTTTGTAGTAGGCTAGTGTCTGTAGCGGCTTAATATACAGTATGGTGTTCAAATCCGGACTAGGTCCGGGGGTTTTCTGCATTTGCGGTTTCCTCGTTAATAAAACTTCTATTGTCTGTGTTATTTCTTTTCCACATTATATTTTGTTATATAATTGAAATATCACAGGTTGTGCGTTGAATCGATCAATTGGTAAATCCAACCTTTGGTTGTTGATTGAAATTGATTGATCCTTGAAAATTGGTATTTGGTACCGTTCAAGTTATTTCTCTTGTATTCAATCTGGCTCGCAAATTCTTATTTGTTTGATTGCGGATTGAATCGAGAAATTAATATATAACTCTTTGATATACTTTTTCTTAAGACTGAGTCTGACTGTCTAGTTGATTCTCTTGAAAGTATATTGGAGTTAGTCCATACAGATTGCTAAGCGAAATATTGGGTGAGGTTGTTATACCCCCGCTTTTTCAGATATGAAAGTGTTTATATGGCTAATCTCGGTTAACTATTGTTGAGACAACAAAGGTGCGGTTTCATATCTAAATGAAGTCACTTTTCATTTGTGTGTAACAAGCTAAGTTCTATCTAACGGTTGAAGATATTAGCTTGAGTCTAATCAGGTTTTCATCTAACGGTGAATATTAAATACTTTGTTACCAAGGTAACATTGATTGCAAACCCTGATTTGAAGACTATATAAAGGAGAACTCTAGCAACTGGGAAACCTAATCCCCACACTTCCTGTGTGATACTAGTTGCGACTAGAGTCGATTCTCCTTTAACCTTAGGTTTTTCACGAAAAGACTTCATTGGGATTGTGAAGCCAGACCCAACTATTTTCTCTGTAGTTGCGTGTTCTGATCTTGCTGTTTTCTATCATGATTGAGTACTATCTTCTTTAAGATTTGCTCGAGATTTAATCTCCGATAGGCAAGATAAAAAGTAGTCACAAACATCTTCGTCTCATCGTTTGTGATTCCACAATATCTTGTTTCGCTACCATACGATTAAGATTATTGTGAGGTGGTTGATATTTCTAGGCTGTTCTTCGGGAATATAAGTCCGGTATATCAATTGGTTCCTGTTCACCTTGATTTATCAAAACACAGAACAAAACTCATAGGTTTATCTGTGGGAAACAGATTTATCTATTCAATAGACTTTTTTGTGTAAGACAGATTGGTTTATCAAGTCTTCGACTTTGGGTCGTAGAAACTCTTAGTTGTAGGTGAGATCAGCTAAGAGAATCAAGTGCGCAGAGTCCTGCTAGGGTTCAGAGCCGTAAGGAACGCCAGTGTACCTTGATCAGTGTGAGATTGGTTAGGGCTCAACTACATTCCAGTCCGAAGTTAACTTGTAGTAGGCTAGTGTCTGTAGCGGATTAATACAATGTGATGTTCAAATCTGGACTAGATATCATTGAGTAAACAGTAACGACGCTTAGAGTCGTTATTGAAAACATTAACGACTCTAAAGAGTCGTCATAAAAACAATAACGACACTTGAGTCGTCATTAAAAACATTAACGACTCTAAAGGGTCGTCATTGAAAACAATTTTAACGACTCTTTAGAATCGTCATTGATTTAAAAAATAAAAAAAATAAGGGGTAAAACATTATTTCACTTTATTATTGATACGCCCCTGAAAATTTTGGGATGCAAATAAAATGGGTGAGGCCCCTAATTAATTTTTAGGTCCCCAATTAAACGAGGTTATGAAAGTCGGACAAGTCGGAAATGTTCGGGTCAATACGGTAATTAAATTTAGACCGCATCTGCTTACAGGTACCCAATAGGGTTCCAGAATCCAAATACTGAAAGGGCCGGAAATTTGGCACTTCTTTCTTGCAAGTATTATTCACAGGGTCATCTCCAAAGGGCTTTAAAAACAAAACAAATCACAAGTTTGATTAGGTTTTTCAACTCAATTCCTTCACTTTATCTGAATTATCAACGCCAGTTCTGAGTCATCAGGTAAGATTGGTAAAGGATCATATTATGTTGTTGTAGTCAAGCTGTATCTGAATAAGCGTAAAGCCAAGCTGCAAGAACAGCATAACATTTTGATTTTGATAAATAATGAACTTTTCCATTATTACAAGCTTGATTAATATCAATGAAGAGTTCTTGTAAGTTTAATGGACAACGTTATTGCTTAGGATTGTTCAAGGTAGAGTTGGGGGTGGGTTTCTTTTCTTTTTTTCATTCTTTAACTTTTTATACTCTAGGAATATACATATGATTGGATATTGATTGTGAAAACATTTATCATGTTAAGAACAAGAATTGGAGAAAATTTGAGCTTGGTAGGGAGCTGTTTGATCAAATGATTGTTAGAAATACAGGATGAGTGTAAAATACAAATGAGTGCACACATACTGTTTGATATAATTACTCATCCCTGTAAAAGTTGCTTGCAACATATCTGTGGTGGTTAGGAAATGTATATACTGTTTCAGTGAATTGATTATATCTTAGAGGTCCTTGGGAACATGATTTTTTTTGGATTGATTTTTCTCGAACACTTTTACTGATGAATAATGTCTCATGAGTTGTACAATTAGAAATGCCAAGGTACTTAACATGATATTTGCGTCTGCTCACAGATCCAGCGTAGTCGTGGCAAGAGAGGTTTTAGAGCTTATGGCCAAAGGCAAAGCTTAATAAGGTATCTTTCTTAAACTACATGAGGTAATTTAATCCTCAGTTGTTCCGTTAGTTATGTTGCAGTCGCTGTAGTATCATTCTTTGCCAGAGATCTGAACTTAAGTGTTTTTATAGATGTGTGCGCGAAATTTTAACTGACCCGACATTGGATCCTCCAGGATTAGAGTGATTTGATCTAATTGAAGCATTTGCTTAATCAATAAGAGTATCTCACTTTATCAAGAATATATGGATGTGAGCTTTAAATCCAGGCCTAAACACTAGAGGCTTAAAAATAAATAAATAAAACCCAGGTATAGCCCATTTGAGTACCAGATGGTATTGCATTCCATTTATTTTGAAGCACAAGTATTGTATTTCTAGCAGGATAACGTATCTAAAGCTTTACGAGATGAATTAAAGCGTTCTTGGCTGAAACACTTAGTTTATGAAAGTACTTGGTTAAACCTAAGCTTACATACTTCAAATTTGAGACTGTCTTTTATTTTTTTATTTCTTTGAAGGGCTGAAATTTATGAATTGAAAGTAAGCGAAGTCCGTATGGCCTGTATGCCTGCCTATCCACATGTGGAATATGGATCTTTCCAGTGTCCTCAACAAGTTCACAATTGTTAAATATGACACTGTCGTATAAGAGCTTCATTACTTGGACGATTAATTCAGAGTCCATTTCATATTCAGGGCCCTAGATCAATTATTGTCTAAAACTTAAAGAATCACTAGGAGCCTAAGAATCTCATCAATTCGAACATGTTAGGGCAATATCAGGAGTCTTTATGTTGTCATATAAGCCTACCAAGGGACTAAGCGTAAGTTTACCTTCTAGAACTTTTGTATACAAAGTGAAGCTATTGGCTGTTAGGTGCCTTGTATATCAGGACATCTATGTGATTAATAACTCTTATTGATTCCTCTGCTAGTGTTAAGATTCCAACTATTCATCTTTTATCTTATATATGCAGGGTCACTCTTCATCTCGGATGGTTATACATTGAAATGTGGTTTATTTTTTGTAGTTGTTATTTACAGAAAGTTACTGTTTGTATACGAAACATGTCTTGAATCTAAAAGAAAATGAAAACAAAAGAAAAATTTTGTATCTGAACCAAACAAACTAATTTCTTTTTTCTAGGGTTCAAAATGACTATCGTACAACTGAGAAAACTTGGATTACCATTGATGAATCTGGTTAGGTTTAAAGGGATTCCCATTTTAGAACAATTACAGTTAGAGGAAAAGCTACTTCGAACTTCTTCAGAAAATTGGTGTATCGTCAATGATGGAACTAATTCTCCAACAATTGTCATGGGAATGTCTGGGTAAGTTTCTTCTTCTTCCCCTGATTTTCAATTCTTAGATAGTTCAGTGATTTCAGATTTCTGGGCTATTGAAATTCACAATTTTGACGTAATTAGCGCAGTTTGACTAGATAAATGATGACATAATTTGGTTTGTAGGAAACCTGCTGAGCTTCTTGAAGTTGAATATGTGATAAGAGATCGCATTCCTGTTATTAAAAGGTTTACAGGGGGAGGAACTGTTATTGTTGACCAAGGGACAATCTTTGTTACATTCATATGTAATAGGATTGATGTTCCTGGTGTACAACCATATCCTCAACCAATTATGTCTTGGAGTGGCTTGTTATATGATGAAGTTTTTCAAGAAATTGGCGATTTTCATCTCCGTGAGAATGGTATATATATATATGATAAATTGATAATTATATCTCGTTCTATCTTTGTTGCATTGGTTATTGAATCTAACCATGTTCAAATATTTACTTCCCTGGTGATTGTTTTTCTTTTTAACAAATAGATTCTTTGAGTTTTGAGTTCTTATAAGAAAATGAATATGACTTTAACTGGATGCCTGTTGCGATTTAAATCTAGATTATGTATTCGGTAACCGCAAGTTTGGTGGGAATGCGCAGTCCATAACCAAGAACCGCTGGATTCACCATACATCCTTTTTATGGGATTATGAGACCAAAAATATGGCCTACTTGAAGCAACCTAGACGTATTCCTACATATAGATCGGTATGTTTTCACTTCCTTTTTAATCTCTTTCCCATCTTAAAAAGTGTTCCTTACATTGCTGTTTTTTTTGGTTGTCTCAGTTTTCTTGAAAGGCTTGGTAGTGTACTGTCATGACCATGACTACACTGAGCATCATTATCAACACTGGCAACTATTTTGAAAATTTAAATTTATTTTAGGAATGTTATTTATTCATTTTTTGACCAGCCAATACAAGTTGAAATTCTAGACTGTTTCAGAATGCATCATATCAAGGGGCCAGCAGGGTAAGGTTCAGGCCTAACCCCTCGGCTTACATGTGTCAATTGTCTAGATTTGTAATGCTTAATCCCTAGTAGCAACTGGAATTAACCCACAGTAGAATTCTAAGTGTTGTTTTGGACGCAAGCGACATTCTTAAAGTCCTTAGCACTAAGGGATTCAACAGCATTGGAGAATTTTATTGAAAAGATATTCAAAGTTCCGAGGAGCCAAGAACTCACTTTGTCCTGCATTAGATAGCCTAATGTTAAATCTAAACAGCACTCTTCATTCTTCACATCTAAGAACCCTTTTTCAGCTGTTTTGAGATAGGAAGAAGATGCATTTTATGTTTGTATATGTTGGGTAAATAGTAGAACTCATACTTCAAATCTTGATCAAGTTCATACTGGACAACGAGATGAATTTCTATGCAAGTTTTCATTTTCGATTGCATGGCTTATTTTGTAACAGGAAAGGAACCATTTAGAATTTATTTGTCGTATGAAGGAGTATATGCCCAGATCAGCTTTTATTGAGAAAACCCTTTCCTCAGTTGGAAGCCGTTTCTTGGTAGAACCAACAAATTTGGAAGCAATTGGAGCTCATTCAGGGACAGCATTTACCCATTCAACTAGTTTATTGACAAAGCAGGAACTAGAAGCAGCTTTAGGTTCTCAACCCTTGAACTTGCCGTTGGACGTTTTAGAGTCATGATCATGACGTGAAGATGATACTAATGAATAACAATTGAGCTGGTAATGGCCGCACCAATAATACTTCATTGGACAGACCTTGGCAAAACAATTGAAATCTTGCTCAGGTCCCCCAAATTCAATATTTTTTGTAATCTTATGCACTATGCACACACACATACTTCCACTGAATTTATACAATAAATTCTGTTATTGGAAGTCATTAATGTAAACTGTCTTGCTTATAATCAATACGGGCACTTACATATTGGAAGGCCCTTAATTGGACTTGCCATTTTCCACTAGCTGATATTTATTTCCTTTGGCTTGATCATTTTTCATGTTCTAGAAATTAGTAGGATATGAAACTAATAAGACCAGAAATAAGAAGAAGCAACAGTTGGAAAGATATTGAAATGAATTCTTCTTTCTTTTTATGTGAGAGTTACAATGAAAAGATAGAGAAAATGATGATTAAAAGAGATTAGTTCTGATTTCCTCTGCTACCCAACTGAACACTAATATTTTCCTTTTTACCTCCAATGTAAAGATAAGCTTTTTTTTCTTTTTTCTTTTCCCCACCATTTTTGAATAATATGTTTTTAAGGTTATTTTCTTGAGCCCTTTCCTATTAACTTCATGTTGCTCCAACCCCAAGAAAGTCTATAAATGGGGGTGAAATTGTGGTCTCAAAATGGGTGACCCCTCCTCTGTTCTCTGCAATTGATGCTGATGCTTCAATATCTGAAACTTGAGATGTTGATGTCATTGAGTTTGAGAAAATTGAAGGATGGCTATGATTTGATTGTTGCATTGTCATCATCTGAGTTAAGGTTTGTTGTTGTTGGTGGTGATGATGATGGTAAAAGGAAGATTCATCTCTTGGGCTCTCCCAACTTTGCCTCAAAAACCTTGTCAAATCTTGGTTCCTTGAACCTGCAAATATTAAAAAGGCCTCTAAGCACAACAGAAAGAAAGAAAGGCCTCAACAGTTAAGTCATATTAAAAAGGTATTAATAATAAAAGTAAAACAGAAAGTTAAGTAGCATTATTCTAACTGAATCTAGGTACAGCTATGGCTGTAAGCAGGTATGAAACATATGTACTTAAAAAGAACAAATTAGTTGAACAACTGCCACAGATAATTATAGAGGAAGGAAAATCAATGAAGAAAGTACGGCAAAAACTAAAACACAATCATGTGAAGAAATAACAAACCAGTGAATGGATCAAAAGTTGTTTGGTCTGCACCACAGAACCCATTTTGATCAGGAGAGATCTTGTTGTTGTTGTTTGAAGAACCAAGAAACATATATTCAGTATTAATGGAAGTTGAAAATGGGTAAGGAGATAAGCTGGTGAAGCTTCCATTGGTGAGATCAAAGCAGCTTTGTTCAGTGGCTAAGCTTGAATTGTCATCCAACTTTCTGTGAACAGTTTGGCTTAGTTTTCTCCTTCTATACACATTTGATTGTTCTCTAAATTTTCTTGCCATTATAACATGCCAGTGATTCTTGACTGCATTATCTGTTCTTCCAGGGAAAAGTCTAGCAATCATTGCCCATTTGTTACCATATACTCTATGAGCTGACATTAGTTTTTCTTCTTCTTCTTCACTGAATGCTCTTCTATTGATCTTTGGGTCTAACTGGTTAAACCATCTCAATCTACAACTCTTCCCTGAAACACAAAACAAGAAAAATTAAAACCAGAAGAAAAATAGTCTTTTCACTTTTTGAGTCCAAAAAACAAGCTTTAATGAGACTAGAGAAAGTGAAACACATTCTATCTTTTTTTCTATGTTACCTGATCTTCCCTCCAGCTTCTCTGCAATTAGGTTCCAATTCTGAGGACCATAAAGAGCAACAAGTTCCTTGAGTTTGCTGTCTTCTGCAGGTCTCCAATGTCCTCTGGCACAGAGCTTTGATTGCCCACCATCTATTTCTTTACCATTCACTGAAATACTGTCATATGGGTTTTCTTCATTGATTAAGTTACTGTTACTGTTATCTTGATCCATATTCATACCATTATTTCCTTCAAAACCATCACTGAAATCAGAGCCTTTCCCACCACTACCACATTTCTTCTCATTGTGATTAAGATGAAGCTGATCTACTAAACTGTTGTTGCTGTTAGTGAAAAAAGGAATTCCCATACAAGAAGCATTACTAGTTTTCTTACTAACCATTTCTAAATTATTCATAGAACTTGTATATTTACTATCTCTTGAACAAAACCCATTTGGATTAATAGATAAAGAACTAATCTCTGCAAATAAACCCATTGATGGAGCAAAAGAAGTTGAGTTACAGTTCTCTGTAGTAGTAGCAGCAGTAGGAGTATTATACTTGTTGTTGCTGTTGTTGTTCATGTCTTCATATACTTGGTGATGATAGATTATAGCAGCAGTGTTGAACTGTTTCTGCAATGTCATGTTGTTGCATGTACAAAAGAAAAGACTGATCTGATGATGATTTATAAATGTGAATAATTTTTCTCTTGAATTAATACAAGGGTCAGTCACAGGAGGAGAAAAAAAAAGAGATGTTGCAGCAAGTAAAAGGAAATGCTTATTGAAACAGCAAAAGTGTTTTAACAGAAACCCACACGACTTCTTCTCTGTTTGAGAGAAAAAGTTCACCACCCTGACTGACTCTGACGTCTATATATGATGCATGATCTATAATATATATTTCCATGATTTTTCATTGTTTTGAAAGCTAATTGGATTGGATCTAGTGGGAGAATTGCTGACAAGGGGGAGGGAGACTCAGACTAGTACTACTACTGCTTTCATGTCAATTCATATAATGGGGTCCGTCCGTCCAACTTATAGTAACATTTTGTTTCTATTCTTTACACACAGTTAGTAACAGTCTTATTTTTTTCACTTTTTTTTAACTCAGGTACACGTGTGGGTGTATGTCATCACTTTATTGCTCGTGTGGGTGTGTAAGTGTAAGAAGAAGAACCAAAAACAGAAGTCTATATATACTCTAGTTTCTGCTGCACTGTCTGTTTGCTTGTGTGACTTCATCTTCAAACAGCAATTTCAAGTTTGAAAATGATGAAAAAAAAAATCTCTGTTTGATTCTTTACCTGCCCTTGGTTAAGAGCAGTAAAAAACCTTAGACCTTTCATGGTGATTAGTTGGAACCCATCAAATTGTGGGGTCCAGTTCTGAAAAAAAAAAAAAAAAAAAACTTTCACCAATTTCTTGTAATTTTAGAGTATTCATTCATAGGCACCCACACAAAACCCAAAATTTGATAGATCTTGAAGCTGTATTGTGTTTAGTTACTGTTCTTTATAACTATTTGTGGAAATGCATTTCTTGTTTTTAAGGTTTTTCATGGTCATGACTCCACTCAAAGGGGGTGTACATTCAAAAGGTGATAGTGAATAATGAAAATGTTCATAACTAGTACTCCAATGAAGACCCTGTTGATCTGTAATGTTTGCTTGTTGTAACAAGAAACCAAGAAACATAATAAAGGAATTGCATATTTCCCTGTAAGGAATGTCCTTAGCCTGCATTTCCTCTTATCCTAAATTCTCATCCAAGTAAAAAGAAAAATCAGGGAGTTCTCATTTTCATCCATTTACATTTTACACCCGAAATGTAAGTTTATTTTTCACCCTACTGGATAACCCAAATCCAGACGTTTTCATTTAATTGGGGAGTCAGAAATCTAGCAAGAGAATGGTACTACCACCACCCTTCATTTATTTACTGCAAAAGATCAAAAGTCTGGTCAAATGAAAAGATTTGAATCTGCTTACTAGTAAGGGAAAATGAAACCTACCTAAACCAACTAACAAATATCTGTTACACCCAAAAAAAAAAAAAAAAAAAAAAAAAAAAAAAAAAGTCCCAATCATAAGTAGGATTAACTTGCCATAACACAGGTGCATTTGTATTATAATTTAGCAATACAAAATGATAATCACAGAGCATGTTTCAAGGTTCAGTGTTCACGAATATCATGCTCGATAAAGACCGGACCGGTAGTCATTACATGCTAAAGTTGTTTTAAGAGCAGCTTAAGAGCTTCACATTTTGGGAAAATGAAGTTTACTATAATAGAAGGAGATAGTTAACCATATTGGATATATTTTAAGTAAGCTAATTAATGAATAAATAAAGTACAACTTTCTTGTATCCAACAAATATTGATAGTTAGTTATTGATCTTGATCCAATGAGTATTTTTGATTGAGACTTTTGAATATAGGTTGGTTATTCCTTTGTTATTAGATGATTACCGCAGACCTATAAGTCTAACATTACTAGACTCCATTCTAAAATTGGGCAAAGTTTGGGAAGTGTAATTTTCCTTTTTTCTTCTTTGTTGTGTTTTATAATTGCGAGGGACTATTAACAAAGTCAGGGTTTTACTATAAGGAGATTTATTATATTGGTGATTATGAGATAAAGACAAGAGATTTTAGAGTTTTGAAGCGTATGAAGTTAATGCATTTCTAACAATGGAGAATATATTCATCTCATCATGCAATCTTCACCTTTGGCCAAATCAAGAAAACTTGTTTCTTTCTTTCTCATTCATTTCTACTTCTCACGTGTTCCTCCTCCTCTCACATCATTGGCACGTTGGGGTTTTGCAAGTGGTTGCTTTTGCTTACACCTCCATATGGAGTGGGGAGTTTGATTGACTGATTCTAGCCTAAGCCAAGGGTCTAGCTAGTTTCTGGTCATTTCAAGCTCCCATCCTTTCAATCTCACTCAATCCCCATAAAACAAAAGAAACTCCATTCTATGATCTCTTGCATAATGAACTTCAAGTTCAACCCTTTTTTTTACCACCGTTTTTTCTTGAATGCTAGTTAGGGGTACCATTCCAAAGGTAAATGATGTTTTGTTTTAATTTGGTATATCCCAACTAAATTGGTAATTTTACATTTTTTCCTGATTCATAAGTTTCAAAAGCATCTTCTTTTGTCATTTTAAGTCAAAATATGTAACTTAACCATACCGATACATTAGTGACATATTACTAAATCTTACGAGCATTAGCCGTGTAATGCACGTATGAAACCAAGTGCTTATCGTTATTTTTCGATTAATGATTTCTTAAAAGAACACTTGGTTATATTACTTAAAAAACACAATGTCTATAATCAAACTTTTTACATAATGAAACAAAAATTTTGTTAACAACAGATATCTTCATTGATTAAAGTTAGGTATATGGTTACAAGAGTTCATATCACATGACGTATAGATAGTTAGGTATTTTAAGATGATTTTTTGAAGTTATTACTCAAACAAGTATGATAGTTTTGAAAACTGTTTAACAAGAAATCAGGGTTTTGCTAAAACATTCTTAGTTTGTGTGTTTTGGTTTGTTTAGTATACACATACTTAGAGAATGATCTCTTCTTGTTACAAGGAAATGGAGAGCTACAAAATGCATGGTGTATATTACTTTGAAGCCCCCCTATAAGGTGATGTGTGAATGGGGCCCATGAAATGAAGAGAAAGAGATACTCCGTAAGATTCTGTTGGGTCTGTTTCTTTGGAACTATGTGAGGTTCTTTCTTTCTTTCTTTCTTCTCAATTACTGTGTTGCCATTGGTGGTACTCAAGCTCCCTCAAAACAAGACAAAAGCAGACCCTAAAACCAGCAAAAGCATTAAACTTCTGCACCAAATTTTTATGGAAAGTAAAACTGTGACAAACATTGATTTTTCGATTTACGATATGGGTATATCTACTGTTCTTTAACTATCATCCATCATCCTTAATTATCTTCTTTGAGTATGCTAATTTTTGTTTAAGCATCTAGACTCGTTGGATCTAATTTCCATTGCCCCACATTTTCCACTGTTCAAGCAAAATGGGATCCAATGCTAGAGATGCGTTTTTGTGTGGTCTTATATGTCGCCACAAGCCGGCAATGTTGTATTCATTAGACCAAGGTCACACGAATGCTGAAGTGAACACGCCAAACCTCAAGAAAATTTATATGATACACCGAGAACTAAAATAGAATGAGATTTCATGGTGATGGTAATGAGAAAAACGATGCCGATCAGGATCAGCGGATGTTGCTTTTAGGACTCCGCCGGCACCTTATGAGAAATCAAAGTTTTTGGGTTCCGGGGGGAGTATGGTCGCAAGGCTGAAACTTAAAGGAATTGACGGAAGGGCACCACCAGGAGTGGAGCCTGCGGCTTAATTTGACTCAACACGGGGAAACTTACCAGGTCCAGACATAGTAAGGATTGACAGACTGAGAGCTCTTTCTTGATTCTATGGGTGGTGGTGCATGGCCGTTCTTAGTTGGTGGAGCGATTTGTCTGGTTAATTCCGTTAACGAACGAGACCTCAGCCTGCTAACTAGCTATGCGGAGGATTCCCTCCGCGGCCAGCTTCTTAGAGGGACTATGGCCGTTTAGGCCACGGAAGTTTGAGGCAATAACAGGTCTGTGATGCCCTTAGATGTTCTGGGCCACACGCACGCTACACTGATGTATTCAACGAGTATATAGCCTTGGCCGACAGGCCCGGGTAATCTTCGAAAATTTCATCGTGATGGGGATAGATCATTGCACGCTCAGCGTGTCCGCCTGGAACGATTTGTTCCTGGTGCTCGTGCTTCCTTGCCTTAACTGGTGTGTGTTGCTAGTGTTACCAGAAATAATTGTTGTTTGGGGACAATACGTGTTGGCGTATGAGTGGTGTTTGAGACTTTAGTGCTTGTTGGCTCTCTGCCCTGGGCGGCGAACGACAAGCCAGAGTCTCTCAGACGCTAGGGAATTGACTAACACTTTTCCTAACAATTATGCGCACAGGTCGATCCCCCTACCAAGTATGCGAACAGGTCGATCCCCCAACTAAGTATGCAAACAGGTCGATCCCCTTAACAAGTACGCGAACAGGTCGATCCCCCTAACAAGTATGCGAACAGGTCGATCCCCTTAACAAATGTTGAACAGACATACATGGAGGGCGGCGATACGCAAGGAAGAAAGCGGGCGTTGGACAGACGGACATGGTGGGCGCCGATACACGTGGAAGAGGTAGGTTTCAGGATCGGCGTATCCGACGATATGGTAGGATGGGAGATGGTCATGGATACGCAAGGTAAGACTTTTCGATCTCGGTTCATAGAGAACCAAACCCTGTCACCTCATTTTGGGTGTGCTCCCCACTCAAGACAAGGACCAAATGACGGTATTTTAAACCCCATAGGGAACTGACTAACACCTTCCCTATGTCGGGTTATGGTGAATCCAGTAAGGTAATAAGGGGGAGACTTGTTACCATCATGGCTTGGAAAGCAATATCCGGTTATTTTTTATCTTTATTTTTGTTCCCCGCCTGTTTGTTCTCCCCGGACAGCCTGTACCCAAGCCAGGATAAAAGGAGCGGGTTTTTGGTAATGACGAAGCCATTGTGAAATCAGTCAACCTTTATGAATATGACAATTAATGAATTAAACGTGGGTGCGTACGAGCAGAAGCGACGCGCTGAGCCGGATCCCGGGCGAGGTGATAAGTACAAAGTAAGGGCTGGGTCGTAACCCCGTACTTAATTTTCAAAAATCTTTCGTGACGCGCCGGCCTGTCCGGGTCTGGTGCCAAATAATCAAGGGACGCTACATCGACGCCCGGATGTAGTGATGACAAATAGGATAGTAGGGTCCTCGCATGCACCGCGACGGGTGCAAGGGGTAAGGACGCTAGTCGATTCAACCAGGATTGGCGTAGGAAGCTGGAACGTGGAATCGTTATGTGGGAAGCTGACCGAGCTGGACGCTGTGGCGCGTAAGAGGAAAGTGGATATCCTGTGCATCCAGGAGACTAAATGGCCGGGCGCGAAAGTTCGAGAAGTGGATGGAACCGGCTCCAGACTTTATTTTTCGGGCAAAACTAGGAAGAAAAACGGGGTAGGAATCCTAATTCACAAGGACTTGGCAGTGCAAGTGGTAGAAGTGAAAAGGAAAGGCGATAGGGTCATCCTCGTGAGACTCTTTTTAGGCAAAGTGTCCATTAGCGTTATCAGTGCGTATGCACCACATGAGCGTACTACTAAGGATGAAAAGAAGAACTTCTGGAACTCCCTAGACGAAATGGTAAACGGAGTCGCACAAAACGATAAGTTGTTCATTGGAGGAGACTTCAACGGACACGTTGGCTCAAGCAGTAGGGGATTCGATAGGATACATGGTGGATTTGGGTTCGGCACCTTGAACCAAGGGGGGGAGGATTTTCTGAATTTTGCAGGGGCATACGATCTCTTTATCGCAAACACTATCTTTCCGAAGATAGATTCGCATTTGATCACTTATAAAAACCTTCAGCACGAGACTCAAATCGACTATATCCTAGCTAGGAAGGATGATAGGCCGGAATGCTTCGATTGCAAGGTTTTACTAGGAGACGACGTTGTGACCCAACATAAACTCTTAGTAGCGGACTTCTATATCAAGACTCGCTACCAGTGGAAGAAAACTGTTAACGCACCAAGAACTAAGTGGTGGAACCTCAAGGAAGATACCGCGCGGACATTCAAAAAAAAAAAAGTGCTCTCGGAAGGTGTGCTCTGCGAGGACGGTGTACCAGATCAAATATGGAAAGAAACGGCTGGCCGGATTCGACAGATAGCAGTGGAAGTGTTGGGACAGGCAATAGGAAGTGGTAAGCGGGACCCAAAAGAATCCTGGTGGTGGTCATAGGAAGTGCAACAAGCAATCATACACAAGAAAGATTGTTTCCGGAAGCTCCAAGTATCTGAAACCGATGAAAACAAACGGAATTACAAGATGGCAAAAAGTCGGGCGAAAAGAGCGGTAAGTGTGGCAACGGGTCGGGCTTTTGAGGATTTCTACCGTAAACTGGACACTAGAGAAGGAGAACAAGACATATACAGGATTGCACGGTTGCGTGAACGGAAGACACGTGACCTTGTACAGGTAAAATGTATTAAGGCTTCAGACGACCGAGTACTGGTGGAGGACGCTGAAATCAGGGATCGTTGGAAAGACTACTTCGACAATATTTTCAATGCAGAAAGCGATACACCACCCTCCACCATTGAGGGCTCTACCGAGAATGGGGAATCGTTCGAGGAGGTAAGGGTCGGTAACATCCACGAGAGTGAAGTCAAGGAGGCCTTGAAAGGGACCAAATTAGGGAAGGCCTTGGGCCCGGATGCAATCCCGATTGTGGTGTGGAAATGCCTGGGAGATGATGGGATAACTTGGCTGACCAAGTTATTCAATAACATCTTCCGGTCAAACCGAATGCCGGACGAGTGGCGTCGAAGCGTGATCGTCCCGATATTTAAAAACAATGGAGACATCCAGAACTGCTCTAATTATAGGGGAATCAAACTGATGAGCCATACACTAAAGCTGTGGGAACGCGTCATCGATCGGCGGTTACGAAGACAAACCAGCGTCTCACCAAACCAATTTGGTTTTATGCCGGGAAGATCGACCACGAAGGCGATTTTCCTGGTTAGACAACTTATGGAAAGATACAGAGAGCAAAAGCGGGACCTGCACATGGTCTTTATCGACCTGGAGAAGGCTTATGACAGAATACCACGTGAGGTAATATGGTGGGCTCTCGAGCAGAAGAAGGTATCACCTAAGTACATAAACTTAATCAAGGATATGTACGAGGGCGCAGTTACCGGTGTCCGGACGAGCGACGGAGTATCAAGCGATTTTTCGATTAAGATAGGGCTACACCAGGGATCAGCCTTAAGCCCATTTATTTTCGATTTGGTGCTAGATCAAGTTACAAGAGACATTCAAGGTGAGATCCCTTGGTGCATGCTATTTGCAGATGATGTGGCGCTTATCGGCGAATCGAAGAAAGAGGTACAAGAAAAACTTGAATTGTGGCGCCAAACTCTAGAATCGAAGGGCTTCAAACTTAGTAGAACCAAAACCGAGTATCTGAAGTGCGATCTCAGTGACTCCGGGACAGTTGAAGGGGACATTTTGTTGGATGGACAACCTTTACCAAGGAAAGAATCCTTTCGCTACCTGGGATCGTGGCTCCAAAGTGATGGGGGAATCGAGGAGGATATTCGACATCGAACTCAATCTGGCTGGGGGAAATGGCGTCTGGCGTCCCCTGTGACCTCAAAGTTCCGCTAAAGCTTAAAGGTAAGTTTTACAAAACAGCGATCAGGCCAACCATGCTATATGGTGCGGAATGTTGGGCGTCGAACAATCGGGACACCTTGAAGCTCAAGAGTAACGAGATGCGGATGCTGAGGTGGGCATGCGGTCATACGAGGCATGACCGTATCAGGAATGAGTACATAAGCAAGAAACTTATGGTAGCGCTAATCAAGGAGATGCTCGCCCAGCATCAGCTGCGCTGGTTTGGGCATCTCCAGCGAAGACCGCATGATGCTCCAGTGCGAGTAGGTTGCATTAGGCGCACGGAAGGAAGGATGCAGCGCAGAGGCCGACTGAAGCTAACTTGGGATGAGTGCGTAAAGAAGGACATGTGCAATCGAAATCTCTCAACAGAGCAGATGTTGGAAAGACAGACATGGAGGGCGGCGATACGCGTGGAAGAGGTAGGTTTCAGGTACGACGACTAACAAACCCCCTTTTTCCTATATTCCTCGTCAATTTCTTTGCCACTAAATCAGCAAACACGTAAGGACAACCCTGCAGATTGTGAAGCGGGGAAACCCCTGTAGCGCTGCAGTTGGCAGGATGTGAAGGGTAAATACCCTGTAGCTTCTGTAACAGGGACATGGTGTAAGCATATCCGCATTAATGGTTAAGAATTCGTAATTCCATAAAAACGGTGATTACTTACCATCTGGCCCATAAACAATCGCGGTGCGGGTGGCGTCAAGTATTTTGCTTGCCGTAGTGCAAGTTGTGCAAGGCTTGACAAACCGGCGTAAAAACTATGTTATATTTTTGGAGATATTCTCTAGTCGACCCGGTACTTGCTACTGGAAAAGACTTTGGATTTGGATTTGGTAATAAGAAAAACATGTCGGGTATGAGTGGTGTTTGGTTCTTTGTGTGCTGGTTGGCTTTTCGTTATGCGCGGGCAAATGGCAAGCCACATTATCTCTTCAGTTCTGTCTCATATCTTTTTCGGGAAAGACCCATTTGGTTGCCTACTTATCAAGAAGGTATCGATTTTGTCCCTCGTTTGTATTGTCTTTCGCCTGCTCTTGGATGGAGCGAGATGGTACCCTAATAAGGTTTCGTTTTTTCATGGCTCGGTGTTATTTTTTTATCCCGTTCTTATGGCGTGCGAGATCTTGTTGTTCCCTTGGATGCCGATGATTCTATTGGGTGCTCGGAGTTTTTCTTGTGCCTCAGAAAAATGATCTCCAAAATCCACTTTTGTTTCCGCCTGATGAACGGTGAAATTCTGACAACGGTCTGGAAATGGTGTCACTAAGGAATGCTACCTAGTTGATCGTACCAGTTGTCATATGCTTGTCTCAAAAATTAAGTCATGCATGTGTAAGTATGAACTAATTCAGACAATGAAACTATGATTGACTCATCAAATCAGTTATAGTTTGTTTGATGGTACTTGCTACTCGCATAATCATAGTAATTCCAGATCTAATAGGTGCAACAAATCCCACCTTCTGGAAAGTATACATTTATTAGATAGAGTCGAGATGACGCACGATAACTTGACGGGTCACACGACCTTTGTGTTAGGTATGCATCATTCAAATTTCCGCCGTATCAATTATCGATGGTAGGATAGTGGCCTACTATGGTGGTGACGGATAACGGAAGATTAGGGTTCGATTCTGGAGAGCGAGCCTGAGTAACGACTACCACATCCAAGAAAGGAAGTAGGCGTGCAAGCTATCTTAACACGTGGAGGTAGTGAAAGTTGTTGTAGTTAAAAAGCTCGTAGTTGGACTTTGGGTTGGGTCGTCTGGTCCTTCCTTCTAGGTATGCATCGAACGTCTCGTTTCTTCTACCGGCGATGCGTTCCTAGCCTTAATTGGATAGTTCGTTCCTAAAAACGTGGGGCACCAAGTTGTAATGGTGCCTCTGCCCAGCTGCATGAAATTAGTATATACACATAAATTTCTGACCCGGCATCAGAATTATGGACTCACGCTTTTATATTATATTCCACAAGAGAGTTGAGAATGCATACCCAATTAGTGGTTACATCAATCTTGTAGCTCTTTCGAATATGTACCCAATTACGCTTGCAAGATTTCAGAGCTTCTCTCAGTTAAACTTTCGATTATTATATGCACGGCCATACAGATGTCATGTACTGATCAGAACACAATGATTATATATATTATAGATATCCAGAATGAGCTTCTATGCAATTTTCGGATAAAAGTACTATTAGAAACATATTATTTAGTATGAAGTTGTATTGAACATCACTTCAAGTCCCAGAAGTTCCACGGTTGAATTCCTCGAACATGTTCAATATGCACTACAGGATACTAAAAAAGTGTCAGCGCCAACTACACATGGCCATGGCCAACCTGCTAGGCCAAGTTGACAGGCCATTTTGGCCAGCGTCCCCGGGACCAATTTGGCCAGTGTCCCCAGCGCCCATGCTTGTTCATTCCTGGCTCTAACTTGACCAATTTCCCAGTGCCAACTTGGTCGCGTCCCGGGGCTAATGCATGCTTGTCCGTCCTTGGTAGCACCAACGCCATTATGCCAATAACCCTAAGCCATGGTTATTGTTATAGCACTTATATGGCCACTACATCTCTATGACGACCGCGACACCTTGCCAATACTTCAAACATGCTTGTAGCACCTATTTGCGTTATTGTGGCTAGCATGACCAACATACTGCAAATATGCCATAAGTATGCCATGGTTATGTTGCCATGAGACTGTCAATGATGCCATTTTATGGGAAACTTCTTATTACTCATAAAAGCTTCGGATCTGAGTCGCTTATTTAAGTCTGAGTCTTGAATACCACTACGACAAGACTTGGCCAACTTATTGAGAGTTGAACACTTAGTCGAAAAACATCATGATTATAGCTTAGTCAAGACAATAGGTAGTCCATGACTCCACCAATTCCTACAAGAAATCAAAACATGTTACATGGGGGATTCTTCATGGGTTGTAGGTCTAGTTTTTTACAACAACATGCGGCGTGGTAATACCCCATGATGAGAAAGTAACAAGTAGTGGTGATGATTCAGAGCAGTTGAAGAGATGATGGAGTAGCTTCCACAAAATTCTAATATAATAGGCGTGACTTTACCATTATCTCCACTATCTCTACCTCTCTATCTCTTCACAACCTACCCTACTTACGAGGAAACAATGTGTCCTTTATAGCTATAAGTAGACTCATTTTTCTATTCAACAGGAGAGAACAAGATTACCATACTCAAGCTCTGATTTTTTCATAGTTTGATAACCTTACAAACAACAATTCAATCATCGCTGATTTCCTCAATTTTGTTTGCTTTCGCTCCCCTAAGATCAACCCATTTTCTCTCTTTGTATCCGAATCAAAACGTGAATGGACAACTTCTTGGTTTAGGCTTGTTTTGTATGATTTTGATTTTCGAACCTTAATAAATTACTTCAACAGTACTTTGTTTACCCTAGAACCAAAGGTATAAAAAATTGGCGACCATAGCCGGAGATTAACCTTTCGTTTATAGAAATCAGTTCCACTAATCAAGATAGTTAGCCAGTCCTAACGCCTCTCACAACAACATTAATGATAACTCCCGTATTCCTACCTCTCCTGCCAACGGAAACGCCAACCCAGTTTCCATCAACAACCCTCATGGACTGGTCTCTCTTGCCAACAACAACGCAAACCTTGTTTCCACCAACAATATTTGTAACCCTGTTCATGCTGCTGACATCAACTCAGTTCCTGCTGACAATATCCAAGAGGATGTCGAGACCCCAATCACCCTGGCTGAATTATTGCAGAAACAAGAATCTCAACCAAGGACTCTAGCAAGACTTGAAGATGCAATAGGGATCTTTTCTCTTACTTTCTCTTGTCAGGTTAATAAATGAAGTAGGATGTCATAGTACGTTTGAGCGAGATCCAAAATTATCAGAAATAGGGATAACTTTTGAGCCAGATCCATAATATTCATAACCAGAGATATACCCTTCGACTAGTGCCTCCCCGGATCATTACATCGCAGGCTTCACTATTCAGGAAAAGCTAGTAGATTAAGAAGCAGTGTCACTGATCTAGAGCTTATGCGAGCTTTTGCATTTTTCGAAAGATCGTCGTGTGGAAATATTTAATGCGGTCAACCGCATAGCTGTTGAAACACAACTAACACCGTCCCTAATGGAGATATAGATATATGCGGCGGCCATTCATACTATAAACAACGTCACCTTCATTGAAGAGGATATTATAGTTGAATAAGGTCAGAACCGACCTTTGTATGTTACTGCCTTCATCAAAGAATTCGAGTTCAAGATATCCCTTGTCGACACAGGCTCAGCGGCCAATGTCATCACTCTCGAGATGCTCAAAACCGCCCAAGTTTCTTAGAGCAAAATCATGCGTTACTCTACAATGTTAAGGGAATTCGAAGGTAATTGCGCAGACACATATGGATATATTTATTTAGATATATCTAAATATTGAAGCAATCAGGTCAAAGGTGAAATTCCATATTATCAAGGAGGAGCATGACTATCATATGATATTTGGGCACCCATGTCTCCAAGTTGTTCCTTCAACTTATCATCAACGCATGAAAGAAGTACTAGACGGAAAATGGTATGTATTACAACATCCCAATCACCTTTTGCTCCAGTATATGATGTTGAGCTCTTCCAGCTGGGTAATGACGCGTCTGTCCCGCCTAACAAGATCTACAACACATCGTTGCCTGATTGAGCATCAATTGCGGACGAGTCACCAACTCACACCGCGAAAGAGTTATCAGGGGCAGGCTTTGACCATGGGTGCGGATTTATCGACGCCGCAAACCCTCCCCACGTCAAGAGAGGTCATAACTTTGTGACCAATTATAATGGTGAATGAAGAGTAGTCTATCTCCGGCACAATGGTTAGCAATTAACATGGGGGATCAAGGGAAAATCTCCATGACCAAAAATATGCACTCGTAGCACAGAGCCAAGATATGAAGAGATCCAAGATGCACCACGGAAATTGAAAGACGGCACTGACGCTACTGCGGACACATTATGGAGACTATTAATTCATAAACTGAAGAAGCTCAGAGACCTGTCTCCCGCCAGCTCAGCTCTATCACTAGAAGAAAAGATGGGACTTGTTGACTTGCTCAAAGAATATCAATATGTCATTCTTTGACTTACGAAGAAATATCGGGGCTAGACGAAAAGTTGGTCACTCACTATCTACACATCACCTCTGGCTCAAAACCAGTCAAACAACATCCCAAACAATTTAGGCATGAGGTTGAAGAGCAAATCAAGATCGAGATCCAAAAGTTGCTGTCAACAGGTTTCATCAAGCTTATACAACACCCCTCGTGGCTAGCTAATGTTGTCCATGTTAAAAACAAAAACGATCAAATAAGGTGTTGCGTGGATTTCAGGAATCTGAATAAATGATGTCCCAAGGATGATTTCCCGCATCTAAACATCGGCATGCTCGTAGATGCCACCAGTGGACACAATATGTTATCCTATATGGATGGTTACCGTGGTTATAACAAAATAAAGATGTATGGGTACGATGCTAACAAGACGGCATTCCGATCTCCAGTTGGAAATTTGTACTACACAGTGATGACGTTTGGATTGAAGAATGTCAGGGCTACATATCAACGGGCCATGACAACAATCTTCCGCAAGATGATGCATAAACAAGTAGAAAACTACGTTGATATCGTAGTGGTAAAATCTAAAACCAGGGCAGCTCTGTTAGAGCACTACTCGGTCGAACTCGCAAGCGCTGTTATCTCAAGTTATTTTGTCAAGTTTAGTTATCAAAACTATAAGTCTTGATTTCTAGTCTACTTATAGCTATGTCTCGGATTAGGATAGAATGTGTAGTTAAGATTTAGACTTAACGACGTTCATCGATTGAAGACGAAGAAATACTAAGGGGAGCTTGTGGAACTTCATCAACAAAAGGTATGTGGAGACTTGAACTCATCTATCACTCAGAAGTCTATTTCTATTCTATCTCCTATTGAGACAAAAGTCGTATAGCTATATAGACTTTACTTTATACACATTTGATATTTCAAGCTGAGTTTAACTCGCTTCCATATTTCTCGAAATCTGTGTTGGTAAGCTTTCGCTTTAACCAAGTTCATCTTTTATTCTTGACAAAATTCAAAAGATGATCATATGAAAATCACCTGGTAACATCTTATATGATTTGTGTGAGACAGTCATTTGATGTAGACTCGGAATGTTTTGTATTGATCATTTGATCACTTGAAAATTACTTTAAAGCTAATAGTTTGTGTGGGACAACTATTCTCGTCTTCTAAGAATGTTTCAATGATTAAAATAGGAGTTTAGAAAAATTAACCATTGATTGGATATAGCACAGTATGTGTACTTGTATGCTAACTGTTGCGAGTATATTCCAAGTCCGGGAATTTAGTATGCACACCCGTATGGGTACTGATTCAACAGTTGAAATCCGGGAACTATAGTATGCGTACCCGTATGCGTACTGATTTCAACTGAGTTCGGTCATGAACGACAGTATGCGTACCCGTTTGCATACTGGCGAACAAGACCAAGTCCGAGAATTTAAATATGTGTACCCGTTTGCATACTTGAGTGGTTTAAGTTCTAAAATCGGTTAAGTATGATTACATACTCATGAACAAATACATTTATATAATAAGGAATGCAATCTTTGCAAACCGTGGCTATAATGTTAATAAATTGATTCGAGTGAATCAAAACCTTTTTTGTTTCAATTGTGTCTTGTATACTTCTATGAGAATATAAACAATTGAACAACTCTATAATTCATTAGAGTAATTTGAACTAGTTGTGATTAAGATGAATAAGGTTGATATGAAAGTGTTCATATAGTTAACTTCGGTTAACTATTGTTGAGCCAACTAAGTATACACGTTTAGGTACGGTTACCTGTATCTAAATAAAGTTACATTTCATTTGTGTGTAACAAGCTAAGTTCAATCTAACGGTTCAAGGATATTAGCTTGAATCTAATTAGGTTTTCATCTAACAGTGAATATTGAATGCTTTGTTACCAAGGTAACATTGATTGCAAACCCTGATTTGAAGACTATATAAGGGAGAACTCTAGCAACTGGGAAACCTAATCCCCACACCTCCTGTGTGATACTAGTTGCGACTAGAGTTGATTCTCCTTTAACCTAGGTTTTTCTAAAACCATTATAGGTTAACGACTTAAAGACTTCATTGGGATTCTGAAGCCAGACCCAACTATTTTCTCTGTAGTTGCGTGTTCTGATCTTACTTTGTTCTATCGTATTGAGTACTATCTTCTCTAAGATTTGCTGGAGATTTAATCTCCGATAGATAAGATAAAAAGTAATCACAAAGCTCTTCGTCTCGTTCTTTGTGATTCCACAATATCTTATTCTGCTACTATACAGTTAAGTTATTGTGAGGTGATTGATATTACTAGGTTATTCTTCGGGAATATAAGTCCGGTGTATCAGTTGGTTCTTGTTCACCTTGATTTATCAAAAGACGGGACAAAACTCGTAGGTATTTTTGTGGTAGATAGATTTATATATTCAGTAGACTTTTCTGTGTGAGACAGATTTGTTTATCAAGTCTTCGACTTTGGATCGTAGCAACTCTTAGTTGTGGGTGAGATCATCTAAGGGAATCAAGTGCCTAGAGTCCTGCAGGATTCAGTAGCGTAAGGAACGCAACTGTACCTTAATTAGTGTGAGATTGGTTAGGTCTCAACTACATTCCAGTCCGAAGTTAACTTGTAGTAGTCTAGAGTCTGTAGCGGCTTAATACAGTGTGGTGTTCAAATCTGGACTAGGTCCCGGGGGTTTTCTGCATTTGCGGTTTCCTCTTTAACAAAATTTCTGGTGTCTGTGTTATTTCTTTTTCGCATTATATTTTCTATATAATTGAAATATCACAGGTTGTGCGTAGTTCAATCAATTAGATAATTCAACCTTTGGTTATTGATATAAATTGATTAACACTTGAACATTGGTCTTTGGTACCGTTCAAGTTGTTTCTCATAATAATCAGGCTCGCGGATTTTATCTGTTTGATTTCCTGATTACATTGAGAAACAGAGATATAACTCTTGGATGTATTTTCCTTGATTGAGTCTAACTGTCTAGTTGATTCTATTTGAAATATATTGGAGTTAGTCCATACAGATTGCCTAAACGAAATATTGGGTGTGATTGTTAGACCCCCGCTTTTTCAAGCTCACCTAGATGTCTTACAACAAGTTTTAAAAAGATGTCGCGAATCTCAGTTGAAGATGGATCCTCTTAAATGCGCCTTTGGTATCTCCTATGGGAAGTTCCTCGTACTTCGGGTAACCGTGGAAGAAATTAAGGTGGATCCAACTAAGTAGCAATCCATCACCTCTTTTCCGCCGCCACGAACCGCGAGAGAGCTTAAGAGCTTAATGGGGAAGGTATCGTACATCAAACGCTTTATTCTGGGCTTAGCCCAATTCGTTGCTTCATTTACGCCTCTATTGAAGAAGGGAGCAAACTTTATCTGGTCATGTACACAACAAGAAGCGTTTCAGAAAATTCAACAATTATTATTGTCACATGCTGTCATGAAGTCTCCAACTTCATTAGAATGCTCTTATAACTGCATTATAATCTGTTCTAAAACATATATTTTATAAACCCTTACTTATAGCCCACTCTCATGCATTCAAAACTGCAAATATTTCTGCATAATAATTTGTAGAAACACCCAAACCACCTGAAACTGCAATCACATATTCACGTGTGCTCTTCCTGCCAATAAAACCATATCTTGACATACCTGGAATTTCTTTAGAAGCTCCATCACAACACAGTAAAAGCTAGTTATGTTCCGGTAGATGAAATAAAATGTCTTTTATAGTCACAGTATTCACCTTTCTGCTTTTAAATCCAAAAGATCTTAGTACCTGTAAATCATATGGACTATTCCACATTGGAGCATTCATTCTCACCTCACATTCTGATATATCTTGAAGGATTTTCTTCTTTATTACATCTAGATTACAGCTTCCTTTATTAAATACACATTCATTCCTCACAAACCATAATTACTTCATTGTAATAAAGGAAGTTGTTTTCCATACTTCTTTGATTGCAGGGATTTTGTTTTTTGCTAAATGGAGCATTTCTTCAAATGATTTGGATTGATGAAATTAAAAATCCCACCAATCCATCTCCAAGTAATCTCACTAAAATTGCAGTACCAAAGAAGATGTTCTTTTGTTTCCTCCTCCTTCTTACAGAATATGCATCAAGATACAATGTTAAATTTCCTCTTTTTCATGTTGTCATCAGTTGCACAGACATTTCCAACAAGTTTCCATACATTATTAGATATACTAGGATGTACTGATTTATGCCATACCTTTTTAGTCCAGTGCAATGAAGGAAATTTTTGTCTAATGCACTCTACTGCATATGAAACCGAAAATTCTCCTGTGATAGTACCAGTCCATATCCTCCTGTCACAGCCACCACTTACTACTGGTAGGTCATTGATATCAATCATCACTAGGATTTCACTTGGTAGAACACATTCTCCATCCAGAAGTAGATCTGATACTTTCATCTTAGGAAATTGTAGAATGTAAGGATTATAAGTATATTGTTCTTTGAGAGTTCTATCCAGTACCCATTTTCATTCCAAACTGAAATATCCTTTCTATTCCTTACAATCCATCTTGTATTCTCTTTCACATCCTCAGCTACCCATTTTATTCATGGCCATATAGATGATTTCTTATTGTATGTAATCTATTCCCCATTTTTATTTTGAAACTTTGACTGAAAAAATCTAGACCATTCATCTGATCCATTTTATATCTTCTAAAAAAGCTTCATCAATAAATCTTTATTAATAACTTCTAATCTCCTCAGACCAAGACCTCCTTCACTTATTGGTGCACAAGTCTTATTTCATTTCAAAGTTAGCATCTTCCTATTAGAAGTGTCACCAGACCATAAAAAGTTCCTTATGATTCTTTCACATTCTTTTAAAACTCTTTTAGGCCACTTATAAACTGACATGTTGTAAACTGGTAAAATGCATAAGACAAACTTACCAGAATTAGCCTTTCTTGAAAAGACAGTAGTTTTCCTTTCCAACCAGCAAATCTCTCTTGCATCATATCAACAAAACTACAAACATGATAAGCTTTAATGGATCCTGGTACTAGCATCACCCCCAAATACTTGTCTGAAAATTCAGATAAGGAAATATTGCATTCTTCAGAAATTTGAATCCTTCTGCTTTCACTTGTTCCACCAATGAAACACTTGCTCTTTTCCAAATTAACAACTTGACCAGAAGCATCTTGATATTTCTTTAAAGTGGCCATTAATCTTTTTACATTTCTTTTTTCAGCAAAAGAAATATATCATCTGCAAAGAAAATATGTAAAGGTTGAATGCCACCTCTATTAACCATTGATTTCAAACTTCCATCTTGGATCATTTTGGAGATATTTCTGCTCAAAACATCTCAGTTATCACAAATAAGAGAGGGAAGAGAGGATTTCCCTGTCTTAATCCTCTCCCAACTTGAAAATAACATTGTGGATCACCATTCACCAATACTGATATTCTAGCTGATTGTAATAATATTTTCAACCAATGAAGACCTTTATCATAGAAACCAAACTTACTCAAAACTTGGAACATAAATTTCCAATTAATAGAGTCATATTCTTAAGTTATGTTTAGCTTTAATCCAAAATTACCTCCCCTTCTTTTAATATCAATCTCATTGATCATTTCAGAAGCTAGAGCAATTTTTTCTTAAATAGTTCTCCCTTTTATGAAAGCTCCTTGCCAAAGTGATACAATTTTATTTATTACTCACCCCAGTCTTGTTGCCAAAAAAATTGTGAATTTCTTAAAACTGAAATTCGTTAGACCAATTGGTCGGAATTGTTTTGCCTTTTTTGCATTATTCCCTTTAGGTAGTAATTTTAGGAAGTTTGCATTCAAACCTGAAGGTATTAAGACTCTTATCCAACAAAACTAAATTGCTTTGGATAACTCAACACCAATTATCTTCCATGAGTATCTGTAAAACCATCCTACAAAACCATCTGGACCTGGAGCACTCTCTGGATTAAGGTCAAACACCGCATTCTTTATATCTTCATCAGAAAGGATACCATCCATCATTTGGTTATCTTTGTTATTCATAAATTTGGGTATATTTTCCAAAATACCATCAGCTATATTCACCTCATGATATTTTAATTTGTCTTCAAAGTGTGAGACTAATTTTGCAGCTATTTGTTTTTGATCAGTTATACTGTCTCCTTCAGAATTCTCAAGTTCAACAATCATATTCTGAGACTGTCTAAGTTTTAGATTAACATGATTTTTTTTTTGAATTTGATGCACCTTTTTTTAGCCACATAACTCTTGACTTCTGATGAATGATTTCTCTCTGTTGTTGAGCAAAAATTTCTAGTTTTCCTCTAGCAATTACTAGCTTATTCAACAAAAGGTTATCTTCTGGATTCTTATCAGAAGCTAAAGTATTTTCCATAACGTCATCTACTGCCATTTTCAATTTGTTATTCAAATCACCAAAGACATACCAATTCCACTCTTTTAAGTCTATTTTCAATCTTTTCATTTTACTCATGAAAACAAATATTGGATTACCTTCAATATCTTTATCCCAAGACTCTTTGATTGTTTCCAGAAAACCAGGATGTCTCATCCATACTTTTAGAGATCCAAAAGGAGTATTAGTTGGTTTAGGAATATCAGCATTAACTCCATATAAAGTACTATGATAAGAAATACCTCTTACTCCCACCTTGTACCCCTAGCTAGGATATTTATCCAACCATTTTCATTAAACACAACTCTATCAAGATTACACACAATTCTCTTTTTCCCAACCCTGTTGTTACACCAAGAAAAATCCAAACCAGTTTTAGGAGCTTGAATCAAACCACTACTATGAAGACAATCATTGAATTCCAAAATTGATATCCTCAAAGACCTTAATCCACAAGTTTTTCATCGCCTCTCAATATTGTATTAAAATCTCCCATTACTAACCAGGGTTTATTTAATGTACTTATTTCAATCAACTCACTCCACAAATCTCTTTTATTCACTGTTAAAGAAGCAGCATGGACACCTGTAATTAGATTACCACCCACCTCTACTGTTATTGCTTGATCAGTACATTTATTGAAGAATTCCAAAAAATCCAGATATTCCCTTTTCTAGACTCCCTTGAATTATGAATAGCTTCAAAATGCATACCTACTAACTTCAACCTTTTACAAAACTCTGTAGAATATTTAAGTTTTGGTTCAGCAAGAATAACTAAAGAAGGACTAAAGGAATGAACTAAACTTCTAAGTTTGTCTTTGGCCTTGATTCTTCTTAGGCCTCTGACATTCCAGAAGATTACTTTCATTTAGAAGGTTGAGCTTGAGAAGAAAGGCCTCTTCTCAAATTATCCTTTTTACTGCCATTGCCAACTAAATTTGCTACTTGTTTTCTTTTTGTAATAATGCTCACATTCTGTGTACCTTTTTGTTTAACTTTAGGAACTTCTTTAAGAATACCAAAGGTGGGATAACAGTATATACTGTACTAATATATGGAGAACTAGTAGTAGAATTCAAAATATTATCCACAGACAATGCAGGGAAATCAATATGAGAATTAATATACTCTTCAGTCATATCTTGTAACACAGAAAACATATCAGAATTATTCACCCTCTCTTGAGGTGTTTCTAAATTTTGTATAACATGAGAAATTGATTCTTCCTCCTCTTTATCTTCAGCTGAATTGTAGCATATATCAAAACCGGAATGATTGTTTTGTTTTCCTTTTGTTGTTAATCTTCTCCTAACTTTCTTTGTTGCAAGAGCTTATGTATGTTGTTCATTCTCTCTTCTTTTATTTCTACATTCTGCAACTAGATGGCCAACAATGTTACAGTGATAACAAAATTTAGGTAGATTAGGAATATTAACAGCTTGCTCAAACTTCCCATATTTAGATTCAACCCATATTTTGCTTGGAATTGCCTTTGCTAAAATCCATTTCTACCAAAATACTTGCATAATACCCTACTTCCTTTTTTAGAGTTGTTTCATCAACTTTAATTGGTCTTCATAAATCCTTACCAATATGCAGAAGTATTTTCTCCTTCCAATATTCTATACTCAAACCAGGAAATTGTACCCAAACATAAGCAGATGAAGTTTTCTGTGATACTGGATTAAAGTTGGGTTCCCACTTTCTGATTTTAAGATTTTGAGTTTCTACAATCCAATCACCATCCCAAATATACTTCATATCTGCTTCATTCTCCAATTTAATTATAAAAAAACCTTTACCAATGGGGATAAGTTGAATTTTACCTGTAGTATTCCATTGCCTCCTCAAAGACGATTCAACAACTTCAAACTTTGATTTCACAAAATCTAATCTACCAATCAAACTAAATTTCCACTCCTCCAAACTTTCATCGATATCATCATCAGGTATGAATGAAGATGGTTCATCTACATGGATTGCAGTTTCAGGATGCTTAGATTCAGCAGGAGGAACACTAAAATTTGTTTACTTATTTTTTGATTTAGATCCAGAATTACCAAGTGAAATCCTAGAGATGATTGATATCATTTTTAACACAGATCATTGAGAAAACCGAACAAAACACCTGAATTAATGAAGAAATTCGTTGAAAACTAAATAAAAACAAGAATTAAATGAAACGAATTTATCACTGATTCTATCGCCTGAGTCAAAACCGATTCGCAGAGCTCAGAATGTTACGTTTCCATTAGCATGTTAGTGATGTTATTTTATGGCAAACTTTTTATTACTCATACAAGCTTCAGATAGTTTTTTTAATCTAAGTCTTGAATACCACTATGACGCAGCCAATTGAGAGGTGAACACTTAGTCGAACCACATCATGGCTACAGCTTAGTCAAGACAAGAGGTAGTCCATAACTCCACTAATTCCTATGAGAAATCAAAACATGTTACATGAGGCGTTATGGTTTACAGCAACATGCGGCGTGGAAACACCCCATGATGAGAAAGTAACAAGTAGCGGTGACGGTTAAAAACAGTTTAAGAGATGATGGAGTAATGGTTTACAAGCATCCGGAAAATTTCTAACATAATAAGCATGACTTTACCGTTATCTCCACTATCTCCACCTCTCCATCTCTTCACAACCTCCACTACTTATGAGGAAATAGTGTGTGTCACTTACAGCTATAAATAGACTCATTTGTCTATTCAACTGGAGAGAACAAGCTTTGCCTTTTTCAGAATTCGGCAACTTTAAACACAACAATTCAATCACCACTGATTTCCACAACTTCTTTGCTTTCCCTCCCCTAAGATCAACTTCTTTTCTTTCGCTCCCCTAAGATCAACCCATCTTCTCTCTTTGTAACCGAAATAAAACGTGAACGGCCAACTTCTTAGTTTAGGCTCGTTTAGTACGATTTTGATTTTCGAACCTAAAGAAAGTACTTCAACAGTACATTAGTTACCCTAGAACCAAATTTTAGGTATAACAAATCTTTTTACTAACAGCTAACAAATCTTTATTTGCGGATTAAAAAAAAAAAAAGTTGGACGATACTGCTCATCATAGCTTATTGGGACATTGTTAACAACCTAAGATCCACATACAAGTTGATCTACACAAAAAAAAAAAAAAAAATCCATGGCTTAAATGATTTACACAAAATTCGTTTTTTGATTTTGTCTGCTTGTATAAACAGGAACATTTACCCATTCTTGTGGACATGATTTCTCTACATTCGAATCATCTTCCCAACAACCTCTTTTCTTTGGGACAAGGAAACAAGATTTTGACAGTGACCCATACATAATATATATTTTTGGCTATATTCCTATATATTTTTGTGTGAAAGAATAAATTAAAGTCATCCATGCATGATGATCTCTCTTGGTAAAGAAAAAGTTAGGAAATTAGGAATATGATCCTGTGATCTTCGATGACATATTTGTGTTCTCATCACGTACTATGAACAGTGTACATGCAGTTTGAACTGAACATGATAAGATGATAAACTCGTTGATAAAAGATGCAGATGCTTATTAATTCAGCAAAAGTTTTATTTGTATACTATTCAAATTTTAATTGCAAAGCTCTTCAAGAAAACTTGACCAATGATATTCATTAAATTAAATCATTTACTATGCGTTTCTAAGATGAATTCTTAACGGACTGTGGTTTTGAACGACCCAATAATCGTCTACCCTGATTTGAACGAATTTAAACTCTTTTGGGCCAATGTTATTCAAAGAAATAACTAAAATCGGGGGTTCATATTGCACGTATTTCAAATAAAGCATTTTAAGGTTGTTAACAAGATTTTGGAAAACAAAAACAAATAATTTGCAGATTGAAGGGGCAGAAGTCGCTTCTTTAAGTGGAGAATCCAAAGCTATCTATATTCATCATTATTTATATTAAAAATGTAGAGCAAACGATACTCGGTCGTAGGTAGTTCATGCATTAACGAATCCAATTTTGTGCACCTTTCTTTACAAAGTGTTAGTTCATGATTGGTTAAATAGTCAAAGACTGGTGGCATTCCTAGACGCATGCTAAAAATCTCCCCCCTCGTTACATTAGTTCGAAAATAAAATCAAATGATGAAATCGAGATGTCAAATGAACAGTCGTTACTTGTTCGTAGCCATGTTCCTGTGGACACCCAAAATAGATAAAGAGATTGTAACGTAATGGAAACTCTCAGACCTCTCTTCCATAAATATAGTACTAATGTACATAGGGGCTAATCAGTATGAGAACGTACTCTTCATAGAAACATCAGAAAAGCCAACAAGCAAAGGGGTACGTGCTAGTAGTAAAAACTAAAGAGAATTTTGAAGGTAATTCCCATATGGACATATGGGATAAGTTTCTATTTTCCCCTACAGTACCTAATGTACAATATGCAGTATTTAATACGATTGAAGCTACTGGATAACTGTTTTATGTCCACAGAGGAAAGTTTGAAAATGAAGGGAGATAGGAGTCGAAGGACAGGTTTCAGATTTGATTTTGGTAAATCTTTCGTCCAACAAAAAGTTGAAGAAGTATACTATTTGAAGTCACTAAAAGAAAGAGCTAACATCTAGTTACTTTCGGGTAAATCCAGCCAAGGACGTTAAACCACCAGCATGCATGTGTAATTGTGTATACATTCGTTGTTCTAAAAGTGATAAGCACGTATATGATACATTTTATACCCATATTTATATTAGTTATGACTCAATATTTTGGCTAATAACACTATTTTAGTATTTTTGTAGAAAGTACAAGTTAATTGGATCATCCCGGGAATAAACGACTAAATAGACTTTCTTATCGGCTTTTGGACAATGTCTTCGGCGTCACAGTTCGTATGGCTTGTTCTGCCACGCCACTGAAGGCATCAAAGGGCTGCATATCACTTATTCATAAGGGTGTGCAACAGACGGACGGATGCGGATTAGGAGTCACCCACGTTCAATCCGTCAAAGTTGCGGATTTGAAAAATCAAACCGTGTCCGGCCCAATCACCCACGGATTTGACATCCGCGGATTAACGGATGATACGGGCCGGATGCGGATTAACCGCGGATTTATCAAAAAGAAAAAAAAGTATAAAAAAAAAAGGATAGTCAGGTGCGGGTGAATATCGGAGATAATTTGTTTCCCTACTCTCCTCGATTTGACTTCAAGCGAATATGATATCATGGATTGTGTTTTATCTTCTCCACCACGTACTATTACTAGTAACAGCACTGGTGATGGTGATTCAATGGTCTTCATTCTCTTTGCTGCTGAGGGATTGAACGATGGATATGATCACCTGCTAATATATTGTTGCCCCGGAGATACAGAATGGAGAAGACAGGAATTGAAAGGAAAGTTTGAAGTCTCATGGACCAAGAAACACCTACTTTGGTTTACAGGTAAGTTATTTGTATTGGCTTACGATAATACCATACTTGAAATTAAAAAGCAAATTTTGCAGCAGCCAGCAGGGGAATGGTGATAGTAATGATATGACTCTATCTACTCGATCATTCAAATTAAGCAACAGCACACTCAAAATCTCCGATGATAATCCTCAAAATTGCAGATTCTGTAATCCAACTCGTTGGGCTGTATTGATTTCCCTTACTGTCCTACGGTGCGGGTAAATTTGCGGATTTCAAAATCCAACCGCAACCAAACCGCTAAAAGTGCGGATTTGGAAAATCCAACCGTGTCCGGCCCATAGATCTTGCGGATTGGGTTTCACCCACAATTTTACGGACGGATACGGGTAAAATCCGCGGTTACCTACTTTTTGCTCACCCCTACTTAATCATTCTCTGCTCGAAAATTAAACAACAGCAAAGAATTCTCTTTGTTAGCATAGGCACCTGAAGGCCCATTAATGAGTAAATGAACGTGGCCCATTCTCAACAACGTTTTGTGTGTCTTCTCTGTTCGCATCTAAAGAGAAGAATCTCGAGCAGCACCTCTCATTCGTATCATCTGATTTTGGCCGAGCTGTTGCTGTCGGAGGAGGAAGGAGTGCTGTTTAGAGTTACAAGGGATCGAGATCAGTTCGAGACAAGCTTGGTTGCTGCTGTTGTGATCGGTGAATGAAGGAGAAGGTGCAAAGGCTGAATTGATTCTTAATGGAAGTTGTTGAGAGATCTGTTCTCGGTGATACAAGAGTTAATTGGTTCGAGAAGATACAATTGGGAATTGATTTTCTCAACTGAGAAACAAGCACGACAGTACAAGAGACAACAAGCTTGGGGTGACCGGTGCTGCTGCCATTGTTTCATGGCCGAGATGGAGTTTTACTGTTGGTGCCACGAACACAGGAAGTTGAGAGAAATTGTTGCAAGGGAGTTCGTATGGATGCATGACGTGATTGCAGGTGCATCTAAACTGTGGGCGGAGGCCGCCTGGAGTAGGAAGCTGCGGCTACACTGCCGTTCGAGAGAGATACCTCCAGAGAATGAAGATATTGCACACGATTGTTCCGGAAATTGGCTGAGAGAAGAAAGTACATGAAATGGTATTCACGGCTACAGTCTAATGATTGCGAGATGCCTGCGAAGATGTATGCTTAACTGGTGTTGTGTGGAGCTGTTTGTTCGAGTCTGATGGGTGGCTCGTTGAGCTGTGACTACCCGTGCAGAGATGACAGCAACAAGGAATGGGGGACCAAGGTGGAGATGCAGATGATTGATAGCATGGCAGCAACAACGTATGGTGTGGTCTGGAATTAGTTGAAGAATTTTGTTAGCCGAAGGGAGGAGAAGACATGAATTCGATGGCGTTACTGACTGTCAATGTTACTCGGAGACACCCAACTGTTACTCTTCATCATTCGTAGCCTTGTGTATGTTCTAATTCTTTCCACGGCAACAACAATGGTGTTGGAGGTCCATATGCAGTCTGCAGTTGAGAGAAGTTTGCTGTGGTATGATGATCGAATGGGAGTTGTGCTTAGTTCTGCAAAAGAAAGGAATGGAGCTGTAGCCGAGATAGAGAAGGTCGTGTTCTATTTGTTGGCTGATTTTTGATGGGTCTGTACTGGGAGCAAAGTGTGCTGGAGGTGAATTTTGTCCACGGATGTGAATAGAGAACAGCAAAGTCGATCTGCTCAACAGTATGGAACCAATGGAATACAGGGAGTAATAGGCACTGAAGCTGAGACGGAAATTGGATATGATGGCTGAACTGTTGGTGGCAATGGTGATTTTTACGAGTCGTTGATCCTGGTAATGCATTGGCATCAAGTATAGCTGAATGGGTACTGGTGAATGGTGTACTACAGTCTCCATTACAGCAACACATCAATGGAGTTTGGGGCTGTGAGTTATGTGGAATTAGGACTTGATGATATTTCCTAAATTTATGTACTGGATTGAATTTGAGTGCTTGTTTGCACGGGTCCTGGGTGCTGTTTGGAGGAGTTGGAATGGGTCGAGACTAGAAATTTGGAAAGAGGCAGTAACATGTGGAAATCAAGGAATAATTACCTCTTACCAAATATATAGGCAACGCATGAAATCATGGAGACAAAGGCATTTTACAATTCCACTCATGATATGGATGGAAAGAATTTTGAGTATAAATAAATAAAATAACTTTGTTTCCTTTTGGGGCTGAGCATTTACTGAGCACGTAATGGCAGAAGATTCTAAGATGAAGTGATGATGTGGTGCGAACATATATGGGAGGATGCCGTTTTGGAGTACGGGGTCCGGCGGCACAAAGCCGTGAACAGAGAATAGGGTTTGGAGTTTTTCTTCTCCGAATTCGTTTTTGCTTAGCTTTTTTTTTATTTTAATCTTTTTATGGCTTTTGAGAAAGTCATGGCTAGCTAGAGCCATGTTAGGGTTCAGATAGAAACCAATTTATTTATATGAACTCTACGATGATATTTCTAATAATGATTTGATTGAATAGTGATTTCTCTTCATATAGCTTGGCGTTTAATCGTTTATGTGATTTTCTTGATTATTTATGCTTTTCAATTGATATTTCGTGCTTTGGTTAAATCCCTTGACGTGATATGTTTTAGGATTGATATGTAATGCTTTAGAATCACTACCTATGAAGCTAAGGAAATTACAGCGGAGAAACTATATATTTTAGAATTTAACATACCATCTTCCGAGACATGAGATTGATTTCGAAATTTGTCTTGAGTAATAAATAGAGATTAGTAGAGTTTTTTATGATTGAATTGGTGGAAATCGGAAACCCTAGCAACCCATTCCCATTTTGTTCATTGTTAGAATTTTTATTATTTCATTTCGTCCCAATTATCTGAAACATCGTTATTTGATTATTTAGTTTTGGTATTAGTTGGTAGAGTATTTCACACTCCTCGTGGGAACGACTTGTACTTACCATTGTTCTACTAGTTAGACACTGTGCACTTGCAGTATTATTTATTGTAGGTTTTCGAGCCTACCAAAAAGTTCATGTAAAATGTAACTTATTAGGCACTTTCGGTTTTTGCAAGCCCAGCAGTGGTTGGTGTGGTACATAACTTGCAGCCCAAAGAGAGGCCTAATTACTTTGCACTTGCAGTGCAAGGGGGAGATGACAAAAGCCGAACGTGGTTGTGTTTCATCAAGTTCTGAGGCATCAATATATATTTCATTTGGTTGCACAGCTAATCCAGTTTTTGGATCTTGCCGTTTGAAGAGAGAAAGGAACTTAGCTAGAACTTATATGAGTTAGAGTGCAAATATGTATAATCCGATTAGAACCAAAATCTCGGAGATACTAATCGAAGGAGCAATCTATGTTACTGATTATGTCAGGTACGTTGTTGCTCACAGGAAAGACCACTGTATGCCTCGGCGAGCATATATACATAAATAAGGTAGTACAATCTATTTGGATTTCCCACGAATTTTGTAACTGGAGATCGATTATGCTCGCAAGATCTTGGTTAAGTGCCAAATACCAAACAGCAAAATAGATTGAACTAATAAGATAAGAAAAAATAACATCTTAGTTCCCCTGTACATTGATTGGAGGTCTTTTGCTTTTCACTTTTCTACATTGAAGCTCATTTGATACAAAACCCAAACTACTGAATATAATTGTTACAAAGGCAGAAATAAAATCATCCCCATTTTTCGACGAATTACGCGCTCACTTGAATAGCTGAATGATGGTGTTGTGCCATGGGTCAGCAAGGTGTTGCCCTAGGTTATCTAAAGGTCCTTTCCCAGTAACATTGTGTTGTACAACAAATCCCAAGAATGCCAACATTGCCAATCTTCCTGCAAATCCAACAACAACAACAACAAAAAAACACGTATTAGTGCGACCTTAGCCAATCTGTGCAAAAGTTGTCCATATCTTCTCATGACTAATATAAATTTGTATTAAAATGGTAGTGGATCTTATTACCGTTGGCGACTTCTTTCTCCTTGGCCTCTTCGGTAGCTGAGAAGTTGAGTGGGTTAAAGATACCGCCGGGATATCCAACCTCACCTTTAGGCAAACTGTAGCTCTTAAAGATGGGATCTTGGTTAACACTTCCTGGGTTTTTAATATCTTGCCACCTTCTGATTTCTACGTAGTGGAACAAGATGAATTCGATCACAAAGAGAGTCGAGTTTGAAGCGAAGTACTCAGCTTTCCCGGCATCATACCATTCTGGGACGTTAATGATCCCAATCTTTGTGAAGAGCTCTGGTAACAACATTCCTGCAACACCCAACATAGCCCATCGTCCATTGACGAGCTCGGCTTGAACGAACCATTTCAAGTTCTCGGGGTCTTCAGCAAGTCCAAGAGGATCGAATCCGTTGTCACCAGGAAGACTACAACAACATAAATTTATTCTTCAGTACCAAAACATTGTATTCATGCATAAATCGTTTAACTCAAAAGTAAACAGAGTTGATGAATCATAGTTATGTACCTGCCAGTAAGGTATCCGGGCGATGCCAAACCAGGCAACCACTGACCCTTCTTAGCTTCAATTTTTAAGGACTTTGACGATGTTGAAGTTACGGTTTTAACAGAGACTTCCCTTGTGAGTTTGCCAGAGGAGCCACTGAGGAACCGTGACTTTGATGCGCATGGCCGGAAAACGGCAAGTGATGCTTGTGTTGTGACGGTAGACATCTCCCTGATTTGGATTCCAACAACTGAAATGGATCTCAGGCAAGGGTATTGCAGTAGCAGTGGTGAGTACACTAGTTGTTGTTGTGATTGCTAAAAGTATGTGTTTGTGTTTCCTTTTTGTATTTCGTTTCAGTGACCTTCTTGTGGTTAGAATTTGTTATTGTATTCTGATGGTCTGATCAGGTGTTGTGAAAATCCGATGGATGAGATGTTATTGTTGATTAAACTGGCCAATCAGAGTCTGTAATCCCTTATCTTCACTTATCTGGTTGACATATCCACAAATCCATGTCTTTGTTTCTGTTGGTTAAGAATATCTTGTAGGCTCCATAATTGTGCCATGCTGGCAGATTATTTGGTGAAGTCTGATGGTGGACAAAATCTTCCAGCTTGGAATCTAATTATCCAATCAGGGTCTTACAAATGGCTGGTTCAGGTTCTCTTCTCTGACAGTTCCGAAAGCAGGATGTTATATTTCGGTAGGGCTGGAACACTTGCAAAGAGAAAATAACGCTAGATGGGAAAGAATACTAGACGACGGAGCTAATTAACAGAGTTTCTGTAACATTACGTTAGATGGGAAACTTGCTCTGGATATATTTTCATGAACTTAATGCTGTTGAATATCAAATGATTCAAAACTGAATTACATTATACGGAATAGAGTTGAAAGACAACAAATAAGCAACTATTAGAGCCAACAGATACGCGTTGCCTACAGGGTTTGCGTTCTTTGTGCATGAACCCTTGAGAGGGTTACAGAAGTTTAAGGTTTATAAGAGAATAAGCTTACTAGCTTAGCTACAAAAAGTTCCACGCAACAGATGCATACAGAGTTAAGGTATTCCCCCTGGGACAGCTTGGCACATGCTGGCTCAGCCATGCCGGCATGCCGCGTAGCTTACTGACCATAATAAGGTGGTTGACCAGCGTATGAAGCACTACCAGGAGGTCTGACATTTGGCTGGTATGAAGGCATTCCCTGTGAAGCCATACCAGAAGAGCCTTGATGACCTGGAGGCAAAAATGATGAAGACCCCGCAGTGGAGTAGGCCGGATGACCAGGAAATGTCGTCGGAGGTGAGCTGTAAGTGTGTCCATCATGGTGTTGTGCAGGGTAAGCAGACTGAGGAGGATTTTGCCAACTGGTCGAGGAAGTAGGAGCAGTAGACACTTGCTGCATCGGGAGAAAAGCTGGCTCCGGAAGTGTGAAATCTCGACTTCGGTCGTTATGCACCTACAATATAGAGAAGGACAAAGGGTTATCTATGCCCAGTGATATACTGCCAATAATAAATATAAGAGAGTGTCAAGAAACATACATTGATTTAGAAAAAATAGTTTTTCACTTCCAACCAACAATGGAACTTTTGGTTTCTGCTAAAGCCGTTTATAACTTTTGTTTTTTTATTCCTTTTGGTTGGTTTTATTTAACTCAAAAACTTTTATTAATACCTTTACATTGAGATCAGTATGACGAGAGTATGACAGATGAAGCTTACAGTAGCCACCATCATAGATGCAATGCCCTTCCAAAGCTTCTTTAGCAGCAGCAGCAGTTGTGACATCTGATCAGAATTGACAAATTTTAACAGAATAAGCCACAAACTAAAAATCCCGAACTTTGGAAAGAAAGACTGACATGAACATAGCACTTTTGCTACAATAAGATCCCAAACTCTTTTTTCAGAAAATAATAATGGAAGTAAGCTTCAAGCGATTTTTTTTTGCATAGGGTCTACCTGGGTACTGGACTAGTGCTTGCATTCCACCATTTTTATCAAATATAGCAATTTTTTGAACCGTTCCGAACGCTGAGAATACCTGAGATATACATGCCAAAAAATTACTTTCATGTTAACTAAATTTTAAATCTAATCAAGAGTTTTATGAAAGAAAATATGCTAAAAGTTATACCGTGTGAAGAACATCAACAGTGACAGCATATTGCAGATTCTCAATTGAAGCGAGAAGTACGTTACTTTCAGGTTCTTTTCTCTTTCCATCAGGACCTACCACAGGCTGAATATAATTTTATGTTAGTGAAAGCATAAAAAGACCATATGCGGTAGAATTATTTCAAAACTATATAAGAAAAACATACCTGCATGGTGCCCTCAATTGCAGAAGGATTCACAGGAAGGTAGGGATTTGTGTAGTCCCTACAAGATCAACAAAGATTACCCACAGATAAATCACGCCATATTTCCAACTTAACAAGGAACATGTCAAAAACAAAATTATTTGATCTCTGAGACAACTCGACTAGATTGGTATACCTGCTCCGATGAGATTGGAACTTAATATTTAAATCAGTATGTGCAGAGTACGAGATGCGCAAGTGGCATGATTCAACATGTTCCGGAAGCAAGTACCTGATAAGTTTACAACACGGCAATCAATAACAAGTTTTACAGGTATGGCAACATAAGTATTTCGCCTCCATAGAATGATCAAATCAAAGAAATTGCTTACTTGGGTATACTTCTTCCATCAAGTGCATCTCTGGCTGAAGATGCAGTCACAGCATCAGTGAATTGAATTAACGCCTGCAATTGTATCCAGTCAAGGTTAAGAACATACATCTCAATAACTCTCCTATCCCAATGGTCAAAAGATAGAAAACATTTAAAAGCCAAAGAGTTTAGGTATATGACCTGAAAACCTGCGGCCTTCTCAAATGTAGCGATTTTGTGCACATACCCAAAAGCAGAAAAGACCTGAACAAAAGAGGTAATGCTTTAGCATACATGTAGTAAACTGATTGTAAGAGGAACACAAACAGATCTCAAGTGCTAGGGGACACCTGTGATAACAGGCTTTGGAATAGACTTAAAAAGGGAATATGGTGCACAAGACCATATATTCAAACTGTCTCCAACAAAACAAATGCCTGAATTTTAGTAATCATTAAAGCAATAAATTATGATGTGAAAGCCTGAAACCCATCCTAGAGAAAGAAATTTATAACCCCAGTGATAAGAAACAGCAGCAAAAAAATTAATATGATAGAATAAGGGTTTTACTTCTATAGCCTTTGAAACATAGATTCCTGAATCAAGAATCATCAAGAGCAAATTAAGGCACTCAAACAGTAAATAATGAGAGAGGAGATGCATCAGAAAAACGAGGCTAACGAATTACAGTGCAGGAATAAAATGCTACAAAAAAAGAACATTCAGAGGAGATAGACAAAACAAACATGATATTTCTCCCATGATGTAGTACGCTGACAACGACGAATTCTCCAAGCTAACATGGACCTGCTGATTTTGATAAAAGCAAGCAGAAGTTCCAAATCACCTCTCTTTCGCAAAGGCATTACACAAAAAACTCTACATCTACATTTTTTTCTATTTTTACCAACGAAATATCCATCCCCATGACAAATATGTAATTGTCATATGCAAAGAGTAATTATTCTTGAAATTTAAAGCTTACCAAGTGAATAGTATCTATGCTGACATCTCCAGCTTCAACACCTTCGATTGTCACAAGCAACACATTCCCAGCAATATCTCCAGAGCTCTTATTGTTCACAATTTCCTGTCTATTTGAATACTGAATATAAACAGTTTTACCACGAACTTGTGCCGGGTCTGACGATGAAGCATAATATGATACCATAGAGATTGCTTGATTTAAGTCTACCTACAAAACAACAATATAAACGTAAAGAATTAGAACTTCACAAATGTGAATTCCCATCGAGAATTTCTAGATTTCCCTAAACTGAAACCCTACAAAATTGAAAGAAAAAAACTTACAAATTCAACAAAGGCTTGATTACGATTAGCACCAACGTTGCATTTAGTATTCACGATCTTGCCAAAAGGTTTGCATAGTTCGACCAATTCTTCATCTATACATTCCCATGGTAAATTACGAAGGTGAAGTACTTTTGATGGTGTTTGCGTATACCTAAACTGAGTTTGTCCTGATGAAGACATCGAGATTCAGAGTTAGGGTTAGGGTTTTGAACGACAGAGATAAGAGAAGAAGAAACGAAAAAAGAAGGTTTTTGTGTGTTCTCAGTTCTCACTCTCTCCTACTAGAATAATTGGTGTTGGAGCTGAATTGAGGAGGACTTCCTTTTTCTTGTTCTTTTTCTTTTTTCTCGTTAAAGAGTAGGAAACGTTTGCAAGGGTGCAACTATTTTCCATGGCCGCTAATGGGGGTGCCAAATTGGTTAGGAGTGTACCAATATTCATATAGGACAAAACTTCATCGAGCCTTGTAGTGGTACACCCCCAAATTGCTATTTTCAGCAACATCCAATAATTACAACGGGGCATGGTGTTTACCATTTCTTTTCACAGATTGTTTTTGTTGCTTGTTCCGATGACAATCCGTTCACGTGGTTATTCTCGTATTTTCTAACAATTTCGGCATCAAATCTCCTAGGAAAAAAAATGACAATGAATTTTCAAACACATAAGGTAGTTATTTACTTTGAAACTCAATTGTTGAAAATAGACGATTGAGATTAATATTGGTAGACTGTGGGATTCCATATATGGAAATGTAGTTATTGTTTGTTAGAATGTAGAGCATCGAAAGGGTGACATATGTATTATCAAAAAATTAATTTCAAATTTGTTACCATTCAGATCTACGGGGGAAAAAAATGTGGCGAAACTATAAAACAGTATGTGAATAACCATGTCCACAGATCCTCCATCTATTTTAATAAGCATGAATGGCAACAACACACAATGTCGATCGCAAATTGGCTGATATTATTACTTCCCTGGATCATTCCTTAAATCAGTATTCGGCAATTTGGAATGAAAACAACGAATGAAAGAAGATGAGGAGGAAAATAAGGCAACTCTACCATCTGCATTACTATTGGCAATTTGGACTGAAAGGAATAGAAGAGTAACGGCAAACAAGATACCAAGAGATGCACAAACTCTGATTTGCGAGGTAAAAAGGTTAATCTTTCAGTGGAAATCAAATCATTAATTGGTTTTTTGTAATTTATTTTCGGGATCTTACAATTACCTGGTAGGAGGTTATGGAGTATAACTAAGGGATGAGATAAAATTTGGGCGTGAGACTTTACGTTCTGTCTTTTCTTGTATCCTTCTTTTTCTTATTCAATAAGGTTTAAGTATTTTTACTAAAAAAAAATATAATAATCATTGTTTGTTTCTTTGTATTTGCGTTGAATGTGATACATCTGATCAAAGTTGTCCTTCAACAGTTTCATTTGCAATTGTTTACTTCTTCGATGGCAATTTAAATTTTTTTCGCAGATCCACAAAGATATTTTCCACTTCCAACTTTGAATGCCAGTTGCAAAGGTACTTTAAACAATTTCCATGTGTGGATATCGTATTTCATATGTCCCCCTAAGCCCATATGGTGTATAGGCATCGATCCCAAGTCCAAATCTAGGAATAGTTTAGAATGTCTAAGAATTATCTAGAGTGTATATAACTTAGCTAGCACACTCCCTTGAGGAGCACCCTATCGCTGAGGAGGTGTTCCGTCAAGACTATAAATATGTAACCTTAGCATCCGAGCTAAGGACCGATCCCATCTTGGCACCACCAAGACCCCAACTTGAAGATTCTATCAATGAAGTGCAAGTTCTCTCTCTAAGTATCTCTTTGATTGTGTTCTAGTTTAGTAGTGAGTTTATATCTATACTTGGGTGTAGTTGTTAGCTTTTAAGCAACTATATTTTGGCGCCGACTGAGAGAATTTTTCAACTCAACCTTATGCAATCAGGAAAAAACTAGTTAATAATGTTTTTTATGACTTTTACTACTGCTTTTTATTTGTCAGTAAAATACTAAAGTTCCTTAAAGTTTATTTTCCGTATAATTGCTCTGCAGTACTTATCTTTGTTTTCAAGCTTTACTAACGTTATTTTCAGTAGTTTATGATTCATGTCGTGCATTATTTGTTTATTTAAGGTCACAGTAAGAGAAGTTGTTTTGTGAGTTCTCTGTCAGAGAAACATATACATGAAAACTCACCAACATACCACAGTTAAAACCATTATTGGTAAGCTAGTCAAACTCTCCACACAAAAAAAAACTACAGATTTTTTTTGTCGATATTTAAGTTATGCAAGAAAAACGTGTTTTCTAAGACACTCTAGTAGAGTGTCTGATTATAGCATAAATACTCCGAACACGCATGGGTATATCTGTAATATATATCGATTTGGATATTAGCTTGGAATAACCTTGAGAAAGCAAAAAGCAGCACGCGTAATCCGTATATCAAAGGCATTTAGCATTAACCTTCACATATTTAACTTACGGACTAGCTAGCCAATAGCTATGTTAGCGTTATAAAATTTCCCATCACCCCAGAAAATAGTTTTGGTTCGTGGATTAATCAAATGATAACTGTGTCAACATCTGAAACATTACGAACTCCTTTGAAAAAGTAGTTATAAATATTCATACATTCCCGTTAGTAATGGCTAATGGTAACTAAACACAAACAAGCCAAGGAGCCGCCCATGATCCGCTTAATGTCCCTTTCTCCATTCATAACAAAGTAGCAGAAAAATAGAGACAGGGAACGGAGCAGCAAGATAAGTCATATTTACATTCGTGGATTATGTTTGCATATACTCTTGGGAATATCATTGGCATAAAGTTTATAACGTAATTGGTTTGCGAAAATATTTAAAAAAAGAATTTCCAAAAATTAAAGGAAACAACTTCCAAAGTGAATTTTGGAAGGATTCCTAACACACACAAATAATAATAATAATAATAATAATAATAACGAGTACCTAGCTTAGCTGGTCATCCCCGTTCCTTATAGTTTCATGCGTTCCAGGAGGTCCCAGGTTCGAGCCTCCAATGGCGTAATATTGCAGAAATTAACATGGAATGTAGTGTTAGTTTACCCCCCTTGTGACACAATCTCAACCCCTACCCCCACCCCCACCCCCACCCCATCCGCTTCGGTTCCCTTGGCTAGGTTACCCATGAGGCTCGCTGGTAGGCTAGTACAGCAACCTGTTCAATTAATGTAGTAGTATGTTGTTGGAGCTTAGCTTGTTAGGCTTCCAACTAGTTAATGTAATACTCTTTATCCAATAATAAAAAAAATAAAAAAATATTATTATTATTATTAAAAGCCCCTGGTGGCTCGAATCCCAGCCGTTCCTGTGTAATACTTTTTCTCTTTAATAAAAGCCCCTGGTGACACTTGTTATAATAATAATAAGGTATTGTTAGGGAATTGTATGGCTAGACATGATGCTAATTTTAAGATGTGCAATTCTCTTTTTCATAGGTTAGGGATTGTTATTCAAAAAGATATTGGTGCCCAGCTGGTCGCTAGGTTACCAGCCATTTCTTGTAATTTCGATTTCGATTCTTAATAATAATAATAATGCAGTATCATCCAAACTGACTCAGCATCATCCAAACTGACGGCCCTGCCAGAGGTTTATTTTTGAATGTCGGCAAAACTGAGGTCTTCTGGCCAACTATGGACCCTAGGAGAAATGCATCTGGTGTTTTTCCTACCAATATCAGTAGGCCCACAGATGGAGTCACACTACTTGGAGGCGCAGTAAGTCTTAACATGCAGTATTGTAATAGCGTGGTTCTAAATAGAGTCGAAAAAACTGTGCAGTTAATGAATTCCATTAAGAAGCTCCAAGACCCGCAGAGTGAGTTGTTTCTCTTACGTAATTGCGCATGTGTATCAAAACTGTACTTTACAATGCGTACAACCCCTCCTTCTGCATTGCAGTCAGGTACCAAACTGTTTGACACACACCTAGTTCAATACCTAAGGCATCTGATAGTCAGCGATGGTGCTGGTTTTGGAAAGACTCAGCAGCGTTTGGCAACCCTACCAATTAAAGATGGCGGCTTGGGTGTTTACACCATGGACGACACATCCAAATATTGCTACTTAGCCTCTTGTGCACAAACACAACAGTTACAGCGTACTATCTTCAGGGTATAACTACAGTCGACTCAAGCCAAAGTTATCAACACGCGCTGCAGATATATTCTTGTGCCTGTGGTCTCACCCTCTCCGATTTTGACATCAAAGCTGCTGCCCCCCTTTTCATGAAGTCACTGGCAGCCCGATACTTTGATGCGGTTAAGAGAGACTTGCCCACCAATTTCCACCTTTCTACACGTGATGCTATACTTTGGCAATGTAACAAGGCAGACCACGCTATGGACTTTTTAAAAGCAATACCTATTCAGGGGTTGAACCAGGCCATCGGTCCTCGCCAGTTCAGAGCAGTCCTCAGCTACAGATTAGGCATACCACTATTCGCAGAAGATAACGTGTGTTCGTGCTGCAACCATGCTATGGATATATATGGCGATCATGCCATTCATTGCGCTAGTGAGGTCGGCCTTAAGTTCCGACATGACTCGGTACGTGATGTATTTATGGATATTTTTTATAAGGCAGGTGTCGCCGCTCGCAAAGAAGCTCCTATGGGTTTCTTGTCGGATACAGTTCAAGCCATGAGGCCCGCAGACTTATTAGTTTACAACTGGATCAACGGCCGATATGTATGCTTTGATGTTACTGGCGCCTCACCCTTCACGATTGCTCAGACCACCTCCTTCGCACCAGGTCGGGCTATCGTAGCTGCAGTTACTCGTAAACGTAATAAGTATTTGGACAAATGTTTAGCACACGGTTACGAGTTCGGAGTTTTAGCCTTCTCAACCCTCGGTGAATTAAGTGAAGACACATGTGTATTTGTGAGAAGACTCAAGAACTGCCTCGCCAGTCAGGATGCTAATTGGAAAGTAGGGGGTTCTCTATTTCATATAATAGGTATTACTATTCAAAAAGGGGTCGGTGCTCAGATTGTTGCTAGGCTACCAACTCCTTCCTTGTAATCATTGACTCTGTTTGCTTTTCAATAATATCCCCCTGAGGCATCCTTTCATAATAATAATAATAATTTTTATTATTAATTTTTCTTTTGTTAAAATTAGGTATTTCCATTCAAAAAGGTGTAGGGGCTCAACTTGTTGCTAGGTTGCCCTCCATCGACGTTGTATAATAATTTTTATTTTGTTAAAAATAATAATAATAACATGGAAGGTAGAGTTAGTTTGCTCAGCTGGTCATTCCCGTTTCCCAAAGTTTCATGCGTTCCAGGAGGTCCCAGGTTCGAGCCCCCAATGGCGTAATATTGCAGAAATTAACATGGAAGGTAGAGTTAGTTTTCCTCCCTTGTGACACAATCTCATCCCCCCCATCCGCTTTGACTCCCTTGGCTAGGTTATCCATGAGGCTCGCTGGTAGGCTAGCACAGCAACCTGTTCAATTAATGTAGTAGTATGTTGTTGGAGCTTAGCTTGTTAGGCTTCCAACTAGTTAATGTAATACTTTTTATCCAATAATAAAAAATATTTTAAAAATAATAATAATAATAAAAGCCATTCATGTGTAAACCTTTTATTGGTTAATAAAAGCTCCTTTCATAATAATAATAATAATAATGATAAACACATCCAACCGATTTCCTGAAGCAAACTCAAAAAGTAAAACTTTAGATCGAACAGAGTAGGAATAGCATCATTTCGTATGAAAAAAATATGAAGAAATAAAAAAGGTAAGAATACTGGGAGTAATAAGGATTCTGATTATTAGCTACTCGGCCATATTTCCTCAACAGGCTTCCGATGCCAGTGTCAGCTAAACGTCAAACTCTGACAGACAATATTAATTCGAATTACGAAAAAATAACTTGACTGAAACAATCCGGTCGACAAAAAGAATCAAGAGATCTCTCAAAGTCAAAAATAGAAGGGATTACCTGCAAAAACCACTAATCATTTTGCAAAATCCATTAGTCATTAAGTAAAGGTTTTCTAATGGTGGTAAATAAAGTTTGTTCAAGACTTGTGAAGATTTGATTTAAGACTTCAATTCTAAAAAAATCCTAGGACTAAGTATTCCACCAGAAACCAATATTAAGAGATTTAATATTATAACAGCTTCGAACATTTGGAAGAAGCACCAGGTGTTCTGTTGCCGTGAGACTAAAGAGCGGGGACAAGATGGCATGCATGGACATAATACCAGCAACCATAAGGAAAAAGCTGGGTGTTAATCTAGTTATGGGTTTGATGAATTACAGGCTGTTAGAGCATAACTCAGTTGAAGTCACCAAGCATTTGGTATGTCAAGTTTGGTTGTCATATTTTAGTGTGTCAAAACTCATCTAAAGTCGCTTGATTATATAGTAGAGTAAACTTCGTTTAGGTTAGACTAGAAAGTCTAGGAACGTTGAGACATACATGTATTACTCCGAAGACCTGAATAATGTGAAGAAGTAACGAACTACAACGACGGCATCATCCTTCCACTTGAGGTTAGTATAATATTGACTTGAATTGTTTCATTCCTAACATATCTTTCAAGTCGTGTTATATTGAAAAGATAACTGCGAAGCTGTATATACTGTGCATATTGTATGATACTATAGTGATGTGACATGGTCATATTTGTATGATCATAGTATTAGGGAATTAGACTACGAAGTATAACGCTTATCTTTTGAACTTCGTAGATATGACATCGACATAATCTTGTACATACTGTTATGATTAGGTGAATGGGTTATGGTGAAGATTTCATCATAGGAAACAATGTTTTACATTTATTTAAAGGAAGTATTTGGGTACCCTCGTCTTTTCACAGGCCATCATGGTGCTACACATTTGCGCAAGCCTTTGCAACTCAAGCCAACTAGCTGACTCGGTCTGATTTGAAGAAAAAAAAACAGTGACAGAGACTTAAATCATCGATTCCAAGGACAATTAGGTCTTTTAGGTCCACTTAACTAACCTAACTTTCCATCCACCGTTTTTGGTCAAAACTAGCCTAGTTTTGTAAGAAATAAAAAAAAACTGACCTAGTTTTGTAAACCATAAAAAAAGACCTGTTTTTGTATTAAAAAAAAACCCTACAATAATTGTGTAAGTCTAACATTCAAGTTGATTTTAGTCTTTGCCTAGATAGTTATATTTTCACAGTTTTAATCGCAAATCTTAAGAATAGTGCATTAAAATCCTTAGACCAAGCATGTATCATCAAACGAAATCACGACAAATCAATAAAAATCATTAAATTCATTTCAAATCAATACAAAAATCATATAAAGAAATTAATACAAATATTAAATAAAATCATACCACTTTATTATGGAAAACCGACTTCCTCCATTGTCTCAGAAGTTGGGATTTAGCTCCTCATGATGTACACTCTCTCATAATAATATTTCATAGCTCAAAATTGCTTGAGAAGAAGAACGGAAATAGAAAATAACAATACATCGAAACCTGAACATTTATAAGCGTTGCATTCTTCAATGTTATAAAGATATAAGACTGTTACATAAACGGCAGTCTGTACTGTTGCAGAATATGTCACTAAGTTTTCTACGACAGACTTCTGAAGTCTTTTGGTCTTCGTCTTCCTCTCCTTCTGTAGGAGGAGAAAGCTCTGCAACTTCTTGTATTTTGCTTTGTATCCTCCAAAACTCTCTATCTCCCTCTTTGAGTCTACCCAATCCTTTATATACATATAACACCCTAGAATCTCTCGGGAATAGTCCTTTTCCATTTTTATCCTCAAGCAACTTTTTGTTTGGAGCCAATGAAGATCGCACATTATCAGCATTGTCTGCGATAGACAACTTTACAACAACAAAAAATGTGAAGACCAGTGAAAGAGAACATTTCCATTCAACAAAAAGTTACAAAGACACGAACAAAAGCTTATCTACTGATTACTCCAAAAACTTATACATGCAGGAGTAGAGAAAAATCACATGCATTGAAAATCAGAGAAAATCGGATAAAAGAGAGCGTTACATCTCAATGCCACACTTGTCGGGAGCCTCGACCCATCACTAATCAACATTACAAGATTTTCGCACCGCTTCAGTATACGTCCTCTTGGCCTTCACCAAAGCAACTCGGGCAGAACTAAAATCCAGACCCTCGAGTTTATGGCCCGATAATGATGAACTGCCGGCATAAGATCCCGCAACAAAATAAGCTTATCGCTGCCTCTGGTTCTTCGTTAACGGATTGTCTATATTTCCGCTCAATGATTGTATCAATCTTCTTTAACCTCCATAAACCTCTTTGTATCTCAATATACCCACGAACCTCATAAGACGTAGCAGCAGCAACATCCCTTTCAGCTTTCTTTTGACGTTCATGAATATCCATGAAAGCATCAATACATGAAGAATACGAAGGGGGAAACATCAACAACTCGTCTACAGATGATGAAAGAGTAAGTTGGACCTGATACATATATACTTTAAAAACAAAAACGTAAAAACAGAATCTATAGAACACTCACATGAAGAAGAAGACGTTGAGTTGTTAGAATCGTCAGTCATATCAGATCATTAAAGTCCAATGAAGATAAAAAAAAACTGTTTATAGCTCAGAAAAGCAAAAGGACGCATCTGCCACCATCCGAACAGGCGCAGCGCTTCCATACAGACAACATTCTATAGCAACCTACATCAACCGAACAAACGCAACGCTTCCGCATGAACAATACTCCGCATCAAACCAATAGGATCCATACATAATGTTCCAACAAGCACCCCGATAACCGTAGTATACATACTCTAAAGAAATAAGCATGACACCATTCTATGCTCAAGAGAACCGGACAAGAAGACCCTCTGGTAAAGAAACCACTGAATATTATAATCTTTACCAGGATAATAAAAATAAATAAAAAGGGGATACTATATTCATATATCCTCTTAAGACCGTAAAATAGCATTATGGAAAGACATCAAGCCCAAGTACAAGTCTAAGGATATTCTTTAATATTTAGGAACACTCTAGAATGTATAAAACCTAACTAGCATACTCCCTTTGAGGAGCACCGGATCGTTAAGAAGGTACTCCCTCAATATTATAAATATGTACCCTTAACCTCCAAGATAAGGACTGATCCAATCTTGGCCTTACCAAGACCCCAACTTGAAGATTTCATCAATGAAATGCAATTTCTCTCCTTAAGTGTCTCTTCGTTTCTAGTTTAGTAGTGAGTTTATCTCTTGGGTGCAATGTTAAGCAGCTACACCATGTATTTGTCATTCTGATACTACGCATCATTACGCATAACTGTATCAATTCTTGTTCAGTCATATATTTTCCTCCAAATAGGTCAGACCATGGTGCATTAAAGAATAAATAGATTATTATTGCAGTGTTATTGTTGCATAACCCATTACCTGGGTGAGGAGAATCTTATCTCTTGTCTAAAGATTTTCTAAGCTTCTTTTTCTATGACACTTATCATTGGAATAATTTGATTTTAAATGGACAATTCAGTCTCCAAATAAACCTCCAATCCAGCTTATGAATAGGAATGTTGATACTAAAATTTGTGGGGCGGAGATAAAAAAAAAAATTAACGCTCACTTTCCAATATATATATATATATATATATATATATCCCTACTATTATTTGCACACTTCTCGGCAAGAAGGATGGCCTTTAACCTGGTTAGAAAATTGACAATCAATTAGATAATCCCCACACTATACTTAAATCTTGGATCTTTTTTTGTGGTTTAATACAACATCACCGACTCTAAGATTTGGAACATGAATGTTTGTGTTAGGGTCAGAACAAATAATTGGACTATTAGAAACCTAAGGATCCTCCACAAATTGGCACCCCTACCATCATCAATACCTTATTTTAAGCTGTTGTTGATAGCATTACTACCTTTAAGAATGATTCTCCAACTAGCATAGCAAATATTTTTATTTTTATCATTCCAAAAAATTTACTCATTATATATAGTAGCTAGCACACAAAATTCTTGATACATAAGACTCAAGGTTCTTGCTAGAGCATCGCCCGAACAAACTCACAAGTTTTGGTATGTCTAGCTTGTTTTCAAATTTAGTTGATCAAGACTATATCTTGATTTATAGTCTACTAAATTCGGTCTCAGGCTAGGACTATAACATGGTAGTTGAGTACCAGAATAGTGACCTTGAAGATTGAAGACTAAAGAACAAACTGGGATATCTATGAGGACTTCATCAACAAAGGTATGTGAAAACGACTATCTTATTTACTCATATTTTATACCATTTTATCATCTGAGACTGAAAAGATGAGGGTACCCAAATATACCTCAATCTAAAACTTTTCCACCTATAAGTCCTTTCTCCGAAAGTGATCGTCTATGGACTGAGTCGAGATAATACAACTAATCGGTTCACACTTCGTGTGATCGTCTATGGATACGAGATCGAGACAATACAACAACAAGATAACTTGTGTGATTGACTATGGATACAAGATCGAGACAATACAACAACGAAGTTTGTTTACTTGATAAATGGTTCGGACTTAACCGAACACAATAGGATTACTATCAGGTAAATAGGAATTAACGTTTGTGTAATTTACTTTAAATTATAATAAGAACAATTATAATTGCGGAAAATAAAAGTAAAAGACATAGCAAGATTTTGTTAACGAGGAAACCGCAAATGCAGAAAAACCCCGGGACCTTGTCCAGAATTGAATACTCTCAGGATTAAGCCGCTATACAAAATCAAACCAACTTCGTATAGTTGAGACCAAACAACTAAACATATAGTTCACCTAGTTCCATCTATATTCCCATGCCTCCAACTTGTAATAAGTCACGTACTTGGAACAATTCCTTTGGTTCGTATTCCAAACAGTAAAGGAATAACAAATTTGTTTGGTAACAACTCTTTTCAACCAAGTGATGTGAGTTCAACAAAAGGCTCTTCCATTTATCTCAATAAACTCCTTTGTCAGGTCCTTAGATCTATCCAATAACAACTACCAAAGTAATTGTCCAGATTTTGCAATCAATACTTTGAATCACAAAGAATTGTATTGATGCCGATCTACTCAACTAATCAATCCAATCTACCATAAGGAAAAACCGATTATAGTTGGATCCTCTTTAACCGAAACAAGTATTGTGCACACCAAAGATTATGAACCCAAATCAGAAATCTTCTTCGTCTTCAAATCTTCTTAGATCTTCAATAAACACCTGCACACAATCAACTTGAATCTCTTGTGATCAATCACACACAGAACGGAGTCTGTTAACATTGGATTATCACAAGACGTCTTTAGAACTAAAAACAGTCTAAAGATCCCCGTCGAAACTTCGATCTAGTTTGAGTGAATCTTATATCAGAAGAGAAGATTCTCAAGCATAAACAAACTAGGTGCATCAAAGTTCAACAACCGTTAGTCCATCAAATCAATCGAAAACTAATAATAAACCGCAATTATCTAGTTTCCCACCAACGGTACTAATAGAGCTTCTGAATCCCAAAGAAGTCTTTAAACCGAGCGGCCGTAAGAGATTTCGCCTAATTAGGTTACTTTCCTCTCCGAATAGGCGTCTCCACCAGTAACAACACAACTAGGTAGTTTTGCTGGCTCTGAGGATTAGTTTGCTATAAATGCAAACTTTGATATTTATAGACAAAGAAGTTTGGACACCAAGGAATTTCCAAAACCGAAAATATTCTCAAGATATGCAATATATTCCAAATTCGGTTTCCATAATTCCTGGAAATGCTTTGTCCCAATATTGACCGAAAATCTCTTAGAAAATATCCAACTAGTAAATGCACATTACTAATTTTCATTTTCCAAAAATAAAAATAAAAATCTTAATTAAAAGATTCTCAATTTATTTTTCGATCCGGGATTTTCCTTTAGCTATTAAGGAATACCTTTAAACAATAAAAGATAAGCGTTACTGCACATGTTCAAAGTATTTCGACATCTTAACTTTGTAAGTCCTCTTTCATACTTACACTCTTGGAATCGATTTTCCACACTTCCAAGCAAGTTTAGAATTGGTTCGTCTGACTTCCAAGAACTATGTGATTGATCAAGAACACTCAATCACCAATCATGGGTTTCACGGTTCTACCAAAACAAGTTTCGGTTCTACCTTCCATGTGAGTACTGGATTTAGTCACACTAGCTTTCCAAAAATTTGGTTGACTAGGTACTAGGATCGGTTCCCACATATATATGGTATCTTACTTGTATTTGTTGCACATGTCCATAGGATCGGTTCCCCTTTCACTAAAAACGTGTTGCACATGTTCATAGGATCGGTTCCCCTTACACTATAAACTTGTTGCACCTCATACAAGGATCGATTCCCTCTTGTGATCGGTTGCACCTCTTACTAGGATCGGTTCCCCTTTGCCTAGAGTTGGTCATATCAATAACACTAAATCGATCATACCATCTCAGGTGATTACTTAGGATCGGTTTCACTAATAAAAGTCATACCAATACAAAAGTCAGGCCTTGTGAATAGTTTTACCAAGAACATAAACAAGTCATGAGCGGTTATACTAATCACACATATTGGTAGTTCAAAAGATATGCAATGAATAACAATACCAATAAGCCTAGCGATTTCCCTTTCGTTTCACAAACCAAGTTTATGAACTACTTCCTTTAAACGAATGTAAAACATTGTTTCCTAGGATGAAATCTTCACCTCATATCCATACATAATCACAATAGCATTCAAACGATTATGTCGATGTCTTATATACGAAGTTCAAAAGATAAGCGTTATACTTCGTATTGTATTCCTTAATACTATGTCTAACTAGAGTATAATCATTCATGCTTCGCAGTTATGTTTTCAATATGCACGACTTGAAAGATACGTTAGGGAATGAAACGGTTCAAGTCAAATATTACTAACCTCAAGTGGAAAGATGATGTCGTCGTTGTAGCTCCTTGCTTCTTCACTTCTTCAAGTCTTCATGTAATACTTGTAATGTCTCATATCCTAATACTTTCAAGCTAACCTATACGAAGTTGACTCTAGTACATAATCAAGCGACTCTTTAAATGAGTTTTGGTTCACTAAAATATGACAACCAAACTTGACATACCAACGCTTGGTGGGTTCAACTGAGCTATGCTCTAACAAAGACAATGTCATGTTACTTTAGTACTACGATGAAAATTACAAGCTAGTACTTGATAAATCTCGAATTATAATTCCAAGCAATGGAATTTCTAAAGAGCTTATCGCATAATAGGTTAAAAAGAATTTACACATTCTAATTGCGTATGAAGTTCATAGGAGACATCAACTTATATTCATTCTCACAAACTGATTTGGTCAGTACACGAATTTTGCGCTTATTAATAATATACTTGACGAATTAAATCTCTTATTAACTCACGTACACGAAATGTTATATTTAATTCACGAACTGGTTGATTTTGAGATGTCCAGGGACACTTTTAAATCCTCAAGTATATGAACTGATTTGGTCAATACGCGAACTGGTTGATTTTAAGAGCTTCCTGAATAATTTTTGTAACTTGGGTACACGAACTAATTTGGACAGCTCACGAACTTATAGGTATAAAAAGTTCATGAACTCCAAAAAGAAAATTTGTTCACAAACTATTTCTGACAATTCACGAACTTGTTTAATCTTTTAGGGTTACCGAACTCCATGATTGCTTGATGATTCATAGTCAACTTAACCATTATTATTGGACTAACCATTTGATGCATGTAGCTCATATGGATATATGCGCAGGTGCACATTTGTAATATCCGCACTTTTCGCATGACGCGTGCTCAAAGATGCGTCATTGAATGAGCTAAAGCTCCATCTTAAAGCTTGTGTTGCGCGTTCAGGGCATTTTGGCCCAGAACAGAAATAGCACCGTCATGGATCCCCCTGGTTGGATGCTTGACAAGAGAGAAATTGTACCAATATGATGCAATTCTCAAGTTGAGCATTGGCCTAGAATTGAAATTACGTCATTATGGTACAATTTATGAAATTTGTTATCGTTGAAGCAGGTGGACTTGGTATATGACCATCATTTCCTTTTTTTGCATTTGTAGAAATGTCAATAAGGCATATATAGGTAAGGGGTATTGGTTGAAGTTGCATCAAGTGGTAATGCATCTTAAGTTATGAAGCTTGGAAAGTGAAACATATATGATGCGGGAACATCATTATGACGTGTTGCTTACTCGAAAGAGCTTCATGATGAGAAGGCATCATTATTGTTGTGTTGCTACACAAAGAATACACCACTATGATGTTTTTTAAAGGTTTTCGAAGGAAATGTGTGCATTGCGATAATTCGCATGTCTCGGGATAGAAAAGACATATCTGTCAAAGACTCTTTAGCATATACAGACTAGCTAGGTTTAGTTTGGATTCAGCTTTGCAATACGAGTTGTTTTCGATTGGTAGTCCCGACGTGGATGAATCATGGTTTGTGCTTGATTTCTTCGAGCTACGGAGTATGATAGTAGGCAGCCGCAATGAGATGCTGCGTTTGTGGTCCAACACCTTATCGCTCGTATCATCTAATTGCGAGGTGATTGCAACATTTAGGTAACTCATATCATATATGCTCGACAATACGAGGCAAACGTTGATTGTCACCGCACCTGATAAAGTAGGCAGTTCATTCCTTGGACGCTCATATTGCCTATCAAGCTATGCGATGGCATGCATGTGGATTGGGCATGTCCAAGAAATGAAGCTAACCCGTATGCAAGTTGAAAAGACAAGGGTACCCTAATACACCACAATCTTTTTGTTTCAACCTATAAGTCCTCTTACCAAGTGTGATCGTCTATGGACAAAGTCGAGACAATACAACAACTTCGGTATTCACACTTTGTATGATTGTCTATGGATACGAAATCGAGACAATACGACTACCAAAGTGTGATACTTGATAATAGGTTTGGACTTAACCAAACTCTATAGGATCACTATCAAGTATATCGGAGTTAACGTTTGTGTATTTTACTTTTAATTATAATAAAACAATTATAATTACGGAAATAGAAAAGTAAAAGACACAACAAGATTTTGTTAACAAGGAAAACTACAAGTACAGAAAAACCTCGGGACATAGTCCAGAATTGAATACTCTCAAAATTAAGCCGCTATACAAAATCAACACCAACTTCGTATAGTTGATACCAAGCAACTACCCCTAGTTCACTTAGTTTCCTCAGAATCCATGCGCTCCTGACTTCGAAGGTCACGCACTAGTACAATTCCTTTGGATCGTATTCCAAACAGTAAAGGAACAACAAATCTGTTTGGTAACAACTCTTTTGATTCTTTCAAGATAAAAATATCTCAAGTCATACGCAAAGGCTCTTTCGTTTAATCTAATAAACTCTTTTTCCTAGTTAGATCAATCTATCCAATAACTACATAAGTAGTTAAGTTTAGATTCGCAATCAATCAGTATAAATCTCAACGAGAAACTATAAAGTGATGCCGATTTCACGCAACAAATCAATCGAATAAATCTGATTCTAGTTGGATCCCAGCCGATCAAGGTTTCTGCACACACAAAGATATGAGAACTAATAAGAAATCTTTTTCGTCTTCAAATCTTCTAATTAATCTTCAATAATAACCTGCACAACACCACTTGAATCTCTTGTGATCAATCACGCATAGAACGAAGTCTGTTAACAATGGATTATCACAAGATGTCTTTAGATCTAACAACAGTTCTAAAGATCCCGTCGATACTTCGACCTAGTTTGAGTGAATCTTATATCATAAGAGAAAATTCTCAAGAATAAACAAACTAGGTGCAATCAAAGTTTCAACAACCATTAGTCAATCAAATCAATCGAAAACTAATAACACTGCAATTATCTAGTTTCCCACCAACGGTACTCATAGAGCTTCTTGATCCCACAGAAGTCTTTAAATGAGCGGTCGTAAGAGATTTCACCTAATTAAGATATTTTTCTCTCCGATTAGACGGCTCCACCAGAAACAACAAGAAATGAAGTTTGCCAGGATCTTAGGATAGTTTGCTATAAATGCAAACTTAGGTATTTATAGACCAATGATGTTTGGACATCAAGGAATTTCCAGAACCGAAAATATTCTCAAGATATGCAATGAATGGCAAGATTCGGTTTTCCTAATTCCAATAAATGTTTGTCCAATATTTCCGAAATCTCCCAATAGAAAATCTCCAATTAGTAAATGCACATTACAAATTTTTATTCTCTAGAGATATGCATTGAATTGCTGGTAATGAAAGCATATAAAACCAAAAACCTTAATTAAAAGATTCTTAATTTATCTCGGCACATGATCTCCTTGGGTACTAAGGAATATCTTTGAACAATAAATGATAAGAGTTACTATACGTGTTCAAAGTATGTTCACATCTCTTCACTGTAAATCCTTATTCATATTTACATGGATTTACATTCTTAGAATCGGTTATACCACACTTCTAAACAAGTTTAGAATTGGTTGACATGTATTCCAAGATAACTATGTGATTGATCAAATATCAAATCACATACATGGGTTCAATCGGTTCTACCAATCACTAGGATCGGTTATACCTCAATATGGAAATACTTGTGATCGGTCACACAAGTTACCAGGACCGGTTACATCAGTTACCAGTATCGGTTACCATATTCCCATGGTATTGCTTGTGGTCGGTCATACCAGTTACCAGGACCGGTTACCAATTACAAGGATCGATTACACAATACTCTGTGATCGGTCACACCAATTACTAGGATCGGTCACACCATTACAAATATCGATCATACCATCTCATGGTGATTACTTAGGATCGGTTACACCAATTAATGAAAACTAGTCATACCAAATCATAAGTCCGGCAGCAAGATACATAACCAAGGTTAAGATCGGTTCTACCTTCTCACACATATTGGTCATCCAAAGATTTGAAATGAATAGCCGAACCAATAAGCCTAATGATTTCCTTTTCGATTCACAAAAAAAATTCATGTATGTACTTCCTTTAAAAAAATGTAAAACATTGTTCCTAGGATGAAATCTTCACCGTAACCCATTCACATAATCATAACAGTATATACAAGATTATGTCGAAGTCATATCTACGAAGTTCAAAAGATAAGAGTTATACTTCGTAGTCTAATTCCCTAATACTATGATCATACAAATATGACCATGTCACATCACCAGAGTATCATACAATATGTACAGTATATACAGCTTCGCAGTTATGTTTTCAATATAGAACGACTTGAAAGATACGTTAGGAATGAAACTGTTCAAGTCAATATTACTAACCTCAAGTGGAAGGATGATGTCGTCGTTGTAGTTCACTACTTCTTCATATTCTTCAGATCTTCGGAGTAATACTTGTATGTCTCAACATTCCTAGACTTTCTAGTCTAACTTAAACGAAGTTGACTCTAGTATATAATCAAGCGATTTTAGATGAGTTTTGACACACTAAAATATGACAACCAAACTTGACATACCAACGCTTGGTGAGTTCAACCGAGTTATGCTCTAAAAATCTCCCCCTTTGTCAATTTTAGTGACAAAACACTTATTACATATGGATAAACAAATTAAATAAGAATTTATTTTACATACGCTTGATTCCAAGTTTCAATGGCACAATAACCTGCATATATTCAATCAATAAATGTCATTGTTGACATTTGAATAAAAAAAGCTTTTACTCCCCCTAAAGGTAAGCTAGGTAAATATTCAATCCGAACATCTTTGTTATTCCCTTTTTTGTAGTCAGAAATACTACAACAGCAATATGATATGTTTCTCCCCTTAGTTAATGCTTTACTTTTTCGTTAGATATAATGTTTAAGCACAATTGTCCTTTCATTAGTGATTGCAAATCACTTACTCCATATATTTCTACCCCTTTTTAAGGATCTTACAAATTTAAAAGACTTGTAAATAATCTATAAGAGTTAAGCACGAAGGTTTCACATTCCACTTTAGATAACCAATATTAAAACCGAAACTACAAGTAACTTAGTTTTAATATGTTATCAAGGAAACAATTTCCCGAAGCAATTTTTCCTAATAGTTTAACAAATCGACTAAGAAACTTATTTCCCTTGTTAAACCGATTGTATATGTACAATCGCTGGTTTCGATAAGACCAAAATAAAGATCAGAATTAACTTTGTTTTTCTCCTCAGGTTCTAATTATTCAGACAATAACTTAGACCTTTCTCTTTAGACAAGAAAAACACTAGGTTAGTTAACTAGTTTTTCTTGTCAAGGCATTCGATTAGACTTGAATAACCGAATCCTCCAATTTGATAAGTCTAACTAAGTTCAGAATTAACTTAGTTTCTCTTATCCGAATCGATTTGGACTAAACAAATGATCCTGTATTTCGTTAAGCCATAAACAATACATACAAACCAAAATAAATTGACTTGCACAATTATTTTCTTAACCGGAAGCAATTGAAACAAACATAGACATTATAGCACCGCAATTGCACCGAATTTCGTTAAGCAAAAACACTTGGTACCCAACAATAAGAAGATACCAAAGAATAAGCCAAATAAATTGACACAGTTTTTCTTAACTGGAAACAATTGAATCATACACACACATACATCCATACACAATAATGGAACATATCAATTGTACCAAAAAAAATTTAAGCAAAAGCAAAATATATGCAATATAAACAGGCTTTTTTTAAGCAGGAAAACCATTAACTAACAAATTTGTTACCTCAAATTCCGCAACATCTTCTCCCCAGAAAGATATATCATTAAGCACAAGTTCAAATAATAACTCTCCCCCGGTGTGTTGTCATCCTCTCGCAAGAACAAAAGAACAACAACAAAAGCAACCTTTACCAGAGAAAGGTTGGAACGGTTTTAACTAATGCGTGCCAATAGCAAAAGTTGAAAACCCGAAACACATATGTTATGCTAAACACAACTCATATAAACATAAATTGATTCAACATATTGTGACTTTTCACATATAAGTTTCAATCGGAACACCTTATGATCCTTTGATAAAGCCTACCAACATGGGCTAGAACTTAATCCCGCTAAATCAAAAAGCCACACAAACCATAAGGGTCACATTATATAAGATCGAATATTAAGGTTAATAAAAACCAAAATCAGACATCCCATAAACCGAATACACATAGCAAAAATATAAACATTCATACACAGACTATGTAATCGATAACTATCACAAGAAAAGGTATAAAGTAATAATTTTATTCAAAAATAATGATAGTTTTATTCAAAAATAGACCTTATACAATAATTGAAGTAAATCAAAACATTGATGTTTATTCTTTCTAATCGTGTGTCTTGTGAGGATCACTTTTCGAATTATGGATTCAAATTCTTTTGAGCAGTTCCCTTTCCAATAGAAAGTTTGTTCATTTTGAACAGTGGAGACTGAAGATCAGCGAGTACTTATTTTGAATCCTTTATCATTAGCTCATGATGTCTGGTACAACTTCTAACAATAATAATTTGTTTTCTCAGATAATCTTGAAGATTACCAGGTTGTGGGACATCATGAATTTTAGTCATAACCGATGCACATAGTGCCAAATCATCTAGAGATGATCCTTCTTTCACTGATTTCTCCATTGAAGCAAGATAGTCTTCTTTCGGAAGGAATAATATATATAATATATGTTAGGAGAAAACCAAGGGGCGATATAAATTGGTTTATGGAAACCGAATATATTTATCCCAAAGGTAAAAGATATCGATCATGAGATTATTGTTACCTACTAAAAGAACAGACTTACAAATTCTGCCCAAATTTTATGCCTCCTCACAAAGGATTTTGGGAAACAAGTGAGGATGCATTTTTCAATACAATCAGTGTGTGTTGAGGTGAGGATTAATCTCACCGCAGGTAACAAAGACATCCTTAGGATGATTTATGAACACAATAGGTTTTGTTTCTTTGGGTTCTTTATTTCTCTTGTAATTGCAAGAGTCTGCAACTTCTTTTCCAGATCTAATAAATTCATCATCTTTCAAAATCTTTATGCCCTTACGAAGTGCCTTGATGAATTTATTTTGTTGGAGATTCCCATAGAAGTTTGCAGTGTTGCTATCTCTTCCACATAAATAACTCAACATATTGTCAGAAGATCTTGAAACCGAATTACCTTTTCTTTTGTTAACTTCTGACAACTTTGGTTGATTAGGAATGTCAACCAGTTTCTCTTGCTCAGACTTTGCCTCTTGAGTTTTATTTGACAAGGATTTTCTAAGGTTATCAAGTTCCCTGTTTAACTTTAGATTTTCCTTAATCTCCAACTCAATTTTTTCAAAACAGTTCTTTAGGAGTTGATTAAACTCACTAGATAGATCATTGTTAGTTTTGGTAAAAAGTGCATTGCAACTTGATATTCCTTCATAGGGGTTCTCCTCTGGAATATCATCTAGGGTAGTAACATGAGCCTTGTTGCACTTCTGAGCCTTTTTGCTAGAACATTGTTTTGTCGTATGTCCGAACCTACGGCATTTGAAACATTGGATTTCTTCATTACATTCTTCATGACAACAAGATAATGCATCAGGACTTGATTTATTTTTCAATAAAACATCCTTAATCCGTTGTGTTAGGAGTACAATTGTTGAGTCAAGCTCTTTTTCAACAAGTGTTTTATCCTCTTGACAACGCTCCTCAGCCTGATTGATTAACACTCACTTCTTTCGAAGATTGATTAGTATTAACTGAGACATTAAATCCAACATTTCTGTTCTTCAGTAGAATTTCTTTATCAAAGATCTTTAACTTTTCAACAAGAGAGCTTCGAGAAAGTATAGAAAGATCATTGGTTTCTATTATGGCATGTTTCTTAGACTCGTATCTGGATGGTAACGATCTGAGAATCTTGCATACTATTTTCTTTTCAGGTATAGTCTTTCCAAGCAAGAAAGAAGCATTGAAAATCTCAGAAAGTTTAGTGTTAAACTCCTCGAAGGTATCGTTATCATTTATTCTAAGGAATTCAGATTCAGAAGAAAGGGATTGAAGACGAGCTTCTCTTTCTGAATCGTTCCCTTCAAATACAGTCTCAAGAGTATCCCATGCTTCCTTAGAAATTCACATGACAAGACATGATGTAAAAGATCATGACTCACTGCATGTATTATGGCATTTAAACCATCAGAATTCTGCTTTGCAAGAGCTCTTTCTTCATAAAAGAACGATAAGCGTTTAAACTCAGTTTCCGAATATTCCACTTTCGGTCGTTCATATCCTTCTTCGATTAATAGCCAAGTATTAAAATCTCGGGATTGAAGAAAAGATCTTATAGCAGATTTCCATAATGGGTAATTTGTTCCAATAAATCTTGGTGGTACATTAACTGAATCATCCATTGGATTCAAATCTTATAGGTTGGATCGCACCAAACACAAATTGTTAGATCTTTTCATGTTTGCCTGCTCTGATACCAATTGAAAAGACGAGGGTACCCAAATACACCACAATCTTTTGTTTCAACCTATAAGTCCTTTTACCAAGTGTGATCGTTTATGGACAAAGTCGAGACAATACAACAACTTCGGTATTCACACTTTGTGTGATTGTCTATGGATACGAGATCGAGACAATACGACTACCAAAGTGTGATACTTGATAATAGGTTCGGACTTAACCAAACTCTATAGGATCACTATCAAGTATATCGGAGTTAACGTTTATGTATTTTACTTTTAATTATAATAAAACAATTATAATTGCAGAAATAAAAAAGTAAAAGACAAAAAAAAAATTGTTAACGAGGAAAACTGCAAGTGCAGAAAAACCCCGGGACCTAGTCCAGAATTGTTTACTCTAAGAATTAAGCCGCTATACAAAATCTACACCAACTTCGTTTAGTTGAGACCAAGCAACCACCCCTAGTTCACTTAGTTTCCTCAGTATCCCCGCGCTTCCGACTTCGAAGGTCACGCACTGGTACAATTACTTTGGATCGTATTCCAAATAGTAAAGGAACAACAAATCTATTTGGTAACAACTCTTTTGATTCTTTCAAGATAAAGATATCTCAAGTCATACGCAAAGGCTCTTACGTTTAATCTAATAAACTCCTTTTCCTAGTTAGATCAATCTATCTAATAACTACAAAAGTAGTTAAGTTTAGATTCGCAATCAATCAGTATAAATATTAACGAGAAACTATAAAGTGATGCTTATATAACACAACTAATCAATCAAATAAATACGATTCTAGTTGGATCCCAACCAATCAAGGTTTGTGCACACACAAAGATATGAGAACTAATAAGAAATCTTCTTCGTCTTCAAATCTTCTTTAATCTTCAATAATAACCTGCACAACACCACTTAAATCTCTTGTGATCAATCACACACAGATCGGAGTTTGTTAACAATGGATCATCACAAGATGTCTTTAGATCTAACAACAGTTCTAAAGATCCCGTCGATACTTCGATCTAGTTTGAGTGAATCTTATATCAGAAGAGAAGATTCTCAAGAATAAACAAACTAGGTGCAATCAAAGTTTCAACTACCATTATTCAATCAAATCAATCGAAAACTAATAACACTGCAATTATCTAGTTTCCCACCAACGGTACTCGTAGAGCTTCTTGATCCCACGGAAGTCTTTAAACGAGCTGTCGTAAGAAATTTCAGCTAATTAGGATACTTTTCTCTCCAATTAAACAGCTTCACCAGAAACAACAAGAAATGAAGTTTGCCTGGCTCTTAGGATAGTTTGCTAGAAATGCAAACTTATGTATTTATAGACCAAGGATGTTTGGACATCAAGGAATTTCCAGAACCGAAAATATTCTCAAGATATGCAATGAATAGCAAGATTCGGTTTTCCTAATTCCAATAAATGTTTGTCCAATATTTCCGAAATCTCCCAATAGAAAATCTCCAATTAGTAAATGCACATTACAAATTTTTATTCTCTAGAGATATGCATTGAATTGCTGGTAATGAAAGCATATAAAACCAAAAACCTTAATTAAAAGATTCTTAATTTATCTCGGCACATGATCTCCTTGGGTACTAAGGAATATCTTTGAACAATAAATGATAAGAGTTACTATACGTGTTCAAAGTATGTTGACATCTCTTCACTGTAAATCCTTATTCATATTTACATGGATTTACATTCTTGGAATCGGTTATACCACACTTCCAAACAAGTTTAGAATTGGTTGACATGTATTCCAAGATAACTATGTGATTGATCAAATATCAAATCACATACATGGGTTCAATCGGATCTACCAATCACTAGGATCGGTTATACCTCAATATGGAAATACTTGTGATTGGTCACACAAGTTACCAGGACCGGTTACATCAGTTACCAGTATCGGTTACCATATTCCCATGGTATTGCTTGTGGTCGGTCACACCAGTTACCAGGGCCGGTTACCAATTACAAGGATCGATTACACAATACTCTGTGATCGGTCACACCAATTACTAGGATCGGTCATACCATTACAAATATCGATCATACCATCTCATGGTGATTACTTAGGATCGGTTACACCAATTAATGAAAACTAGTCATACCAAATCATAAGTCAGGCATTGTGATTAGTTAAACCAAGGTTAAGATCGGTTCTACCATCTCACACATATTGGTCATCCAAAGATTTGAAATGAATAGCCGAACCAATAAGCCTAATGATTTCCCTTTCGATTCACAAAACAAGTTCATGAATGTACTTCCTTTAAACAAATGTAAAACATTGTTTCCTAGGATGAAATCTTCACCGTAACCCATTCACATAATCATAACAGTATATACAAGATTATGTCGATGTCATATCTACGAAGTTCAAAAGATAAGCGTTATACTTTGTAGTCTAATTCCCTAATACTATGATCATACAAATATGACCATGTCACATAACTAGAGTATCAGACAACATGTGCAGTATTTACAGCTTCGCTGTTATGTTTTCTATATAGCACGACTTGAAAGATACGTTAGGAATGAAACAGTTCAAGTCAATATTACTAACCTCAAGTGGAAGGATGATGTCGTCGTTGTAGTTCGCTACTTCTTCACATTCTTCAGGTCTTCAGAGTAATACTTGTATAACATTCGTAGACTTTCTAGTCTTACCTAAACGAAGTTGACTCTAGTATATAATCAAGCGATTTTAGATGAGTTTTGACACACTAAAATATGACAACCAAACTTGACATACCAACGCTTGGTGAGTTCAACCGAGCTATGCTCTAATACAAGTTAAGGGAACTTGCATTAGCCACTTACATCGCAAGGAAGATGAAAGGCAATGATGGCATGAGCCTAATTGATGCACCCTTGGCACACAAAGATCTGTGCATGGTTTCAGCTCAATGTCGAAGCTAAGAAAGGACGCAGAAATAGGCTTGAAATGTGTTAAGTATAGTTTCACATCTCATAGATTCCCTGGATTTGTGAAGTGTATATGCCTTGGGCAACCCTAACCTTGTAAGCCGGTTTTCGAGGTTAGTTAGGCCAATGGACTTTAACATGGTATCAGAGTAGGTATTTAGGTGGTGCGTGGACATTGTTTGTCCCGTTAAGGGATTGTTTGTGACCCATTAAGCGTATTGTTTCTTCTTGTCTTCTTCCTTGTGTGACCCAGTAAGGGTATTGTTTGTCTTCCGGCTCTGTGTGAGGGGGGGTGTTAAGTATAGTCCCACATCGCCTAGATTCCCTGGATTTGTGAAGTGTATATGTCTTGGGCAACCCTAACCTTGTAAGCCGGTTCGAGGTTAGTTAGACCTTAGGCCCATGGACTTTTCAACACAATGGCCTATGTGCAAATCAAATGTGTGCCTTATGCCCCGACACGAGTCGAGAGTTAGTGATGTATACATAATGCACCAGCAATGCAGAATCTATGCTTAAGGCGTCATGTTTGCAAAACATACTTGGAATGGCACTATATGATCACCGCTATAATACATACTTGGAATGGCATTATATGACCACCACTATAACACAGTCAAATTCGACTTATTTTTGGTTGTTTGAGAATCTACCGGCTTCATATCGACAATGGTTAAGATTTTATTTCATTTATGTTTTTTTGTAGTTCTTTATCCCAGTCCCATGGCATGCAAACCGTGCTAAAACTTGTCCATAAGTTAGAATTTCTATAAACAGCTTAGGAAAAACAAGGACCACGAAGACAAACAGAAAATTAGGAATAACATTATAACTAGAGTTATTTACAAGCTGTACCGTATACATGAGGGCTTATATAAGAGGCAGTAGAAACAGAAACCTTGTTAATGTTTACATCTGAAAATCCAGCTTCAGAAATGTATCTTCCTGTTTCTCTTGTGAGATGACATCCATCAGCAAGTAGTTGTTGTAAAGGATCCGCTACATTCTGTACAAATCTGAGACCGGTGCCACCTAAAAATATAAATAAATACAGTCAAATTTAAACAAGCTAATCTGCAACATTTATTTGTTTCACTTTAACATTAAACTAGGGATATTATAAATACCTTCTGCGGCCACATGTTCCATGAATACATATAAACCTCCCGGTTTCAGCACTCTCTTCACTTCTGATAGCAATGGTAGAATAAAATTTTAGCTTGTTTAAAAATGTTAAAGCATTTTGACGTAATCAGATTCTCCAAACTACAAAGTGATAATGTCGAATGCAATATAAGCAAATTTATGGACGCAAGGAAGATATACCAACAATGCATTTTCTTGAGTTCTTCCATCTAACAATGTATAATTTTAAGCTTCTTATGCAACAGTGTGTTAAACATGGATCCCAATATGAGCAATCAATAGGCAAATCAGAAGTTTTTCCAAGAATATACATGGTCAAGGTGAGAATAAGTAATATTGAAGATCTTAATCAGGTAACTAAAACAAGGGACAAGTCGGATCATTCTTGGTCAATGAGCGAGTTAAGCTGTTCTGTTACCATATATTTCATCACACTCATAAGAAAGAAGATGATTAGGTACTTAGTAGCTCAAGATTAATAAGATTACAGGATAGGTGTCCCAAACTAAGAAAACCTAACTAAATGATCAATGGAGTTCTTGAGCTGCTAAAGAGGCGACAAGGTGTTCTTTAATGTGATTGAACTGATAAAGTGGCAATTATAAAGAATATGAACCTTTTAGAGTTGCTTTTACATCTTTAACAGAGCATAACACCAAAGTTCCAACTACTGCATCCATTGAAGCATCATTTGCTGGCAATGCCTCTCCAACCTGCAGAAAATATCAGCTATTAAATGAAAAGTGGGAGTATCCGAAGTTAATGAAAGTAAGCCTAAGTGTTATGTACTAATAACAACTCAATCCACAACCCACGGACCCATCTCTTCTCATGCAAGGAAAACTGTGATGAGCTTGCATAATTAGCATTTTCAAAAGACGAAGCAGCAAATAAACAAGAACATCAAATTACATAGACTATCATTCTATCAAGGGCCCAGCTGAATTAACAAGAAATAATACACAATAACACTATGCATTAAAGAATATACTGCAAAAACAACGAAATGGCAGAATCATCAACTAAGTTCAATTCAAGAGTGCATGGGAGAAGTTCTTCAAACATGACCAGAATTTTCCACATGAAAATACAAAAACAAGTTGAGTGGGAAGGAGAGACATACAGCTTGAGTGTAACAAAAATTAGTTGATGGTAAACCAGCCGCCAATGCTGCTGCGGCAGCATATTTTTCCATCTTTTTATTTGGATCCACACCATAAACATGAACACCAACATCACCAGCGTAATATTTGAGATTTGGGCCAGTACCAATGCCAAGCTCCAATACATCCTTGCACTTTCCCCTCAAACTACTAAAAAGCTTTTCTTTGTAACCAGCAACCTTCCAAATAGCAACCAAAGCATTCACCATAAGTACACTCTTAACTATAAGAATGTAATTCGTCATGCTTGAGAAAGAAGAAGAAGCAGAACATATTGAGTTTTTGAACAAGCAAAACTGAAAACTAACCTCTTCCTTGTACGACGTCATTCCCTTCTCCATAACTAATGAAAAGAACTCCTCATACCAATCCGGCTTTGGTGGGTGAACCCTATTCAGCATTGCCTGGAAGGATTAAGAAAAAACAATTTTAAATCTGTGATTTTGGATGAACTAATGGAAATTTAAGATAACTGCACTATAAATTGAGTGTGTTATACCAATAAATTTTGGGGCAAGTTACCAACTAAAGGAGATAAAAAGATGTACATTTGAATTAGACTGTGAATCAGAAGCATTTGATGATGATGAAACTGGAAGCAATGATGTTGCTGAGAATCCAATGAAATGTCTTCGTCCACAAGAGCAGAATCTACTGGTGTGTAATGAATCCAACAGATAGGATCCGTTCTTCTTCTTCTCCAATTGTTCCAAACCTGTCTCCTTCGAAGACGATTCGCATCGAGGAATTGAAGAAGTAGAAAATAAATTAGGGGGGAATAGAGTTCTGGTAGAGGGAAGAAACGATGAAGAGAACTGTGGGAGTAGAGAAAATGAATGGTGCATCATTGTATTTTGTCTAGTTAGAACCTCTGTCAAGTGGTGTCTACTGTCTTAAGTAGTATAAACGGTTTTGCCACCCGTCATCAAACCCGGATAAAGTTACAACCTATTTGCACCGTGTAGGAGGTAAAACCTATCACCAACCATTCCTCATTACAACTACACTAGGACATGGTTGTAAAACCAACAATGTTCTAAACAGTTTAGTCTTAATTGTAAACAATTGCATATAGTTCTTCTTCAAAGGGTTAGAAGTTAAAGGAGAGAAGTGATTATCCGACAAAGATTAACAAAACGAGAAAAAAATACTAGCTCTCTGGCCATTACTAGCACAGGTAAGGTAAAATCAGTTTACTACCGGATTTATGTTTATAAACAACTGAACTTCTCCAAGGTCAGAGTACAGCTGCTAGTCTAACATGTGGCCGCGAACTATTTACTAACTAGGAGCTAGATTAACATGTGGCTAAAACATAACCGAGTGCTCCTAGATTATCAACTATTAATGCATAGTAACAAAACACAGCATTTCCATGCTTCCAAAATATAATCATGTACATCATTTGTTAGAAACCATGTTCAGCAAATGGTGTCTATATATATACATTTTTCAACGCAAGACAATGCACAACGCCACAACCCCCTCGTCAGTAATTAGCATATGCACAAACACAACCTGAATTTTGGGTGCAATACACGAAATACTATTTGGTAGGTTGTGTATCAGTTGATCTTGCCTGCATATTTGGATCTTGTTCGTGAGACCTGTAAATAACAACCATACAATTAAATCAAAAAATGAATTCGGTATAACCAAAAACAACAAAAAACCGTTCAGCTTATTGTTGCCTGATGTAAATAATACTATAAGATAAAGAGGTGTTTAGCAGCATAAAGGGCTCTCCGACACAATACTACACAAACTTGAGCTTTTTCGAATAACACAGTACCTATAACAGTTTCCATGTTTATAGTGATGAGATCATGAAAATACGAAAAAGAAGATCCATATATATATGATTTCCTTAAAATAGAATATGACTCACAGTATTGCACCAGAGGTACCAAGGCCAGCTGGCAATGAACCTTCAAAAGCATTTGCTACCGCTTCGACAGTTTCTGAGAGAGCTGTCTTCATGTCAGAGATTATGGACTCCATATGCTCTTTATACTTCGATACAGAATCAACCAGGGAGAGTAATTCACGAGCACACATCTGGATTTCTTCCTCCTGCTGTTTGATAGTAAATTGTAACTTCATCTTGGAGATCTGCTGAGGAAATTCTTAAGATGCTTAGATAATAGTTTTAGTTGGCATTATCATCTACCTAGTATAGGCCAGATTTCAGAAAATAATAAACTGTCATAGTACATACCTTCACGAATTCTTCTGCTTCTCTTTCCATCATCTCTACATTATGTCTCTCTCTTTCGACCTGTTCACTCATTCTCTTTGCTTCAACAGCACACTTTGATGTAAAATCTTCTGATTCCTTCTTCATCAAGCTTAAATGAGATTCAAGCTGAAAAGAAAAATCAATCTGTCAGCAGCTCAGTGTTTGAGCACCTGCTTGGTGTTTAAACATCTTATTCACCTCCACAGATAAAAAGTTACATAAGGAAATAGATAAATGCCCAACGAGGTGACAACTAACTGATCTCAAAGATAGAATTCAAAATTGTTGCCTAAATATAGTTCTTACTTGATAGAGATTTATTAAATCAAAGATCAAATATTCTTCAAGATCTGATACACCATATGATATTTACATGGGTGACTGCTTAGATACTTATTTGAATTCCTAAGCATATACACAAAACCAATTAACCTACTCCATTTTAAACTGCAACCTCTATAAAGACTCAACGAAACTCAACATTGAAGAACCAAGCCCTCCGTATTATGACAGTGTGTCCAGTAAAATAAACAACAGTCCAAGAAAATCATAGCAGTTGTCAGACTGATTTCTTGCTCCCAGAAGCGGTACCAGTGCTCGTGTCACGAAAGACAACATGTTAACTGATTCTGTTAACAACTAGAGTTTTGTTGTAGATCTACAAACGAAACCAGCAAAAGATCAGATGACCTTCGCTTTGGCACTGCGGCTTAATGCCTCTTTGGTGAACATACAATTGGCGAAGAGTACAGTGAATTGGGGGGAAACAGTCACATGTATACCTATCCAAGTACAAAGTGCTTTGTTTTTTTAGATCTGATACTAAAACCAAAATGAGCTGGACCTAAAATGTTAAAAGAGGAAAATGTGCAGAATCTCCAAACATTATAATGTTAAACAGTGCAAGCACAATGAAAGCATATTTAGTTATCATGTGCACGCTATGGCCAAAGTCAATCAGAAACGACTTGAAAGCTAACAATATAGAAATCCAAGTGCTGGGTAAGAGTGTTGGTTGACAAAAACGGGGGAAAATTCAAAAAAAACAACATGTCCTTGTATTACTGCTTTAAAGAAGCTGCAGTTACCAACTGAATAATGTTTCCTTTCCATTCTGTAATATGTTACCTTTATTGATGGTTAACCACCTTTATCCTATCCTAGAGAATGAGTCACCAGCTCTTATTTCCACTCAAAAAAAAAAGGATTATACCACAGTAGGAATCTTAAGGAAAGATGCAAAACACAAATTTCTTGTTCATAGGTGCATACTTCATTGCATTTTAAACTTATAAGCGCCACAAAGTGGTTTGCTTATCACATGTGTTCTTACTACTTGGTTCTCTATTTTACTTAAAAACCTGTTTCTGTAAGGTACTCAAATATACGAAAAGTCTGTAGAGCACTAGCACAAATACAAAAATTCTTATTTTAGTTCTGTTTAGTTGAAACACCAATTCTTTTCGACTTACGACCGTAATATATCATAACGGTAGTATGATTGCCAGGACTTCGGTCAACAAATAATTACCAAATTACATATGAAAAATAATCAAATAACTATAAACTTGAAGGAAACATTTTAAAAAGATAATATAACTCTGATGATAACAATAAAAATCAATGTCAACAAGCAAAAGCTCAGAACATGATCCAAGATCAATTACTTAGCCAGGGAAGACGCATCTAAAAGCAGGAGCATTGTATTTACTTTACTTTATTAGGAAAACCTTATAGAGATAACATCAAGCAGGCTTGCTTTCACCACCATATTCTAAATAATATTAGCATCTAGGTTTGGCGTCTTGTTGAACAAATGAAAGAAATATGCATTCTTTATGAACAAGCACACCATGCTGAATAAAACATTAATACGTACCATATCAATTTTGGACTGAAGTTCTACAAGATGATTTCTTTTCGCCTCAAGCTTTGCAGCATTTTCGGTCGACTGTTGTTGCAGGAAAATCAGTTCCTCAAACTTTGCAACAGAGCTTTTCTTTATGTCTTCTGATAAAGCATTGAGTGCAACTTTGAGAGTTTTGTAGTCAATCCCCAAAACATCCGCAGGAGTAGAACCTTTGGAATTAAGCAAATACTGATATTCATTTCCAAGCTTTAACCTAGAAAGGACAAAAAAGATGTCGATCATGAACTGTCATTCCCAACAGTTGGGGCTAAAAAATCAACAAGAAAGGCCACCGGAGAAAGAAATATAGTCATAAGGTAGGATAACTTATCAGATATATTTACCTAATGAGTGAATTTCACATTCAAAGTGGACCTTACTTGAACCCCGGCGGTACCTACTACCTAGGAAGCTAGTCAACTAAAGCTACTGAAATCAGGGTATCTATCTTTGAATTAATAAAACATTCAACCTAAAAGAGGGACATATCTAGAGCCTTTATCATAAAAAGTTCTCATTCCCAACAGCACCAAATGAACAGCAAGTGAAGTTGTTAAATAATATAAGCAAGGTACGGACACCACGAACTTCAAAAAAATGGCAGCGATCCCTGATAATATTTGTTTTATTTAGACAGAGAGAATGATGACTCCATAGGGTTTTAGCTTTTAAGTGTAGTTGTAGGATGCAATAGTCAAGAAATGCTACTCACACTGCATGATTTGCAAGGAGAAACATTTTAGATGTAATATGATGCACTTTTGAAAATAAAATTTCCACATGATGACAATGGTACGATGAACATGTCAAGAGTGCAATATTTTTTCCGGACCATGAAGATAACAAACACAGCTGAGGAAAAACATTGAAATACACAATCTTTCTTCTTTTACATAAATCAAGTACAGATAGGAGTTTACTTTTAGCCCATATGTAGTCTATGATGACATTAAAACATGATGATGCTTGAGCTTCACTTATTTATTTGAAAGAACCATAAACAAATATTCACAACCAGCTTTGATTTTAAACCTTACTTTTCCCAAGAAAATTAAAATTCTAGTTGGGAAAATATCATTAAATGGTCAAATTCTTGGATGATATGGGCCAATTAAAGATTCTCACACATGCAATTTAAATGTCAATTCAGTTTTGAGTTTTGGCATGAGTTGAATGGAGATGCTAATATCCATCGATGTGGCCACCTGAACTATTAAAATGTTAAGCTACCTATTGAGTAATTGTGATGATCCTATAGACAGTCAACCAACAGTCTTTACTCAGTTTTAGCGAAGACACTAAACTCATATGAAATCAGTCTTTACTCATATGACGATGAAGACGTCCAAAAGTGCTGAAGTCCGTGTCAATGCAATATATAATGTCAAAAGTTCAAGTAAATGTACTTCAGGACATAAGTAACAATGTGCTGAAGTCAGTGTCAATGCAATATATAATGTCAAAAGTTCAAGCAAATATACTTCAGTACATAAGTAACAATGTCAAAGAGTATAGGAATACCACCTCCTGATAGCCTGGTTACAATCGATAGAAAGATTCTCGAGCTCCTTAAACTTGTGACTAATTTGCGAGTCAAGATCCCACGCCTTCTCTTCCCAGGCACTTCTTTCAACTTCAGCCTCCGTAATATCCCTCTCAATAGCTTGTAACTCCTTTTTCATCCTATCTGCATCTCGCATGTTAACAGTCTGCGCTTCAATACGCTTCTTCAACTCATCATTCTCCTCACAAATCCTACGATTCTCCTCAACCTTGGCTTCCAATTCCTTCTCTTTTACCTTCAACTCGTTGTCTACCATCTCAATTCTACTTGTATACTCATTAATAATCGCATGAAACTTCTTGATATCCTCTTCCAACATAGATTTCTCCTTCTCAAGCACTTCTCTAGCAGACGGCGCCGATCTTAAACTCTCAATTTTTTTCTCAAGCTCAGTAATCTCCTCCATCAACAATTTAACCTTATTCTCAACAGACATCCTTTCCGACTCTAATTTCTTTATAAACTCCTCATCTAAAGCATCAACCTCATCATCTTCACCACTAATATAATGACTATAACTCCTCAAAGTATAATCAAGAAGTTTATTATCATTTAAAGATCTCGTAGTAGTGGTCATGGTAGTGGATCCAATATGATCATTATAAATGCAACATTGAACTAACCAGTGAATAACGGCAAGTAAAGAAGGCCAAGAATGAGGTATACCTGGATTTTTCAACACAGATTTGTTAATCTTAATAGGGCAATTTAAGAAATTCAGCAAAATCGGTACATCTTCTTCAATCTTGACCGAAGAAGAAGATGAAGAATCGATGAAATTGAGACGAAAGAGAATGAAACGGAGAGTAGATGTTATATCTTTAGCTGATGGAAGTGGTGGTTTGAGATGGAAAGGTGTTGAATGAGATGAAAGATATGAGTTTATAGATTTTAAGGCATGGTTTTGATATGATTTGTCATTTATTTGAATACTAGGGTTTCGACCCATTGAGGAACTAGGGCGCTGATTTGTGGTTCCCATGCTTGAGAAACTCGCGTCTGAATCTCGTGGGTTGTTGGTTGTGCCCCTTCTTCCTGTTCCTCTCATCTTCTAAGTATGTTGCTGAGAAATTGAGGGTTTCGAGATTACAGAGTCAAAGAATCTATCGGGGATGAGGCGGTTAGAAATGAATTTTCCCACATAAAGTGAAAAGGGCGGGAAAAGTATTACTCGGACTCTCGGAGTACCTAAAGAAAGGGAAAATGGCGGGGATTTGGATTTGGGTCTAGAATCTTCCTAATTGTCTCCTAGAAGAGGAGTGAGGACGTTTATGACTCCAGAGTCTTGACAATTAGGCAACTCCATTGGGACTAGTCTAATTTGATGGTTTGCCATGTTTGGTCAATGGACAAACTCACTTTTGTATGGATTGTTTCCTGAGACAAACAGAGATGACTTTTGCATGTTGGTGCGGTTGTATTAGAATGAGTTGAGTGTCGTCTCAAATTGAGGCGAGACCATACCAGGTTGATGCGGCAAAGGTCATTTTCTAACCGTAAAATAAAAGATATATTTTTCCTACCCTTATATATTCAACAAAAATTCAATCCTATCTACTCACAACAACTTCATTCTTCTCTACATATTTTCAACACAAATTCAATCTTCTCTACATATTTTCAACCCAATTCAACACTCATTTTACAATGTCTCAATCTCGAGATATTAGTCGAAAAAGAAATAGAAAAACACCTAGAAGTAAACATAGTCGAGCTCTATTGAGGAGACAAGAAGATTTGAATGAAGAAAACAATTCCGCTGTACTTTCCGGTCGTGAATTAGCATCAAGTCAAGGTCATATGCCTACAAAAATAGAGCGGGATAGTTCTCATTAAAAACCAAGAGGTGGTTAGAAATGAATTTTCGCCAAAATTGGTGGGTATATTGATGGAACGTTGGTGGTGTACTACACACACGTTTCAGTTCCATGACTTCAAAATAGGAATGTCATATATTTTGATTTATCATGTTTGATGCAATCAATACGAGTATTTGCAAATTAAACTAACAATTTTAAATTTTTACAGGCATAACACCATTAGATTTGTATTTCCTACTTGGGATACCTTCTGGGGTGGGAGATGATTTTCCATTTAACCAAGAAGGTTGGTTGGCAGAAGACCGATACAAAGATGCACTTCCGTTATACTTTGAGGTATATGAATTTAAGAAGAGATGGAATTGCTAATTTCAGTTTAAGGACATTTATATTCAACGAATTGCATGGGGGTAACGATCCTAATTCGGCAGCATATGACCCTGCTAAAGATACAAAAATTGCTAAGGTATTTATTTTATTGATACTTGGTTCATGTTTTTTTCTCAATTCAAGCGCAAGTACTCAAGTGGGATGGCTAGAGGCGTTGCAAGATATGGAAAAGGATGGCAATTATGACTGGGGGTCCATTATATTAGCTGAATTGTATGTTTTTCTCGATATTGCATGCTTAGGTTCGCCAAAAACCGGAGATCTATGAGGCCTCCTTGAGGTAAATACGATAATACATTCCTTTGTATTTAAATCAATTTACAAATATCTAACATGTTAGACTAAATTTTGTTTACTTTCCTTTGTATGTTTTTTACTTCAGCTTTGGTGGTATACATATTTCAACATCGGTGTACCAAGACTTTATGACAGCACGAAAAAATATTTCTCAATCATAGTAAGGTATAAAGGAGATAAGTGGCATCCAAAACAAAACAATAATGAGCGAGATAGTATTCATTTGTGGATCATACCAATGCATGATTATGAACAAACATAAGGCAATTTGGATGTCGTATGTGGATTTTGAGGACTTCAACACTAATAAGGATTGAAAGATCAAAGAATTTCCGATCCAGCGCAAGGAGTTGTACAGTCCTGTCAGTGATATTGGTGTTTATTTTTTCGGGGAGAAATGTCCTAGACAGTTAGCTGGTCGAGTTGGAGAGTCACATAACCCTCCATCTTTAGCTATCGTGTATGACTCGAAATACGTATCACTAAAGAAAAAAGACTGGATAAGGTATGAGACCAAATTTACTCCTTGTGACGAAGACCAATACGACCAATGGTACAAGTCGGTTACAGAGTCGATAATTAGTTATGAAGTTTTAAATATCTACGGGATGGATTTTTCGCCTTTGGTAACCCATTATTAAAATTGGATCTTCCAACACATCCACCACCAGTGATTCCAACTTTGACCGGTTATCTTCCATCAGTAGCTTTTTCTTCATCGGCCCCTTCAAGACGACGAACTAGATCTTCTTCTTCATCGGCTGGGTCTGATTTTCCAGTTTTGAGTTAGAAGCTGCAGACTTGTAATCTTGCCGAAGAGCGTCAAATGCTTCACATTGTCTCACAAGGTATCGACCATCCTAATTCTTATACAGGCACATCGGTAACTCAAGAACAATTGATAGAACAATTGAATCAAATGGAGTTAAGAGATATTGAAACTAGGCATATATGCCTTTAACAAATGTGCATAATGGGGGAGACCATGAGCTTCAGTCCATATTTTTCTCAGCATCCAGCAACTTCACATTCCCAGGAAGTAGTGTTAGACTCACAAGTACCTGTTAGGCCACAATCTCCATAATTCCCGGCTGTTCTAGTGCAACAATAGACACAACAATCTCCATATCGTCTTGCCAGTCAAAAACCTCCTCAAGCTTATCAAGATTATATATAGGAGACTATTAAGCTTCAATGGCTCTCCAGATAAAGGTACATGTCCATGGATTGGAGATCAAATAAGAGGACCTCCTATTGGTGAAGGGTCTCAAGTTATGGGATCATATTAAGGATTTGGGAGTTTGATGCAGGGGGCCAAGTATGACAGAAGCTGAAATGCGACGGAGTAGTTATAATTATGTTTTATTTAATATTTGTAACTAGAATTGAGATTACGACTATTTATATAATTAGAACTAACTAATGAAATGAAATTTTGTTTTATATTCAATTAAAATTTATAACAACGTCTTTCTCTAATAAGGTGTCTAATTTTTAACATCTCATACGTGTTATCAAAAAATCCTTTAAGATTGCGTGATGAGCTTCATAAGGAAAAAAATTTATTTTTCATCTTTTTTATTCCTCTCGAGCTTGCAATACAACATCAGAATTTGTCTCACCCCTAAATCGATAATGATTAACAAGTCAAACCACGGCTATAAAATCTCCAACTTCTTTTTTTATATCTTGAAATCGACAAAATAACCCAACGGTTATTGGGGTTACCGGTATCATTACATAAGTTTTCATATATTTTTATGGATATAACTCATACTCATTAATCCATTTTGACGTTGTTCCACACCCTATCCGGATAACAATCTACCTAGTTTCGACAAGGCAACAAATCTTCATCTATCATAAACTTCATGAGATTAATATGCGCTTGAGCCATCACTCAAAAAATTTGTGGGTGTAGAAGGTGTAATTTGCGGAGAAGGTGTGGTTTTAGATTTGAAATCGGCTCAATTTATAATAAGTGGGTTGAGAGCCGTTGGATGGGACTAGTTGTTGCCGGCTCAACCAAGACCTATCGTCTCAGTGTGGGATGAGACTCATCTTTGTTAGAGCCATGGTATGGCCAGGTTGATGTTCTCATCTCAGGCTGAGATGGTCGGCTCAACCTGAGACTCGATGGATAAACCCTCGCATTTGAGGGTTGGTACATCCATTTTACTTTGTTTGTCAGTCCCACCGTGGGTACTAAATAGGCAAATATACTTGTTTTCCAGTCTCATTGGACTTGCCCTTGGATTGGGAAATTTCATGCGGGTTCAGGAAGATAAATTGTTCAATGGTGGACTTGACTTAGGCAAGTTAAAAAGACATGCCCGAACGAGATCATGACAAAACATGAATGCACTTAGACATCCAGCTATGTTGTCGGATACAATACATGTCTTCCGATAATATTGCATCTCATGTCTGCATTTATGGAATAACATATTGAATTAATTAGTTTTGTATCAGTTTGGATAATTCTCAGATGTCGTTACTCTATTTCTTTGGAATGTAACTGGTTGTTCAAGGATCTCAAACTTTGTAGGAAAAATGGTCATGACAGATGTTCCAACTATAGTGGCACCTAGCTTACGAAGCCATATATTCCTTATTTCCAGATCTTAATACCAGTGAAAGTAGGGCTAACACCTAAAAACATCAGACTAGAATGCCATTTCCCAGGGTTTATATGTAAATTGAAACTAATTGCACATATCAGGCTAAGCTACTATTTCAAATTGATGACAAGAAGTATGAGGTGAGGATTGAGTACCCTTGGAAATTCACCTGTTGATTTTGTTGCAAAAGCTTTGGACATACGAGTGATAAATACAGTTCAAACACTGCTCTAAAGCATAAAAAAAGAATGCGCAATTGGGGGATATAGAAATTCAATAGGGGATATAGGAAAAAGACAAAAGGGGATATAAATAGTAAATCTGAGTCACCCCCTATCCAGGTAATTTAGATAATTCCTAATCCACCCCTCACTAATCATATTTAGTGGTTAATTATAATTAGCTAATTTAATGGATTAGTTTGATAATGATTAGTATAAATCATGATCACTTCACTTGGGTGAGAGTAGAAGAAAAATGTTCTAAGTAATAAGAATGTGGTTAAAATGAGTGTTGATAGTGAACAAAGAGATGTCTCTAACTCTTATGAACAAGGGTTGTATGTTGAATCTTCAGTTGATCTTGCATTCGCTATTGTCACACCTGAAAAACAGAGTGCCGACATAAATGAAGTATGAATACCATGCCGGCAACCTTCTTACCGGTAGGGTCTTCATAGTTTTAGCCATGCTGACAAATGTTACAAAATGTACAAAAACTGGGTACTCCCAACTTACCGTGACAGCATTGTAACTTATTTATCGAGCACGCCCGCACCATTTTCCGGCATTGAATACTTATCAACTAACTTCGCTAGCACAATTTATGGCATGGTCTTCATCACTAATATAATGCCAGTAATGTAAAAAAAATATTCAGAAGAACACTCGCATTAAATACTTGTCTTCATCACTTTCGGCATGGTCTTCATCATTAATACAATATCGGCGATGTAAAAAAAATCGTTTTCAAAGTGAGGAACCGGCAGAGAAGGAGACGAGAATTTGAAAGGGAGTAGGAAATATTTAGGTTTGATTTAGTTTTTATTATTTTAAAAGGTAGTTTAATATTTTCTCCCATACAAAACACCCCTTAGCAGAAACTATTGGATGAGATATTGATTCATATCCCCCAATTAGTTTCCATATCTCCCAATTGAGCATTTAAAAAAAAAGGTGACCGGATTCCTAAAATGAACATTGTCTCGCCAGCTGTAGGTATGATAACCAACATGTTAGAGCACTACTTGGTCAAACTGTCAATTTTTTCTATCTCAATCTTGTTGTCAATATTATTATCTTGATTTCTAGTCCACTTAAGTCAAGTCTCAGAATACGATTAGAGTTTGGTAATTGAGAATCAGACATCACTGAATAACCTTCAAATATTGAAGAATGGAGATCTAACGTAGATATTTTAAGAACTTCATTAACAAAGAAGTATGTGAAGACTGAACCATTCTTTCTGCTCAGAATTGTTACTATTCTATCTATATGAGACTATGTCGTGTGACTTCTAGTAGATTTAATGTTGCAAAGAAGAAGTTTCTAGTCAAGCTTGTCTTGTAAAATATATAGAAATACGATTCAAGCAATGAATGTTCATTGGTCCTTATCAATCTTAGTTCGAAACAGTTTATTGTTCAAGAACTATGTTTGTGGATCATTTAGAAATTGCTCAAGAAATGATATTTATATCTATAGCAATTGGGAATGTTTCAAACATCAAAAAGAGAGTTTTCAAAACTACTGAAATATGGACTATAGGTAGGTATGCATACCCAGTACGCGTACCATGGATATCTGAAGTTCCGGAATATAGGTAGGTACGCATACCCAGTATGCGTACCATGGATATCCGAAGTTCCGGAATATAGTAATGTGATTTTAAAGTGGTAAGTAAGGTTGTCGTTCACTCGGACTTGTGAAGATTCGAGTTTTTAAATTTAATAAAAATATATACAAAAATATTAAACAATGGTGAGAGGTACTGGGATTCGGGATTCCACCGAATTCAAAACATAAGGTTCAATTACTAATTCTTTGACAATTTTAGCTCAAGAAAAACAAGGACTCTATTTTTGCCAAGGTAGATTCTCAAAACATTGATTGTAAATCCTAAGCATGATGTATCAAAACACCTAAGCTAAGCATACATCATCAAATTAAATGACAACCAATTAATTCAAATCATATTTTCAATTAAAATTAATGCAAAAGTCTCAAAAAGAATTAATAAAATTACCCCAAGTATGATATTCTTCTTCCTCCATCATCCCAGTGTTTGGGTTTAGCTCCTCATGGTAAAAACATGCTCAAAAGATAGAAACATGGCTCAAAAGGTGTTTTTATTGAAGAGAAATAATAATACAGCAAATCTGCAACGCTTTTATGGCGTTACAGAATCACCGATACAACTGAAGTGCTGTTAATAAACGAGTATATAAGACTGCTTCTGCGACAGTTAGGTGTGGGTCGAAGTTCTTCGTGTTCTTCGCGACTGTTCACTGTGCGTCTTATGTTCTTCGTGTTCTTCAGCTCCGCACCAGCAGAAAACAGCAGCAGCAGCGGCCTGTAAACCTCTGATTCTCGCATCCTCAGCCCTTCTAAGCCCCCCAAACTCTCGACACCCCTTCTATATGACCCCACCCATCTATTTATATCAAAAAGAGCGATTAAATCTCTCCAAAATCTCTTTATTTCTCTTCACGGCAAAGTTGCGGCAATTTCTTGTTTTAGAATTTCCACGCGTATCTGGGCTTTCCTTTTGATTCTAAACTCTTCCTTAGATATATATTAAGCTTTGGGAAGAAAATCTTGCCTTTAATCTCTCTAAAATTTCCTAAAACAAGTCACACACGTGACTTTCCATATTTTTCTTTTGAGATCAAAACCCGTCGATTGAGACCAGTTTAATCGATTTAAACACCCATGTTAGATTCCTAGACCCATAAGGAGTCTACCATATGAAAATCAGAGGTTTAATCGACCTCAAACACCTCTAAAAATCCATCACCAAATCTGCCAGGAAACACGTTTTTAAGTTTTTGGTTTCCCGTCCATTTTCAGAATTTGAATGTGAAGGGGAAAGGTTACCCCTTATCCGATGGTCGCCCCTTATCCGTTGCTGGAGTCCGCATAACACTCGTCCCTTAGGTTGCATTCATCAACTTTTCGAGCCAATTTCGCCACAAAAGCTTATTTCTCCAAAAACACCTACAAAGAGATAAAATACCAAAATAAGTACAAAAATGGGTACTAACATTATACACAATAGAGATGAAAATAGACACATAAATGCGTCTATCAAATAGGTAGGGTATGCGTACCTCAAGGGTCTGAGTTTGTGAATAGGTATAGGGTACATATACCCAATATGGGTACCTTGTCCATTTGAATTCACGAACTGGTTCATAGGTACGCGTACCCTTTCGCATACCTAACCAATACGAATTAAGCGGATGCTCATGAACTATTTTCACAAATATGTTTAGCCTAGCTATAACTCTTGTGAACACCTTTAAGACGTCTTTGATTACTAAAATGCCTTGTGTATGTACATCATGATTTAAGTCTTAAGTGTTAACACAATTATGTTTATTAGTTCTTAAGGCATACTTGCCATAAACTATCATTATACATGGTCGGTACTCTGGACCATAGTGTATATTCTTATATGTAATTTCAAGACAAACTTCTCACATGCTTACATGAACTCCTAACAAGAGTTTCATCTAAACAGAGAAAGTGTTTGCTTGAATCTAAAGTTATCTTAGCTTGATTTCTAAGCAACTATGGTCTTCAAAGTCCATAAATAAAGAGATTCAAACAAGCAAGAAATTAAATCCCTTACATTTATGTGTCCTAGTTGTTTGTTATATTTGTCCTTTATGAACCTAGGTTTCTTTTAATAAATATAATTAGGTTTACGATTTAAAAACTTCACTTAGGGATTCGTGAATCCAGGTCCGACTATCTTTACCTTGATAGTTCGTGTATCCTGATTTTGTTCTTTTTGTTATTGAGGTTTTAGTAATCTCTTTCGGGAACGAGATAGATAAATATTGCAAAATTCTCTTTGTCTCAGACTTTGTGATTCCTCAAGATAAATATCTAAAATTCTTTTTTATTGATCGGTTTAAGATTGTTCCTGAAAGGTGGTTAATAATCTAGGCTTCTCGGCTAAATGCTTGTAAGTGTTCTGGATTTGTGAGGTTTGCTAGCTTTGTCTATTACAAACAGATTTCTAAGCCTTGATCTATTTGATCTAAAAGTAAAACAAATAGGCTTAATTATCTGTTAGTGGCAGATTGGTATCAAAAGTATTCACTTAGGCCGAAGCAACTACTAGGATGTAAAATACGTCAGATAAGGGAATCAATTACATAGAGCCTTGTGAGATTTAAGAGACGTAAGGAACACGACTGCAAATGAATTGCTTGGAGGGTGAATTCGGTCTCAACTACATTCCAGTCTGAAGTCTTATAGTAAGCTAGTGTCTTCAGCGGCTTAATACAGTTCGGTGTTCAAATCTAGACGAGGTCTTGGGGGTTTTCTGCAGTTGCAGTTTTCCTCGTTGGTGTCTTATGTTTATCATTTTCCGTATTATATTGTTTTATCTTTATAATAGGAATAACACAAGTAGTATGTAATCTATTCTAATAAAAAAGTTCATATTAATTATGATATATTACGAGACTCGTTCTTGTAGAATTTGTATCTTAAAAGATGGATATCAAGTTTCATACTTGGAAGAATTCATATTCAATTATTTGGATACGGCTAGATTGATGTTGGATATTGATTTTTGAGATCGTCCAAGTACTCAGGTTCACTGACTTTATTGTCTTGACTTTTTGATTGTGAATAGAAAGAGATCTAAACCATATATACATATTGTCAAGGATATTTAAGTGGGTGATGTAGATGAGCAAGCTATAGCCTATATGGAGGCTAAAAACCCGAGTGTCGTAATTTAGCTCAAGACGGGTCCAAATTGGTCTTGGAATTTTAGCCAAATTCCGTCGTTTAGGGCCTCAAAAGACCGTTTTTGCCATTTTAGGAAAGTTTTTGTTTTCTTAATAACTTCTTCGTTAGGAGTCCGTTTGGGTCGTCGTTTGTGGCATATAGTTTTATTTAGCGAGTACTTTCATTATTTAAGATAACCTAAAATTTGCCAAAATTAGCAAATTGGGGTTTTTCCCAAGTCTATTTAAGAGTCTGCAAAGTTATTATTCAAGACAGTTGAATTTGATTAATATAATTATTTTATTGAACTTGTTCAAGTTTAATTCTGATTTTTATTTATAGTCGGGAAACCGAGGTCTAAAAATTATCTTCGTTCATAGTTGTTATTCCTAGGAATAATTTGAGGTCTGGATAAACTATCCTTTTTTCTTTCTTTTCAATATATCCTCTGTACTAGTGGGTCTACTTGCAATTGTATTAGGCTTTGTCCATACAGGTTGCCTGTGGCAGCCCGGATTTTCGAACTTCTAGTGGACACGAATTCGACCTTGTGAGTCGGGTCCGATCTGGCTAGTAAGTCCGAATTTCCAAACCGCCACTCATGTAAGACCAGATTTTATGTTCTAACACATTTCAACAACTAAAATCCAAACTAAAATGAAATGTAACATTACTTTTGAAATTACAAAGCTATAAAGTAGCATAACTAAAAGTACACAATTGAAACAAACGAACACCTCGGTGAAATTTAAAACGCGATACCCAAATCCCCGTGATACATAATTATTTCTTTTACGGTTATTGTTTCTTCATTATCTGTGGAAAAGGGAGGAAAGGGGTGAGAAAACCATGGCCCAGTAGGAAGTTTCCAAAAATAATAGAGTGCATCGAAAATCAAATAAATGCAACAGACACAATAAATAAACCATGCATAAAAATTCGTAATAATACTTACGCCATTCTCAACCACAAACACTTAACATTTTCTTACTCAAAATATTCAAACTCAAATTCTAGATCCTTAATCTAGTTGTCAGGGTTGTTCTGGATACCACCCAACCTCTCCGAAGAACGGCCTCTCAAGAGAATGCCAGCTATCCTGGACTTTTTGACAGTTCAACAAACTTTTTTTCTTTCATTTTTTTTTTCTTTTTTTTTTCCTCGAAACTACTCAGTCATTTCTTTTCTTTCCAAAATTCCGAAATTTCTTAATCAATGTAAGATCCATTCAACTCATTAATTTCACTTTGCAAACCCAAACTCAATTTCATTCACTAGTAGTATAATGCATCAAATCCCTTTTCACAACCCAAAACTCAATAAATATGCATTAAATAAAAACATATTGAGTAAAACATCACTACCTAGATTAAATGTTAAAATAAAAATCTAGAATAATTTACCAATAATGGGAAATATATAATCAATACATAAAACTCATAAATAAATCAATTTACACACAAAAAAACATAATTGAAAATGTGGGGGTCTAACAACCACACCCAATATTTCGTTCGGAAATCTGTATGGAATAACTCCAATATAATTCCAAGAGAATCAACTAGACAGTCAGACTCAATCAAGGAAATATATCCAAGAGTTATATCTCAATTTCTCAATACAATCTGCAATCGAACAGATAAAGATCTGTGAGCTTGATTGATATGAGAAATAACTTGAACGGTACCAAAGACCAATGTTCAAGTGTCAATCACTTTCAATCAACAACCACAGGTTGGATTTACCAATTGATTGAACTACGCACAACCTGTGATATTCCAATTATATAAACAAATATAATGCGGAAAAGAAATAACACAGACACCAGAAGTTTTGTTAACGAGGAAACCACAAATGCAGAAAACCCCCGGGACCTAGTCCAGATTTGAACACCATACTGTATTAAGCCGCTACAGACACTAGCCTACTACAAGTTAACTTCGAACTAGAATGTAGTTGAGACCTAACCAAGTCTCATAGCGATTAAAGTACAGTCGCGTTACTTACGCCTCTGAATCCCAACAGGACTCTACGAACTTGATTCCCTTAGCTGATCTCACCCACAACTAAGAGTTGCTATGACCCAAAGTCGAAGACTTTATAAACAAATTTGTCTCCCATAGAAAAGTCTATTCTGATAGATAAATCTGTCTCCCACAAAAATACCTATGAAGTTTTTATTCCATCTTTTGATAAATCAAGGTGAACAGGAACCAATTGATAATTCGGTCTTATATTCTTGAAGAACATCCTAGAAATATCAATCACCTCACAATAACTTAACTATATGGTAGTAGAACAAGTTATTGTGGAATCACAAAGAATGAGGCGAAGAACTTTGTGATTACTTTTTATATCTTACCTATCGGAGATAAATCTCGAGCCAATCTTAGAGAAGATAATACTCAATACGATAGAACAAGTAAGATCAGAACACGTAACTACAAAGAAAATATTTGGGTCTGGCTTCAGAATCCCAATGAAGTCTTTAAGTTGTTAACCTATAATGGTTTTAGGAAAAACCTAGGTTAATTAAAGGAGAATCGACTCTAGTACGCAACTACTATCACATAGAAGGTGTGGGGATTAGGTTTTCCAGTTGCTAGAGTTCTCCCTTATATAGTCTTCAAATAAGGGTTTGATAGCTTAGAAGCAAAGCAATCAATATTCACCATTAGATGAAAACCTGATTTAAGATTCAAGCTAAGTTTGCTTAAAACCAAAGCAATATCTCTCCACCGTTAGATGGTCTTAGCTTGTTACACACAAATAAAATATATCTTCATTTAGATATGGGTAACCGTACCTAAACGTGTATATTGAGTTGGCTCAATAACAGTTAACCAAAGTTAGCCATATGAACACTTTTGTATTAACCACATTCATCTAACACTTCTAGATCAAATGATAATCAAATGAATCTAATTGTGTTACTCTAAGAGTTGTTCAATTGTTTATATTCTCATAGAAGTATACAAGACACAATTTAAACAAAATCTGATTTGATTCATGATTGTACAAAGTACCTATTCAAGAATCAATTCATGAACATTAAGCCACGGTTTGCAAAGATTGCATTCCTTAATTTATAAATGTATTTGTTCATGAGTATTAAATCATACTTAACCGATTTTAAAACTTCAACCAACTTAGTTTGCAAACGGGTACGCAAACTTAAGTTCCGGACTTAGGTCTTGTCCGACAGTTCGCAAACGGGTATGCATACTGTCGTTCCGAACCTAACTCAGGTAGAACCGTTCGCATACTGGTATGCAAACTTGGTTCCCGGACTTTAACAATTAAAACCGTTAGCATACTGGTATGCAAACTTAGTTTCCGGACCTGAATCATACCACAACAGTTTGCATACTGGCATGCATAGTGTGCTATATCCAGACAATAATTAATTTGTTAGAGCACTACTCGGTCGAACCCGCAAGTGTTGTTATCTCAAGCTTGTTGTGAAGTTTAGTTTCCGAAATTATAAGTCTTGATTTCTAGTCTACTTATAGCTAAGTCTCGGATTATGATAAAAAGTGTAGTTGACCATTAGACTTCACGGCGTTCATTGATTGAAGATGAAGAACTACTAAGAGGAGCTTGTGGAACTTCATCAACAAAAGGTATGTGGGTGAGATCAGCTAAGGGATAAAGTGCGTAGAGTCCTGCTGGGATTCAGAGACGTAAGGAACGCGACTGTACCTTGATCAGTGTGAGATTGGTTAGGGTTCAACTACATTCTAGTCCGAAAATAACTTGGAGTAGGCTAGTGTCTGTAGCGGCTTAATCAAGGGTCATGTACTCTCCAACTGTTTCAAGTACAAACATAAAATAAGATATGTCAATAAACTTCAACGAAGAGCAAATCGGTTAGCAAACAAGCTCAAACTTGTTCAGAAGTCTCCTGAGGTATGTAAAATTATCTCTTCTTCGAAGAAGTTAATTTCCAAAGGTAAGATTAGACCTCTAGAGAAAAGAGTACGGTATAAACAGGGTTTTAAGAATTCCGTTCAAGAAGGTTATGGTGGACAGATTATAGTTCACCCCAGCACAACTTAAATGTGTTGGCTGTGTATCTTGTCTCATGTGCCTGATTCAAAAGAGACAAGGGTTTGCACACTTCAGGCTTTAGGAAAAGAGAAAAGATTTCTTTTTCTTTTTTCTTTTTCTTTTTCTTTTTTGTTTTTCTTTTTGTTTTTTGCCGGTTTAGAATTCTTCCATCTTTTCATATCTAATTGATATTGAAAGGGTTTTCTCTGTTTGATCAATAAAAGAGGGTTAAGATCGAAAATTCTTCCTTCTTTAGGGATATAAGTTGTGCGTACGTGAATCCATTTAAGCATATAAAGGTTCCGTAACCCTACATTCCTTTTTCCTTCCTTGAAAACTCTTTTTTATCATAAGACTTCTTGTTGAGCCTGATTTGTGAAATCCTCTCACAATCTCATTCTGGTATGGAGAATCCAAGCATTATGTCTTCTGATGGAAAAGATGTTAATATGATTGTTAAGTTATCAATCATGAAGGAAAAACATAAGTCTCTTGTACCTTCAACTTTGAAAAGAAAAAGGAGGAATGTGAGGTAACCAAGAGCCGTTCCTTCTAATCTACAGAAGTTCTCTAGGTTCTTGAAGAGTTGAAGGAAACAAGAAAGAAGATTTAGCAAATAAAGGCTAATGTCTTGAGGACTCTCGAAATTCAGAAGGCCCTGGTTCGGCATCAGTCTAGAAGGTTTATTGGAATTGACTCCTTTCTTCATGAACCTTATGTTCCAATGGATGTTGACGACAAGGAGTTTGGGGACGATAAATAATTTTTTGAGAGGCCTTAATGTCTAGGAAACTTCTTATAAGAATTTATTCTTGTGTTTTAAGAAGGATAACTAGGGTTTGGAATAACCATTATTGTGAGTACACATAGCTATTGCAAACGATTTTCATCTTGCAATTTTTTTAGATTTATTTATTTAAATTCTAAAGTTTATTTGGAAGATGATTTTGCAGCATTAATCTTTATTGATTTTATATATTGCAAAAAAATTATGGGATATTGTAGGAGTTTTCTTGTATCTTTATTAACTCCTTGATGAATGCATTTAGTTTGACTATATGATTGCATCTAAACAAAGTTGATATGTTTTCTTTTAGTGACGAAGTATCTCTATGAGAATTTCATTATGATCCCACTAGTTTCGTACCTTTGCCAATTTATATTGACAAAAAGGGGGAGAATTAATGTGTAGTTCACACTACAAATACATATGATTTACGGATCATTATGTAAGGGGGAGTGGTTTTCATTGTGAGATGAAGTATTGACTAAGGGGGAGTGATACATATCACCATAGTATTGTTGTCAAAGTTGTGATACAATTGGACTTTGATGTTGTGTAATGATACTATGACACTGTATAACAATGATTGAGAGCTACTGTTTTCTCATTGTTATAGCTACGGATCTTCAACAACTATGATGCTGAGTTGAACACATTCAGAATCACTAGAGTACTTGGAAGTGACGAAGATTTCGAGTAATGTTGAAAAACCAAGGAAATCAAGCATTTGGATGAGAAGCTACAAAGTTTATTTATTTTGTAATCCATATGTATTGATAGTTTTATCACTAAAATTGACAAAGGGGGAGATTGTTAGAGAACTGCTCGGTCTAACTCGCAAGCGTTGCTATCTCAAGCTTATTGTCAAGTTTAGTTGCCAAAACTATAAGTCTTGATTTTTAGTCTACTTATAGCTAAGTCTCGGATTAGGATAGAAAGTGTAGTTGAGCAATAGACTTCACGGCTACCAAGGGAGCTTGTGGAACTTCATCAACAAAAGGTATGTGGAGACTTGAACTCATCTATCACTCAAAAGTCTATCTACTCTATCTCCTATTTGAGACAAAAGTCATATATCTATATAGACTTCGATTATACACATTTGATATTTCGAGCTGAGTTTAACTCGCTTACATATTTCTCGAAATATATGTTGGAAAGCTTTCACGTTAACCAAGTTCATCTTATATTCTTGACGAAATTCAAACGATGATCATGTGAAAATCGCCTGGTAACATCTTACATGATTTGTGTGAGACAGTCATTTGATGTAGACTCGGAATGTTTCGTTTTAATCATTCGATCACTTGAATATTGCTTTGAAGCTATAGTTTGTGTGAGACAGCTATTGTCGTCTTCCGAGAATGTTTCAATGATTGAAATGGGAGTTTAGAACACTTAACCATAATTGGATTATGAGCACAGTATGCGTACTTACATATGTGTTGATCCAAGACCGTAATGTAGTATGCATACCCGTATGCGTACTGGCGAGGTCAGGTAAAGTTCGGGAGCTAGAGTATGCGTACCTGTACGCGTACTGGCGAAGTCAGTTGAAGTCCGAGTACTATAGTATGCGTACCTGTATGCAAACTGGATTCAACTGAAGCTTGGAAGTGTATGACAGTATGTGTACCCATTTGCATACTGGCGAACACAGTCCAAGTCCGGCTACTTAGGTATGCGTACCCGTTTGCATACTTGAGTGGGTTATGTTCTAAAATCGGTTTGTTCATAAACTAATACATTTATATAATAAGGAATGTAATCTTTTGAAAACCGTGGATATAATGTTAATGAATCGATTCGAGTGAATCAAAATCGATTTTGCTTCAATTGTGTCTTGTATACTTCTATGAGAATATAAACAATTGAACAACTCTAGAACTAGTTTCATTTGAGTCATTTGAACTAGTTATGGTTAAGATGAATAAGGTTGATATGAAAGTGTTCATATGGCTAACTTCGGTTAACTATTGTTGAGCCAACAAAGGTGTACCCGTTTAGGTACGGTTACTCATATCTAAATGAAGTCACTTTTCATTTGTATGTAACAAGCTAAGTTCGATCTAACGGTTGCAAGATATTAGCTTGAGTCTAATCAGGTTTTCATCTAATGGTGAATATTGAATGCTTTGTTACAAAGGTAACATTGATTACAAACCCTGATTTGAAGACTATATAAGGGAGAACTCTAGCAACTGGGTAACCTAATCCCCATACCTCACGTGTGATACTAGTTACGACTAGAGTCGATTCTCCTTTAACCTTAGGTTTTTCACGAAACCCTATAGGTTAACGACTTGAAGACTTCATTGGGATTGTGAAGCCAGACCCAACTATTTTCTCTGTAGTTGTGTGTTCTGATCTTGTTATTTTCTATCGTATTAAGTACTATCTTCTCTAAGATTTTCTCGAGATTTATTCTCCCATAGGAAAGATAAAAAGTAGTCACAAACATCTTCGTCTCATCATTTGTGATTCCACAATATCTTGTTTCACTACCATACGATTAAGATTATTGTGAGGTGATTGATATTTATAGGTTGTTCTTCGGGAATATAAGTCCGGTATATCAATTGGTTCCTGTTCACCTTGATTTATCAAAAGACGGAACAAAACTTCTAGGTAATTCTGTGGGAGACAGATATATCTATTCAATAGACTTTTCTGTGTGAGACAGATTGGTTTATCAAGTCTTTGATTTTGGGTCATAGCATTTTTTAGTTTTAGGTGAGATCAGCTAAGGGAATCAAGTGCGTAGAGTCCTGTTGGGATTCAGAAACGTAAGGAACGCGACTGTACATTGATCAGTGTGAGATTGGTTAGGGCTCAACTACATTCCAGTCCGAAGTTAACTTGGAGTAGGCTAGTGTCTGTAACGGCTTAATACGGTGTTCAAATCTAGACTAGGTCCCGGGGTTTTTCTGCATTTTCGGTTTCCTCGTTAACAAAATTTATGGTGTCTGTGTTATTTCTTTTCCACATTATATTTGTTTATATAATTGAAATATCACAGGTTGTGCGTAGTTCAATCAGTTAGATAATCCAACCTTTGGTTGTTGATATAAATTGATTGACACTTGAACATTGGTCTTTGGTACCATTCAAGTTGTTTCTCATAATAATCAAGCTCACGGATTCTATCTGTTTGATTTGCTGATTACATTGAGAAACAGAGATATAACTCTTGGATATACTTTTCTTAAGATTGAGTCTGACTGTCTAGTTGATTCTCTTGAAAGTATATTGGAGTTAGTCCATACAGATTGCTAAGCAAAATATTGGGTGTGGTTGTTATACCCCCCGCTTTTTCATAATTGTTCTAAACTCCCATTTCACTCATTGAAACATCCTTAGAAGACGACAATAGTTGTCTCACACAAACTATTAGCTTATAAGTAATTTTCAAGTGATCGAATGATCAATACGAAACATTCCGAGTCGACATCAAATGACTGTCTCACACAAATCATGTAAGATGTTTCAAGGCAATTTTCACATGATCATATTTGACTCATTATTTAGTTTCCAACAAATAAATTGTTTCCAACTAAATTCATCAAGAATAATGATGAACGTAGATAACGCAAAAAACTTCCAACACATATTTCGAGAAAGATATAAGCAAGTTAAACTCAGCTCGAAATATCAAATGTGTATAATGTAAAAGTCTACATAGCTATACGACTTAGTCTCAATAGGAGATAAAATAGAATGGACTTCTGAGTGATAGATAAGTTTTAGTCTCCACATACCTTTTGTTGATGAAGTTCCTTCAAGCTCTCCTCAGTACATCTTCGTCTTCAATTGATGAACGCTGTGAAGTCTAAAGCTCAACTACACATTCTATCCTAATCTGAGACATAGCTCTAAGTAGACTAGAAATTAAGACTTATAGTTTTGATCACCTAAACTTGACAAACAAGCTTGAGATAACAACGCTTGCGAGTTCGACAGAGCAGTGCTCTAACATTCTACCCCTTTGTCAATTTTAGTGACAAAACTATCAATACATATGGATTACAAAATAAATAAACTTTGTAGCTTCTCATCCAACATGCTTGATTTCCTTGGTTCTTCAACATTCCTTGAATTCTTCGTCACTCCAAGTACTCCAGTGATTCTGAACGTGTTCAACTCAGCATCATTGTTGTTGAAGATCCGTAGCCATAACAATAAGAAAACATATGTTCACAATTATTGTTATACAGTGTCATAGTATTATTACACAGCATCAAAGTTTAATTGTATCACAACTTCGACAATAATATTACGCTGATATGTATCACTCCCCCTTAGTCAATACTTCATCTCACAATGAAAACCACTCCCCCTTACATAATGATCTGTAAACCATATGTATGTAGTGTGAACTACAAAATCATTTTCCCTCTTTTTGTCAATATAAATTGGCAAAGGTACGAAAACTAGCGGGATCATAATGAAATTTCAAAGAGATTATTCATGAATAAAAGAGAACATATCAACTTTGTTTCGATGATTTCACATAGTTGAAACTTAATGTATTCATCAAGGAGTTTATAAAGATACAAGATAACTCCTACAATATTCCACCGCCACACTCCCCACAAAGATTTGGCAATTAAGCGCAAGTTCAATTAAGAACTCTCCCCCATAAAATGTCATTCCCGAAAGAACAACAAGAGCTACCTTACTTTCACGAGAAAAGAAGGATTTCTTTGGACATCAACAAATTACATGAAACATGAACTTGTATCCAGAAAACTCGAATGAATTAACCACAAGAGAACCTTAGTGATTAATTTAATCGGAAATGCTCAACATAAGAAAACTTAAGGAGCCATACAGTACTTTCACATAGAAGTAGATCAGGGAAAGATCAATACTACGGAATATTCAAAAGTTCATTCTATCTTTTATCAATATTTGCATAAAGACATAATAGACTTAACTTTTGACATATGAGATAATTATAGTTCACGGACGTAAACACACATATCCCATAATCTTTTTGCAATATATAAAACCGTAAAGATTAATACTGCAAAATCGTCTTCCGAATAACTTAGAATTTAAATAAATAAATCTAAAACATTGCAAGATGAAAATCGTTAGCAATAGCTATGTGTAATCACAATATTTGCTATTCCAAACCCTAGTTATCCTTCTTAAAACACAAGAATAAATTCTCATAAGGAGTTTCTTAGACGAAATAAAAAACAACTCCTAAGAACCAAAAAAAAAAATTAAACATAAAATCAAAGTACATTCTCGGATCCCTCACGAGTCTTCAGATATTTGAGCTTGTGATTGACAACATTTACTGCTTCTTTCGAGAAGATATCCTCATCGAGAAGATCTTTAACATGTGTCTTCATGAGAACAAGGTCAGAGTTAACCTTTTTCAACTCAGTTCGTAACACATCGAGACCCCTCATAGTATCAACGAGCTGCAGTTTTGCTTCCTTAAAGTATTTAAGAAAATCATGAACCACTTCGGCCGAAACCATCTTATCATTCTCTACATCTTGATGAGTATAAGCATAGTAGCATGAGACATCAGAACAATCATCAAGATTTTGATATTTGATATCATCAACTTCTACTAGGGTTCTTTTCTTCTTCCATTTGGACCCGAAACCAATACCTTTATCAAGAAAACCTCTTGCAAAATCACAAGTGCGAGAAGGTGATGACATTCTTGACAAAAAGAAAATAACCTAGAGTATGCGTATGTGACTCAATAGGATTGGTATTTAAATGGTTTCTTAGGGAATATATTTGTAGGGTTTTATGATTCGGTTCGTGACATGTCACTATGGTACGCGTACGAACACAAACTTAACCCATAAGAGGAAACTTAAAACAAAAAGAAAAACTGTAAAGCTCCTTTTACAAGGTAAAAAGGACACAGTTAAAATTTTGCTATGTGAAGAATTTTCTTTCACAAAACTTGGCTCGATAAATTTTATATTCTCCCAAGAGAAAAATTTAGACCACAAGAGTAGCTCACAAATCATTTAAAAAAAAAAGACTCTTGAACCAAAACAAATACTTATGCAAAGCTTTCTGTAGCCAATAGTCTAGCTATGATCGATAAGAAAACAGCTCAACTACTACATAAAACACTTTGCCAATAAGTATACCTGATCATTAGCATATCTTACCCAACAGGATTTTTATGAGTAAGAATTCAAGCCTTGTGATTAATTAACACAAGTATGAGCTTTAAGCTCATTAAATAAAGATGTTCATGGTTAATCCTCTTTTTCTTTCTAATTTTTGGAGGAAAAACCTTTTGATGTGAAAAAGTATCATAAAACTTATTGTCATCAAAGTAAGAGACTAAGTTTGAATCCTTACCATAAGAAGCTTGTTTGGAGGATTTTGACAGCATGTCGATAAGATCCTTGTATCCTTCAATTATCAGATTTAGGTTGTCCTTCATAGATCCATTGTTGTTTTCCCTTTCTGGTACTTTTCTCACACCTTGAACAACATCCTCCACCTTAGTTTGAGGATGAACTTTTTGAAATATTCTTGACCGATTTGTGTTAAAGCTACTATTATGAGTTTGTACATTAGTCGAGCAGATTGAACTGACATTCCTGGAAGGATTCACATAATGAGTACTGAAGCCAATTAGTTTAGGCGTCCGGATGTCAGTTACACATTTGAGTATTAAATCTAAGGTGTGTTGAAGTCGACCAAAATAGTTGTCATTCAACCTCAATTTGCACTTTCGTTGAACCCGTCCTTTTGAATCACAAAAGAGACATACTTTCGGATCACCGGTGTGATTAGAGAGAATATGATTAACAACATTAGAAGATTTCTTCCTTCCATGAGATGTGGTGATTCCTTGATTAGTGGAAGTAGCAATCGCATCTTTAGCAGACGGAAGGGTTTGCAATTTAGCTTCTGAAGCAGGTTTCATTAGAGAAACATGATTACATGTAGTCATATTTTCTAATATCATTGTTGAGTCAAAAGAAATTGGTATAGTGGACTCCATAGAGCATCCTTTATATTGAATAAAGAGTTTACTCAATAAACGTTCTATTTCCAGGGAATTTTCCTTGAGTTTAGCCTCGAGTAAGGTTCGGGATGAACAAACAACAACATTTTCCTCACGAAGAACCCTTAATTGGGAATCACGATCTTTTACCATACCAGTCATCATATTGACCTTGTGTTTCAGCTTATTGATTTCAACTGCCTGAATTCTAACAAGTTTTAGAATCGTTGCACTCTCTTGGGCTGCTTCCCTTTCTACTTCAGAGCCAGACTCGTCAGTAAGATAATCAGGGTAACACATATCAGTACTTGTCTGTTTCGTGGGAACAGAATGTTCATCTATATGCGAAATCGACAAGTCTTTCTCTTTAATAGATTTCATAAAAACATAACTTTTGTCTCTGATGATGCGTTTGTCATAGATAACACTACTGCCCATAGAGTCAGTTTGCTACAAACACAGACTTATGAGGTCTTTAACGTGTTTTCCTGCTCTGATACCAATTGAAAAAGCGGGGGTCTAACAACCACACCCAATATTTCGTTCGGCAATCTGTATGGACTTACTCCAATATAATTACAAGAGAATCAACTAGACACTCAGACTCAATCAAGGAAATATATCCAAAAGTTATATCTCAATTTCTCAATACAATATGTAATCGAACAGATAGAGATCTGTGAGCCTAGTTGATATGGGAAATAACTTGAACGATACCAAATACCAATATTCAAGTGTCAACCAATTTCAATCAACAACCAAAGGTTGGATTTACCAATTGATTGAACTATGCATTGTTAGAGCATTACTCGGTCGAACTCGCATGCGTTGCTATCTCAAGCATGTTTGTCAATGTTAGTGATCAAAACTATAAGTCTTGATTTCTAGCCTATTTATAGATGTCTCGGACTAGGACATAGATAGTGTAGTTGAGCTTAGATTTCTCGGCGTTCATCATTTGAAGACTAAGAACTACTAAGGGGACCTTGTGGAAGTTCTTCGACAAAAGGTATGTGGAGACTTGAACTCATCTATCACTTGGAAAGTCTATTTCTACTCTATCTCCTATAATTGAGACATAAGTCGTTTTACGATATAGTTTTCTACTATACACATTTGACATTTCGAGCTGAGTATATCTCGCTTACATATTTCTCGAAATATGTGTTGGTAAGATTTCGCTTTAGCCATGTTCATCTTTACTCGTGACGAAAGTCATGTTGACATTTCAATAACTTGAAAATTTCTTTGATGCTAATAGTGTGTGAAAACGGCTATTGTCATTATAGAAGAATGTTTCAATGATTGGAATGTAGAGTTGATAATGTAACCATCTTTGGATATAAGCATATATAGTGTGTTCGCACATTAGTGAATAAATCCATAAACCGGGAGCCAAGTGTATGCATATGTTGTATACGAAATTGGTGAAGGAGACAAGATAAGTATGCGTACCCGTACACATACTGGCGGAAGTTTCGAACCGAAAATATCTGCTGGGTTTGGGAATTACAAATTCCTAAACTAGTCACCTTAAGTATGCGTACCCGTACGCATACTGGCGGAAGTTTTCGAACCGAGAATTTATGCTGAGTTTGGAAACTTAACAAACTCAAAATCCGGTTGCTTAAGTACGCATACTTAAGCTGGTTATTTTTATCAAATCGGTCTGTTCATGAACTTAAACATTTAAATCTTAAGGAATGCAATCTTTGCAAACCGTGACTATAATGTTCATGATTTATTCAAGTGAATCAAACCGATTTTGCTTCAATTGTGTTCTTGTATAATTCATGAGAATATAGCAATTGAACAACTCATTAACTAGTTTCATTTGAGTCATTTGAACTAGTTATGGTTAAGATGAATAAGTTTGATATGAGAGTTATCATATGGCTAACCTTGGTTAACTATTTATTAACCAACATGGTGTACACGTTTAGGTACGGCTACATAAACCTAAATGAGGGTACATTTCATTTGTGTGTAACAAGCTCAGTTCGATCTAACGGTTGAAAGATATTAGCTTGGTTGAATCAGGTTTTTCATCTAACGGTGATTATTGAATGCTTTGTTACTAAGGTAACTTAGATTGCAAACCCTGATTTGAAAACTTATATAAGGGAGAACTCTAGCAACTGGGAAACCTAATCCCCACACCTCCTGTGTGTTACTAGTTGCATAACTAGAGTCGATTCTCCTTTAACCTTAGGTTTCTTCTCGAGACCCTGTAGGTTAACGACTTGAAGACTTCATTGGGATTGTGAAGCCAGACCCAACTATTCTCTTTGTAGTTGCGTGTTCTGATCTTGCTGTTTCTATCGTGTTGAGTACAATTGGAATAATTGACTCGATATTTTATATCTCTGAAAAACTAGATAAAAGTAGTCACAAACATCTTCATCTCATCGTTTGTGATTCCACAATAACTTGTTTCGCTAGTCGATTAAGTTTATTGTGAGGTGATTGATAATACTAGGTTGTTCTTCAGGAATATAAGTCCGGTTTATCAATTGGTTCCTGTTCACCTTGATTTATCAAAAGACGGAACAAAAACTCTTGGGTATTTCTATGGGAGACAGATTTATTCAATCCTATAGACTTTTCTGTGTGATACAGATTTTTTTATCAAGTCTTCGACTTTGGGTCGTAGCAACTCTTAGTTGTGGGTGAGATCAACTAAGGAAATCAAGTGCGTAGTATCCTGTTGGGATCAGAGACGTAAGGAGTGCAACTGTACCCTTAATCAGTGTGAGATTGATTAGGGTTCAACTACAGTCCAGTCCGAAGTTAATTTGTAGTAGGCTAGTGTCTGTAGCGGCTTAATACAGTATGGTGTTCAAACTGGACTAGGTCCCGTGGTTTTTCTGCATTTGCGGTTTCCTCGTGAACAAAATTATGGTGTCTGTGTTATTTCTTTTCCGCATTATATTTTGTTATATAATTGAAATATCACAGGTTGTGCTTTAAGATCAATCAATTAGAATATCCAACATTTGGTTGTTGATTTACATTGATTGACACTTGAACATTGGTCTTTGGTACCGTTCAAGTTGTTTCACATAATAATCGGACTCACGGATTTCTATCCGTTTGATTTGCGGATTACATTGTGAAACAGAGATATTAAAACTCTTTGATATACTTTATTCTAGATTGAGTTTGACTGTCTAGTTGATTCTCTAGAAAGTGTATTGGAGTAAGTCCTCTCAGATTTCCAAACGAATTGTTGGGTGTGGTTGTTAGACCCCCGCATTTTCACGCACAACCTGTGATATTTCAATTATATAAACAAATATAATATGGAAAAAAATAACACAGACACCAAAAGTTTTGTTAACGAGGAAACCGTAAATGCAGAAAAAGTTCGGGACCTAGTCCAGATTTGAACACCACACTGTATTAAGCCGCTACAGACACTAGCCTACTACAAGTTAACTTCAGACTGGAATGTAGTGTAGCCCTAATGTTTTGGGGTAAAAACTGATTCTGCTGGAAATGGTAAATTTGGGTGTGCCGCCCAGAAATGAATCTAAACCCTAGAAAAATGTACTGCACGGGAGTACTTTAGATTCGAGAGATCAATCTGTACAATTCTGGCCTAAACCAAGAAATGACCGTTCCAGTCTTGCTTCGGTCACAAAATGAAGGAGAAGGGTAGATCTCAAGGAGGGAAGCGAAGAAGGTGTTGAGATCAGAATGGTTAACTCTGAAGGTGTGGTTGTTTTATGACTTGTATCAGAATGTGGAACTCGCTTGCGGGGTGTAAACTATAAGTTCTTGGTGTTTTCTGAATACTTGTGTTTATAACCATTCTTGGTTGAAATAGGTTGAAAACCTATTTATATAGTCATAGTTGCATGCACCCTCATCTCATAGGAAATGAGAGTAGTTGAGTGATGGAGAAGTTGGATCGTGTGAAAACCACGTCTTACTATGAGGGAATACAGGTCAGTTTACACCCACTACTTCTCAGCTGCCACTAACTGTCCGCCTTTCCTGACACTTTCTCATAATGGGAGTGTTGCACGCCGTACGCTGTAAACCGCCATACCAATACCCTGATGAACATCCCCCAGTTTGTGACATGTTTGATGTCTCGAGTATTTTATAGAAAATATGTAGCAAGTTGCTGAGTGGGTTTTTCCTAATTATTCTAACCAATCACGCGCAAGCAGGGTGGCGGGTAGTCATGTGTGACGAGCCAAGTCATGAGACTTGCCGCAAAGAATAGCATGTGACGCCATTAGGTTAAATAACTAAGTTATTTATGAAGCAGATACTCATAAACTATCGTATGTATTTGATGCATGTAAAGCATCGCTTTTAAGCAAGCAGCTCAAAATAATCGATGTATGTGAAGTATCATTGTATTGAGCCTGTCTTGGTTGGTCTCGGTCGGTCCCTAAAGGAGAGTGATGGCTTGTAGCCATTTTGACATCCTATTGGTCGGTCCAAGTTAAATTTAGACCGGTTAAATTGGCTAGCTAAATTGGATGGCTGAGATGATTTGCGGCAGTTATTGATTGCCGCTAATTTATTTAAGACATCTATAAGAAGCGCGACCAGCCATCTTTGGGCGATCATTTAGGAGCCATATGGGCAGGCCGCGGCTTGGCCGATTGTTCCTTATGGAAGCGGGGTGGCCGGTGATCATGGCCGCATCTTGTTGAACACCTAGAATAGGAGTTTGCTAGGCCGATTCGACTGGCGAAGTTGGGCGGTCGAGATGATTTGCCGCAGTTAATGGTTGTCGTTGATTTAATTTAGGTTGTAAAAGTCGTGTGGCCAACCCATTTTGGGCCAACGGTTTTTGGTGTTGGCGGCATGCTGTGGATCATTCGACCAGCCAGCACTATAGTCTGGCCGCTAGTGAGTGTATCCGCGCCTTGTCTGTTGATCGGCATTGAATCTAGGCCGGTCAATTCGGCTGGCGAAGTTGGACAGCCGAGATCGTTTTGCGGCAGTAATGTAATACCGCTTAATAAAAACTAGGGTTTTGTAAGTCGCGAGGCCAACTTTGAGCAATCGGTTAGTGGCTCTGTTGGCGAGTTGAAAGGATTCCGATTGGCCAAGGCATTAGTGGGCCCGCCGGTGTGTATGGTGGTGCTTGTCCGACCGTGTTAAGAAGTGGCTAGACTTGATAAATCGAGTGGTCAAAATATGCGGCCGTGATCGTTTTAAGACTGACATGGGTAGCATATATTAAATTCCTTAAGGAATTAGGTGTGTCGCCCAGCCAACTTCCAACTTTATTAAAAGTGTGTGTGGCGCATTTAAAGCGATGTGATTGGTCGATGGGAAATGGGGCCGGCAAACAAAAAAATGGAGCGTGACCAGCCGGCCACAGATAGCGCCTGCTGAAGCAAATAGGTCGGCCAAGTGGCGCGGACACGCCTCCTTTTGCCGCTGCTCTTACTTGCCGCAGTTCTTCTTTATTTCTTTATTTCTGATTTTTTGGTAGGATTTTCCTCCTACTAGCTCCATGATGGATCAATTTCCTAGTTTGCCTTGGTTTAGTTTCGACCAATAGGGTTCGAAATATCGCGCAGGGCGCAAAAAACCTAATTTTGTAAATTAATAAAATTAGGTTAGAAAGATTGAATTTTGTGAGTTGACACAAAATCAATCAATTTTTGGTGAATTTTGTGTGTTCATACAAAATCACTAATTATGTTTCAGAGGTCAGCATAACTTTGCGTGCCTCTAATTGAGTATTTCCATGCATATCTTAATCCTGACACTTCGGGAAATTCATGCTACTCAGTTGCGAGCGAACATTAATTTTCATGTCATGTCACATCAAGAGTTCGGCTGGGGAACATAGCATAGAATGAATACTCAGCAGGCTCCGACATTAGTGAGTAATGCAACTAGGAGCTTAAATACTCATTAGACTCTATACTAGTGAAAATTTCATCTAGGAGCTTGAGTTTCAGTATAATATGAAGAGAGAAATAGGCACTCATCAGATTCTGATATATTCTTCAAATTCCTTGCGGAATATAGACATATCAAGGTCTACTACTTATGATGCCGGGTCAGGTAGACAGACTTTTACAGTTTTCGCCCTATACGAAAAACCACCATCAACATTAAGTCCCCTGCTTAGCACGTTACAGTGACATTGTTGCGGGGTAAGCATTAGATGTTGACAGACGAAATTTAAAATTGAAAAGATAAAGCAGGTAGATATTACCAGGAAAATTCTAATCGGCTTTCAGCAACGGCACCGCGCGACAAATAGTCTTCGTAGTAGCGTGTTGCTAGCTCGGTTATGAGGTATAAGTGCTGTAGGCCCTGTTAGAGAATTGCTCGGTCGAACTCACAAGCGTTGCTATCACAAGCTTGTTGTCAAGTTTAGTTGCCAAAACTATAAGTCTTGATTTCTAGTCTACTTATAGCTAAGTCTCAGACTAGGATAGAAAGTGTAGTTGAGCTCTAGGCTCCACGGCGTTCATCATACAAAGACGAAGAACTACTCAAGGAACTGGTGGAACTTCATCGACTAAAAGGTATGTGGAGACTTGAACTTATCTATCACTCAAAAAGTCTATCTACTCTATCTCCTATCTTGATACAAAAGTCGTATTGCTATATAGACTTTGATTATACATATTTGCTATTTCGAGCCGAGTTTATCTCGCTTATCTATTTCTCGAAATATGTGTTGGTAAGCTTTCGCTTTGGCCAAGTTCATCATTACAAGTGACGAAAGTCATTTTGATTATTTCAATATCTTGAAAATTGCTTTGATGAAAAATAGTGTGTGAATAACCTCTATTTAACATCCTCTAAGAATGTTTCAATGATTGAAATAAAGAGTTTAGAACATGTAACCATCCTTGGATATAAGCATATAATGTGTTCGCGCATTAGTGTATAATTCCAAAACCGGGAACCAAATGTATGCATACTCGTGTGTGTAATAAATGGTTGATGGAGACTGGGTTAGTATGTGTACCTGTACGCATACTGGCGGAAGTTCACGTCCGTCAATTTCTGCTGAGTTTGGAAATCAAAACCAACTCAATCCGGTTACCTAAGTATGCGTACCCGTATGCATACTGGCAGAAATTTCACGTCCGTGAATTTCTGCTGAGTTTGGAAACCAAAACAAACTCAAATCCGGTTACTTAAGTACGCATACCCGTACGCATACTTAAGTGTGTTACTTTCTAAAATTGGTTTATTCGTGAACTTAAATATATATAAACTAAGGAATGCATATTTGAAAACCGTGGCTATAAAGTTCATGAATCGATTCGAGTGAATCAAAACCGATTTTGCTTCGATTGTGTCTTGTATACTTCTATGAGATCTAAGCAATTGAATAACTCTCTAACTAGTTATTTTGAGCCATTTGAACTAGTTAAGGTGAAGATAAATATGGTTGATATGAAAGTGCTCATATGGCTAACCATTTGGTTAACTACCGTTGAACCAATGACTTGTACACGTTTAGGTACGGTTACACAAACTTAAATGACATATATTTCATTTGTCTATAACAATCTAAGTTCGATATAACTATTGAAAGATATTAGCTTGAATCTAATTAGGTTTTCATCTAACGGTGAATATTGAATGCTTTGTTACCAAGGTAACTTAGATTGCAAACCCTGATTTGGAGACTATATAAAGGAGAACTCTAGCAACTGGGAAACCTAATCCCCGCACCTCCTGTGTGATACTAGTTGTATAAGCTAGATTCAATTCTCCTTTAACCTTAGGTTTCTACCGAGACCCTATAGGTTAATGACTTGAAGACTTCATTGGGATTGTGAAGCAAGACCCAACTATTTTCTTTGTAGTTTCGTGATATGATCTTGCTGTTTCTATCGTATTTGAGTATAATCGTAAGATTGGCTTGAGATTAATTTCTCCGATAGGCAAGATAGAAAAGTAATCACAAACATCTTCGTCTCATCATTTGTGATTCCGTAATATCTTGTTTCGCTAGTCGATTAAGATTATTATGAGGTGATTGATAATTCTAGGCTGTTCTTCGGGAATAAAAGTCTGGGTTATCGATTGGTTCCTGTTCACCTTGATTTATCAAAAGACGGAACAAAACTTGTAGGTATTTCTGTGGAAGACAGATTTATCTATTCCTGTAGACTTTTTGTGTGATACAGATTTGTTTATTAAAGTCTTCGACTTTGGGTCGTAGCAACTCTTAGTTGTGGGTGAGATCAGTTAAGGGAATCAAGTGCGTAGTATCCTGCTGGGATCAGAGACGTAAGGAACGCAACTGTACCTTGGATCAGTGTGAGATTGATCGGGGTTCAACTACAGTCCAGACCGAAGTTAGTTTGTAGTAGGCTAGTGTCTGTAGCGGCTTAATACAGTGTGTGTTCAATCTGGACTAGGTACCGAGGTTTTTCTGCATTTGCGGTTTCCTCGTTAACAAAACTTCTGGTGTCTGTGTTATTTCTTTTCCGCATTATATTTTGTTATATAATTGAAATATCACAAGGTTTGCGTTAAATCGATCAATTGGTAAATCCGACCTTTGGTTGTTGATTGAAATTGATTGATTCTTGAACATTGGTCTGTGGTACCGTTCAAGTTAATTTCTCTTGTATTCAATTAGACTCGCAGATTTCTATTTGCTTGAGTAAGTATTGAATCGAGAAATTGAGATATAACTCTTTGATATACTTTTTATTAAGATTGAGTCTGACTGTCTAGTTGATTCTCTTAAAAGTATATTGGAGTTAGTCCATACAGATTGCTAAGCAAATTATTGGGTGAGGTTGTTATACCCCCACTTTTTCAGGCCCAGACATCTATTCCCGTTCATGGAGCAATAAGGAATCCTTCTTCTGGAAGCTCTGTTCGTATAAAAGGGGGTATCAACCTTCTTTCATTTTTTGTTGCTCGTCTGGCTCCGTGCTTTCGTCTGCAGCAGACGGCTCCTCTTTGTCATTATCAGCATCTCCATCACAAGCGTGCCAATTGTCGGTAGCAAGTTAAGTACATCTTGTTCTTTCTTCTTTTTGCAAGTATGAACTTTAGTTGTACGTATAACTTCCACGGTTTTGAAATTTCATCAAATCCTGAGTGAACTTCATCGATCCTCTCCGGAATGTGTAATAAGTTTCTATCTCCAGAAAATGAGCATCCAGCCTCTCCAGTAGGTTTCAAAATTTTCCAAACTCTATTGCGATCAATTGCAAGAGGCCTTGACTTTAAGTTGTTTGGTGTCTGAACTGCTAAGTCGCAATTAAAATGTTCTTTAAACTCCCGAGCATTGACTGGCACGAAATTGTATTTAATCTGACTCTTTAGCTTATAAGGCTTTTCCTTACCTTTCTGATTGCGATGATGATATGCTTGGAAGGTTTGTATGGGAAAAATCTTCTGGAGCCGTTGAGTGAAGTAGACGATCTGAGAGGCGTTCCGTTGCCGACGTGCTGCTATCAAGTCTTCAAGGAATTCATTCCAAGCGACATCCTTTGAATCATTTTCTGAATCTTGGACTGTTGTATGGAATGGGATGCGACGAGCAGTCCCCAGTTACACTTCTGTTTGGTTACTAGAGCTGTACTTTTTGAGCGGAATACAATGTGTTCTTGTAAGGAGTTGTAGATACGTGCTAGATCCGATGGCGTGGACGGATATGTGAAAATATCTTTTGGAGTCTTTGATTCACGTGTACGGCTTCATGTTGACAAATTCCCGCGGATCGTAAAGCTTTGATAGTGATGATACTGATATTAAAAATAACCCGATGCAGGGACGTGAAGGCATCATGTGCTGGCAGTCCCTAGGTGTAATTATCCTGAGCCTATTTTCTCCTAAAAGATGTACTTCCATTGCATTTGCTGGTAAAGTGGTTGACGAACTGACGAATGCGGCAATCTTTTGGATTCGTCACTTGTTGATCAATGGGCGGGAGTCGCACTTGATAGATCTGTATTGTATCCAAACTTTTGGCAGCCGCCCATGCACCCCTTCCATAGAAAATTGGAAATCTAGAAACACCAAATTTGACTTTGTTGGCGATGTGGCTGTTGATGCGCAGCTTCGTGCAGGCTTTGGGTAGGAGACACTGAGTTCTTAGTAGGTGATGTGGAAGGCATGATGCGGTTGGTATGTGTGGCTTGCTGAGGCGCGAATTTCCTCTTTGATTCTTCATTGACAACAACGCTTATTGATGGCTGAGCCAAATACTGCTTGTTGGTCAGGCGCCTTCCAGACAGGGAGGTGATGATATCCTCACGCTACATCTTCGAAGAGTGGTGACCCTGTTACAATTTCTTGGTTGACCATCTCTTCTGAGTCGAAGAGGTCCTTGACAGTGAAGGGATTCCGTGTTGAGCCTCAGTCCCCAAGTGTGGTTTACGTGTTTCTATCTTGTGTGGTCGGTGGGTTTACCATAATAAAGATATCACCATCTTTCCTACGTACTGGTGACCTTATTACTTCCTCCATGGGAAAATAAAATATGCAGAAGTTCGGATTACCTTTATCCGTAGTTGTTGTTGTTATGGTGGAGCTATGGCTGGTATCAACAAACGAGCAGCAATGGTTCTTGGCAGCAACTATGATCAGAAGAGATTGCGTTTTCGTGGGAACAAAACAGGTTGGCTGGATCTTGGATGGCTATGGTCACGATCCTTTACAGGGAGGAGCGATGACTACGGGCACAAATCTTGGCAGGGACGAGTGGTGGCTACAGGCATGGCAGGGAGAGGCGTGGTGATGGTGGTCATGGGATTTGGTAATCAAGACCATTAATCTTGGATGAGCAAAGAAGCATAAGTAGTGGTAGCTACGTCCACGATCTTTAGGCGAGCATATGCGGTGATGTTAGCCACGACCACGAACATTGAAATGCTTTGATCGGCCGTTATGGCCCAAAGGATGAGTTTTTTCCTTTCATATAACTCACATACGTGAGTTTATTTCTCCTTCTATTATTTCCCATCTTTTATTTTCGGTGAAGCAGCTCCTCCCTGATTCCCTGCGTGCGGAAGCTCGCCTATCGTTGCTTGCCTGATACAACACGGTTGAGGGCTGCAAATATGTCTTGATGCTGCGCATTGGAAAAATACAAAATCTCACATAAATGCTCCATTATAGACTGTACGGTTTTGTGGACGGAGTCCCCAGAAATCATGCAGCTCCTGACGGGAAGAGAATCTCGGTAAACTCCTTTAGTGTCTAATTGGAGTTCTCATGTATCCACCTTCTTCTTGAAAATGCGCTTCAATTTGTTACAGTCACTGGTTGGGTGATTGACGAACCTATGGTAATGAAAATATTTTGTATTTTCCATTTCTTCCTCGGTTGGTGGACGTCTGAGAGGAGGTAGCTTGATAGCATTATCTTGAATCCATGCTTCTAGGAGTTCGATTACTTCTTCAATCAGAAACGAGAAGTTTAGAGCATCCTCTCAAGTTTCTTGTTGCTGTGCAGGCGTCTTAGGCACAGCCTTCCGGGTTTGAGTTGTCTGCTGCGCAGGTGACACACGTTTAGGTTGTTGATACCCGTCCCCCAGATGCCTTCTCTTTTCACCCTCACTGGTGATTGGATGGAGGCTGGATCTTTTATTGGAAGGATGATAGACGCATTTATGTGTTTATTTTCATCTCTATTGTATATATTATTAGTACCCATTTTTGTACTTATTATGGTGTTTTATGTCTTTGTAGGTATTTTTAGAGAAATAAGCTCTTGCGACGAAATTGGCTCGTAAAGTGGTGCTTTACACCCCAGGATAGAGTACTAAAGGCACCCCAGAAATGCACCGGAAGCACCCCAGAAATACACCGGAGGAACCCCGAAAAAATGTTGAAAACACCCCAGAAAAAGTGTTAAAGGCACCCACCAAAATTACTAAAGGCACCCTAAAAATGGATAAGGGCGCCCCCAAGGCAGCCGAGCTGTTAAATTCACCCGCGTTTTGGATTCAGGGCACTTCACCTTCATCCTTTGAAAAAGAAAATTTTGGCGGGAATTCTGGATTCAAATTTCCAGTTCCTGCGTATTTGATGTTTGGTATTTTGAGGAAGATTCAGTCGGATTTTCATCTTGTTTCGGATATGTACCAGCCTGTTAGATCACAACAGAGGTGGTAAGTGCATTCATTTCAATTAAATCACAGAATCTCATCAAACAGAGGGTGTATTATTCTCGGAATATATTTCTGAAATACTATGGAAGACACTCATTGATTGGAAGATATATTATCCTGGAATGTTATTCTACATTGACTGAGGGATATTTGACGCGTAAAGAGATAAACAGAACATTTCATGTCACGCAGAGAAAGAAAATAAGAAATTATTCCCGAGAATAATATTTCTTTACTGTGAAGATTGTTAGGAGTAATTGGCGAGATTTGGAGGAGCTTCTGGGTTATAAATAGCTTCTGGGATGTAGAGGAGAGGGGTAGAGAGAATTGGGAGCAGTTGGGAGCAGCACAGAATCGAAAAATCGAAGTTGCAGGAAAAACAATTTTTCTGCTGGTGAAGAAGGTACGAAGAACATAAGACCCTTAAAGACCGTCGTTCTTCAACAGTGCCAGTGACGGTATTCCTTTATCGTTTTCTGTAACAATTGATTTTGTAACAAATATAAGTGTTACAAAACCCGATTTTATTCATTTTTCTCCCATTTCATCATTTGTGAACCATTTTTGAGCATTAATAAAGATGAATTTTGAGCATGTTTCCATGATAATGATGAGCTAATTCTCGCGTAATCAAGGCACGGAGGAAGCTATTTATGCATGAATAATTGGTAACTATTCTATTTTTCTCTAATTTGTATTTTATAATTCACTCAATCACTACTTTGTAGAATTTTAATTGTTTGCATAATTTTTCCTAATTAGTTGTGATTCAATTAGATAGGTTATGCTTTGGTTAGATAATCTATGCTTAAGGGATACAATTAATGTTTGAGAATATGCTTGATAATTTGTGAATTAAGAAAAAGAGATTTTAAAAATAATTAGAGTTTTAGAATTTTTATCATCATTTATTCATGTGTAATAGTGGAATCTAGTGTCTTGGTTATTTTCACTCTAAAAAAAACAAATTTGGATTTAAATTTTCTCTACTTTTAGTTTAAATAAATCGAAATTCAATTGCTTTCACAAGTCTTACGAACTCATTCTTACCACTATAAAAATTACATCAAAGGACGGCTGCTTTCCTGAATATCTTTACGAGTTTCTTCATTCTGGGACAGTTCGGATCGACTGAGTAAAGCAGCAGCAGATCTCTTAGCAGCTTCTGATGCAATATGGGAATTGATATTTTCCAAGAAGGACTCATATAATAAAATCACCCTTTCATTGCAAGGACTCTGATGAGAACGTGATAAATCCCACGAGTCTTCTTTCTGAGGAAACATCTCTTGATCTTCATGAGCATACAAGTTAGGTTGGTGGATACCTTTCCATTCAACATGACCATAGTCTTCATCTTCCTCACCATGAATAGGAATATGAATCTTGGAAGAAGGACTATTACCATCAGTATTGATCAAAAATGAATACAACGTTTCCTCCAGAATGAATACGTGTTGGTTCTTTTGATAGGTTATCCGTGAGGACTTTCAAAAGCGTAAATACTTCGTCCTGCGTCTTGACAATAGTAGCTTGATTTCTGACAATATCATTCAGGATTTTCTTCAAATCGCAAATAGTTGTTAAATATTGAGACCACATAGCCTCGACAAGGGTTTTGAATGAAATAACGGATTCATGAATAACATGTGAAGTATTGTAAGTGTTAGGAAAAGTAAAATTGGGATTGAGGGTTTCTGAACCATTCCTAAGATCAGCCATCTTGAGAAATTTAGGAAATCGAAAATGGAATTGGGAAAATGATTTTTACAACCGAGAGATTAAACTCCCACTGTGGTCGCCAGTTGTTTTGGGGTAAAAACTGATTCTGCTGGAAATGGTAAATTTGGGTGTGCCGCCGAGAAACGAATCTAAACCCTAAACAAATGCACTGCACGGGAGTACTTTTGATTCGAGAGAACAATCTGTACAATTCTGGCCTAAACCAAGAAATGGCCGTTCCAGTCTTGCTTCGGTCACAAAATGAAGGAGAAGGGTTGATCTTAGGGAGGGAAGCGAAGAAGGTGTTGAGATCAGAATGGTTAACTATGAAGGTGTGGTTGTTTTATGACTTGTATCAGAATGTGGAACTCGCTTGCGGGGTGTAAACTATAAGTTCTTGGTGTTTTCTGAATACTTGTGTTTATAACCGTTCTTGGTTGAAATAGGTTGAAAACCTATTTATATAGTCATAGTTGCACGCACCCTGATCTCATAGGAAATTAGAGTAGTTGAGTGATGGAAAAGTAGGATCGTGTGAAAACCACGTCTTACTATGAGGGAAGACGGGTCAGCTTACACCCACTACTTCTCAGCTGCCACTAACTGTCCGCCTTTCCTTACACTTTCTCATAATGGGCATGTTGCACGCCGCACGCTATAAACCGCCATACCAATACCCTGATGAACATCCCCCAGTTTGTGACATGTTTGATGTCTCGAGTATTTTATAGAAAATATGTAGCAAGTTGCTGAGTGGGTCTTGCCTAATTATTCTGACCAATCACGCGCAAGCAAGGTGGCGGGTAGTCATGTGTGACGGGCCAAGTCATGAGACTTGCCGCAAAGAATAGCATGTGACGCCATTAGGTTAAATAACTAAGTTATTTGTGAAGCAGATACTCATAAACTATCGTATGTATTCGATGCATGTAAAGCATCGCTTTTAAGCAAGCAGCTCAAAATAATCGATGTATGTGAAGTATCATTGTATTGAGTCTGTCTTGGTTGGTCGCGGAACCTAGTATCTTAAAAAGAGCATGACCGGCCACTTTCAGGAAGCTGCTGGGAGCTATTTATGCATGCCAAAGGTAGGTCGGTCGGTCCCTATAGGAGAGTGATGGCTGGTAGCCATTTTGGCATCCTATTGGTCGGTCAATGTTAAATCTAGACCGGTTAAATTGGCTAGCCAAATAGGATGGCTGAGATGATTTGCGACAGTTATTGATTGCCGCTAATTTATTTAAGACTTCTATTAGAAGCGCGGCCAGCCATCTTTGGGCGATCGTTTATGAGCCATATGGGCAGGCCGCGGCTTGGACGATTGTTCCTTTTGGAAGCCGGGTGGCCGGTGATCATGGCCGCATCTTGTTGAACACCTAGAATAGGAGTTTTCCCAGCCGATTCGACTGGCGAAGTTGGGCGGTCGAGATGATTTGCGGCAGTTAATGGCTGCCGTTGATTTAATTCAGGTTTTAAAAGCAGTGTGGTCAACCCATTTTGGGACAACGGTTTTTGGTGTTAGCGGCATGCTGTGGATCATTCTACCAGCCAGCACTATAGTCTGGACGCTAGTGAGTGTATCCGCGCCTTGTCTGTTGATCGGAATTGAATCTAGGCCGGTCAATTCGAATGGCGAAGTTGGACGGCCGAGATCGTTTTGCGGCAGTAATGTAATGCCGCTTAATAAAAACTAGGGTTTTGTAAGTCGCGTGGCAAACTAACTTTTAGCAATCGGTTAGTGGCTCTGTTGGCGAGTTGAAAGGATTCCGAATTGCCAAGGCATTAGTAGGCCCGCCGGTGTGTATGGTGGTGTTTGTCCGACCGTGTTAAGAAGTGGCTAAACTTGATAAATCGAGTGGCCAAAACGTGCGGCCGTGATCGTTTTAAGACTGACATGGGTAGCCTATATTAAATTCCTTAAGGAATTAGGTGTGTTGACCAGCCAACTTCCAACTTTATCAAAAGTGTGTATGGCGCATTTAAAGCGATCTTATTGGTCGATGGAAAGGGGGGCAGCAAGCAGCAACATGGAGGTGGTCAGCCGGCCAAAAATGGCGCCTGCTGAAGCAAATCGGTCGGCCAAGTAGCGCGGCCACGCCTCCTTTTGCCGCTGCTCTTACTTGCCGCAGTTCCTTTTTATTTCTTGTTTTCTGATTTTTTGGTAGGATTTTTCTCCTACTAACTCCATGATGGATCAATTTCCTAGTTTGCCTAGGTTTGGTTTCGACCAATAGGGTTCGAAATATCGCGCAGGGCGCAACAAACCTAATTTTGTAAATTAATAAAATTAGGTTAGAAAGATTAAATTTTGTGAGCTGACACAAAATCAATCAATTTTTGGTGATTTTTTTTGTGTTCATACAAAATCACTAATTATGTTTCAGAGGGCAGCATAACTTTGTGTGCCTCTAATTGAGTATTTCCATGTATATCTTAATCTTGACACTTCGGGAAATTCATGCTACTCAGTCTATTCTGATAGATAAATCACTAATTATAAACAACTCTGTCTCCCACAGAAAAGTCTATTCTGATAGATAAATCTGTCTCCCACAAAAATACCTATGAAGTTTTTGTTTCGTCTTTTTATAAATCAAGGTGAACAGGAACCAATTGATAATTCGGTCTTATATTCCCGAAGAACAACCTAGAAATATCAATCACCTCACAATAACTTAACTATATGGTAGTAGAACAAATTATTGTGGAATCACAAAGAATGAGACAAAGAGCTTTGTGATTACTTTTTATATCTTACCTATCGGAGATAAATCTCGAGCTAATCTTAGAGAAGATAGTACTCAATACGATAGAACAAGTAAGATCAGAACATGCAACTACATAGAAAATATTTGGGTCTGGCTTCAGAATCCCAATGAAGTTTTTAAGTCGTTAACCTATAATGGTTTTAGGAAAAACCTAGGTTAAAAGGAGAATCGACTCTAGTACGCAACTAGTATCAAACAGAAGGTGTGGGGATTAGGTTTTCAAGTTGCTAGAGTTCTCCCTTATATAGTCTTCAAATCAAGGTTTGATAGATTAGAAACAGAGCAATCAATATTCACCATTAGATGAAAACCTGATTTAAGATTCAAGCTAAGTTTGCTTAAAACCAAAGCAATATCTCTCCACCGTTAGATGGTCTTAGCTTGTTACACACAAATGAAATATACCTTCATTTAGATATGGGTAACCATACCTAAACGTGTAAATTGAGTTGGCTTAATAACAGTTAACCGAAGTTCCATATGAACACTTTTGTATTAACCACATTCATCTAACACTTTTAGATCAAATGATAATCAAATTAATCTAATTGTGTTACTCATAAAGTTGTTCAATTGTTTATATTCTCATAGAAGTATACAAGACACAATTTAAACAATATCGGATTTGATTCATGATTGTACAAAGTACTTATTCAAGAATCAATTCATGAACATTAAGCCACGGTTTTCAAAGATTGCATTCCTTAATTTATAAATATATTTGTTCATGAGTATGAAATCATACTTAATCGATTTTAGAACTTAAACCAACTTAATTTGCAAACGGGTACGCAAACTTAAGTTCCGGACTTTGGTCTTGTCCGACAGTTCACAAACCGGTATGCACACTGTCATTCCGGACCTAACTCAGGTAGAACCGTTCGCATACTGGTTTGCAAACTTGGTTCCCGGACTTTAACAGTTAAAACCGTTCGCATACTGTTATGCAAACTTAGTTTCCGGACCTGAATCATACCACAACAGTTTGCATACTGATATACATACTATGCTATATCCAGACAATGGTTAATTTTTCTAAACTCCTATTTCAATCATTGAAACATCCTTAGAAGACGATAATAGCTGTCTCACACAAACTATTAGCTTATAAGTAATTTTCAAGTGATCGAATGATCAATACGAAACATTCCGAGTCGACATCAAATGACTGTCTCACACAAATCATGTAAGATGTTTCAAGGTAATTTTCACATGATCATCTTTTGACTCGTTAATTAGTTCCAACAAATAAATTGTTTGCAACTAAATTTGTCAAGAATAATGATGAACATAGCTAATGCAAAAAGCTTCCAACACATATTTTGAGAAAGATATAAGCGAGTTAAACTCAGCTCGAAATATCAAATGTGTATAATGTAAAAGTCTATATAGCTATACGACTTAGTCTTAATAGGAGATAAAATAGAGCAGACTTCTGGGTGATAGATAAGTTCCAGTCTCCACATACCTTTTGTTGATGAAGTTCCTCCAAGCTCTCCTCTGTAGATCTTCGTCTTCAATCGATGAACGCCGTGAAGTTTAAAGCTCAACTACACATTCTATCCTAATCCGAGACATAGCTATGAGTAGACTAGAAATCAAGACTTATAATTTTGATCACCTAAACTTGACAAACAAGCTTGAGATAGCAACGGTTGCGAGTTCGACCGAGCAGTGCTCTAACAATAATAAATTTATAACAAACATCATGCTTATTATCATGAAAATCAAAAATAAATTAGTATAATTTTAATGCTACAATAGGTTTTGATCTTGATATTAGGTGGAAACCCCCTACCTCAAATAGCTTTCCAAAAACCTTGATGCAAGTACACCACCTTTTTCCAAGAATAATAAAGCATATGCTTTTATTCCTTCCTTCTTATATAATACAAATAAAACCATAGAAGAATGTAGTGAAAGTGATAGGAAACAATGATTTAATTTTTTTAATTTTTTTATTTTTGATAGAAAAAGAAAATTTATTAACTAGCAAATATAGTACATGAGATTTACAATATCATTTTTATCGAAAGTATCTGAATCTATGCTAGTTGTAAGAACTTTTTGATGCATGTTATCTGACATGTGTTGAAGCTTTTTAATCCTTGCCTCCTTTGCAATATAGTCCGCTGCTGAGTTATTCTTCCTCTTGATATATTTCACTTTTGCTTGAGGAAGGTCGCCCAATATTTTCCTAATTTCTTGCAAGGTATTCTCCGCTGGCCATGAAACGTCTGTGCTTGCCTTATTTAAGTTGTCCGCCAAAGCTTTACAGTCAGTAACTATGAATACACTGGATAATATGTTTTCCTTTAACCACGTGACCACCTTTAATAATGATTTTGCTTCTGCATGGAATGCTGATGTCGCCCACTCCGATCCCGCAGATAGGTGCATGAAGGTTTTCTCATCAACTGAATATAGAATGAAAGCGTATCCCATCGACAAATCCTCTTTCTTGAAAGAGGCATCAATGAAGATTATCCAATCCGAATTTAGATTTGACCAAGAGCTGTTGGTAGAAATTTTATGTTGAGTATTTGCTTTACTTTGGATGCTATTTGATGGGGAAGATTGAAGGAAATTATTAATTTTCCCTATTAGGGTGATCGGATCTGGGTTAATTTTCTCAAAAACTACCGAGCATCTGTATTTCCATAGGAACCAAAGAATGGTAGAAATTTTTACTTGAAATTGGTTCAGATTAGCCTCCGATATCCACCATTTAACCCAAGAAATAAATGAATTGGGAGTGAAATTGGAGAGGATATTATTTAGGGATTGTCCAAACCAGACTGCTTTGGCAAACGGGCACTCACAGAAAAGATGGGATTCTGTTTCATGCGCTTGATTATTGCATAACCTGCAAATCGGGTCAATGTCCTTGTTATGTGCTCCTAGTCTAGAGGATGTTGGTAGAACTTTTTGAGACAGTTTCCAGATGAAAAGTCTTATTCTAGGAATAACCTGTATTTTCCAAATCTTATTCCATGGGAAATCTCGACAGTTATTAATGTCTTAATCCTGATTGGCTAGAAAGTTATAAACATTTTTGGCCGAGAATTTACCCGAGTGATGATGGCGCCATCTGATGGTGTCTTGTTCCTGATTTCTTGGATTTAGAGCTTGAATTTTAATCCTATCTTCTGGAGAAAAAAAATTGATTTAGCTTTTCCTGATCCCACTTGTTTTGGTCCGTTATTAACTCTTAAACTCTTGTTGGCGCCTGCTCTTGCGCGCTTGGGACTATTTGTATTATATCTGTGTTCGGAACCCATCTGTCTTCCCAAATTTTCACCGAAGCTCCATTTTTGACTTGCCAAACGTAGTTACTTTTTATTAGCTCTAAACCTTTTTGTATACTGGTCCAAATCCAAGACAAATTCGAAGTTCTGGATTTTTCTAGAGGGTGCGAGTTTGGGAAATATTTTGCTTTTAACCGTTTGACCCATAATTGGTCGTGTTCGGTAACCAGTCTACTTGCCAGTTTAGTGGGGAGAGCTAAGTTGAAATGATGAGGGTTTTTAATTCCTAGCCCACCTTGGGAAATGGGCTTGCAAATACCCTTCCAAGCTTTTATAAATCCTCATTTTCTTTTTTGTCTATCTTTTTTCCACCAGAAGTTTCTTTGAATTCCGTCGAGTTGATCAAGGGTTTCTTTAGGCAGAGCCAGAACTTGCATTTGATAGGTTGGATAAGATTGAAGGATAGATTTTATCAATACAGTCCTACCCGCTTGAGACAAGAGTTTAGATTTCCAACCTTGAAGAGTAGCATAATATCGTTGTAGGAGAGGTTCAAAGTTGGCTTTTCGATTCTTATCAAAGAACAGTGGAGTTCCTAGGTATCTATCATTTTTGGTCATCATCGGAACTTTTAGGATTTTAGCTAAAATCTTCCCATGTTTCGGATGTATTTTTGGGCTGAAGTAAACACTGGATCTTTGAAGATTAACCATTTGGCCAGTGATGTTCCCAAAAAGTTGTAAGATTTCTAACAGGCTTTTCGCTTCACCCAGGTCCGCTTTTGTAAATAAAAAACAGTCGTCGGCGAAGAAAAGGTGCGATATATTGGGAGCTTTATTGTTGATTTGAAATCCAGAAATTCTCTTGTCTGCAATGGCTTTTTCTAGGAGTCTAGATAGAATTTCGATGCAAATTAGGAAAAGGTACGGAGATAAAGGATCTCATTGTCTTAAACCTCTCGAAGTATTGAAAGTGGGACCCGGGGAACCATTTAGAAGGATTGAGAAGGAGGTAGTTGATATGCATTGTAAGATAAGTTTTGTCCAGACTTCCGAGAACCCAAAGGCTAGGAGGACTTTCTCAATAAAAGTCCATTCAATCCTATCAAAAGCTTTTGATAGATCTAGTTTCAACGCCAGAAACCCCTTTTTCTTCTTGGAAGTTTTCATTGAGTGGATAAGTTCAAGTGCAATTATGATGTTATCAATGATTTGTCGGCCAGGTAAAAAGGTCGATTGATTGGGGGAGATTAATTTGCCTAGAATGGGTTTTAGCCGATTAGCTAGTATTTTGGAAATGATTTTATAAATAGTATTACTCAGGCTAATAGGTCTGAAATCTCCCGACGTTTGAGGGGTAGGAATTTTTGGGATGAGAGTTATGAAGGAATGATTAGAATCTTTGTCAAGGATACCCGACCAAAAAAATTCTTGGACTGTGCATATGATATCTTTTCCCAGAATGTCCCAGTTGGCTTTAAAGAAACCCGACTGGAAGCCATCAGGCCCTGGGGATCCCCATTGATTCAAGTTAGATAGGGTGTGCCAGATTTCTTATTTATAGGGAATAAGAGTCAGGGAATTATCCTCTTCAAGAGAGATGCAAGGATTTATGATACTATAAAGATCAAAGTCGAAGTTACTATTCTGGGATGATCCTATTTGTTGAAAATGATTGACCAGAAGTGAGTTGATTTGATTTCTATCTGAAAGCCAAAGCCCTGAAGGTTCTCTAAGGGAATTAATTGCATTAATCCTTTTTCTATTTGAGGCGGTGGCATGGAAGTATTCCATGTTCTGGTCATATTCCTTAAAAAACTTATCCCTAGAAAGCTGATGATAATAATCGTTTTTTATCTTGTACCATTTTCCTAGCTCCGCTTGAAGATTTTTTAATTTTTCTATTTCTTTCGAAATGTTTCCGGATCTATGAATACAATCGATTTTATTGTTTAGGAACTTTATCTGTTTGTGGATGTTCCCAAAAGTATTAGAGTTCCAATGGGCTAAATCGGAGGATAGCAATTTTAGGAGCCCAGAAAAAGTTATCTCTCTAGACTTTTCCAAATGCAAATTCCAAGAGGCTTCAACCACTATGGATAAGGTGGAGTGAGTTAACCAAGACCTAAGACATCTAAATGGTTTCTGGAGCCTATTTTTCTCAGGATTTGATTCTAATAAAATCGGCGTATGATCAGAGCCTACCCTCAGGAGGTGAGTTACCTTAGTGTCCGGAAATTTATGAGCCCACAAGAATGAGGTTAGCGCTCTGTCAATTCTTTCGCAAATATTCGCTTCTCCTTTTTTGTTGTTTGACCAAGTGAACAGTGCTCCTTCGTATCCCACATCTTGTAATCCCAAGGAGTCAATTGTATGGATAATGATGGTTTTTCTGCTTGAGCTATCCTTATTCCCCCCTTGCTTTTCGTATGGATATAGGATGACGTTTAAATCGCCGATCAAGACCCAAGGTTTATTCACTTGCTGGGTTATGTCTGAAATATAATTCCATTGTTCAATTTTATCATCAGTATCAATTGCTCCGTAGACACATGTGATTAGAAACTCAACTTCGCCTATGTTCGTTTCAAAATGACACACATTCAATCTTGAGGATATTAGCCGCATATCAATATTATTATGCCAGGAAATTGCTAACCCTTTCACTATTCCCACGGAAGGAACAATAAACCAGTCATTAAACTTTGAATTTTTAAAGAATAAATCCATTCGAGGCAATGGGGCTTTTGTCTCGGCTAAAAATACAATATTAGGATTGTATAACTTGCAAAGATAGTGGAAGTGGTCCTTAGTGAGAGGGGTTCCTATACCCTGGACGTTCTAGGATAGTAACTTCATCTTGACCAAAACTACACTGCTAAGGACAGGTTGAAGGAAAAGACAGAAAGAGAGGTAAAGGAATAGAAGTGACACCAAGTTAGAAAAAGGACTAAAATAAAGAGAGAAGATTGTTAGAGAAAGACAGTAGACTCAAAAAAGAGAAGAAAAAATTGGGATTATTAGTCAAACACAAATAAAGAAAAAGAGAGGACTAAATTCCAGCAGAAGAACAACTACTCTGAAAGAAGGAAGTAGCCAAACTTTGGGATCTAAAAGAACAACAAAATAAATGAAAAAAGAAGTAATGCACTTGACCGATAAATGAACAAGCCAAGAAAAGATTAAAATCCACAGGAGGATACTAATACGGTTGAAAATAGAGATAATAATTGTCACTGTAAACCAAAGACGAATTCCAACTATACTATAACGAAAGAAAGAAGGACAAATAAAATAACAGGAGTAAAAAAAAAGTTTACCAACCTAGTCACCACATTAAGGAAACCATTAAGTCTGTGTAGTATCTGTTAAAAAATGGCAAGATAGAACATAAATTATTGGCCAAGGAGGAGCTGCAAAAGGGACGCTGCTGATGGGGTCAAGGAAGGGCACAAAAAAGTAACAAACCAACATCATTGAGGAGACCAGAATCTTATGAGTTAGGAGAAACATCATCTAACTATTTAAAGGGGTATAATCTAACGGCTGCATCATAGAATGGCAAATGAATAAAACAAAGTTCAAAGATTGTTGTTGAGGAAACTTACTCAACTGAAAAACCAAAATACAACTGATTTAGATTAGAAAAACACTACCCAAGAGAAATTAGGGATACGACCCTAAGAGACTATGCAAAATATGAAGCTTAGAAATTACATAAATGAAGATATATGATGCTGACAAGGATTAGAATGGTAACCACTGGAGATAACTATTCTACAGGAAATACTACAAAGAAACTAGATCAGAAATTGTCTGACATAACACCAGAATAGTTAAGAAAACAGTGGATAAATTACCGAAAGCCGACACAGATGCGAAAAAAACCCACTAGGGGATAACTATTTTACAAGAAGAAACTAAGAAACCAAACCTTAAATCCGTGATCTGACACAATACCAAAATAGTTATGACACAGTGGGAAAAACTTGGGGGAACGAAATCAAATTGAACTTTAATATTCAGCTACACTGAGAACACTTCTCAGGGAAGATAAACAACATCATAAAAGCGTGAAGCATCCTTAATTGGGAATATGCAATACTGGGTGAAATTTTATGCAAGACTGGGTGAAATTTTTAAGAGACACGAAACGCAAAAGATGCATAGATTGATAAAGACTTACAGACAGGGAAATGAAAATCAGTGAATAGAAAGAACATCTAGAAATTAAAAAAGGTACAGACAATAACCAACCTAAATTGGATAGAGTAAACTCACTCAGGGATAAACCCAAACAATCATAAAACAAAGAGGATATTTATCAGAGAGTGAGAAAAAGAAAGAGAGAAGGTGAAAGTGATGTTTATCTTTGTTTTGTTTTCTCTTTTGTTGTTTTATGGAAGATGAAGAAAGAATGAAACATACAAAAATAGAAGGAGAGAGGGATGAAAATGATGGCTACAAAAGCGTTTTGAGTTTTTGTGTTAGGAGACAAAAGATAAGAAAAGTTTGAGAAGAAGAAAGTGACGACTCCTTTTAGGTTTTTTTCTTCTTCTTTCTATAAACGTATTTGCTAATAAAAACCCTAGTTAATCATTATTTACCACTCAAGTTTTGATAAGGGACACACTATTAAATAAACACACCCACTATTAAACTACATGTGCTTCAAACACATAATATGATATTGACACCAATTTTAGCAAAGATATATATATATATATATATACACACACACACCACACAATGCACACATTCACCACAATTAAAATTCATATTTGTATTACTTTATTTTATTTTGGTAACCATAAATATAGTTAAAACTAAATAATTATTTTTATAAATTAAGTTTCAAATTACAGTCGGAACAAAATATTATGGATGGGTTTTATACGCCAAAATCATATTAAAAAAATTATGGGGTGTTACACTATTAACCCCTTAAAAAGAATTTCGTCTCAAAATTCAATAACTAAAAATACAAGATATTACAATATTAACACCTTAAAATGAATTTCGGGAATACCAAAAACACCAGGTGTTACACTATTAACACCTTAAAAACAATTTCGTCCAGAAATTCTGAACCTTACTGCCAGAAATGTGACATGCACATCTCGTACACCATCATCTGTTATTGAAACTGAATGACCAATGGCTTTGAGGATCCTGGCGATAGAACATGGTTGACTAGATTCCACCTTATGCTGATCCCTCATCGAGTAGCTTTGATAGATATTGTTTGTTTCTTCTTTTTAGTATTTTCTTTGGTTTGAATTGCTTCCGTGATACCTTTAGATCTTTCTTTTACAAAAAACATATTCTTCTTCACTGGGTAGGTCTGATATATATATATATTGATTGTTTACTTACTTTTCCTTCTCCTTTAATTTCATAGTTTCTTGTCATTTCAATGTCCTTTCTGACTTATAATAAACTTTCCGTGCTTTTATCATTTAAAATGGATGGGCCGTGTTTTGGTCACCCCTTTCCTCCCTTTTCCACAGATAATGAAGAAACAATAGCCGTAAAATAAATAATTATGTATCACGGGGATTTGGGTTTTGCATTTTAAATTTCACCGAGGTGTTCGTTTGTTTCAATTGTATACTTTTAATTATGCTACTTTACAGTTTTTTAATTTCAAAAGTAATATTACTCAAAATAAATATCGTATATTCGTATTTTTGTAAAATTATATAATTGGAAAGCTATTTGAGTTATCTATACAACATTTACAAAATCAAAAATTAAATATTCATTATTAATTCAAAGTTTTTTTTTTCTTCAATTTGTGGTGTTAAAAGAATTCAATGCAAGCATTGCATTTTACATGTGTTCATACTAGTCAATCTAAATAGTAGTGACACTTATACGAATGCCTCCATTAACTATGGGTTTTTATCTTCTTTTCACCAGTAGTGACATTTATGTGAACGTCTACATTAGCTAGGGTTTTTTACCTTCTTTTTTTCCCCCGGCACATACTGAAGTAAGAGAGTAGTCATGGAATAACATGTCAAGATACCTAGAATCGCCAATAAATATCATTCAACGCATGAAGTACTCTTCAAATTATTTAATTTTTTTGAACTTACAATTCATGATGTTTTGGAAGTAAAATGTGTATGTAAATTATGGAGATCATGTTTAGAGTGGTCCGGTGTTATCCAAGGGATGAATTAGTTAAGTTACATATATTCTAGAGTATTGTTATACGCACTTGAGCTTGCCGTTAATACAAGTCTTATGGGATCTTTAATCAGATACATATGTTAACATGGTATTTACAACACTAATACGAACAAACATTTTGTTAAGTTCGATGTTATACAGATAAGCATAAATAGTCAATTTGATTATTTGAAGCGCAAGGCCAAATAGGGAGAGCAAATTTAGTTCTGAGAACCAATAAGATTAAGAAGATTCAATATCGAGATATTAGAATAGTAGTAATGTCTACAATACTATTAGATTGTTCAATATATTAAGTATTTCTTATATACAAGGTAATATGGTTAACCGAGTAATGTAACTCTCTTTCATTTATGGAGTAAGTATATGTTTATATTTTTATCTCATTGTGATTTCCTAAGAGCTTCATAAATTTGTACAATTCGGTTTAAACTAGAAAGTAACAATATTTGAGGTCCTTTATTTTCAATTTTCAATGTACCAAAGATATGTGTAACTTAACCCAATAATTGTAATCATAACTATGTCAAAAATGATATATGTATCGCCACAATTGTGTATAACTGTATATCCAACAAAAGTATAGAAGTAAAAGCATGATAATAAAGATTTGTTCACGAGGAAAACATCTAATTGACAAAATCCTTGTATCAACTATAATCCTGTAATCTGCCGCATGAACAAAACCCATTAAAATAAAGTCACAAATACAATATTACCACATACAAATCAGTTGAGAATTCCCTGCATCAACTATATCATATGCCCCTGTAATTTGCCACCAATTTCTTATATTCGTCATCATTAAGAAATTTCTTGCGTATCCACTTCTAAAAGGTTACATAAAAACTTTGTTTTTCTTGTCAGCAATGGTCATAAATTGTGTTTTTCAATACATTTAAAAGACTTCAAACCACTATGAAACTTACCGCTTTTAACCTAATGATTTTTTTCCAGTTTGTTCCAACAATTTCTAAGGCCTTCTTCCTAAAGCTTCCATCTATCTAAAAATTATGTTATAATATAATATGATATTATCAAAAGATATTATTCTGGCTTATGCGAAATGATAAATATACAAATCGATGGATGATTGTTTTTCACAGTTTTTTCTTGATGAACTTTAAACTTTTGGGCAGTAACTTTAAGCTCATCATAAAACTCGTATTGGTTGTATACACATATCCTCAGTTTTTCGCTTTGCAAAATATTTAGACAAACTTTCAATGCAAAAATATTAGCCAAACTCTTATGGATATATTCCCTTCATGAATATGAATGGTGAATCACCGATCCTAATAATGTGCGTCGTGAACTTTAAAGGTATGGAATTAAATCACCGGTGTTCAATACACCAACCTTGATTTTATAATATGTCATAAATAAATCATGACTTCTATTTTTTTATCAAAAATGCTTGATACCACGCTCTAGTTAATCGTTGTTTGCTCGTATTCCTACGTGTCTAGTATGAGTAGGATATGTGTAAGACAAGTCATCTGCTGGGCCAGGGAGAAATAAATATCTCACGTGATTAATTTCTCTTTTATTTCTCTCTGACTTACTTTTTTCTTTTTCTGTCTGATTGAAGAACACAAAATCATTAATGGAGATTTGAAATGGTGGTCATATCTCAACAATTATAAAGGCAAGAACTTCTTAAGCAACTTAACCAAAAAAAACTTACAAGCCATAGTTATTTCCTTTCATAATTTTTTTTACTTTCTTGAAATAAAACCCATCAAAATCATTACCTAGTCGATTTTGGGATGGTAATTCTTATCCTTCATCAAGATACTTTTAGGTTGGATCTACTACTCCTCTCATGTTATTATGATCTTTGGTGGGAGAGAAATGAATAATTTTGTGATAGAGAAGAAGAGACATTATGCAACTCTTAAGAAATTGATTCCAAATTTTCATAATTTTTTTGGATATTCTTTTCATTACTGTCATACTATTCTCTTCTTGTTTATTGTCACTCTAGTTTCTCTGCAATCAAAATGCTCATACGAGTCTACGAATGTTTAGCGATAACAGTATAGTGTAATTGATAATTCGTTCCTTGGAGAGTTTTCTTCAATTTTAATGACCAAGTCTGCCTTTTCGTTCACTAGGATGTTATAAGTACTAGACAATCAACCGAAAATCAATGACAAAATTAAACAACACAATTTTAGAATGAAGGAAATTGTATGATATACAATAACATAATAAAAATTCACAACCATCTAATTTTCAAAATAGAAGCGCAGTTGTACATTGCTCCATTTCAGTTTCCAATTCTTACCACCTGATTACTTTCACTAATGGTATGCAGTTTTATCTGTTCTTCTTTCTACTTAGTGTTAGCTACTTCAGCACTAAATCTCTGAGCACCTTTTGTTGTCTGCGCAAAGCATTTTACGCAGTAACAAACCAAATTGAATTAGCAATTAGGACAATTGTTAGTAACTTTGTATATGTAGAGTAAATAATATTTAGAACACCACAAACAGCACACAAAATAAATACCATAGTTATAACAAAATGATATGATAGTTCACAGTCTAAATTCATAACATATTGTACAATATAATATTTTTCCCTTTCAATTAAATTAGTGAAGTCAAAATTTTGTAGCTGAAAGAATAATGTAATTTTGAAGCATCTTAAACACAATAATCAAATGAGACAATAAGGACCACCAATTTAAATCCCTAAACAATTTATACAAACCCAAATACAAATTTCAAGAACCAATATTCTATGAAAACTCAAACCTTAAAATCCATTTCAAATTAATCAAAACACAAACAATCTTAAATGAAATTAAACTCAACAGTTGAAGAGAAGGATTATATATGATGATTATTACCCGAAGTGGAGAGAAGGCGATCAACTTCGGAATAAATAACAATAAGATGAAGAAATTAAACACCCTTTTTTTATTAGTGTTTAGATTATTGAAATCCTAGATATTTAAAATTATTGTTGCTATGAAACCCAGATGCGAAGATGGAAGAAACAAAAGTTGCAGAGAGTTTTCGTTAATGAAAAATACTCTTTTTATTTCTCTCTCTTAAAATTGATACGTGGAATGAATAATATCCGAATCGCCTGGCCACATCACGTACCCAGCTCAGCGTGCGTGAAAGTCGCGAGTAAGGAGCGATGCGCCTAGCGTGACCGTTTGTATGTTAAAGTACGCAAACCCTTTATGTTTTCGAACACACGGTAAGGAAGGATGCATAAACACAATAATAAGGTCCCTAATTACAATATTTAAGAAACCCCTACAAGCTTCTAGGAGTCTTAATGATTTTGGAATCAAGAGAAACTCTAATAGGAAAAATATATAAAAAAAATCATAGATGGAAAAATAAATAAATATTGAAATAAGTTATCGATTTCAAAACTAATATCTTTTGGTTTCTGACGGGTTAAACCAGTTGACCTAAACCAGGATTCATCTGGAGTAATTTTTTAATCATTTATGGTATTCCGGTTGGTCAAATATTTTATTGCATCAACTTCGCCATTCTGAATAGCAGATTGTGCAGTTTCAAAGTTAGATGCAAAGTTGACATAATACACAACTTTAATCTCATCAATTGATACAACAAACATTGATTTACTAGTTATATCATATACACTTACAAAATACTCAAACCACCTATTGAAGACCATGTACCTTATATTAGCAACTTTAGTAGCGAATCTTAAATTTTGTGCCGAAATCCGTTGTATGCTTCACTGATGATGTATGTCTTCGACATCAATACAACTTGTTAATGTTATAGTATACTTACATTATGTCTCTAACATTGATAATCCTATGAGCACGACGGGATCTGCTCATATAAAACAGATTTTATGTCACATGATAAAGATTTTATGGCACGTGGTCATTGATATTTGGGTTGAAATATAGATTTTCAGGACTAGACAGATTTTTTGTTATGTTACATATGTTAGGTTACAATGTAATTGTTGTTTCCCGAGGAAGATTCTAAATTATGGTTTACATTTCAAGTAATATGGCGACATTTAAGCCATGAATCAGATTATGAGTAACTTTACCAAGTTTTGGGTTATTGATAAAAAAAAATGGACCATGAGGAATGTTGTGATTTGCTTTGCAATTTATTATTATTATTATAATAGGGATTCTAAGCAATGTTTTGGGTTTATCAAACAAAATTGTGTTACAATGACATATTTTGGGGCGCCCGTCATAGATTTTAGGTCACATAAGGACTTTGGTTCAACCATTGATATTGGGTTAATTAGCAAAGTTTAACAAATTTTGGTTGAAGGTGCAGATTTTGGGTCATGGAGTAAATTTATAATCACGATAAAAAATTTCAGGGTGGCAATCAGATTTACCATGTTAAGTTTGAATGTTTTGACCACACTTGTATGATTTGGATTCACATAATAGGGGTGACACATGCCTGTCAAATTCGAAAACCATCCCTTTTTTCATACTCCCAATTCGAATCCACAAATTTTCTTTTGAATTAAACGCATCGATGCAACCATCTAATGAATCAAGTTGTACCTAATTGTGCTTCAATCTTAAACTCTTGCTCAATAAAGTGTGCACCAACAATCTCACAGAATGGTCAAATCTAGACTTTTCTTCTTTTCTCAATCTTTTCATGCACCCCATAATGCATTTGATGTTCATTATATAACTCTATTGCTTACTGATTTACGAAGCCGATATACATATTTATGTAACTACCGAATGACCAAAAATCATGCATAATCATTTGCACAAGCCTAGCTTTGACAAAAGATGTCTTAGAGAAATTGCCGTAAACTACCCATGATGCCTCCAACGTCTTTACTTTATGCAATACAATCCCTCGTGTTGTTACATCTATCCAAGGTGATTGAAGACCTTTCATTGTAGTTGAAATATATTTATTACCCAACATATCTTATCATCAATCGATGTGTGTAAATCCCTGAATTATTCTTAATCACCTCCTTGGAACGTTTTTCATATTACTCAATGATGGAAGTTTGAACTGACCACAACATGATATTTACTTTCTAGGACACTCGTGATAGACTACATGCATGCCAATAACCGTCTCTAATTGCTATGGATGATTCAAGTGTTGTATGTCTTTCTTGGCCAAATAATTCACTAAAGTGACGCATTTGGTAGTGTATAAGCCTTGTTTCCATTTTCTAGGCACCCTGAGCACATTGGCCATCTCATGACCAATCTCATGTCCTTTCTTCCTCCGTCAGCTGGGAATATTCGAGTTCTTAGACGTGCAACCTTGTACCAAAATGTTGCACTTGTTATCAACAACATTTTTGCTTTAGCTATGTAGCTTCAATCGTTGCTACTGTTTCATGAATTAACACCTATCAATGTCTAGACTATTATTTTATTTTTTCTTGAAGCATGAAATTTATTAAACTACTAAAAGGTTATTACAAGAGGGTATGTGATACTGATGTAGACGAGCACGCCTTAGCCTATTTGGAGGCAAAAGACCCTACTCTTGTGAAATAGCCTAGAGGGTATCTATTTTGATGCGAAACGGCCCAATAATTATGACAAGGGGTATATGACCACCTTGGTCTTATAAATTTAGCCATATTCCATTGTCTAGGGGTTCTAAAACCCGTTTTTGCCGTTTTAGGAAAGTTTTGTTTAGCTAATAATTCGTTAGGATTTCGTTTGAGTCGCCGTTTGTGGACCGTAGTTTCTTTTCATAAGTGTTTTCATTATTCAAGAAAATATCAAATTTGCCAACGATAGCAAATTTCGAGTGTTAGTTGGTTTTGGGTTGTTTTCATCATCTCTTGACGCACAAGTTAGGGTTTTTTTCCCAAGTCTATTTAAGAGTCTTTTAGTTATTGTGTTAGACAATTGAATTTGATTAATATAATTATTTTGTTGAACTTGTTCAAGTTTAATTCTGATTTTTATTTATAGTTGGAAAACCGAGGTCTAAATAATTATCTTTGTTCATAGTCGTTATTCCTAGGAATAATTCAAGGTCTGAACAAACTATCCATTTTCTTTCTTGTTAATAATATCCGCTGCACTAGATATCCAGAGATTTCATCAATTACAGTTGGAGTGGTATGCCACGGATCTACGTTAACATGACAATGAAGCAGAATGTGAGCAGCAGTCTCCGAAATGGAACTGCAGTTGGGATAGATGTTGGAATTGGTGAGGTGGATATGAATGGGGTTGCCGAGTATCCATAGGTCTTCGACGAACACTTTCCAAAAAAAAATTGTACTTTTGATGGACATGGCTGTGCCCATATGAACTTGATTGTTGGTAGTGAATTCAATGCAATTAATCTGAGATGCTAGTCAGACCTTTATATCATGATATTGTGTAGTACTGCACGAACAATATTTGTCTACCTTCTTGTTTTCCGGCTTGATCCATAACTTCAAACCGAGTCTTTAGCTTTGGTTGTGGCTTGAAGTAGTATCCAATCTCCGGCCTTGAAGGATTTATTGCTAAAAATGAAATAAAGATACAAGCGGAATTGTGGACTCAAACTAGACTAAACTAAAGTATCAAAAAAAAAAAAACTGCTTAAAAAGTCAAGTTCAACGAAACTGAGGAGAACCGTCTATTATACACTATTACGAATTAAAGTAGAACAAATGTGGGGCTGAGAATATAGGCTAAAGTTAACAAGACTGTGGATCAGTCTGCCGGCCAAAAAAACACATTGATTAAGATTCTTTTACAGATATCCTCAAGAGTTTTGTTGTGGTTGTTGTGATTCTTGTTGACGTTCAGGTTTCCAAATAGCACAGTGAGAAACCATATGAAAGTCCTAGATGATGAAAAATGCTGTCGAGGTTGAAGCATGCTCGAGAAGCAGTCACCATTACTACTTAGCAATTAGTCCATATAGTTCTCCCTTCCCTATCCTAGTCGAACAGGATGATGGAAAAAGATAAGGTAGCCCATGCAACCCCAGCAAAATCAAAATGAAGTTCTCCTTTCCAATGTATGTGTACCAAAAATGTAAAGGTCGAAGAGAACTGTATGAGTACGAAAAGAATTTGCAGAAATTGCAGGGGCCGTGTTCTCTACATCTGCTTGGCTAAGCGGTCTGGTAGGCCATGGACTCAAAAGTAACTTCACACACTACCACAGGATAACGTCAAATGAAAGACGATAACTTTCTATCAAGCCGCAGCGGACCCACTAAATTAGCTAAATTAGGGGTGAATTTTTGGCGCTCTAAAACCAGAGCCAATTTGTCGCACTCGATTCCCTCCCTGAACTAAGAAGATCAAAAGAGGATAAGGTTCAGAAACCAATCCATTTTTTCCCGTCGAAGTTCTGATCAGGATATAAGGTTAATCGTCTTCTCTGAACCCTTCTCCTGCTCCAGGTATGAATTAGTAGTGTTTCTTTTTTGATATTCATATCTTTCAGCTTCTTCTATTGCAGGTCACATGTTAGTAGTAAGGGATTGATCAAATTAAAGCCATTGGACATTGGTAATTGAATAAATCATGTAGAATGATAGGATGAGGAGGGGAAAAAATGAATATTCTGGGTCAGAAATCCAAATATAATCGAGATTAAGAAACTAATTGAATCTAGGACAAGCCATAGAATAGGTTTGTCACAAATTAAGTAGGAAGCTTGGGATTCATCTGTAGCACAAGTTTTTGATCAATGGAATGGTGATTAGTCTTTGGGATTAGTCAATTGGAATCTAGAAGTTACTTATTTTTTTCATTAGCTATTTGTTGGATGTGGTGCTGAATATTATCGTCATCCATTGATAGGGATCATGTAGTTTTGATAATGTCTCGTTATGAACCTTTTAGAATTAGATGGAGCTTTGATCAATGCACAGGTTTTAGTGTATTCAGATCTAATTCTCTTTGACATTTCGTCAGTTTTATGCTTATTTTTCATACGTTATAATAAATTTTTTTAATTTTTTTTGAACATTTGATGGGCTAACATTTAACATTTTAGTTTGGGTTCTGATTTCTATTTTATCTTTCGAAGTTTGGAGACCTTTAGCTATAGATTGAGTGAGACCTTTAGTTATGGACTTTTATGCTGGTCAGGGTTATTATTTATGAGTTTCTATTTTCTTTATGCATGAGCTGGTTTTTCTTTTTCTTGTTTGAATTAATGATTATATTGAGTTCAGGAAGAATTCTTTTATGAATTAATCTCTATTAATTCGGGTGATTGATCAGTTAGGGCTTCATTTGTTGTCAGGAATTGTAAGTGCACAAGCTGAAGATTTTCAGTAGAGAACAAAGAAAGAACCAGAAAAGGCCATGGGAGAGAAAGAAATACAGATAACTACAGACAAGGAGGTAATGAGAAAATGGTCAAGATCCATGAGAGTTCAAGGCAAAACAATAGGTTTAGTACCTACAATGGGTTACCTTCATGAAGGTCACCTTTCCCTTATCAAAGAAGCACAAAAGCAAGCACAACTCATTGTTGTCTCAATTTATGTCAACCCATCTCAATTTTCCCCTTCTGAAGATCTTACAACATACCCTTCTGATTTTCATGGTGATATTCAGAAGCTTAAGTCGATTCCTGGTGCTGGAGTTGATGTTGTATTCCACCCTCAAAATCTGTACGATTATGGAGAGTTCATTGATAGTTGTACTAATAAAGAAGAGAAGGATAAAGGAGTGGATTCTTGTATTGGCGGAGAAGGAAAATTAGGGCACGAGACATGGGTGAGAGTTGAGAGATTGGAGAAGGGAATGTGTGGAAAAAGTAGGCCTATTTTTTTCAGAGGTGTTGCTACTATTGTTACTAAGTTGTTCAATATAGTTGAGCCTGATGTTGCTGTCTTTGGCAAGAAAGATTATCAGCAGTGGCGAATTATTTGTCGAATGGTTTGTCTTTCTTCTTCTCATTTACTTATTTTAACTATGTTATGTTTCGGGTTATTTTCTTAAGGATCACTGTTTTTTCTTCCAGTATATATGATTATACATGTTCTAAGTAATTACTAATTATATATGGATCACAAGATCAAAATTGTGCTTTACCTTATTTTCAAGAGATGAAGATGTAATAATTCTTTTGTAAAATTAAACAACTTTGCAGGAAACGCTTTCGTTTCATATGGAAATCCTATAAAACAACATACTCACCTAATGTGAGAAATTAAATCTTTTCTATATGATTGTATAAGCGTATTCAGTTGCTTCACTTGTTTAACCAATTCCTCTCAGGTACGGGACCTCGACTTTTCCATTGAGATAGTTGGTTGTGATATTATGCGTGATGCTGATGGCCTCGCGATGAGCTCGCGCAATGTGAAACTCTCGCCTGATGAGCGGGAAAAGGTTAGTCTTGACATACTTAATCATTTTCTGTTTGTTCCTCTGATTCTGTCGTGAAACTTGCAGCAAGTAAGAATACTCATATTGTTCAAAATCAACTCTGGAATCAAAATGGTTCACATATTCAAATTGTCGGTAATGTGCCCAATTATGTTCATTTGTGTGTAGGCCTTATCTATCAGCAGATCACTCTCAAGAGCTAAATCTGCTGCAGAGAATGGTCAAATTTCATGTACAGAATTGAGAAACTCGGTAATCCAAGCAATTCTTGAAGCTGGAGGGAAAGTTGATTATGCTGAGGTAAGATCTTGGTTACTCTTTTCACTATCTTGTTATCACCTTTTCTTGTAGCTTTTGTATAAGAGGAGAAGGGAAAAAACATCACATTTTCTTGTACACAGAAGTTTCTTATTACGTATATTCCTTGATGTTTGAGATTAAACTCAAGAAGATACTTAAGATACTGGGTCCTACCTGCGGAACATTGACCTTCACATTTGCATTATTTATGTGGCTCAGGAAGCCTACTAATGGCCTATGATTTGTGTTTCATTTTATTGTCTCCTCGAAGCTTTTGTAGTTTTAACTCCAGTAATCCCAATGGATTGCTTTGTTGGTGGGGCATATTATTGCCAACTGAACATGCAATGTAAATGTATGCATTTAAACTTCTTGCAAAAAGGTTGAATAAAACTTACGAGTCAATTTCAGATGCCTCGACTCATCACCTTGATCTAAATAAGAATGTGTTTTCTTCACACCCAGAAATACCAGATCGATGTATAGAAGACTGCTGTTTTCTCCTCGTCTTCTTTCATTATTATCTCATCTTATTTTAATCAGGAGATCTAGTTATTGGTCATATACTGAACATGATATTTATATGCAGATTGTGGACCAGGAGTGTTTGGAAGCAATGGAAAAAATAAATTGTCCAGTCGTGTTTTGCGTTGCTGCCTGGTTTGGGAAGGTTAGACTTATAGACAACATTGAAATCAATCACTGATCAACCGTAGCCTGTCTAATATCTGGATTCTGATTATAAAAAGATGGAACCTTAAGTAAGTTTATGTTAGTTTTTTGCGTGTACCAAACTAGCATCTCGGATTGTAATAATGATCCCTTAACTGTTATACAAAATTGCATTTTGAGGCCAATTCTTTATATGTTGCTCCTTTTCTTCAATTTTGTTAATACTGCAATCTTGATTTTTAACCAAGCAAAGGAACGGGAATGCAGTTCAGTTTCTGAAGGGTCATACCAAATACTGAATAAACAAGTAGGATCTTTTATCTTATTTGACACTGACAAAATACTGAACACCCAGATGTAGTGGGTGTGGTCTGCGGACTGCGGCTACTATTAGTTGTTATTTGAACTGTTGTCTCACATATATCTAATTTGAACTGTTGCCTGGGAGGTTCATCTTCCATAAAATTGGCGAATAATTAGAAGGCACGGAAAGAATTGCTGTTGTTGTCTTTCCGGAATGATGTGCTAGGAATTAGGATCTTACAAAATCTAGAAATCATGAAATGATATGGTTGCTGTAACTTTATCATTCTATTTCTTTACTTCTCATTGTTAGTTATTGTTTAATTTCCTCCTACTCCTAAGGATTTTCTGGGATGAATAGAACTTTGAATACGTCTACTACAAGATCTTTTAATTATAATAAACTTCTTGATTATGCCCCCAGAAGTTATTCTTATCGCACTAGCGGTGAAGATGACGTGGTCGATGCTTTAGATCATGAATTTGTAGTAAAAACAGAGTTAGAAAGAGAATCTGTTGAGTATTGGGTTAAATTGCTACAAGAGAAGGTTAATAATCTCGAGAAAGAGATTGGGAGTTTAATGTGGCAGTTACAGACCATACGGTGCCATCTGCTAGAGAAGCACCTGAGCAGGAGAAATCAATGTTGGAAGAGGATGTTAAATGCTTTTGTTGTTGTCTTATTGAGAATCCGGGCAGAATTGAAATTGTAGACTAAGGATTAGAAGAACCAGAGAGAGAATTGGATGCCAAGTTTCAAGAAAGTCGTAGGATTGCGGCTAAAAATTGAAGATTATTGGAGCACGGACTCTTTATTGCTAGTGTGTGAGATGCAGATAGGATGAAAAAGGAGTCGCAAGCTGTTGAGAGGGATATTACCGAGGCTGAAGCTGTAACAAACGGATGGGATCTTGACTCAAAAATCAGCCACAAGTTCAAGGAGCTTGCGAATCTTTCTGTCGAATGCAACCAGGCTATCAGGAGGTAATATTCTTATACTCTTTGACATTGTTTCCTGAGATGCGTTTCACTTGAAAATTTGCCAATAGTGAGCAGTTTTGAATGTCTTCATTGTCGAAAAGATGCAAGTTTCTCATCTCAATATGAGTTTGCTAAAATTGAGTGAAGGCTGCTAGTTGATTGTCCATGGGACCATCACTATTAGATACAACTATTAAACTAACCCAATAGGTAGCTCAACATCTTGATACTAGTTCTGTTTGTTGCATGGGTGAAAATTAGCATATCATTTTTTATTTTCTTAATATGAAAACTGAAAACACAATAGTTACATGGTTTTATCAATTTTCGCTCGTTTTTAGAATGTGATTAACAGATAGGGAAAGGAAACATTATTTAGTTGTAACTGCAGCATCTTGAAATCATCGTGCTGGTTTTGTGGATTTCCACCGTTTTTGACTAACCCAACACCTGTGGACACTTGATCGGGGAATGTACATAACAACCGAGTAATATAACACTTTTGTTGCACTCGCTCTGTTGCACATAATAATGTTTGAAGATTCTAGAATCTGCAGGTATTTCAGGTTAAGTTCCTTTTGGTTTTAGTATCAGATCTAAATGTCGAAGTTACAGGGAAAAAAAAAAACACTTTTGTATTTGGACAAGTATATATGCATGCTTACATGTCTGACTGTTTTATTTTCTTCTTCTTTTTTTGCCAATAAGCTTTACTCTATGCCAACTGTATGTTCGGTAAAAGGCAGTATACGGCAGCGCCAAAGTGAAGGTCATATAACCTATTACTGGTTTCGCTTGGAGATCGAACAATACTCAAAGTTGCGACGAGGATCAATTTTCTGTGGAAGGAATATAACCTTTTTTTTCTTTTCTTTTTTGAAGGAATATGTTTGTTCAGTTTCTTGCACTCAAACAAAATTTGAACTGCCTGTTCTGTACTGCTGCTTCTGTGGTCTGTGTTCTATGACTTTTTGGCAATTTGCCACCTGATTGTCTCTTATTACATGAACACTGGGTTGAAATGTAGTGGTCATTCTTGGGAAGTATCCAAGTTGTGTAAAATAGTTTGTAAAGAATTATCATTCGAAAGTTTAACCATTTACACATTAATTCTGGTTATGGACGGCAATGCTTTGTGCCCCCAAATTCCTTAACCAATTACACATTAATTCTGGTTATGGACGGCAATGCTTTGTGCCCCCAAATTCCTCCCCTAGTTTTTCACCAACACTCACAAAACACACTATGGAGATGGTCTAGCAGTGTTTGCATATATAAGAAGCTGTTCCATACTTTCTTTGGGAACAGGTGTAATAATTAGTATCCAAGGAACACCCTAATTTTATCGGGGTGTCTTAAAAGTGGAATGTGCTTAGCCCTCACGTAATAGCCTGTTTGGATGTCACTCCAAAAGTTGTTTTTTTGACTTCTGAAAGGAAAAAAATTCAGAAGTTAATATGGGTATACAGTTTCAGAATGACTACTAGAAGCACATAAATTAACTTTTTGTGAAGCAAAAACATTTTGTTTTTGACTTATGCTTTTAATTTCTACTTCTAGAGAAGCAGAAACATTTCTGTTTCTGGTATCCAAACAGGCTATTAAGTAAACATAAACAGACTCTCATGTAATATTTGATGCATCAGATCTTTGTTCAACCTCTATCAGGCAAGCAGCATATTTTAGCAAGATCTTTGTGATCAGGTAGTTGTCACTTGGCTGCCCATTTTATCTTCTTTTTTCTTTCTTTTTTAATAGAAAACTTAGGCTTTAGAAAAAGACCTAAGAGGGATACACAAGAGAGTTAGTGGCCAAGGATCCACTACTCCCCCTAATAGAGTTCTTACATAACAAAGTCAAATTAAAGGAGTCCAAGTTTTGTAGTCTATGAATAACTTTCAGACCAACTAAAACACAAGAAATAAATTGAAGTCCTGGATTTGTTCCATAATGCTCCTTCCGCCTAATGCTTTCATGATAGCTGAGATGAAAACGACTTTGGACCGCAGTATGGTATAGAGTGTTAAAACGAATTAAGATATCCATTGATTCGACTTGAATTCTAAGTTGGTGTGCTGCCAGTTTTGAGCCCATGTGAAAGCTAAATCAGCTCCCCTCGTTTCTCCTTCGGCTCCAAAGTATCCTGGATATCCTCTAGTCCCAATGATGTTTCCTGCAAAATCCAGAGCAGTAAGAGCTGTGAAATAGTTCAGAGTTTCTGGGTCCTATAGGGTATATATTTTGATAGTTACACCAAAATGACCACTACTATGAGGGTCCAGGGGGATAAAGGTTGGTTAATATTCCTTAAACCATCTTCATAATGTATAAGAGAGTTTAGGATGTGGTTCTGTTTATGGTGGATTCTGTCATGGTTGCACAGGTGTTGTTGTATACTGGTGGGGTTCGTCTGGCATTTAGTGGAGTGTGATCAAAGATAAAATCACATCTTGCCTTCCAGATGTACCAACAAGCAGTTGCAAAGATATTGCTGCTAGAGTTATTATTTCCAGGCCTGAACCAAGAATTTAGCCAATCCACAAAGTCAGTGGTATGATCAAATATCCCATGATTTGGACCAAGCAAGAGGGTCCAAACCGGGGTAGTTGCAAGGCAATTACAACAAATGAGTTAAAGTTTCCTCTCCAGAATGGCAAAGCTGACATATTGGATCAATGTAATGCAGTATGCTAGCTGTTTTAGCATTAGTGGGGAGAATCCCATGTGCACATTTCCAGATAAAGATCTGGATGACAGGAGCAATGTCCATTTTCCATAAAGCTTTCCAGTTAGAGCTGCACATAGGTCGGGTGGGTCGGTTTTCAGCTAATACCAACTACCAACTCAACTATAACGGGTTTTTATTTTCATAACCAACCCTTCCCGGCCAAATATCGGGCGGGTTTTTGACCTGTCCGTTATGGGCCGTTGGTTTCGGGCTTAAACCCGCTTCAGGTTGTAGCCAAAAAAAATTGTACCTGCCACAGTTACCCGGCAAGACTAGTTCAATATTTCCTGCAAGTTTTTCACCTGTAGTGTTGATTTCGATTGTTTTTGGATAGATTAAGTGTTGATATCGATTGTTGTTGGACTTTTGGTGAAGATTCGAAGTAGTTGTTGTTGATGAGTAGTTTTTATCTACTACTAGGTGAAGAAGTAGTTGTCGTTGGTGAAGAAGAATAACTGAGGAGGAAGAAGAAGAACAGGAACAACCGAACAGAGAGGAAGAGAGTGGAGAAAGAGGTCGGTTAGTCCTTATCTACTACTATGGTTTCAATTAATGGAGGGATAGGATTAGTTTCTATCAATGGTCTATATTTACTGGGTTTTTCGGGTGGGTTCGGGCGGGTTTCTCTAATAACCAACTACCAACCCAACTATAGCGGGTTTTTATATTCATAACCAACTATCAACCCACTACGGGCGGGTTCGGTTTAAAACCCACGGGTTTAGCGGGTACGGGCGGGTTCGGGTAAGTCGGGCGGGTGTTGTGCAGCTCTATTTCCAGTTGTTGGTTTGGAGATCATTTCTGTAGAGTCTGTCCATCGTAGCTTTGTAAAGAGATTTTACACTGAATTTTCCAGTGTCAGTGAGATTCCAAACAATTTTGTCTTCCTCCCCTAGGTGAATAGGGGCATGAAGGATGGATTGAGCAGAATGGTTGTTGAAGTAAGTATTTATCAGGACAACATCCCATTTACCACTTGGGAGGATAATATGCTCAACCCTGACTATCTCAGAAGGACAATTAGCAGGTTTAGGGATGATATCTTTAATAGTAGGAATCCAGATGTGTTCGCAGATATTGATATTCTTGCCATTTCCAATTCTCCAAGAGCTGTGATCCTGTATATTGTTGATGCCTTCTAGGATGCCTTTCCAAATCCAGGAGTCTCCATCTTTGGGCTTAATATCCATGTTCAGAACATTTCTTCCCGTGAGATACTTAGCATCCATTAGCTGGTACCAAAGAGAATCTTTGTCAGTTTCAAGTCTCCATCCAATTTTAGTAATCATGGAGTTGTTGAAGTGTTTTATATTCATGAAGCCTAGGCCTCCCATATCCTTTGGTTTGCAGACAGCAGTGCAAGCTTTGGGATAGTAACCTGAAGGATTGTCTATGGATTTGCCCTAAAATAAATCTCTTTGCAGCTTGTTCAGATCTTGACAAGTTTGTTTAGGCAACTTGAAGCAGTTCATTTGGTATGTGTTGGCAGTTGATGTGACAAAGTTGATGACGACATGCCTTCCAGCTGGGTTAAGAAGAGTATTTTTCCAGCTGGATAATCTGAGCTTGAGTTTATCCACTCCAGGTTTGAAAGATTTGGTATTGCTCCTATGAGTGAAGAGTGGTGAGCTAAGATACTTTTCATTAGTCAGCAGGACTTGAACACCCAAAGCATCACTGATAATGGGGATTAGATTAGGGTCAGTGTTATTGCTGACAAATACACCATATTTGCTGAAATTGATGAGCTGACCAGAGGAGTCACCAAACATTTTAAGAATGTCCATTAGATTTTGACTTTCTATCTTGTTAGCTTTGCAGAATACCATGCAGTCATCATTAAAGAGAAGATGATTGATAGTGGGTGCTCTCTTGCAGACCTTAATACCAGTGATGAGGACAATCTCCTCAGCTTGGATGAGAGTCCTAAAAAGATCTTCCATGCAGAATAAGAAGAGATAAGGGGACAAAGGATCCCCTTGTCTGAGCCCCCTTGTATGTTTTAAGAACTTATCAGGGGAGCCATTTATGAGAACAACAGAGGTGGAGGTAGAAATGCACTGATAGATTTTTTCACACCATTGATCATTGAATCCAATTTGTTTCATGATGGAAAGTAAGAAGCTCCAGTCAACTCTGTCAAAGGCTTTGGCCATATCATTTTTTATTCTCATACTAGCATTGTTACCTTTCTTTCCTCTTTTGGTTCTCATAGAATGAATGATCTCATGGGACATGGTAATGTTGTCAGTAATTTGTCTGCCAGGAATGAAAGCAGATTGGTAAGGGGAGATGATCTTAGTTAGGTAAGGCTTATTTCTTTGGGAAATGGGTTCGGAGACAATTTTGTAGGTGGTGTTACAGAGACTTATTGGCCTGAAATGGCTTGGAGAGGAATGATTATCAGTTTTGGGTATAAGGGATATAAAGGTAGAGTTCATTTCTTTTAGCATGTGCCCAGAGGTGAAGAAGTTTTGGACCATTTTGCTGACATCCTCTTCTAGAATGTCCCAATTGGCTTGGAAGAAATTGGGAGGGAAGCCATCGGGGCCAGGGGCTGAACAAAATGGATTTAACTTCTTGGGTATCAGTGATTTTATTTAGGATGAGGTTATCCTGGTGGGTGATGGTAGTTGGAATGAGATAAATGATATCAGGGTTTATATTAATAAGATCAGCGGTTTCCATGTTGGAGAAGTGGTTGGTGAAGCAACTTGTAACCTCCTGAGGGTCATGTATCCAAACAACTTTATCATCTTGTATAGAGTTTATCTTGTTCCTTTTAGTTCTGCATTTATAAGATCTATGGAAGTAGCTTGTGTTCTTGTCCCACAACTTGATAAGTTGATCCCTGCTTTTAGTCTTACATAACTTTTCTTCAATATCTAACCAGTCATTGAGAACCTGTCTTGCATTCCTTATAGTTTGCCTTATGTCCATTCTGAAGTAGTTGTTGTGTAGCCAGTGCAGGTGTACTGCTTTCATTCTTCAATATTGGTTTTGATGTTGCCATAGACTTCTTTGTTCCATGTTCTAATTTTGAGTTATATATCCTTGAGTTTTCTGGCAATGAGGAAAGCAATAGATCCAGAGAGAGTCTTATTCCAACATTCAGCTATAATTTTCTTGCAGTCATCATGTTCTAACCAAGGCCCAAAGAACTTGAAAGGAATACCACCATTTTCCCAGTGAGGATTGGAGTTTAGTAATATAGGATGATGATCAGACCCTATAGCCAGCATATTAGATATGGTGGTATTGGGGTACAAGAGGAACCAATCATCATTATAAATTCCTCTATCTAGCCTTTGCTCAGTCAGAGCAGAGCCAGTTCTTTTATTAGACCAAGTTAAAGGACAACCAGTGAACCATATGTCCACCATGTCCAACTCAAGAATTTCGTTATTAAAGAAATTAGCCTCAATGGTGTCAATAGGATGAGTACTGAATTTTTCAGAACCATGAAGGATGAAATTGAAGTCTCCTATAATCAGCCAAGGAAGTTGATTAATTGAGGCAGTGTTTTCAATCATTTTCCATTAAATAAGTTTTTTTGATTAATTCATAAGGGCTACCATAATAGCCAGTGAATAGCCAAGGGGGATATTAGCAGGGCTGACTATAGCATTGATATGGTGAAGGGAGAAATCTATAACCTCAACATTTAGGTTACTTTTCCATATCAATGCTAAGCCTCCAGCTGTGCCACTTCCCCCCCTGGTTCAACAAACCATAAATTACTGACATTTATTTCTTTCATGATCTTTTGGATGGGATCTTTTTTTTTTTTAGTTTCAGAAAGGAAGATGATGTCAGGATTTAATTTTTTCAGCATGTCATTAAGGTGCCTCTTAGCATCTTTTGTACCCAAGCCTTGGCAATTTCATGCTAGGGATGAAATTTTTTTTCCAAAAATAGGAGACAATTGGATACTTGGAAGTTGATCTTCTAGCAATATGGTCATAAAATAGATATGTGTGAATTGTGCAAGATGGTAAGTTATTGGTGTTAGTGATACTAGTTAGACAAACAATCATGTTGAAGTAAGCATTAAGAGTAGTTAACAGAAACATAGTAAATAGTACCTTGCATTCAAGAATGTTGCCCTCCAAAGTACCATTAACCAGGCTTTGAGTTGGAGCTGTTTGGTAATCTGTCATGGGTGTGTCTAAGTTTTTGAATCTTTTGGCCTTGTCAGCATTAATGATATTCATAGTTCCTTCATCCGCACTGCTGGTAGGCTTCTTTCTTTTGGGTTCCACAATGCTAGAAGCAGCAAGATGTTCAAACTGAGGTTCAAAGTGGTGATCCTTTTTCTTAGCTTTCCAGGCCTTTTTTTTTTTTCTTGGCTATTTCAATGTCCATTTTAGCTTTAATCTGGGTTAAAGTGGGTAAGGAATTAAAGGAAAAAGGTTTTGGAGGAGGAGAGATTGGAAATATGTTTGTATTTAAAGTTTGAGTTGGGTTAGTAGAGGGTTTGGGTCCTTGAGCTCTTGCAGTAGCTTTCATGTTTGGTTGTTTTTTCTTATAGGTGTTAAGGAATTTTTTGGCCATTTTCATCTTTCTGTTTCTAATTTGGCAAGCAATGACATCAGGGTGTTGAGGGGTTTCAGTACTGCCAGTTTGAAGAAGTTGAGCTCCAAAGATGAGTAGATCATTGGATGAGGTGGCTAGATTAGCAAAAACACTTTCCAGCTCCAACTTCTTAGCATGTTTCATTTTGACTTCAAATTCCATTGCAGCATCTTTGTCAGCGTATGTGCTGTGGATTATAGCTTTGCCAGCAAGAACACTTTTTTGTTTCTGAGTTAGAGGTGAGTAAGGGGGCTTGCTTGGCATGGTAGTGGTATAGGTTATAGTTGGTAGAAGAGGACAGAGAGGGCTTGGGTGGTCAAGAATTCTGAAAACTTTGTAGAATTTGATACCATTGAGAGCATAGGAAAATTCCAACCAGTGAGAGATCATAGTTGTTTCAAAAGCTTCAATCCCAAACTTGAGAGGTCTAGTGACATCAATTTTAAGCTTGACTTCCATATTCTTCTCAAACCTGTCTCTTCCATATGGTTTTCTAGCTTCTTGAAAAATTCCAGCTGGCTTCAAGATTCCTCTGATGTCAGGTATTATATGCTTAGGAATTCTCTTAATTAGTAGCCATACCATGACTTTGGAGAAAAGCTCTTCATTTATATAATCAGGGCCAGCAGTAGGGACTTAAACAAGAACCATAAGTTTTTCAAAGACTCCTCTTCTGAGTGTAGAGAAATCATCTTCATGGGTGAGCCTCAGAGTGTAAAAATTTCTTCTTTTGTTCCAGAGATCAACCTCAATCCTGCTCAGCATTTCCCAGTTGCTATTAATGAAGTTACTTATTCTTGATATTTCAAAGCAGATATTACTGCACAGCTTTCCTATGAAGCACCATTTCCAATCTAATTTTTGTTTAGGATGTATGTTTTCAAGGTTAAGAAAAACTTTTGGAAACAAATCTTCAGGCATTGCCATGGAAAATTTCATTTTGTCAACTAGGATATCAATGCTATTAGGGTTGGAGTTAGATGAGGAGGCCATGAAGAGAAGAATGAAGGGTGGGTAAAGGTTACTGTTAGTATAATAAGTGAGAAAGATATATAATTTGTTTGGGGAGGAGATAGACAGCTTTAGTTTGAAATTTGTTCACGGGTGTGGGATGGTACAAGCAAGGTTCAGTTTGGCTCAGGTCTTGTTTATTACTGCATCCAATGACTTGGTTCCAGCTAATCCCTTTTTTTAGCTTTATTCACATGTGTGGACTTTGACCTGTGCCTAGGATGTTGTCTGATGGTTAATGTTACTTGGAGAGTAGCCCTGTGATACATGTTATTGGAAAACCAAAATATGATAATAAACTGTTTTCCTGGGTCCGTGAGGTCATTGGTACTGTGAAACTCAATTGTACCAAAGTAGCAATTTTGTTGGGAAAAAAATTGGTGGATACGTACCTTAGACTTGAGATTCTTTTGTTGTTGACTTCTCCTGGTTTTCGGGATATTCGGGTATCTGGATTGAATAGGCCCATTAAGCAGAGCCACCAAAGTTACCAGATTTGGGCTCGTGTTTTCGGCATGAGCACAAGAAGGGGGATAGTTGTTGCATGTCTCATGGTGTTTAGGCATTCCAAGTGTTTCCAACCGCTTAATGTAGGTCTTTAAAATTGGTTTATAGTCATAATGATGATCGTTACAGTCTAAATACGTGACTGAAAGAAGTTGCGTCTGATTAATGTGTCGTATAGAGAGGGTGAAGAAATAATAAAGAGGGGCAGTTACTTTTGATGGTAGAAATTTGGAGTATGTTAGTCTTCCAATGAATATAAAATTCATTTTGGAGAGACAACTCTTTATTTTCTTATTCACCCTCTTCAAAGAAAAAACCCAGAGAAAGAGATCTCCTTCTATCAGAAAGAAGAAGAAGAAATGCCTCGAGTGTTTATAGTGAGGATGAAATTGTTGAGGAAACTCCAGAGATTTTGGAATAGCATACATTGAGTTAGTAAGAGGCTATTAACTATACTCTCAATTTTAATTAGCACCGGGAGAATTTACGATACAATCGAAGAGTAAAAATGGAGCAGATGTTTGATCAAGTCCCACCAGGGAATAGGAATATTGTGGTGCAACAAAGATTCAACATCCCCAATCCAACTCAGGTAATTGAACTTTTTTCGGTGACAATTGTATAACATAGTTTATTGAACTTTATCTTTAATTGAATAGTATATTGTTGGGTTTCGCAGAATCATGCGGAAAATAGAACAACAACACAAGTGGTCTTTCAGAATAGTATTTATGAAGAGGGAGGAATTAGTAGTGGTGGTAGCAAAGAAAGGGTGGTCTTTCAGAGCAGTGTGCATGAAGTTGGAAGTGGCAGTGGTACCAATAATGATGAATTGACTGTACCTGTTGATGGCCAAGGTGAAAGACCCCCACTAGCTCCAATTGCTGTAAGTCGTGAACCAGGGAAAACATGGAATGTTAATGATTGATGGGTTGTGTATGCAACTCATCCACAGCTTGGTCAGTATGTGGTTAATGAGGGGGCTGTGCTTGTTGGGGATCAATATGTTGTTACTGGAGGGGTGCGTCAAGGATTCTTTGTTAATGTAATGCCAGCACCTGTTAGAGCAGAGATTCGTAGGAATGCAGCAATCCTCATTCCTCCTCAAGTCGTAGTGTTTCCTCAACTCGATATGTTGTGTCCAGTAGTTGGCCGAATCGCAGCTGAGGTGGCCGCGGTGGCAAATGCAGGTTATGGAGGGGTGAATCCACCACACATGGGACCATAACCAGAGCCAGCAGCAGGACCAGTTCACCAGCACCAGTACAAGCACCAGGGGAGGCTGTACCTGCAAGATAAAGAAGTGGACAAAACTATCCTCCTGTTCATCCAACTAGTATACAAGATGTTCGGGCTCGCAAGGGGATGCGAAATGTTGGTCCAAGCAGCCCCAATTCTGTCTAGACAGGTAAGCTGCAAATCTTGGTACTGAGAGGTGTGAGGGGTGTCACCTTTTCGGAAACTTTGTTTATTTTGGATAATTTTCTTATTTTGGTTTGATGCTAGGAAAAGATATGTTTATGAATACTTAAACTTGAAATTAGAATGGTTGCAAGTAATTTAGAGGTTTGAGAAATCATGATTATGACCATGTGGTTGAAATTCATATGACTAGTCCAGGAAGAGAAATTTATGCAACCCCCCTGGCTGGGATTAGAATAGAACTTAGAAAGAGAGTTAGTTGGCATAGAACTTAAGAAGTAGATTGGTTGACACAAAAACAAAAACTTTAGTGAGAGTTACCTGAGCATACCTGGAATAGAAGCTCCAAAAGAGGGAAGAGAGGTTGGTAGCATTCATTGGGGAATAAATTGGGTAGGAATGTGTATGCCAGAGGGGGTTTAGCTTGAAAAGTTGAGAGGTTTGGTTTAATCGGGCCGCATGAATAATTGTAGTTGATATATGTATGAGCAAAGTTGATGGGAGTGTAGATATGAGTGACCCATTGTTGAGATTCATCTTAAATTTTGGATCTTTCAAGGGGCTTGGGTGTGGGTTTGTGAATGTGCTTACAAGTTTCAGGTGAGTTGTAATTAGTAGAGACAGAGATTTTAGATGGTGTTGATTATATTTTTCCTACTTGAGTGATCTTGTTGGTCTTGCTGAAATTGTAATTGTGAGGCTTGTCGTTTGAATGTTTGTAATGTTCTTCCTAATCTCCATTAATGTTGTTGGCTGTGATGTTAAGACAATTGCATACGCAGTGATGGTCTTGCTGGTTGATTTCCATAGAATTGCGAACTGCAAAGATTTCAGCGATTTCTGTGATTTTGTTGATATCCGATGTGACTGTGATTGCTGGGTGGCCTTCAATACAGAGTGATTGGGGTTAATCTAGGGGGATTATTGGGTTTTCATTAACGAGACTAGAGAAGAGGGTGAAATACGGTAGGAAACAAGTAGGAATCTGACCAAAACTAGTCGTTGAGGCACTACCAGATAGAGCAACGGAAACAAAAGAGAGGTCGGGGGAGAAATCAGGTGACAGGGAGAGAGAAGGAGTCGTACGAGGAGAGAGGATGCGAAAATGTATCTTGTTAGTCTCATTTTCTAAGACTCATCTAGGTACTACTTTTTATTCAGTGTCTCAAATTGGGTAAAAATTTCAATTTGGTGTCTCTCTCATTTAAGGGGGAGAGATATTTTTTTTTGATGATGGTGCTTGTCAATAAAGAAGACTTGTTTGCAACTTTGGATAAGGATGGTATTTAATGTAGTAGATCTTCTATATCTCAAATCTTTTTATGCTTGAACTGATATCCCCCTGCATTCTAGACTCTGGAGGTTTGAAACATTTTGGGCCAGCGCCTACGATCAAACGCAGTCCCTCATGTAGAAGTTTTCAACTTTGACTTCTTTTAGAAGTAACTTTTTCTTGTGAAAGGAGTGCATGCGTCAACCGGATTTCACCTTCTTTTAGATGCAAGAAACAAAAGTGCTATGCGAATCGAGCGGAAATGGGTCAACTCGGAAATAATTTCCATGCTCATTATTTCATTATCTAATGCTATGATTTCCCTTCTTCTCTTATCCCTTCCCTCTTTTCTGAACTCTGGATTCCTCCCCAGTTTCCCTTACTTTGAAATATTTTCATTTTTTTAAATTTCTATCAAGTTTGTTTTTTCAAAATCTTGTTTGAAAAACCTTGATTTTACTTTATTTTATGTGCTGTTATTCTTTGTTTATGATTATGTTTTCCAATATATATTGCTTCTTTAACACGATAATGATTTTCTAAATTTCAGGCCTCGATGTTCATCATATCATGGGATGCATTCAGTTTTGGACCTTTCTTCTCAATGGTCTCCTCCTTACAACTCTATTGTTACAACCATATATCGTTATTTCATCAATTTTTTCAGCAGTATTGCAAGCCTCTAATGTCGAAGAGGATCTTACCAGTATGAATCAGTATTATTTTCTTTATCATGTTTATGATTTAAATGTTGTTTTCGATCCAACTTTGATCAACTCAGCCATAACAACTCGGTCTAGGAATTTAGAACATTTGAATTTCAAAAAGTTCAACTTTCCCCCTATTATGCTCCGTAATGAAAGGATCTTTATTATTCATTCGCAATTTTCGCAAAGGATAGTCAACTTTCCTTCTAGAGGATATTCCTTGTATCTTGATAGAATTATCTTCTTTTACTATCTTAAAGGAAAAAATAATTCTGGTATAACTAATTATAGTTATTTTACCTGTCAGTGTATCCTTTATATCAAAACCTATTCAACCCTAGTAAACAACTTTCATCCAGTCTTCTTCATTCCAACACCTTACAAAAACTCAAATCTTGAAGACTATATGGCTTCATCGTCAAACAATCAAGTCTCGGCAATAACTGGAAAAATGGAAAATACTCAAATAAGAGACATATATGCTAGGAAGATGAGAAGAGCAGTTGGTACTAAATCAGCTTTTGTCAAAGACTCAGAAGATTATAGTACCACTCTTATTGGGAATCTTTTCTAAAAGGACACATTTGATACAGATGTTATAAGGAAAGAAGTACAGTAACTATGGAACAAATACAGAACAAAAGAGGTGAGAGCCATTGGTAGAAATATATATCTCTTCAAGTTTCACACTGCTGAATTTATGAATTCCGTTCTCAACAAAGGTCCTTGGAATGCAAAAAAATGTCACTTGAATCTCCTAAAATATGATGCGACTATTCCAGTTGACAAATGGGTATTCTCTCACCAAGAATGGAATATTCAATTCAAAAATATTTTACTGGAGCATCACTCAAAAGAAATTGTTGATGAAGCTATTGAGGAATTGGGGTTGAAAGTTTGGACTGAACCAGAAGATTGTACTCAAGTTTATGGTAGCACTATCACAGCAAGAATCAAAATCGATTTATCCAAACCTCTTCACAGAGGAGGATGGTGGAACAATGCAGCTGGAGGAGTAACTTGGATCCGCTTTCACTGGGAAAAACAACCGCATTCTCTCTGTCCCAAGTGCTTCACAATTGATCACAAAGATGAAGAGTGTGACATAGTATCGGATGAGCTCGGGATAAGGAGATACACCAATGAGGAATACATTGCCTATATACATGAATTGGCTGCAGCATATGGGGTAAAAATCATTAAAGATCTGGATCTGTTGATTCAAAGAATTGCTGAAGCTAATCGCACCCAAATAGAAGATGAAGCCAAAGAAGAAGAGAAGAATAAGACTAAAAAAAGGTCTAGAACTGAGGATACTGACTCAGTTAATGTGGATGAAAACAACATGGAAAATAATACTGGTAACAATCCTCATGCATCAGAGGATGATGAAATGGAACATGATCTGGTTGAGGAGGGAGCTAAGGAAAGATAAGAGACTTATCATGAGATGAATGAGGCCTCTCCAAATTTGGTAATTCAAATCTCTTTTCATTACATTAATCTTCTTAATCACTATAGTTTTTTTTTCATTATTTAGGCAGTCAGTTTAATTGCATAACAGTCTTTCTTCGTAATCTGCATGATTTACTTCCGTATAATAACTTGAGTATCAAGTTTAATGATTCTTGCATTTATTTCAATATGAAAATTATGAGTTGGAACTGTCAAGGTTTCTTAGGAAAAGAAACAAGAGAACATCTCTTGCATCTTAACATTTACATTCTCCAGACATAATCTTTTTGTGTGAAACTAAAATAAATGATGATAGGATTTTAAAGTTAACGAATTGTCTTAAGATGCCCAACAAATCCTATGTTCCTTCCATAGGTCAAGCTGGAGGAATTTTTCTCTTATGGAAAGATGGTTTCTGTTTAGAAATTGTCAACTCCTCTACCAATATGTTCCATGCTCTAGTAACGAATGACCCTGCTAGAGGTGAATGGTTTCTCTCTTGTGTCTATGACACACCTTATAGATATGATCAACCATCTCAATGGGAATACATTAAAAACCTTAGCAAAGTAGTAAAGATCCCCTGGGTCCTTTTAGGAGATTTAAACATCACTTGTGATCTGTCTGAAAGAAACACTAGTACAAACCCTACATCTGATGAGGTCATTGATCTCATTAAAGAAGCTGAACTTCATGATTTAGGCTTTAGTAGCAACCCTTTTACTTGGACTAGTAATAGTCATGGAACTGGTAGAATTAAATCTAGACTAGACAGATCTTTAGTTAATAATTATTGGTTCATTTCTTATCCAGATTCTAAATTACTTCATCTCCCTATAAAAGGTTCAGATCATGCTCCTATCATGTTGTCTTTGTAACTTTCCAGGTTCTAGAAGAACTTGGAAGTTCTTTGAACATTGGCTTCAAAATGACACTTGCTTGAATGAAATCAAGAATGCTTGGGTATCTAATACTTCAGGTTCTTCAGCCTTTATTATGAATGATAAATTGTCTAACACTAGACATATTTTATCTAAATGGAGTAAAAACACTTATGGGAATATTCAAGGTAGAATTACAACTCTCCAACAACAATTAGCTCAACTTCAACATGCAGATATAAAAGGCAATAATACTGATGAGGTTTTGAATTTGGAGAAAGAAATTGACTCTTTAAATGAAATACAAGCTTCCTCTTATAGGCAGAAGTCAAAAGATCATTACTACAATGATATGGACAAGAACTCCAAATATTTTCACATTAGAACAAATCAGAGAAGAGTTAGAAACAGAATAGACTCCTTGCAAGCTCCAGATGGTACATGGTGTCAAGATAAAAACAGTATAGAAGATCTTCTAGTCACTCATTTCAAGAAGATAAGTACAACTTCAAATCCAGCTGATAGTGAAAACTTTATGCAACATATTCCTTCTTGTATCCCAGATGAAGACAATGCAGCTTTAATTTCCATTCCTTCAAATCAAGAAATACACCAAGCTCTAAAGTTAATGGATCCCTGGATATCCCCAGGACCTGATGGAATTCCACCAGGTTTTTATCAATCTCAGTGGCAGCTAGTTCAAGATGATGTATGCAAAACAGTGTAATCCTTCTTCAGTTATGGGTTCCTTTTAAAGAAACTAAATAATACCAGAATTACTCTAATTCCCAAGACAACTGCAGCTCACAAGCCAGAAGATTTCAGGCCCATTGCTCTCTGTAACACAATCTACAAGCTTATTTCTAATATAATTGCTTTAAGGCTTAAAAAACATATGGTCAACATTATTTCTCCAATGCAATCAGCATATGTGCCTAGTAGACTGATTTCATAGAATGTTTGCTTGGTTCAAGAACTTGTGAAGGCAATGAAAAGGGAAAAAAAGGAAGAACAGGTCATCTTGCACTTAAAATGGACATGTCAAAAGCATTTGACAAACTAGAATGGTCTTTCCTCATGGATATGCTTAGGAAATTTGGTTTTTGTGATAAATTCTGTCATCTCATCATGCAGTGTATCAGTACTTCTCAGGTGGAAATTATGGTCAATGGATCTCCCTCTAAAGCTTTCAAACCTACAAGAGGAATTAGACAAGGAGATCCACTATCTACTTATCTATTCATTCTTGCAATGGAAGCTTTTTCCAGACAATTGAATCATTGTGAAAACATGAATATGTTAACAGGTATGAAGATATCAAGAAATGCTCCAAAAATTAATCACTTGTTGTTTGCAGATGACTGCCTTCTTTTTTGTAAAGCTAATCAGATGCAAACCAATAAGCTACTTCAGTTGATTGGAGACTTTAGTGCCTGCTCAGGACAGCTCATAAATTTTCATAAATCTACAATTTATTTCAGCAACAACATGAGTCCATATGCTTGTCAGCTCATTAGTGGAACACTTCAGGTCAGGCAACTAGACATTGAAGAAGAAAAATATTTAGGGCTTCCCTTATTTGTAGGCAGAAACAAGAAGATCCCCTTCTCCAGTCTCATTACTAAAATGGAAAATAGACTTTCAAGATGGAATGGATCAAACATGTCTGAAGCTGGTAGATCAGTTATGATTAAGAATGTAACCAATGCAGTGCCAGTTCACCACATGACTAGTTTCAAGCTACCAGATAACACTATTGATCAATTAAACTCAATTCAGCAGAAATTTTGGAGAAACAAAAAGACTAATAGAGGCAAGCATTTCATAAGTTGGAGAAGTGTTAATAATCCAAAATAAGAGGGAGGACTTGGTTTCAGAGATTTACATTTATTCAATAGAGCTCTCCTTGCGAAAGCTGCATGAAAATTATGCTCTGACAATACATCTATATGTTCTGCCTCTGTGCAAGCCAAATACTTTCAAGATGGACAGATTTTCAATGCTACAGATAATGATAATTCAACTCGGTCATGGAAAAGTATTAGCTCTGAACTTCCTTTCATCAAAAGGTACAGCTGCTGGAGTGTTAGCAATGGGCAAAAAATCATGATATGGCATCACAGATGGATTCCTGAGCTAGATCTTCCTCCAAAGCCTAAAGATGGTGCTTCCCACTTTCAAGATTTCACTTATGTCCATCACTTATTCTCTGCAAATAATGATGGTTGGAATTCAAGTCTAATCCTTTCTCTATTTGATACTCACACTGCTGCCTTAATTTTGAATAGTAGGAAATACCAATAGGTCCTAGAAATAATATATTAGGATGAGTTTGGTCCAGTTGACTCAGTCAACTGTCTGTTTGGTCCTTTTTGGTAAAATAAATTATAGTTTGGTCCTAGAAATAATGGTTTGGTCCTAGGGTTTTGTCCACCCACACGGAATATTCTTTTTCCGTTACTAAAATACACCTTCACTACCGTATATAAGCAGAAAACAAGAATCAGTTTCAGTTATATTTTCTCTCTCCTACTTCATCAGCTGCTCTCTTTTTTCTGCTGCTGCAGAACCATTTTCAAGGGTTTACGAAGATTCATTTGATTTATAACAGATTAATGAGGAATTCATTGTTACGAAGACTGATTTGATTTACGTAGTTGATTTTCTGGTTTTAGAAGACTGATTCGATTTTAACGGAGTTGATTTTGGTTTTCGAAAGATTTACAGATCTGATTTGATTCGATCATTTTACGGAGTTGATTTTTGTTTTCGAAGATTTATTCGATTTGACGTTGTTGATTTCTGAATTACAGATCAAATTTACGAAGATTTGATATTCGAAGATTGGAGTTGATTTGATATTCGAAAGATTGGAGTTAATCTGAATTTTCTTTTTGTTTCTGGTGAGTATTCATACTAATTCTTTTTCTAATTGTTTATTTGAAGTAATTTTTGTAGATCGGATGTGCTTCTCTTCTTATCAGGAGATCATTAGGTTTAGTGAAGTAACCAAAACCTAATGTGTGTTTACAAATCATGTTTAGTGAGTATTCATACAATTAGGTTGTTGTTTAATTTCTAAGATCAAATGTGAATAAACTCAGTTAGGCTTCATTTTTTAGAATGAACTCATTATTATTTTTAAGAATAAGTATTCTCTGCTGCTTGTTTATCTTTTTATTTTGTTAAGAAGAAGATCAAGTTTATGCATTTTATTTTTATTAGTTCATTTTAAGAATGAACTCTGTTAAGGCTTCATTTTTTAGAATGAACTCTTTATTTGTTTAAGAATAAGTATTCTCTGTTGCTTGTTTATCTTTATACTTTGTTATTTTGTTAAGAAGAAGGTCTTCATTTTAAGAATGAACCTTTATTTTGTTAAGTTTTTTTAGCTGTTCATATGTTGGAATGAACTCCTTTTTTTATTGAGAATTTTAGGTGTTCATTTATTGGAATGAAGTTTAGCTTGTTGTGTGTGTTCAATTGTTTATGTGAACCTTCATTTTTGTTTTCAAGGTTCAGTATGGCCCTTTCTAGGTGTTATGCAGTTGTGTATTACAAAGGGGATGGTATTCCATTGGAAGTTTCTTTAGATACGATAATGCGTGACCTCAAAATACATGTTTGTGATTATTGGAGAAACTTGACTCCTCGGAGCATAAGATTTAGGGATGGCGAAGGTTGTGATAAAGCTGTCATCAATTGTGATTATTCCCTTCAAGGACTAATTGTTGTTTCTTGTTCAAAGCAATTGTCACATTTTGATTTGTTTGTTGAGGAGGCTTCTAATGTTGGTACTTCTAGCTCTTCATATGGTATTTCCACGTAGTCGCTCAGTGACGATGAATCATGTAGTAGGTTCACTGAGACTTCAAAGATTAAATACCTGATGGAAGGTCATGAGCAATTACAACCTCTTTTATCTGACAGTTGGGAAGATATTTTTAAAGGTGTTGGTCAAGTTTTTCATGGTGGTGTTGATGAAGTTCGGTTTGCTGTCAGCAAATATTGCAGCAAGTCTGGTTATACAGTTGCAAAGGTTAAGAATGATAGACTTAGGTACACAGTCAAGTGTGGTAGGGATGCAGATTGTTCTTGGTATCTGCACGCTATTCCAATTGATACCGCGAAAAGTGTCTTTGTTATCAAGGAATTCGATGGGAATCATACATGTGGTGGTGCTTATAAGCTGAAGGAACCCCCTGTGAAGAAGAAATTGATAAAACATTTATTCAAGGATCAAATACAGTCAAATCCGTCGATAAAGCCTAATGATATGGTTGCTCAGGTGAAGAGTTGTTACGGTATTAACATGAAGTACCATCATGCTTATAAAGGGAAGGAAGAATCTCAGGCAGAGATATATGGTGATGATGCAAAAAGTTATACAGATCTTGTTTGGTATGTTGAAGCAATAAAGGCTACCAATCCTGGCAGCTATATTAAGTTTGAATATAATAAAGAGACTAAACGGTTTTAAAGGCTTTTCATATGTTTTGCTGCATGTATCGAAGGATACAGGTTTATTCGCCCTATGCTTTACTGTGATGCAACATTTATCACTGGGAGATTCTAGGGAACATTGATGGCTGCCACTGGTGTGAATGGGAACCAAGGTAAATTTTCTTTCTTTTCCGTATAACTCATATTAGTTTGTTGTTTGATTTTCAATAGCAATGTGAATGAATGAAGTTTCTCTGTTAAGGCTTTTCATTTTTTAGAATGAACTCCTTTTATGTTAAAGAAGAAGTATTCCTATCAGTTACTTTGTTATTTTGTTAAGAAGAAGGTCTTCATTTTAAGAATGAACCCTTATTTTTGTTAAGTTTTTTAGCTGTTCATAAGTGGGAATGAACTCCTGCTGCTTGTTTATCTTTTACTTTCGTTAAGGTCTTCATTTTTTAAGAAGTATTCCTGCTGCTTGTTTATCTGTTACTTTGTTATTTTGTTAAGAATAAGGTCGTCATTTTAAGAATGAACCTTTATTTTGTTAAGTTTTTTAGCTGTTCATAAGTGGGAATGAACTCCTGCTGCTTTGTTTATCTTTTACTTAGTTAAGGTCTTCATTTTAAGAAGTATTCCTGCTGCTTCATTTTAAGAATGAACCTTCATTTTTTGGTAAGTTTTTGTATGCATTGATTTCTTAACGAACTGACACTTTTTAGTTCTTTTGTTTTCTTTCATTCTGTAGGTTTTTTTACTTTTGCGTTTGCTTTAGTTCCTTCAGAAGACATTGAAGGTTGGGAGTGGTTCATGGAAAACTTGCAGCATTGTGTCGACTCTCGTCCTATCACCTTTATCACTGATCGTCATGAAGGGCTGAAGCAAAGTATTCCTAAGTATTTTCCTAACTCTTATCATAGTTATTGTTTTTATCATTTGAAGAATAACCTTCCTATCAAGAAAGGACATGAGAAGTATAAACAAGTTCTGGATTTGTTCCATAAAGCTGCATACTACTACAACGTTGCCAAATATGAGTCTGCTTTGAATGAGATGTGCATCATAGGATGTGGTTGGGTTGCCAAGTACATCAGAAATATCGATCCCAAGCACTGGGAAAATGCTTTCTTCGTAGGATGTAGGTATGGGACACACTCATCAAGTATTGTTGAATCTTTCAATAATTGGATTCATTGTGAAAGGGATTTGCCTCCAGCTGCTCTTGTTGATGAGCTCAGGATAAAGATTATGAGGATGAGTTCAGAAAGGCGTGAGCTTGGTAGAACTTATCTAGATAGTTTGACTCCCATCTATAAAGCTTTACTCAAGTCACATGTCAATATAGGTCGTCCATGGGATGTTACCGAGTCAGGTAATGATATATATGAGGTTCACTCTCCCATCTCTCATGTTGTTGATCTGATGCAGATGATGTGCACTTGCCAGAGATGGAAAGTGTTTGGTTTCCCTTGTGCTCACGCCTGTGCTGCTATTACTATGAAGGGTGCTGAGATTTTGAAGTATATTCAGCCTTACTTTGGTTCAAATCATTTTCGCAATACTTATGCTCCTGCAATTCGACCCATTCCCAACTACGACATGCCAGAAGCGTATGAACCCGAAGAGAGAGTCCTTCCTGGTATTCCAAGGCCACCTCCAGGAAGACCACCAAAGAAACGTATTCGTAGTGCCTATGAGAAGGAGAGAAGGCCTATGAAGTGCTCAAATTGCAAGAAGATTGGGAACCACAACAAAGCTACCTGTCGTGTATTAATGCTGGAGTAGTATGCCTGAACATTTTTATTAGTTTTCTGGTGTTAGTTTTTGATATGAATTGGTGTTTTTTTAGTTTGTTTTTGTTCTGGAATGAACTCCTTTTTTTTTGAACTTATTTTGTGAACTTCATTTTCTGTAATGAACTCTTTTTTTTTTTTTGTAGAACTGCTATTTTGAAATGTTATTTCTATTTTTTGGATATGTACTTCATTGTTCAGAATGGACTGCTATTATATAAGTTCATTTAGTGGAGTGAACCTACTTCATTTCTACAATGAACTTCATTATTGGGATGAACCCACTTCATTTGCAATGAACTTCATTACTGGAATGAACAAGTATCCATTAGATAGTAAGACAAGACATAAGACTATCCCAAATGAAAAGATAAAACATTTTTGGATTGAAGTCCATTTTTTCTTAG
>JAJJMB010002020.1:6441983-6487479 GCA_023531105.1 Papaver atlanticum | reverse complement strand
AAATGAAAAGATAAAACATTTTTGGATTGAAGTCCATTTTTTCTTAGAAGTACTTGAATGAACCCACTTCATTTCTGGAATGAACTTCATTTACAAGAATGAAATCCATTTACAGGAATGAACAGGTATCCATTAGACAGTAAGGCAAGGCATAATATAGGAAGAAAAGACATAAGACAGAACATTGATATTATCTACTATCCAAAATATTATAGATGAAAATATAAAACATACTAGAGTATCAATTACATTAGAAGCTAATTCAGGTGATATTAGACATAAGAGTTTTCTGTTGCAGTAAGAAGTAATCTGCTGTCCAAAATACTATAGTTAAAAAGAGTTTTTCTGTTTTAATCTGTTCCAAGTAAGCAATTGCTAAGGTATTCTGAGTTGGTAAATTCACTCCAGCTCTCTTCATCTCTTGATGCAGTAAGAAGTTTGTAGGCCATCCCAACTCTTCTTGCTTGCATCCTCTCTACCATGTCATCTTTTTTCATCACACTCTGTGACTTGTTTGTGGTTAGCTTGACACTTCTCTTGATCCAATAGCAGGTGTACAACAGGCAATCTGGGAATGCTCCTTGATTTTGCACACCTGGCAGATTTTCAAAGGTAATGTTGGTGCATCTTTCCCTACCATGAGCTTGTAGCCACAAGTTGATGTGTTTCATGCAGTAACCAGCCATTCTATTTGCGTCAGTCTTGCATTGCTTACCAAGCTCACCCCTTTTGATGGAGTTGTAGTGCTCCCATGTGTAGTTGCCTACTTCAAAAACCAGCAGATGCCAGTGTTCACCTAGAGGCCTTTTTGATTTCGCATTACCACTGTGTGGGTCAGTATTCATAGGAATGAGCACCTTTTCGGTTTTGTCATTCATGCCTGTTATAAACTGATCAACTTCTTCCGTTCTCTTCAGTTCATTGTGCTGCGCAAAATATGTCTGAAAAACAAAAAAGAGAAATGAACTAGATAAGAAGTTCATTCTATGCATGCTGAATTATATAGTTCAAATAGATAAAAATCAAATAACCTTCATAGCCATGCATTTTTCTCTAAATCACATAAACTGCAAGCAAACAGTTCACTTTTATCAAATGAATAGGAAGAAACACACTTACATATGCTGTGGAATTCATAATCTCGAAGTTGATATACTTTCTTCGAGTCTCACTGTCCTCGCTATCTATGAAAATTCTATCCTTGTTTGCAGCTTTATACTTTATGTATATATAGTAGTCCAACAAGGTGGTGTCCAAGTATTCATTGAACAACAGAGAAACAATTTCACTCCCTTGAACTGATATTGGAATTTGCTTATGATTCTCTGCTTTCCAAGCTGCTTGACTGCAAATACAAAGAAAAATGAACTGTCAAAAGTTTTATACCAAAAAAGAATTGTTAAAAAGAAACATATAAAGAGTTAGTAAGACAAACATACGTAGTCATAGCTTTGCGGAAGAAATCACCAAATACCGCCAGCGCAACATTATCAAATTTGTGGTAAAAAGGAGATCTTCTTAGTTCTGGTAGATTTGGCTTGATTACTTGTCTTACTCTTCTAGGAGCCCGTGGTGCTACTTCTTAAATCCGATCTCCCTGAACATTTGCAGGCTCGGATCCTCTTTTCCTCTTACCAACAGGGTTCTGTACATTATTCTTCTTCTTTTCTTCATCTCTATCAGCTTCAGGTGATTTCTTTGACACTACCTTCTTTTGTTTGTTCAACTTCAGTTTGAATCTTGTTTTTCTTAAACTGTAATCTGATCCAGATATAAATTCATCCCCTATTGGTTTCACTGGTTTGTTTGATCTAGTAGCCATTCTACTACTTTCTTCCGGTAATACTTTCACAGGTGTGTGCTGAGTCTGCTCCATCGATGAACCAAGGCCTGTTTCATTCAGTTCTACAACTATTTGCGAAGCTATCTCCACATCTGCGGCAGTTGTCTTTGCTTTTTTTGACCTAGTAACCGCTCCAGTTGGTTCTTGTGACACAGGGGTGGGCTGGTACTGTGTCATCCCAATTGAGAAACTAGGAGGACTACAGTTTATCTCATTTACTGTAGCTTTGATGATGGCTTCAGCTTCTTCATCATTCAAATCTTCATTCTTCTTATTCTTTTCATCAATAAGTTGTAGACTCACATGCTCTTCTCTCACGAATATATCATCTTTGTTATTTGCTGTTAAAAATAATTCAAGAAGCATAAATCAATTTTTTTTCAATGTTCAACTTGTGCATGAAAAGTCAGAGTTCATCCCTCATAATGAACTTCAACTTCTATATTGTAGCCAGAGTTCATCCATGAGAATGAACTCCAACTTCTATATTGTAGCCACAGTTCATCCATGAGAATGAACTCCAACATCTGCATGAAAAGTCAGATTTCATTTCCAGAATGAACTCCAACTTCTATATTGTAACCATAGTTCATCCATGAGAATGAACTCCAACCTATACTTGAAAAGTAGGAGTTCATTTCCAGAATGAACTCCAACCTGTAAATCTAAAATTTTTGCAGAAGGAAGAAAAAAATTTGGAATTCTTACCCAGGTTCACACATTGATCAATACTGAGAGGAATTGTGGTGTTGTCTTTTGGAATTGAAGGAAGCTCTTCTTCAGTCATCTCATCAAGGAGCTTTTGCTGAATATCACTTGCATTAACTTCAATAGAAGGATCTCCAACAGATAAGACGGGAAAGAGATTATCAGAACCTCCAGCAGCTTCAACATCATCAATTCTCGGATCTTGCATATCATTAGCCGGTTCCAAATCATCAGTTCCAATTTCTTCATCCACAACAGCATCTGGTACTGATTGCATATCTTTAGCAGCACTGTGCATTCCAACATCTTCATTCACATTTCCAACACCAGCTTCTACGGCTTCATCCACTGGTTGATTCAATACGATGTTTATTTAATCGCTCAACAATGCACTCTTATGCTCATCAATGAAAAGTGTACGCATGTACTCTGATGCTTGGTCTGCCATGAATTTCTCCACATTCCCTCATTGAGTTAGCAATGCATCAACTTCAGGTTGCTTTGAAGCCAAGTATATTTTAAGGCATTCCATCTTTCTATCAAAGAGTGTCTTTGAAGTTGTGGCTTCTGCAAGTGATTTGTCAAGGTCTTCCTGCCTTAACAAAAGATTCGTCATCTCCTCAGCATGCTTTGTTGTCAACTGTTGTATCTTTTGAGCATGTTTACCTCTCAGGTCCTCTATTTCTTGAACATGTGTAGCTTTCATAGTTTTTATCTGGGCGGTCATTTGATTGAATTCTTCCTGAAGCAACTCAGCTTTTGTCTTGGCTTTTTGCTTTTGCAGTAGCTTGTTCTCAGCCTCAGTATATTCTTCCAAGAAATTTTGTGATAGCTGCACACACAAAATTCAAATAATCAAATATTATCAACAATTTTTTTGAGTTCATTTCACACAATGAACACACAATTGCATACTCAATTGTGTAGGTATCCATTACAAGGAATGAACCAGAATGTCAGAGGACATTAACAGTCAGAGTTCATTTTGTGGAATGAACTCCCAGTTTTGTCTTAAAGCAGCATAGTTCATTATGTGAAAATTGAAATACAACATAATGCTACCATGTTAAACTAGATTTTTACCTCTCTAAAATCATCAACATTCATCGTTAAGTGTTTGCAAATGATATCGATTTTCCACCTTGCAAATCTTGGACGGTAGTCTACTGATTTCTACACCTGCCACTTGGGCTTTAATTTCTTTGAATGCTCAGCAAACCAAGGCTGTAAAAAAAAGAATTATACTAGTCAGTTATCAGTAACAATTCATTTCAACATCAAACATCGAAATGAAGAAACATAATTATGAATATTTTTTCATCTCACCAACAAGTGAAGGTAACACCCTTCAAAAGAACCTCTTTTCAAGCTTTCCATCAAATGCTTGTGTATGAGATGCGGCAGAGATACTCTATCTATTGACTCTAGGCAGGCTAGATACTTGGTGTGGATGGAACCTCCATCACTAGTAGTAAGAAAAACAGTAGACAAGAGAAAGAGTTCAAACATGGTTACAAGATCTTCAATAGATCCTCTATTCCTAATCAACTCAACGATTTTGTCTTTCAATTCTGTGTTCTTTATATCATAAGATTTCTTTTTTGGTGGAACAAATTTGTAGGTTGTATAGAACCTTCCAGAAGTGTAGTCAGCTAGGTTTCTAGAGTCAAAGAAAGATTCTTCTATTCCACCTCCAGGGATACATGGTAATCCAAACACTAACAACAACTTTTCAGGTGAGGATCTTAACACATATGTTTCCCCTTTTACTTTGAAAACGAATGTATGATCATTTGTATCAGGAATGAAGTGGTGTGCATTGCAGACAACTTGGACAGCAGGTGTTGACTTATTCCATTCAGTAGCAACAATGTCGTCTTCCAGAAATACTTTGGCTACATTCCCCAAAGGACTCCTATACAAAGCATTTCTCTGTTCTTCATTCAAAGCCTCCTTTTCTGGAAGGGCTTTAATCTTATCAGCAAGAGCAATGGCTCCAGCAAAGCTACACTTTATCTTCTTATCTACATTTTTTTTAAAGAAAAAAAAGGAAGATTAATGGTTACTTTTTTTTATAAATATTAGCTGATAAAAGAAGATAAAGTGTGGCTTGAGAAGGACCAATACTTCAATTTCATTCTACTGGGTGAACTCTCAAGCAGTTTGAAGTTCATTCATTAAAATGAGGCTTTCAAAGAAGAACCAACTCAAGAATGAATCTAGATAATGGACTTCATTCTCCCAAATGATGTCCATTCTATATAATGAACTATAAAATCTATATCAACAATTTTTCTAGACTTCATTCTAGAAATGAAGTCCAGCAAACATCAAAGAAGAAACATGGTTCAGTGTAGAAATGAACTTAAAAAACACTTCAAAATCACTTATATTGGTTTTAGATGAAAAGAAATGAACTCAGTACAATTTTTCTAGACTTCATTCTATAAATGAAGTCCAGCAAACATCAAAGAAGAAACATGGTTCAGTGTAGAAATGAACTCAAAAAACACTTCAAAATCACTTATATTGGTTTTATATGTAAAGAAATGAACTCAGTACAATTTTTCTAGACTTCATTCTAGAAATGAAGTCCAGCAAACATCAAGAAGAAACATGGTATACACCTTCATTTCTTTACTCATAAAACATGGTATTATTCATCAAACATCAAACATATTTACACCTTCATTCTAAAGAATGAACTCATAAATAGATCTAACTTCATTCTACAACTTCATCATATAGGTCTACTAACTTCATTCTACAAAATGAACTCCGACAAGATATACCCTACCTATAACTGAAATACAACTTCATGCAGATAGCAGAAAAACTGGAATACAAACTGAATCAACAACAAACAGATCAAAATTCAACTTCAAAAGATCAAAAATCAACTTCGAATTAGTGTTTTTTGTACCTTTCAATGGTTTCTTTGCTTTTGATTTCTTTGTCACTGGTTCTTCTTCTTCTTGATTATCTCCTTCATAAACAACTAATTGGCTGTTTCTTTCTTCAACTTCTTCGTCTAAAGATGAATCTACTACTACTTTCCTCTTCGAATTCCCCATTTTAGGGTTTTGATTTCTTTTAATTTTTCTAGGGTTTTCGATTTTTTGGGTTTGGTTTTCTTATTTTGAAGACTGTTTTGATTTCGATTTGAAATGATTTTCGACTGGTTTTGGTGGTTTTGATTTTTTGAGTTTGATGTTGTTCGTTCTCTGGGTTTTTGAAGAGAAGAAGATGAATAAGTTGTGTTTTCTCTAAAAATGAAAACCAAGAGACTGAAAATGGAAAAAAGAAGGAGAGAGACGGTTAACGCGTTTTTAGGGAGATCGTGTGTTGAAGGCGGTAACAGTTAGGTAAGGGTATTATTGTCTCTTTGGTATTTTTTATTAATTATGGACCAAATGGAAAAGGTGATTTCTAAAAGGACCAAACTGTTGTGGGCCCGGGTATAAAAGGACCAAATGATATTTTTCCCTTTTGAATATTACTACTCACAGATCCCAACAAGACAAGCTGGTATGGACTCTTGAAAAAAGTGGTAAATTTACAATCAAGTCAGCCTACAATAAATTGCTCAAAGAAAGAAATGGAGGTTACTCAGTAGGTACAAGAATGCAGGGAATTTTTAAGAAATTATGGAGATTACCTATACTTCCAAGAACTAAACAATTCATGTGGAAATGTGTTAAACAGATTTTGCCAACAAGAGATAAACTGCTGGAAGTGATTCAAGATGATGATTACAGTTGTCCCTTATGTTCTCATGAACTTGAATCTGCTAATCATATTATTCTAGACTGTCCAGGCAGTTTGGTTTGCAATTATGGGACTGCACATTGAGCAGGATGTTACTCTAGCAGAATGGATTTGTGGATGGTTTGATAAACTCATAGATAGGCAGATCCAGGAAGCTGAAGTTTGCAAGATAGGAATTGTAGCTTGGTGTATATGGAATGCTAGGTGTGACAAGGTCTTCAAAGGAGTCACCTTAAACCCTGAAAGTATCATCTTGAGATGCAGAAGAGAATTTGCAGTGTTAGATTACAAACCAGTTACAAACCATAGACTCCTTGTTCCTCAAAACAGGATTAATCTTCACTGGCAGCCACCTTTACCTGGTTATTTTAAATTTAATTCTGATGGATCATTTCTTGCAGAAAATAATACTGGAGGCATTAGACTAATTTTTCGAGATTTTGCAGTTACGTACCATGAATCAAAGTGCATCTTTCTAACTACTGCAAATAGTCCAGAACAAGCAGAGAGTAAAGCTTTATGGGAGGCAATGCAATGGGCATTAGAGAAGAAGATGGAGAAAGTGATTTTTGAGCTGGATGCAAAGCTTGTAGTGGACGCAGTCGTGGGAGATTCACTTAACATTGATTAGAGATTACACAACTTAATCTTAGATATCAAGAACTTATTAAGCATTCATTCCTCTTGGTAATGTTGTTATGTGCCAAAAGAGAAAAATAAAATTGCAGACTCTCTTTCTAAGTTAGCTAGAACTCAATTTATTAGTGGTGTTTGGCTTTTAGCTCCTCCAGATGAAATTATTAATCAGTTTCACGAGGATGCAAACTATATAAACTCTATTCGATCTTAAATTAAAATTTTCAGTTTCAAAAAAAAAAAAAAAAAAAAAAAAAATATAGAGTGCATGCGTAACCGTAAATTAGTTTTGCACGGGTCCGACTCTGACAATTCTGACCTATGAAAAATTTAACTTCCATAAGTACGGCAGTAAACGTCACGTGATTACGGGTTTCCCGATTTGTTCAAGGACTTTTCTGTACATTACCACCTCTATGTCAAAAACCCTAAATAACAAACAAAATTACCGAGTTCTTGATAATTCAGAGTCTTTCATGTCCTCTGGAATACATATCACTTTCTCTCTCCTCTGGTCTTGATTCACTTTTTCTTTCCTAACAAGGTATGAACAGTTATTATGTTTTATCTTTATCTGGAAATATTTTAAAGTTGGAATTTTTCTATTTTCTGTGTGAAATTTGAGGTTTTTGTGAACGTTTGATTGACTTTTGTAGCTTGTTGACTAAAATCTCACAATGGGTTCTGATTTTTAAAGTCTGGAGACCTTTAGTTATAGATTTGTTGAGATCTAATTCTTGTTAGGGGTATTATTTGTGATTTTGTTGATGCAAAAGGTGATTTTTTTTTTTGGGTTCTTTTTGAATTAATGGTAAAAAGGTGTCATCTTTTGTAGTTTAGAGGTGATTGTGTTTGAGTTTATTGGGAATTTTTTTTATTTAGGGTGACTGATCAGTTAGGTTTTTTTTTTTTCAGGTATTGTAATTTGGAAGTGGAGAAGCTGAAATTTTTGGTTGAGTAGTAAGGGTTGTATAAGTTTGATTTACAGATTATGGCTGGTCAGAGGAATAAGTATGGTAAGAGAGATCACTCCCAGGAATATCCAGATAATGGTGGAGGAGGTAAGAGGAGAAACTCTGGAGGTGATGATAGACATAACTATGCACCTGGACCAGAAGATACTGTATACCGTTACTTGTGTCCAGGGAGAAAGATTGGTAGTATAATAGGTAGAGGTGGTGAGATTATTAAACAATTAAGAGCAGATAGTCAATCTAAGATAAGAATTGGTGAGGAGATGCCAGGTTGTGAAGAGAGGGTTGTTACGATTTTTAGTACGAATAGGGAAACTAATACATTTGAGGATAATGGTGATTTGATCTGTCCGGCACAAGATGCGTTGTTTAGGGTACATGATCGGCTTATAGCTGATGAGGCAGCAGCAGGAGATGAAGATATTGAAGGGGGTCAGCAATCTACGATACGTTTACTTGTGCCGTCAGATCAGATAGGTTGTATTATTGGGAAAGGAGGGCAGATAGTTCAGGGGATAAGAAGTGATACTGGTGCACAGATTAGGATTCTGAAGAATGAACATCTCCCTCCTTGTGCTATGGGTTCTGACGAGCTTCTTCAGGTAATTATGGTTTGTTGAATTTGCATAGAATACATTCTTTTTGGTTAATGCTATCTTTGATTTTTCATTACCTGTTTTTGCTATTTGTGTATTATCTGTGGAATTTTTATTGACTATTGTATAGAACACATTTCCTTGCTGTTGTTACCATTTTAAACAAACTGTACATCTACGAGGTGGCCATTATGGCATGAAAGATATTAGATGTCACAATGTTGCTTAGATTGAACTTGTTATTGTGCCAGAAAATGAATATATGAGCTGACTCTTATCTAATCTGACGTATTTCCTGTTAATAGATAAGTGGGGAAGTCCCAGTCGTAAAGAAGGCTCTTCTCCAAGTATCTTCTCGACTTCACGATAATCCTTCTCGCTCCCAACATTTACTCGCTCCATCCGTCCCAAACATATATCAGCCAGCTGGAGGTTACATGGGGCCAGGTGGAGGTGCTCCTATCGTGGGTTTAACTCCGCTTATGGGACCATATGGTGGATACAAAGGGGATGCGGGAGGTGATTGGGCTTCGAACCCATTTTACCCTGTTCCAAGGGATGAGGGCTCTGCGAAGGACTTCGCTCTGCGTATGGTTTGTCCAACTGGAAATATTGGTAGTGTAATTGGTAGGGGTGGTTCAATAATCAAGCAAATCAGACAGGAGTCTGGGGCCTATATCAAGGTTGATAGTTCAGCTACTGAAGGTGATGATTGCATAATATCTATCTCGTCAAAAGAGGTATGATTTTATATCTGTTTCATTCTGGATATTTTGCAAACAAAGGCAGATTATGCCGCAATTCATCTCAAATCTCCATTATGCTTCTCCAGTTTTTTGAAGACCCTATCTCTCCAGCTATCGATGCTGCAGTGAGATTGCAGCCAAGATGTAGCGAAAAAAGTGAGAAAGAGGCTGGTGAATCTTATACAACACGTTTACTTGTGCCATCCTCTCGCATTGGATGTCTCATTGGGAAAGGTGGGGCTATCATCTCCGAGATGAGGAGAATTACAAGAGCAAATATTCGCATTCTGTCGAAGGAAAACCTTCCAAAAGTTGCATCAGCAGATGATGAGATGGTTCAGGTGATGTTCTGTTCATTAAACTTCTTGTTGGCAACATATTTTTTTGGTGGAAACATAGTATTTATATTCATTGTTATGAATTCCAGATCAGTGGAGACCTTGAAGTTATTCGGGATGCTCTGATACAAGTAGGAACACGGTTGAAAGCCAATTTTTTTGACAGAGAGGGTGGAGTGTCTGCATTTCCACCCGCTGTTCCATACTTTCCCATGCCAGCAGAGGTCCCAGATGATTCCAGGTATGGAAGCAGAGATAGTAGAGACATGAGAGACGGTAGAGACATGAGGGATAGCAGAGACATGAGAGACAGTAAATCACATGGACGTGGATATTCTTCCTACTCTGGTAGTGGATATGGTGGTTCAAGTGATTTACCTCCCATAGACAGCTATGGAAGTTACGGTGGTTCACAGGTAATTTAAACCAACAGATGCATCCTAATTTTTGCTGTTATTCATATAACATTGTTGATTTTGGAATCATCTTGTTACTCTTTCTCTTCGGTAGTCTGTGAACCTGGCAATCTTGTTTAGTAAAGGTTCCACTACATCGTAAAACGCATAAACCTGTACTGGCTTCATAACACTTTTGTTTCGTATCTCAGAGCGGTAGTGGTGGGTATGGTGCATATGGGAGCTACTCTTCTGGTCGTTCTGGTAGTTCAGGGTAAGAACCAAGAAGTGTTTTATTGCTTATTTTTATCAACCTTTATTCTTTACATGCTCGTTATACTGCAGTAGAGTTTGGTTTTTGTTATCCTACTGTCTTTTGGTGGTATCCTCCAGTCTAATAGTTTAGAAGGTGTCCATTATCTCCGTTAATCTCGATACGAAGCTTTCACTATTGCTAATTACTGTGATTACTTCATCTACCTCTGGACCCTGATTTTTAGCTTTTGTCGCCAGGTTATCTGGTCAAAACCCTGTTTCCCATGGAAAACATCATGGTTATTAGGCACCCTGGTGATTAGGGCTTGCAGGTAGATCGTTGCCTTCCTTACATTTCTACCCTTTGGATTAAATGCCAAGTTGCTTTGATATATTCCAGTCACATTATATATGTATTAGTTTCCTATCATACCTAGCCAGCCCTCATTTAGATTGCTAATGCTCCTACTTTACCTTTATTGCCTCCCATTCCTACAAAAACAGCAGACATCAATGAAGCCCGAAGCCAGCCTTACTGCCTCTTTTGATGAAGCCTTCCAGCCTAGACCAGAAGACAAGCCCGGAAGAACAGCGTGTGTGAAACCAATGGCCCACAACCTTTTGCAGACTTGAGACCAAATCTTACCAAGCTCCATTGTTTAATGCCTCAAAAGGCCAATGTAACCAGAGTTTTATTTGACTTGTAGAAACATAATCCCATTTTCTTTTTACATTTCATGTGCTTGTGATCACGCCTCTCTCTCTAGTGTTTGCATTTCCTTTTATTAGGATTAGTATTTTTTTTCAGATTAAATCAACTCTCCTGTGTTTGTATTTTATGGTTCTACCTTTGATGACTTGATAGTAGAAGCTTGTGTGTTCAATAGTGATTAGTGCTCCACTTCCTAACTTTCAGCTCGTAAATATATATACATCATGTCAATGTGCAACCATAAATGCTTATTTTTGTTGTTGTCAATAAGTGCACATCAGCCTTTACACATGCTTTGCTGATCTTCATTGCTGTGAAGAAACAAGGTCTGTTGTTGCCGATATTAGGTGGTTTTATGAAACCGGTCTTGTTACAGACTGCATACTGTTTAAAATAAAAGGCAGGTTTTACTTTGGAAACTTCAGAAAACTGTTAGAAGCTGGTCAGAAGAAGCTCTCTCTTGAGGAGGTAAGATGAAATCGGTCAACTTTTGGTAGGTCTTCTTTCCACCCTGTTAAACAGGTGAGTGTGTCGGCTAGAAGCAGCAGGTGACTTTTCTTACCTTGGGTGTGTATGGTTTGTGATGCCTATGCAGCTGCGACTTCTGTATTTCGGTCTGCCAGGTCTACATGCTTGTGGCTTGTGGTCCATTTTTTACTTCTCAGTTCTTGACTCTATTTCTACCGTCTTATTTTCATCTGAAACCTATTTCATTACAGTTTTTGGAATTTTTGAGAAGTAAGCGTCACTTCTGTGTTTCAACTATTCAGTTTTTTTTTCCTCTGGTGACATTTTTTTTCCAGTTTCATGTGGAATTTCTGATATTATACATCTTCGTCCGCGTATTGGTCTCTTTTCTTGCCTTGGTTTAGATTTTCGCTTTCTTTCTTATTCTCCTCCCTAAATAATATTGTTTTCATTTAGTCATGTCCTTTTTCTAGTACCCAAGTGGGTTTTTTTTCTTTCCGGGTTTCAATTCTTCCAATTTGCATGTGTTGGGCTGTTTTTGGAAAGTAGAAGTTCAGAAGATCCGGGCACTATTGGTGGCACTGGCGACTTACTTTGTGTGATTAGATGTGGCTCTGGTACCAAACATCTTCTGGAAACTTTCTTTGTATAATTCAGTGACTTAAATAATAAAATTAAGTTTGTCCCAATTTTGTTGCTCTTTATGTTCTTGTATTACTCATGCCTTGTGGGTGTAGAGTTTTGAAATTGCAAAAATGGGGATGTTTGCTCTTAATTTATTTGATCCTCGTGAACGAACAGTATAAGAAACAAAATACCAGAATAAAATGCACCAACAAACCCAGCATTGAATTAGAGGTTCAGGCTGTGTATAAGAGCAAGCATACATCAATTGAACGTTTTAGCACAGCTACATAGACTTGTATTCATTATTCAGGGAAGGGCCGAAATGGACTCAATTTGGAATAGGAAACATCGGAATAGGGTCACCATTTAAGAACATACAATTAAGAGTTGCTTATTGGCTGTTTTGCTCCTCGCCATTCAGGTTACTGCCACCATCTACAACAAAGGAACACATTTTTCATATGAATCATCTAACAGGAAGTGTAACATAGTTGATGTGAGAGCACTAACCTTCACCCTCGCCTGCTGGAGCATAAGCTGATCGTCTGGATCGCGCTTGCTGGTGTGGTGTGGGCTGGTAATAGCAATCAGGAAAACAAGTGAATTACTTGTTAAATAAGAACTTTGTTCAACATCGGAACAGCTTTTTATCTAGCATGTTATTTTTGGGGCAGTTGTAACTTCGAAACATAAAGATACCTGTAATTTTGGTCGGAGTGCCTCGAGTGGTCCTTTAGGCTTTGCTTTTCCTTGCTGTTCAATCAGACAATCACATACATCACACATTGAAGCAGGTAGCACGACAAATGATTAGTAACTAAAATTATGTGGGAAGTGATAACTAGTATAAATTACCTTTCCAAGAGCCCAATCAGCAGAATCAAAGAATGCACGCTCATGATCCTGGAAAGAACAATAACACTCGTCGATTAATTACAGCCTAAAAAGTAGAAAAACTCAGTAGCGACTATTAATCATAAGAAATGCAGGAATGGGTTGTTACCTTGGATATCAAAGGAGTTTTCTTGGGTAAAATTCCTCCATATTTCTTCTTGAGTACTTCTTCCTGAAGACATTTTTAAATTAGGATTGTGCCTTAAGGAATCCAACTTTGGTACTCCACGGAAAAGCATCAAACATAATCATGCCAAGTAAGCCCTAAACTGGCTTGGAAAATAACTCTTTCCAGAAATGCAAATAAAGTAAGATTCAGTTAGTACCTCTTGCTGAGGTGATGGCATGGGATGTTCTTCTTTTCCGTCTTCATGCATTGGGTCATTTTCAGGTGAGTCTTCGTTAACTTGGTCTTTGCCAGTATCCTCTACATGTTCCTGCTTCTGGGCATCCTCTGCATTTGTGCTTGACATTTTGTTAGCTTGGTTTTCTGCAGAAATATTAAAAAAGAAAGTAAGCCTCTAAATACATTAAACAGTTTTTATTATTTTCCTCTGACACAGCTCCCTTGGCGGTGAACAATAAGGGTTGCATCTTAACAGCTAATGATAGAAAACAAAACTACAACAACAAGAAGGCACTCATTTCACCTTACAAATAAAAACTCGACTCAAAAAAGAAGTAATTAGTAGTTTTAGACAGTTCTGCTATTGATTAGACAACTTCCAAGAAAAGACAATGTACTTGAATTGGTAAAGACAAGAGAGAATGAGACACACAGTAGCACAGTTGTTTGATGCTTCCGGTAAGTAGTACTTATTTCAAAACCTCCACTCTACTTATTTAAAACGGAGACAGGGTAAAGGTAATAGCAGAATGACACATCATTCAAGAAGGAAGTTGAAGAACAGCAAACATCTAATACAGCCACAACTGAACAAGATCAGAAGTAAATACATTATAGATTCAAAAACCTTAGGGATCGCGCAACAAAGTGAAATTTAAAAAGCTCATGAGTAGACAGTTTTCCTACGGTAATTGGATCATTCCTAACCAAACAAAATAAATCCAATTTCGTTTCAATATAAATCATCCATTGACTTTCCAAACCAAACACTAAATATCTGTAAAAGACTACACAGTTTCAGCTTATAGTAACTCAAATGTTAATGTCATTTTTGCCACCTATCTCAAATTACTTATCATCTCAATTCCTCAATACTGATTGATTATTCCGAATTACTCACAGATTAGTCAACTGAACCAATTTCGAAGATAATCGAACAATGAGGAAATCAACAGCTTATAATCTAAGATTAACAAATTTACAGATTTCTATCAGCAAAATTCATACGAAACAATTAGATCTATCTATGATTTCAGTAACAAGAATCAAGAAAACGAAAGAATCAAAAAATTGAAATGAAAAAACCCTAAATGTAATCATAAAGATCCATGCAAAACATCAAACAGATCTATCAATATAATAATTCGATCTAACTGGATTGAAACAAGAAATTACAATCAAATAAGAAAAAGAGTTCTTACTTCGATGATGTAGAGTCAGATTTCTCTGGTTCTTGTTTCTCTGAGCGCGTCTGGATCGTTTTACAGAAGTAAGGAGGAGTGGGCAAAGGATAACTGAACAAAAATGCTTATTCTATTCCAATCCTCTCCTTCCTTCCCACTACATAAATAGAATCCATAGATGATAAATATTCCCACGCACAATATTTATTTACCCTGTTTTTTCCCACTTGTGACATGACATTTTGTCAAGTGAAAGATCGTTGACCGGTCCCCGTCTCATGGAACATATCACTGGATAGTTTATTCTTAACTAGGGCTTAACCCGTGCCGTAACGGCATGGGCATAATTTTTATTTAGTTACACCTTTTCCGATATATGAATATTTTTATAATATTTATTAATATCAAGTTTACCCTTCTTATCATTACAAAAGTAAAGAAAAACCCGATAGACAAATCCTTTCTAGCATTTTCCGTCTTGACATTCTCTCATACTATGCCTCTCCTTTCTGGAGTTGTATCCTCAAGCTAGCGATGAAATTATATCGGTATTGATTTTTACATATTTTTCCCCAAAAAAAACATTATTTGATATGTTTTTTGGTTTACAAAGATAACTTATCGATTATTTGAAATGGTAGTACATTTCTGCATCTTCCTTATTTCAGTGAATGATGTCTCAAGCCAGTCATGAAATTATATCGGAATTATTTTTTACATATTTTGTCCCAAAAAAAAAACATTATTTGGTATGTTTTTTAGTTTACAAAGATATTTTATCGATCCTTTGAAATGGTATTACCTTTCTGCATCTTCCTTATTTCAGTGAACGATGTTAGGATCTTCATGGACTATAGGATCCTACTATGGGCCCGACCACATAGCACAAATATTGTCCCTACTTGACCACCTTGGGATAAGAGGTGTGAGGTTTTAATCTAAAACGCATCGGTGCTACGTAAAGAGATGCCCAAGCTTATTAAGCTCCACATGTACTCCTTTTTATTCCATGTGAGACTATCCCTAGCTATACATATGTGGTTTATCGCGCCACATACTCTAACAATCTCCACCTTGGCGAGATTAAACCACTTCACTTGTCCAATCAGACTCCACCATATGATTACTATATTTATATGCTACCCACCGATCATAATTAATGTCACTATACATCATGGAATCCTACTCCACGTTGAGTTACTGAGAAGGCAAGCACTAACTCTACCTTGACCATTTCCTTGCCCACTTAGAACCCTGCTCCACTTGAGAGTTAATGTGTGAGACACTAACTCCACCTTGAGCGCCAGTTCAACCTTGAGCATTGTCTTGCCGATATGGAACCTTGCTCCACCTGAGTTAATGGGTAAGACACTAACTCCACCTTGAGCGCTAGTTCAAATTTGGCCCTTGCCTACTCCACCTTGAGTCTGACTCCACTTGCTCCCTAAACCGGGTGACATCCACAACCACTTCTACGTTCGGACAGTATCCCCAACCATGGGCTCTGATACCAATTGTTAGGATTTTCAAGGACCATCTAACACTACTCAGGGCCCGACCACATGACCCCGAACCCCACTTGACCACCTTGGGATAAGAGGTGTGGGGTTTTTAACTAAAAGGCCTCGGTGCTATGTATGGAGATGCCCAAGCTTATTAAGTTCCCCATGTATTCCTCTTTATTCCATGAGGGACTATCCCTAGCTATGCATATGTGGTTTATCGTGCCACATACTCCAACAACCGAGCGAATCAAAACATTAAACTATGTAAGCTGTAACAAAATTACAACACCTGAACTCATTCGTCCCAAGAATAATTGTGTACATATTAACAGTGTTCAGATCCTTGTTGCTTTTTCCCCTTTAAGAATAGTCTGAAAAAAGTAAAACTCAGAATTGACTCAACAGTACATATCGTATTGTATGTTCTTACTATTTCAATGACATAATGAAAAGCTAATTCATTCACTTAAGCTATTATATTTTAAAATGTAAAGTCATTTCTGATGGCAACATTTTACTCACATACGATGTAGTTTTAGTTTTTCAAAATTCCAAAATATATTATGTACATAATTCAATTCGGCAGGAAGAGTTCACCTAATGGAATATAAGTAATGGATTGTCCTTTCGCAACATTGTGGCCTTTTCAACATAGTTGGATCCATAATTAGTAAAAAGCATTGTATTTATGCGTTCTCGGGCGAGAGTAATCTAGGGATGGGATACCTCCCAGAAAACTGCTGATTGATTTATCAGTGTCAGTTGAAAATCCCACACTGTCGGATTACCGCAGTGACTATATAAGCGGGGACAATATTGGCGGAGAATTAGATCCTTAAAAATGGTATTATAGTCGACCACGGGTTACCTGTCGAGGGTGAAAGAGTATGCTTGACGGATTGTGTCGGGAAAAGGTCTCATGAGTGAGAAAAATTGCCAGAGTCTAGGACGGAACATATTTCGAAGCCGAGGACGGCGCCAAATTAAGTTGGTGGTATTATAGTACTCCGACTCGGTAGGTAGGATTCGTCAAATGGAATATAAGTAATGGTTTGTCCTTCCCTAACACCGAGACCTTTTTAGCATAATTGGCTTCATAGTTTGCAAAAAATCTCTATAGTTAAGCATGCTAGGTATTGATTAATCTTGGGATGGGTGACCTCCTGAGAAGCTGCTGCTGGATAACCGCATCAGTGACCATTCAAAACCCCATACTATCATATGACCACAATGGCTAAGTGAGAACATTATAGGTAGAGGGTCAGGCCATTACATTCTACGACCTTACGCTTCCAAATGTGAGGTTATTCGTTGCATAAAAATAATAAAAACATGATTAGTTAGTAAGTCAAATCGTTAAGTACTTAACCTAATAACAATACTCTAAACTAACAATAAACTCTGTTATCCATCATCATTGAATAAAAATAACGTTAAACCATTTATCAAGAAATACGTGAGATGATGTGAAACTCACTGGGAACCAATATTTGCCACCGTCACTATGGTCCACTTACATAATTGTTAGCCAATCTAACTAATTTTGGTGCTGCTTTTTTTCTTAAAAAAAAAAGTACTTTGAAAACATATTTATAGCAATATTTTTCATCCAAGTGTTTGATAAAGATGTCATAAAGTGATTTTTATGCAAAACACTTCCAAAATCTATCAATTTTAAAAGTGGGGGAGATGGAGCTTCTAAAAGCTTCAAAAGCAAATGTTATAGTTCACCCTAATCTCATATTTTATTTTCCAATTATATCCAATCTTTTTAATAACTGACAAAAATTATCCTTAAATCTATATATCTATTCGTTATATTTTAACTTTAAAGATAATTATTTTTTATTTTCAAATTACATTTTATGTTATACCGTATCATTGAAATATACTTTAATTTATCAACAATAAATATTAAGGAATTATTGATTTTGCAAAGGTGGTTAAGAAAAATAATAAATTTTAGTAATAATACTAATTAGTAAATTTAATCTTACATATATCTACTCTATCTAATAGTAGAAAAATTTACTTATTTTAAGCACAATAAAATAGATAAACAATTTTAGAGATATGTCTTCTTTTGTCATTTTCTCACTAACTATAACTGAACCTGATATTTTCCCGAACACAATTTGATCGTTTTTTAAAATAGTTTTAACTTTAGTTTATAATTGGCAACCATTCAATTGTTTTTTTTACGGAGCTCGGCAGTACATTGGCAACCATTCAATTTCTTTTTTTACATAGCTCGGCACAATAACGTACATCAGAAAAGCACTTTTGTAAATCTCGCAGCAATACCAAACTAATCCTAAGGAGGAAGTCACGGATTCAATCCCCACCGTAGAAGTTTGTATTTAATTAGTTGTATAGAGGGGTTTGGCGGGGTTGGGTCTAGCAGTGGGGCTAGTCCAACTGGCTGGATTTGGATAGGGGTCTGGGTCCGGCTTTAGCCTATCAAAAAATAAAAATAAATAAATAAATCCTAAGTATTAGCTAAAAAATATATATTTATTGTCATCATTAGTTGAATAATTTATATATTATCATTTTTAATTTGATATTTAATAACATATTATCATGGCAAATTAATAGAGTATTTATTATGAATAATTATGGAACCTTAATGACATGATAAATTTTGTCCGTTAGATGCATCTCTAATCCCAATCACAACCATCACTTATGACAAACGATTACATCCCTAGATTTATCTCTTCTGAGGACAAATCTGAACCGCCACTTAATCCCAATCACAACCATCACTTATGGCTGTGAGAAAAAGGCATCACTTACTATAAACGTTAGATGCATCTCTAGTCCCAATCACAACTATCACTTATGACAAAGTTAACCAAACTGTGCTTTATATTCTTGATTTTATGTCGTTTTTTTTTTTCCGATCAAAGGAAAAAAATTATTAAGAAAAGCGTCACTAAATCAGTGAGAAAAAGTTACAAGAAAAGGGGAAAAGAAAAACACGGATTAGTTGTGCAAGACAGTATCCCAATTACAGATGATAGTTGAGAGCGAGATATCCTTAAACAAATCTGTATGTAACGGCCAGTTGAAAGAGACCATTTTACCGCAATAATTAGTTGCTTATCCACCCTTGCTCTATTGTTAAGAACTCTATCGTTTCGCTCCCTCCACACATTCCACCAGATTGCACATACCCCATAATTTTTTAATCTTTTGTTACTCTTGTTTGGACCCGGTTCCACAAAACATTTCTAACTCCGTCGGGCTAAACCCACTCAACACCAAAACTGCCTAAGAAGTAATCCCATATTTGCTTAGTGCAAGAACAATGAAGAAATAAATGCGCATTTACTTCATTGTCCGACTGAAACAAAAGATAAGATGCGTCTTGGATTGTACCAGCTCTATAAAGATAATTTAATGTTGGCGCACCTTGGAATCATAAAGTCCATACCAGAAAAGAAACTTTAAAAGGAATTTTTGGTTTCTACAACTGTTTATTAGGGAATCTTAAGTAACCATTAGTATCTAAAAACTCATACATATTGGACACCGAATATTCCTTACCTGAATTCCAAATTATCAAATCTTCTCCTTTTAAAATTACAGTAGCTGGATCACCTAACAGTTGTAGTAGTTTTACTACCTTCTGAAAACGCGGGGGTTTAACAACCACACCCAATATTTCGTTCGACAATCTGTATGGACTAAACTCCAATACGATTCCGAGAGCACCAACTTAAAAGTGAGACTCAATCAAAAAAGATATCAAAGAGCTTTATCTCTTTCTCAATACAATCAATAAATCAACTAGATAAAAATCCATGAGACTGATTAATATGAGAATAACTCGGATGGTACCAAAGACCAATATCCGAATGTCAATCAAGTCCTATCCAACAAACAAGGTTGGATTTATCAACTATGATTGAACTACGTACAACCTGTGATATTTCAATTATGTAAACAAATATAATGCGGAAAAGAAATAACATAGACACCATAATTTTTGTTAACGAGGAAACCGCAAATGCATAAAAACCCCAGGACCTAGTCCATATTTGAACACCATGCTATATTAAGACGCTACAGACTCTAGCATACTACAAGTTAACTTCGGACTAGAATGTAGTTGAGCCCTAACCAAGTCTCACACCGATTAAGGTACAGTCGCGTTCCTTACGCCTCTTGAATCCCAACAGGACTCTGCACACTTGATTCCCTTAGATGATGTCACCCACAACTAAGAGTTGCTACGGCTCAAAGTCGAAGACTTATAAACAAATATGTCTCCCACAGATAAGTCTATTCTGGTTGTTGTTTTCGTCTTTATATAAATCAAGGTGAACAAGAAACTCAACTAATAATCTGGTCTTATACTCCCGAAGAGCAGCCTAGAAATATTAGTCACCTCAAAATAACCTAACTGATTAACATAAAAAGTTATTGCGGAATCACAAGAGTCTGAGACGAAGAACTGTTGTGATTATTTTTATATCTTACCTATCGGAGATAAATCTCGAGAAAACCTTAGAGAAGATTAAACTCAATACGATAGAAAAAGTAAGATCAGAATACGCAACTACAGAGAAAATAGTTGGATCTGGATCCACGAATCCCAAATGAAGTCTTCAAGTCATTAACCTAATAATGGTTTTGGAAAACCCTAGGTTAATGGAGAATCGACTCTAGTTTGCAAATAGGACACACGAGAGTGTCGGGATTAGGTTTCCCCGATGCTAGAGTTCACCCTTATATAGTCTTTCAAATCAGGGTTGATTACAGTCAAAGCTAAGATAGCTTAGTAACAACGCAATTGATATTCACCCTTAGATGAACTCCTGATTTAAGATTCAAGCTAAGTCTGCTTAGAAAATAAGCAAACAATCTCCACCGTTAGATGGTATTAGCTTGAAACACACAAATGAAATATACTTATATTTAGATTTGGATGAACCGTACCTAAACGTGTATAACCGTTGACTCAATAACAATTAACCAAAGTTATCCACATGAACACTTATAGTTTATCCATATTCATCTAACACTTCTATATCAAATATGATGATCAATCAATCATGATAGATAATCAAATGAATCTAAATGTGCTTTAAGAGAGTTGTTCAAATGTTCACTATCTCATAGAAATATCCATGAACAATTTGAAACATATTCGGTTTGGTTTGTAGTTGTACAAAGTTCTTATACAAGAACTAATTCATGAACATAATGCCACGATTTGCAAAACAAGTTTGCATACCTTAATTCATTAGAGTTCTAGGGACTTTAGTTCGCAAACGAACTTGAGTTCATGAGTATGAAATATCATACTTACTGATTTTAGAACCTGACCACTGTGTTCGCAAACAGAGTACGCGAACCACAGTTCCGGACTTTGTCCTAGCCTTGCCGTTCGCAAACAGAGTACACGAACCACAGTTCCGGACTTTTCCTTGTCTAGCCGTTCGCAAACATAGTGCGCAAACAGGAATTCCGGACCTGAACTAATATTCACAGTTCGCATACAAGGTACCATACTGTGCTATATCCAGATATTGGTAGTAGTTCTAAAACTCTCATATAATCATTGAAACATCCTTAGAAGACAACAATAGTAATCTTACAGATACCATTATCTTCAATTAATTTCCAAGTGATTAATCGATCAATACGAAACTTCCCAAGTTAACATCAAATGATTGTCTCACACAAATCATGTAAGATATTCAAGGTAATTTTCATATGATCATCTTGACTTAATATTAAGTTTCCAAAAAATAAATTGTCTACAACTAAACTCGTCAAGTAGATGATGAAGTTTAGCTAAAGCTTAAAAGCTTCCAATACATATTTCGAGAAACATATAAACGAGAGAAACTCGGCTCGACATTTCAAATGTGTATAATGTAAAAGTCTATATAGCTATACGACTTAGTCTCATTAGAAGATAGAATAGAATAGACTTTTGAGTGATAGATAAGTTTTAGTCTCCACATACCTTTTGTTGATGAAGTTCCTCCAAGATCTTCAGTAGATCTTCTTCTTCGATTGGTGAACGCCGTGAAGTCTAAAGCTCAACTATACACTTCTATCCTAATCCGATACATAGCTATAAGTTGACTAAAAATCAAGTATATAGTTTTGATCAACTAAACTTTACAAACAAGCTTGATATAGCAACGCTTGCGAGTTCGACCGAGAAGTGCTCTAACACCTTCCCAAGCTCCATTTTGTTTAAATTCTTGAGGAAGTTAAAATCACAATTTAAATCATTAGAAACCATTTCTTCCATGATTGACTTTTTGTTTCTAGACAACTTGAATAAAGAAGGAAAAGATATCTTAAGAGGAGACGATGTCCGTTGTCTAAAATTCTATCAGATCCTGGGTTACTTCATCTTATATGCCTGTGTTTGTCTGATACTCGGTACAACAAAGGGTTAATATAAATGATGTTCATTTCAAACTCACATATTCAGGAGATGATGGAAGTTTTCTTCACATGCTTTGGACATGAATGACTCTTACAATGTATATGTGGTTGTTTGGGAATTTGATGGTCGAACATAAAGAGTATTCTCGATCTTCAGGGCCTTATTCCAACAAGTAATGTATCAAATGTCTTCACCAACATCTCTAGAAATAGATTCATCTGCAAAGAAATCAGATAGTTAAATATTAAAAACCGAGAAAAAAATACAAGCTAGCTGGTCATTCTTATTAATTGATTCAGTTGTTAAAAAAAATAGCATTAGGTTCCCTTTCCATAAATACGTACAGGGAACACTGAAGTGATCACTGAGTTAACACTGGGTACTGAGAAAAAAATAGCACTGGGTTAACATTTAAGTTAAAAAAAGACTAAATGAAATAAGCCTATTTCTCGTTGTTTTAACCGTCTACTCGATGACAATATAGATTACTGGTAACAACACACTAGGTGCTTTAGGTGATCGTTCAGCCGGTGGGACAAATCCAACTAGTCATTTCTTATAAGTCCTTCTTAAATGCAAAGTCTGAATGGTATAAAGAAATTTGTAATTATTCAGCTCATTCCTATGTAGATAGGGAACATGTATTTCTCATTCAAAAATCCATATTTGTCTATGTTGCTCACTCTCAGTTTGGCCTGCTTTCTAGTTCATTTTACAACCAAAGCGAAGGAGAAAACTTAGTGTCAAATGCCTGGTAAACCTTAGTTAAGAAAATCTTTGTCCAAGAATTGTGGGAAGAAGAGGGCCATTCCTTTTCAACAAAGGTACCCAGTATAGTGTTCCAGTAGGAAAGATGGAAGCTTGAAGAACCCAAGAATCTCCGCTAAGTTTAATACGATAATCTTAAATATAAATATGAAAGCAATGATTCCATAGAAATTAATAATAAAAAACGAGGAAGAGAAAATCCATTAACAAATATTAACGGTGTTGATGCATATAATTATCCCATATTGTATATGTAATTGAAGAACAAATATTCGATGCTGAATATCGCTATTTATTTGTACCGGTTATAAAATATTTGTTGTTGTCTTCTTGTGTCCTTGAGTCAGTTTCTTGTACGATTACAATATCTCCATCATATGCAAGTTGGGTAATAATATCCTAGACTTCGATAAAGGATCAACTAACTATCTCACGCGGATGGGGAAAATGTTCTTGGAGTACTCTATTATGTTTACTATAACTAATAACATGCATAATTTGTTAGAGTGAATGGAACCTGCATATCTTAGTATGTCAAGTACGTTGTCGTATTTTAGGTGCCAAAACTATTTCTTGATATTAGTCTACTAAAGTTGGCCTCAGTTTGAAATAAATTAGGTAGTAGAGTCTTAGGATTTTCCAAGTTACTCAAGCTAGTCTTAGAGATCGATGATATACCATTTGATGATTTTCTTCTAGATCCGAATTTGAAACTAAGATTTGATTATCTCGATAATCTAAATCTTGGTTAATCTAAAACGATACTAAGGAGTTTATTAGTTTAAATAGAAGAGCCTTTGTATAACTCAACAATAACTCTGATTTAGTTATTGAGATTGATAGAGCGGTTACCGAATACAGATTAGTCCTTTATTGTCTCGGAATACGATCCAAAAGAATTGAGTGGTAGAAGTCTTCACGGTGGCTGAAGAAACTTAAGATTGTGGACTATATCTTAAGATTCACGTGCGTTGACCAAATTGATAATAGGCGCAGGGATATTGAAGGAACTAGGTAACTTGAATTTAGTTTACTTGGTCTCTACTTTACGAAGTTGGTAGTAGTTTTTGTATAATGACTTAAGTATGAGAGTGTTTAAAAGTGGACTAGGTCCCAAAGATTTTCTACACTTGCGTTTTGCTCGTTGACCAAATCTTGTGTCGTATTATTTAATTTTCCTTTCGCAATTATAATTATTATTTTAGTTATAATTAAAGTAAATGCACTTGTATGTTAATCAAACACTTAGTTTGATCCAATAGTTGGTTCGATCCGAACTTATACTATATACCAAGTGGACATCTTGTGGTTGCTATCTTCTTCACAGTCTATGTTTATATTAGATCACGCAAGGTGTTTGGCATATAGGTTGATATCGAAAAGATTGTGGTGTACTTGGTACTCTCGTTATTTCAAAATTGGCAATGTAAAAGAAAAGGGGATCTTTATAAACTACACAAAAGACTTATCGAGACTAGAGATAACATACCAACTTTTTAAGACAATTTCACTAAGTAAACTTAGCGTCTTCATCAAGGAGAGATGAAGATACATACATCTCTTATAATTCCACAACCGCATTCCCATAAAGATATATCAATTAGCATGAGTTTAAAGTAGAACTCTCCCAAATTTGATGTCATTCTCAAGAGAACAATACAGTGAACTTTACAAGTAAAGGATTTTTATGGACATAAACGAATTCACAAGTAAATTTATATCCATCATCATCAAAAGTTTACTCCTCCTTTTCCGCAAGGAATTACACCAACAATGGAAACCAAAAGCGTATAAAAAGATTTCCTTGACAAAGAAAAAAAAATGCACGTATATACAAGCATATAAGTCATCACCATAAGTTCACATATGGACCAAGAAGGTTATGAACATTCAAGCAATATGGGTGTTCAATAACACTCAAGACTAAACAAAAATCCACAAGCCCAAAGTGATTTTGTGAATAAAGTTTTCTTAGAAGTGTCTATGAGAGTTGTAGCAAAAGAAAAAATAGTCATATAGAATAGTTCGTGAACTTATGCTAGTACTGAAACTAGATAGGTTTGCAAACCTTGGCAGTTCACGAACTCAGGTCATGGGGTTTTGCAATCCTTGGCAGTTCGCGAGTTCAGTTTGTAGGGGTTTGCGAACCTACCCTGTTCCCGAACTTCAGATGTAATGGGTTTGCAAACCTGATTTGCAAACATATACAGTCACGAAATTAAACTGAATAGGTAACACATACAAGTATGTGCACCTTGCACCAAGCATTTTTAATCTCATAATTCAATATGAAACATTCCTAATAGCCATAGACAATATGCACTATTGCTTGGGAAATTTTCAAATGATCAACATAAACATAAATAGTTTATGAACAATAAATTGTTCTAAATAATATTGCCAAGGATCTATGAACATCCATTGCTTGAATTATATTTCGAGAGTTTTACTAAGAGAAGCTTGAACTCGAAATTTCTTTTTCTCAGTAAACACAAAAAGCCAAAAGTCATCGACTTAATTTGTTTCTTCTAACCTATATATCTAAGAACTTAAACAAAAATTAAATTAGATAATCATGAATCATACTCAAGTTATATGGATCATTAGCCGCATTGGTTTTTGTATATATCATAAGTAATTAATGGTAAATGATATACCCATAATCTGTATGATTATCATGTCTTGAGAGTTCAATCTATAAATCGTAACCTAAGTTTAAATATCAACATTATAATTAAATAGATTATCTAAGAGGATATCATGTTATCGTTTCTTTCTTAGGAGTCAGATAGGCAGGGAGAACTCTATATAAGAGCATAAGAAGTGTTGATACCTACATCAAGTCAATACATTTTGAATTTGCGATTATCGATGTGCTAACACCTTGAGTCAGATATAATTGTATTGACTCTTTTCAATTTATAGGTGCATAGAAGACAATTATGACAACTGTTAGAGCATTGCTCGGTCGAACTCACAAGTGTTGCTATCTCAAGCTTGTTGTCAAAACTATATCTTGATTTCTAGTCTGCATTTAGTCAGTCTCGGATTAGGATAAAAGTGTGTAGTTGAGAATCGGATATCACTGCGTTATACCATTTGAAGGCGAAGATCAACAGTAGCTTTGGAGAACTTCAACATCAACAGGTAAGTGAAGACTGAATCACCTATTTCTTAAGTTTTCGCCTTTCTTAAATTAGACAGTACATGCATAACAGAATTCGAGTCAAGTTTATTTCGAATATCTTCTCGAAATATGACTATTTATGCTTAAGAACATTCGTTCATACTTGATGAATTTGGTTAAGAACAATTTAAAGTTCATGACTTAAATTATGATTTAAGATTTAATCATTTGATATGTGTCATTGATGTTATTCGGGAATGTTTTCAATTGATTATTAGAGAGATATAAAACTACTGTTAATCTGGATACATGACAATATACATACCAGTTCACATACTGGGAGAACCATTATATGTCCGGAGTCGCAGTACATGTACTCAATACACGTACCGTCATATCTATAGTTCGGCAACAACTTTGTGGTACACATACTCGGTATCCATACAATAAAAAGTATGTGACTCGTGAACCAGGAACGGTACGCTCACCTAGAATGCAAACCAGAAAAGATATGTTGGTTTTAATACTGAAAACGGTACGCATACACGGTATGCAAACCATAAAATATATGTGAGTTCCTCAACTCGTCTTTTTTTTAAGGGTATCCGTACCCGGTACACGTACCATGACAAAGACATTCACGAACAAGTACAGTATACGTACCAAGTACAGGTACTTACCCTATCGAATATTTTTAGATTTATCGGAATTATTTCTATGAGATAATCGGCATTTGAACAACTCTCTAAAAACACTATCTAGACATTTTTTTTATCATATGTGTTATTCAAGAAACGTCTTAAAGTGTTATATGAAAATGGTTAAACATATAGTTTGATTGGCCAATATCGGCTAACCTGCATGAACATGTCATTGTACACGGTTCATCCTACTATGTTAATCTCAAGTCAAGTTTTTCATCTTACGGTGGTTGTTGATTGCTTGGTTCCAAAGCTATCTTAGCTTAAACCTAAAGCAACCTTGATTTTGAAAGTCTATAAAAGGAGAACCTTTAATAACTGGAATCTTTGAATCCCTAACACTATTCTTGTATGTCCTAGTTGTAAACTAGAGTCATTCTATCCTTAAAACCCTTCTAGGGTGTAGCGACTAAAAAGACTTCACTTGGGGATTCGTGAAGCCAGGTCAAACTATCTTTATCTTGATAGTTCGAGTATCCTGATCTTGTTTTGATTGTTGAGTTTCTCACTCAAACAAGATAGATAAAAATCACAAAGTATCTTCGTCTCAGACTTTGTGATTCCACAAGTTTCGATTTATAAGGTGAATAATAATCTAGGCGGCTCTTCGGGAGTCATAAGACCAGATTTTGAGGTTTGATAGACTTTGTCTATTGCAATCGATTTCCTACCTCACCTTGATCTTTGATCAGAATGGAAATCACAAATAGTTTTATTTGTGAGAGGCAGATTGGTTTAAAGTCTTCAATTGAGTTGAAGCAACTCTTTGGCTATAAAGGATGTTAGCTAAGGGAATCATTTGCGCGGAGTCCTGCTGGGATTCAAGAGGCGTAATGAGCGCGACTGTAACTTAATTGTTGTAACGGTTTAATTCGGTCTCAACTACATTCCAGTCTGAAGTTCTGATAGTAAGCTAGTGTCTGTAGCGGCTTAATACAGTTTGGTGTTCAAGTCTAGAATAGGTCCCGGGGTTTTTATGCATTTGCGGTTTCCTCGTTAACAAAACTATGGTGTCTGTGTTATTTCTTTTTCCACATATATTGTTTATCTTTATAATTGAAATATCACAGGTTGTACGTTAATCAATCAAAGTAGATATTTCTATCCTTGTTTGTTGGATATAACTTGATTGATTCTTGGATATTGATCTTTGCAATCGTCCAAGTACTCTCACACATAATAAGGTTCACGGACTTGCTTCTATAAACTTTCTGATTGTGAGAGAAGGAGATATAAGCTCTTTATACAATTCCTTGATTGAGATTCATTAAGTTGAACTCTCATAATTGTATTCGAGTTTAGTCCATACAGGTTTCCTAAGAAAAAGTTGGTGGTGTATTGGTATCAGAGCAGGCAAACACGTGAAAGGCCTAATAAGTCCGTTTTTGAAGCAATCTGACTATATGGACATGAGTGCAATATCGATAAACGTACCGCCAGCCTTTGATGACACAAATTACTTATGGTGGAAAATTGTTATGCGTTCCCTTTTACAAGCCCGTGACTTTCAGACATGGAAACTCGTAGTGATGGGATACGATCCTCTGACAGTTGTTAGAGATGAAAACATTGTTGCGAAGGATTTAGCAGAATATAGTGAAACCGAGATAAATACGGCAAAGCATAATTCTGACGGGTTAAATGCTATTATCCATGCCATAAGCCAAGATCTTCAATACCATGTGACATCGTGCTCTAAGTTTAAAGATGCTTGGGATATCTTATAAACCGTATTCGAAGGAGATACCTCAGAGAAAGAAGCTAGGCTTCAAAACCTAAATTCTGACTGGAAAAATCCTCGTATGACTGGTTATAATTGTTTGATGAGTTTAATCAAAGAGTGTTTGGAATTTTAATGCATGTTATGCGTTAGGGAAGACTATTCCCCAAAAGGACATTATGATGAAAATTCTCCGATCTTTACCAGCAAGATACGAGTCTAAGAAACATGCCATCATGGAAAGAAATAACCTAGCAACATTTTCCAGAAATACCTTAGTTGGAAAGTTAAAGATATTTGATCATGAACTGCAATCCAAAGCCGGAAAGGATATTGCGTTCAAGGCACTGAAAAACACTGGAACTCTTAAAAGTGAAAGTGTTGACAACTCTGTGAACAATCTTGTTGATCTTGATTTTTTGGATGAAGATCTTGATAACTTAGTTTCAATGATCACAAGACAGTTTAGAGAACTTCTTAGGGAGAGAAATAAACGTTTCAGTAGAGAAAAGCCTCATACGTCAGCTAAGCCACATAATCGTATTTCTGTCAAAAACAGAGACTCTAACGATACTAACGGTAAGGATATGCCATAGTGCTTCAAGTGTAAAGGGTTCGGTCACTTTGCCAATGAGTGTCCAAATCGGAGGAAATACACATGGCAACAAGAGTTTGGCTGCAACACTTGATGAAACATCTGATCATTATTCCGAAGAGGATGATGGTTCAAGTGTAGCACTCCTGGGTGAAATTATCAATTTTGATGAATGTAGCAATACTCATATCAACCTTTATAACTTGATGATACTTCATCAAGATTATTGGAGGATGTGGCGGATTTTTCATATACTAATGAAAACTTTGTTAATGGTTCATGTATTCTGTATTTAGCTGCTAATGTTGTTCCTGAATCAATCTCCAAACCAACACGTCCTTATTGTACCATTGAGGGTCACAGACTCACACAATGTTTCAAGTACAAACACAAACTAAGGTATGTCAATAAACTGCAACATAGGGCTAGTCGTTTGGCAAATGTGCTTAAACTTGTTCAAAAGTCCAATCCTGAGGTATGCAAAGTTAATTCTTCTTATCCTAAAAGATTGATTGAGTCAAAGGTTGAGGTAAAATCTCAAACGGAGAGAAGAGTCCGTACTAAATGTTCCGTAAAGACGGATATCACAAATTCCATGCAGGAACCTAGTGGTGAGAGCTATAATGCTCACCTCAACAAAATTTAATTGTGTTGAAATGTGCATCTTGTCTCATGTGCCCTTAAAAAAGAAAAGAATTATGCACATTAGGGCTTTGAATCAAATTTGAATATTATTACTTGGATGTCCATCTTTTATTTGTTCATCTCAATCTATGTCTCAAGTAATGGTATTGAAATTTTTATTTATATGAAAACTTAAAGAAGGATAAAAGTGACATTTCATTCTCCTTAAGTTTTATGTATCTTTTCTAGTATGTGAACTTTTGTTGTTCCGAAACCTTGCATGGTAAATATCTTATTCTTTAAGACGTATCTTTTTCACAAGAAGTCTTGTTTGTTGAGGAATATATTTGTGTTTTCACAAATCCATTATTCCTACGAATTATGGAGACTCCAAGCACAACATTTTATCGTGAAATCTATGCTCCAAATGGTTGTTGATACTCATCCAACTAGAAAGGAACAAGAGATGTCCTATCCTTTTGTCTCATCTCTTAAAAGGAAAAGGAAGAATATGAAGAAAACGAGAGCGGACCACTCCAATCAGAAAAGTTTTGCAACTCTTCTTGAAGAACTTAAGAAAACCAAGAAGGAGGTGCAGGGACTGAAAGTGATTCTACAAAAATCTCTTCAACTACAAAAAGCACTTGTCAAACAACAACCTAAAAGTTTTGCAGGAACAAACTCTTTCCATCATGAACCGTACGTTCCCATGCCTATCGTTGGTAAGGAGTTCAGAGATGATAAAGATTTTTTCAAAGATTTTAAGTACTAGGAAACTTCTTGTGAGAATTTATTCTTGCATTCAAGAAGGATAACTAGGGTTCGGTATAACAAATATTGTGATTACACAAGTTGTTTCCAACGATTTTCATCTTGAGAGTTTTTGGAAGATGAACTTGCAATATTCAATCATTATTGGTTTAATGTATTACAAAGTCTTATGAGATATATGTGTCCTTTAATTTATGTGAATTGAACTGATATCTCATATATGCTCAAAAGTTAAATCTATTATGTTTTCCGAACGAAAATTGAACAAACTTTCTGAGATTTTTTCGCAGTACCGATCTACTCGTGATCACACTGTTATGTTATTACTGCAATATCTTATCCGTAAGATTTTCTTATGTTGAGTCATACAGATTAAAATTATCTCTATGTTCGTAACTGGCGATGAGATTAATTTATATCAATGTTCAGGATACAAATTCATGTGATTTGTTAATGTCCGACAAAATCCTTATTTTCATTAAAGAAAGGTCACTCATGTTGTTCTCTTGGGAATGACATCAAATGGGGGGAGAGTTCTTAATTGAACTTGTGTTTAATTCCCATATCTTTGTGGAGAGAGTGTATGTGGAATTTACAAGGGATGCTTGTATCTTAAATCTCCTGGATGAGCACTAAGTATTTTATAAAACACGCGATTGGGGGATACTCAATCTAATTGGGGGATAGAGGAAAAGGACAAAACCTGGATCCAAATATTAAATCAGGGTTACCCCTTATTTAAATATTTTACCTAATACCTAATCTACCCATCACTAATCAGGATTAGTGCTTAATTATAATTAGTAAATTCATAAGATTATTTGATAAATGATTAGTGTGTGTTTTTATTTGTATTTGGGTGAGTGAGGTGAGAGTAGAAGGAGGGAATTTTTTTTAGAGGGAACTTTTTTTGGTGAAAATGGAGGATGATTGTGAAGAGAGAATTGCTGCTGAATCTTTAGCTCAACTACAACAAGAAGCATATCTTCAATCTTCTGCTAATGACAACAACTCACAATTGGAAGTATTTGATGAACCAACACCCTTGGATCATGATTTTTATGAGCATGAAGTTTTTCGTGAAGAACCAACCCAAGAGAGTAGACTAGTTCAACATACAAGCACTCCCAATACTCAGGTAAAGGTGCCAATGTGTTGAAAATTTGATTTTTTTTCTTATCCACCATTGTTGCAGCTGAAATAGCTTGGTTCCGGCATGGTCGTTGTATGAATACAATGCCGGTAGCAGCATTCCTGGCATGGTATTCATACTACGTCCATACCGGCCAACAATATCCCCCATTTTGAAAGGAAAGCCGGCATTGTATTCAACTGAAAATACCATGCCGGTACAAAGTTACTTTTTACCTACCACGGAATATTCTACCGGTATTGTTCAATGCGAACGTTACCATGCCGGTACCACCCAAAAAACATACAGGAATCAGTGTGTTCCAAAGATAAATACCGGCATGGTATAATAATTATGGACCACGCCGGAACATTGTACCAGCGTCAAACCATAGATAACCAGCATGCCGGCACATATGTTTCCGGCGTTGATGTCAAATAAAATTTGTATGCTGGAAAGAGTTTCAAATTTGGTCTTCAGTTTCGGTTCAGTTCAACCATGCCGGAACTTTGGTCGAGCATGTCGGAAGTATAGTCCGGCATAGTATTTTAATTTTTTTGGAACTAATTTAATTTTATTTTCATTCGATCCTTAGGTGTTGAAATATATTGATCCAACAAATGCAAGACCGCTTGGTCGGGTTTCGTCGGAATACTATAAAATGCCTCCGCTATGTTACCAACGTATACTTTTCACCTAGTATGTTGAATTTTACTAATGGATTGCTTGTAATGAACCTTATAATCTCCCATTGTTGTCCTTATGTGGGGAATAAGATCTCCCATGGAAGCAATTGCTTGGGCTAAAGAGACGGCTCTTAAGAACATGTGTGTGTTGGTGAGGAATACCCAAGGTTCAAAGATTCGTTTTGAGATGGATTGCGAGAGAAGTGGGGTATACAAGGAGAAGAATAGCCACAAGATAAAGGGTTATGTATATCCAAAGAAGACTAATAAGGTATACAAGACTCGTACGAGGAAGGATAATTGCCCCTTTAAGCTTGTATTCAATTTAAGAGACAAGGACAAGGAATGGGATTGTAAGGTGTGGTTCGGACGTCATAACCACCCGGATCCGGAAGATTTTGTTGGTCACTCCCTAGTTGCGAAGCTAAAACCTCATAAATTTGAGGATGTAAAGAGATTGACCAAAGCATGTATCAAACCAAGACAAATTCTGAGAGGCTTCAAGGAAAAGGATGAGACGAACGTGTCTTCTCTAAGTACAATTTATAGCGCACAAGCAAGTATTAGAAGGGTGGAATGGGACGGGAGGAGCGGTATGCAAGAATTTGAGAAGATTGTTTGGGATCACAACTACACGCGTATCATTAAAAGAGGGCCGGACAACAAGCCCCTTCAAATATTCATTTCGCATCCTTTGCTTGCAAAATTGGCTCATACATGTTTTGGTGTTCTTATGATGGATTGTACCTACAAGACAAACAAATACAATATGCCGTTGTTCAACATCGTGGGGCAAACATCGGACAAGGTATCATTCACATTGGCTTGGTGTTTAATGGAAAACGAGAGGGATTACAATTATAATTGGGCATTATGACAATTGAAATTACTCTTCCGGGAAAATCATCTTCCGAGGTCATCATAACCGATCAAGATGACGTATTAATGAATGCAATATCCGATGTCTTCCCGGATGCACAAAATTTCCTATGTACATATCATATACGTCAAAATGTGGTAAAAGCTTGCCATGCCTTGTTTGAACCCACTAAGGCGGATATTAAGAAGAGAATGATTGTTCAACTTGAGGAAGACGTTCGCAAGAACAAACTATCACCCGAAGAAGAAGAAGATGAAAGAGGCAAGATCAAAGAACGAGTGGACAAAGAACATGAGTAAAATCATAAAAAGTGGTTGGAATTTCAAAGAGAATGGGAGAAAGTTTATTGGTCTCTTACAGAGGATACGTACGAAAAGAATTTGGACAAGTTTATTGCCAATTGGAATGAAGTTTATCCGACTGCCGTCTCGTATCGTCGGAATCAATGGTTGGATAAGTTCAAGGAAAAATTTGTACGTGCATGGACAAACCGGTATAGACACTACGGGAATGAAGCAACTAGTATAGCGGAGTTTGCTCATGGGAGATTTAAAGATCTTATCGATTCTAGCCAAGTAGACGTGGTTACGGTCACCGAGGCAATGGAGCAATACTTTAAGATTCATATCGATAGGATCAAGAAGGATTTTGAGAAAAGCTCAATGGATAGGATGACTTCATATCTTAAATATGGTAAGTTGCTCCGAGGAATAGAATTCAACGTCTCTCATTGGGAAATAAAACATATGATGAGAGAAATGCAAAAGGAGATAAACTACGGAAAACCGGGTGATGTGTGTATTTGTCCCCACATGTCTTCATTGGGGCTTCCGTGTCGTCATATGCTTGTGAAGTATGAAGAAGTGATACCTATTGAGATTATTGATCCGTTTTGGAATCAACTATCTTTCACCCATCTCCATACGGAAGCTCCCGGAAAATCACCATGGGATACTAACTAAGCAAAGGAATTCTTCGAAGCTTAATCACGTGGCAACTCGGCTAGCCGGCAAGTCTTGTTGAGCCAACTAAGGCTAATTACTCGTCCATGGACAACACAAAGTGAAGAGCCAACAAAGGGAGATCCTCCCGGTAGACCACAAACCACAACGGCAAGGAGAAAACAAAGGAAAGAATTAAAAAAAATGAGTTAACGTGAATGTGAACTGGAGGCAAGTAAGAAATGAGATCCAATCGCTTGTGAGATTTCAGAAGCAAGGTTCACGGAAGCGTTGGTTCCAAACAAAAGGGGTAGGCCTAGAAAGGAACCGCTATCAAGTCAACAAAAAACGGCGGATTCCGTATCCACACTGTAAAGACCCTCAAGCTCGTTAACGCTATTAGACCGGTCAAGAGGTGATCTAGCAATGATCAAGAGACGACTAAGCCGATAATGACTCGATTAGTTTGACACGAACGTTAATTAATAGAAATTAATCTAACAACAATCTTGATACGAAACTAGTATCGCTAGATAGCTAGGTCTCGAAAAGTTACGCGGAATGGACTACTCGAACGTGTCATTCGGTTATCGGACGAAGAAGATATCTTTTATTTTATGTGAAGGGTAAATTGGTCTTTTTAAAGCTTTACCGACCTGGCTGCCCGTGTCAATTTTCTGGGTGCCCTTGTAAGTTTTGGTCGGCCTTATCCCCAACCCAATCGAAGAGAAAATTCATTCTTTCTTCTTCTTTCTCCTCCTGTTAATCGTCAGTTGATGAAATTTGACAGTCAATTCATAATTTTGGGTTTGTTAGTAAGTTGGTAAAGATTCACGAAGGGTTATTGGTGGTGAAGATTATGGTATGGTCGATTAAGACTCGAGAGAAGAGATGAATTAGAGAATGAAATGAATTAGGGTTTCTGGAGTTGGTTCGAGTTGTGTAAAATTGAAGTTGGGATTGAAACAAGAGAAGAAAGAGCAAGGGTTGAGGTTTAATTGCAGTCTTGAAGTTATTTTGGAAAAGAAGCAAAGAATTAGGGTTTGTCAGAAGATTATTTAGAAGATCGGTTAGAGATGAATAAGATCAAATCAGGCAGTTGGTGATGGGTTTTGATTATGTAGAACAAGGAAAAAGAATTGATAGTTGATTCTCAAGTTTCAGTAAAGAATTGAAGAATTAGGGTTTTTCTGAGAACCAGCGTTGTTGTTGAAAATTGTTGGATTGTTTAAGTTAAATTGATGGATTGATAATGATTTTGAGATGTGTTGCTGAGTGGAGTCAAAGAGAAGAAGAAATAAGTTCATTTGCTTGTGAAGAATGTTTTTGAGGTAATTGTTTTCCCTGAAATCTTTTAGTAAAGTCTTTTACTTCTTTTGATTGCGTAAAATGAGATTGTTTGAGAAACTTGGTGTTGAGAAGGGTATGGATTGGAACTGTGAGTTGTATTGAACTACAGGGAGAAGGAGAAGTATATGGTGTTGATGAACTGGGTAGTTGTTGAGTTGCAGATGAAAGAGTAGTGTTAGATTTAGATGGAGATTGATGTTGTAGATGAATGTTTAGGATTTTGTTGCCGGTAGTTGGGGTTGTAAAGATTACAGTCTGGTGGAGTGAAATAAAGGAGGAGTTGATGATGTTCTCTTCAAAATAAGAACTTGTGATAAATGGTGTATTTCTTGTGAATGGTATAGATGTTGGTAGTGCTAATTGGATGGTTTGCAGTTCATGAGATTGGTGTCGATATTGTTGAACTGGTGGCGATGAGATGTTAGGATTATACTTAATCTCAGTTGAAGTAAGAAGTTTTGTAATGCTGAGAATGGTGTTCATTGTGTAGTAGTGAATTGGCTAAGAAACTGAGCTGTAATGGAGATTACGAAATTGGTAGTTGAAGGCTTGGATGTTGGTGTTGTTTGTGAGATTATTGAACTGTGAATGATGGTTTGAATGAAAGGGCTAGGATGTTGTTGTAAGATATGAAAATTCATATATGTAGTGGTAGATGTAGGGTTGTTGATGGTCTCGGTGGAGGCTTGCATCTTCTACCTGAAGGTAAGCTGAATTTGTAATTGAGATTGTGTTATGAAGCTGTTTTAAATAAATGAATTGTACTTAGGCCTGTGAAGTTCAATTAGCAGGGGTATTAATGTTAGTCTAGTAATGAAGAAGGTGATGATGTGAATGTATCTTGTTGATGCATCAGATTGTGATTTGAGAATAGCTCAGGTCTACTCCCATTTAGTTGAGTCAGTCGTCTGACTCAAATCCTGTTCTGTCTTACTAAGTTTGTCTGACAGAGTCGACCCTTCTGACTCGCCTGAATCAGTCTAATTGACTGAGTTGAACCAGTTGACCGATTTAGACATTGACCAGTTGACTAATCTAACCATTGACCAGACTTTGACCTTGACCTATTGACTGTTGGTTGACCTTTGACCGTCATCTTGACCGTTAGCAACTGTTGGTTGACTCAGATGGACTGGACCTTAGGTTAATGGGCTGGTCTAGTGGACTTGGGTATAAGGCTAGTGTTCTTATTTGATGTTTTGGACCCTTATGGTCCGAATTGACCTTTGGTTTCTTCTACAAAATTGTAGATATTCATTAGACTTATTTATTGGACTATAGAACCCAACCTAAAAGAATTAGGAAACTCTTATATGTTCTAAAGATAGATAATGAAAATGTGTAAAGTCATAAATGGGCTTAGAACCATTAAATAGACTTGTTTGATTCTTCTGTGAGCCATTTTGGCTAGATTCTTAGAGTTCTTATGTGATTAACAGTTAGTTATTAACAACGATCGATTCAAAGGATGAACCAGTGGATCGTGGATCTCGAGGTAGGCGTGGTTTGTCATCAAAAGAGGTGGGAATTTACATTTAACTCTTTTGTGATTATTGTTGTTTTTTTTTACAAAAGTTTATGTTTAACAAATTCATGCATTGCCTGATTGTGTATTCCATGTATTGTTTTATTTTAAATTCCGAAAGTACTGTTGATTCTTTTAATCTTTCCATTGCCTGTAAAGGAATTGTAATGCTTTGTTTGTCTTTATGAATTGTTTGGGAAATAAGAATTTCCACTTGTATGCTTGGAAAATGAGAATTTCCATCTGTGGTATATAGGATACTGCTCCTTCATTTATATCTACTTACTTTCGAGCTTTTATGCGTGATAGGTGTGTAAGGAATTGGTCGACACTAATATAAAGTAATAGGGTGTGTAAGGAATTGGTTGACACTCAATATAGTACATTGTTTGACGAAGGAGTTAGTTCCATATACATGATTGTTTAACTCTGTGAATTGGTTGTGCTTTAGTGTATTGGGAAAACATGAATTGTTTTCCCAATCATTTCAATGATTACATGAAAGTTAAATGTTATTTCTACTGGGCACCCCTTTTTGGGATGATGTGCTCACCCATTCCCACTTTCAGTTTTCAGAGACAGATCAGAGTTGCGCAGCGAAAGCTTCGAGGAGTGAGTTCTTTAGTTGGTTAACTTCGGCTATGTTTATTATGTTTGTATATTTTATTTGTAAACCGTATGACTATTGTATATGTATCATTTGAGAGGAGTTCTTGTATTATATATTTCAGAGTGGGGCTAGTTTTGGGTTAAGTTTGAAGCAGATTTCTTTATAAGAATCTTTAATTAGTTGATTTAGATTCTTAGTGCCTCTTTATTTAGTTAATCTCTTGGATTAGTCAGCTGCTAGCTTTGGGGGCGCTACACACACCTAGAGTCGATGTAGCGGAGGTTACAAAGAAAAGGGGTAGGCCCGAGGAAGGTACCCACATCGATTGAGCAAGAACAACAAGGTGAGCATTCCAAAGCCACACCCATAGTCGATATAGCGGAGGTTCCAAAGAAAAGGGGTAGGCCGCCAAAGGTACCAACATCAAGTAACAAAGAACAACAAGGTGATGAGGCGGCGGTGCCAAACAAAAAGGGAAGGCCGAATAAGGAACCTACATCAAGTCAAGTACATCAAGGTGAAAATTCCGAAGCCACACCAAAAATAAGTGATAGCAAAGGTAAGCGACCCATATCTAGTCAACAACAACACAATGGTGACAATTCCGCAGGCACGACCAAAGTTGATGTAGTTTTGGTTCCAGAGCGAAGGGGTAGGCCAAGGAAGTATCCACTCCTATCACATAATGAAGACATTAGTAGTGTAGAGATTGCAGAGGATGGATTGGATATAATTAAGCTAAAAAATGGTAATATGAAGATGTATAAGAAACCGAAAACAGGTAGGACCATTAGAAGTTACCATACAAAAGTAGAGTCTTATGTAGAGCAACTTCCTGAGGTTATTCGCGAGTATATTGTATATACGGATGATGTCGATGGAGATGGAAATTGTGGCTATCATGCCGTGACCGAACAATTAGGAATCTTAGAGACGACGGTTAGTAAAGGGATGACACCATGCCGATACGCTAGAAAGAGGATGGCCGAACAACTTGTGAAAAAGAAGAGCTTTTATGAGCAATTGCTTCGTGATGAAGAAGTGTTTGATAGTATGTATGCTCAAGTGTTAGGGCCCGAGCAGGAGATGAAGTTCCTTCCTACTCAATATTGGATGAGAATGCCGGTTTGTGGGCATTTAGTGGCGGATACTTTTAATTGTGTTGTTCATTATTTTACCCCCACCGTACAAGCAACATTTACACCAAAGTGGCAAAATGCGAAGGATCTCTTAAGACGAGAAGAGTTGTTTTGGCGTTCGTGAATGGTAATCGTTTCATTATTCTGAAACTCAAGGATAATTATCCATTGCCACCTGTTTGTGGGATAACTAAAAACAAGGATATAGATCTCAATCTCTGAAAGGAATGGATGGCATTGTATGGGGAGAATCACCAATTTTGGGATGCGTTGGCCTTATCAATAAAACCTCTACAAGAGAAGACACAACTTCATATGTGTGGAAGCGATGATGAGTAATTTGGATATATGTGGTTCACTAATACGCAACATTTTGTTTTTTTGGAAGTTTGAATTGTAAACATTAAATCATATTTTGATGCCAATGCCGGCTTGGTTTTATTTCAACTATACTATGCCGTGAGTTAGTCCCGGCGTAGACCTTAAATTTTGTAACAGTGTCGGAAATGCTGAAAACATATCCAGAGAAATTAGTAAATGTGCCGGCATTGAAGTTAAATTACCAACCGTGCCAGTACTCTGACAAAAATATTTTGGGTCTGAAAAATGCAGACAACCGGCATGGTAGCCAAAAACTTTTCAATGCCGAAACTCTGAATTTTCTGTGATTTTGAAAATTCAGAGTGCCGACATTGATCTTACGATGCTCGACCATGCCGGTATAGTCAGAAAAACACTGAAATATCTTTGATTTTCAAAATTTAGAGTGTCGGCATTCCAAATATGTGCCGGCTAAGAGGTAATTTGACACTGGTTTATCTGCCGGCATTCCAAATATGTGCCGACTAAGAGGTAATTTGATACTGGTTTATCAACATAATAAATCAAATGACAACACTAGATTGTTTAAAAACATAATAAATAAAATAACAACACTAGATTGTTTAAAAACATAATAAATCAAATAACAACGCCAGATTGTTCCAAAGTTAAGATGTTCCAAACCGAAAACAAATCAAACATAAACCAAAACAAGCAAAGAGTTTAGCAAGACACAGAAATAAACATAAACCAACACTAGATTGTTCAAGACCTAACTAATACTATAGAAGAAACACACGATCACTCGGTCCTTGTCTTATTGTGTACCCTCTTCTCCCTTTCGCCCCACAAGTATTTTGCCTCTGGATCTTCAGTTTTGTCTATTTTTTGCTCGACTTTCTCCATTTCTTTCTGGGTCAACACTTCTCCTTTCTTGTTCTTTTTCTTAAAGAACTTTTACAAATTTCCTATCCGCTGACGCTGTTGTCATATTTTTAAACATGTACTTAATATGTACACTTATATAAGATCATAGATATAGATTAAAAGAATAGGAAGTGAACAAGAAGTACTTACCAACAACGTAAGGATCTTTTGTAGTCCGGGTACAATAGTTTCAGCCGGAGTTGTGGAGGGAGGTTCTGCTTGTGGAGGAACTTCTTCGGTAGTCGGGCGTACAACATAAGGATGTGAGTACTTCAAATGGCCTCTGAGAAAGTCTCGTTCGGTCTCATAACCGTTTTCCGCCAATTCCCAACCAACCATACCCAACACAAGTCTTCGTTCTTCCCTTTCCCTCCAATGTGCAGGAATGGGATTTGGGTCGTAAACTACCAGAGTATGGTTCTCATTTGCTTGGCATTGAGGAAAGTCATGAGATAATTTCTGATAAGATGTATCTGTAAGACTTTTCTGCTTGTACCCAAGTTGGCGCATTACACGGCGAGGGTTGTGCATAACAAATCCTTTTGGATGAAATAACGGTCCTTTGTAAAATAAAACATTGTCATGCCTTGCAAAGTGAACTCCTCTGGCATTCCTATATGGGTCAAACACAACATTTTTGGCAGCCACGGAGTCCAAAGCCAATCTCATGGCGAATAACCGTTTCTTGTTATTGGGCTTCGGTGCATTGTTGAAAAAGTATTTCTGAGCTAGAGGCTGTTGCGGTTGATTTTGACGTACTAACTTAAATCCTTTATAGTTCGTGAACAATGTTGGGAAGTGTTCAGAAGCCCACACCTATGACAATGAAAGATCGTTTCAATGAAATGTATAAGAAAAGAAATAATTGGAAACTAACAAATTTAATGACAATGATCACAAAATAACTAGTTCACTATACCTGAATTACAGTGAAATTCCCATTAAATTGACGGGCGTTCGCCTTAGAAGCTCTATGCATTTTTGCCAAAAAATATGCCAAGAAAGCATTGCCCCATGAATACTCATAAACCTTATCCAAGGGATCCAAGTATTGTAGGTTGTTCATATGTACCCTGTTACCATTAGTGTCAGAGAATATTACGGAGCACAAGGTGAACAACAGATAAGCAGCGACAGTTTGATGAATTTGTTCGGGATTCAATTCCTTGTCCTTCGTATTCCAAAACAATCGAACGAGATCGACGAATTTGATAGTCTTTGTCCGGGAACGGTCTGTCTTGTACATATTTTCCATAGTCGTTTCCTGGTCCCACCCAAACAACTTTTTAGTCAGCTGATAGATCTTGGCCCATTCTAGGTCCTTACAGTGATCTCCTTCCTTAACGGCTTTCCCAAGAACCTCTAGACCTAGTATTCTTTTGACATCTTCAGGGATAATGGTCATCTCGCCAAAAAAAATATGCATGGTATCAGTTTCACAAAAAAACCTCTCCAAAAAGCAGTTCGCCATGACTTGATCAGTGGCCACATAATTTTCTACCGCGGGATACAACCCAGATGCTCTGACTAATGCTCGAACAGCGTCACACTCAAGCTCCAAAGCCCATATATCCATTGATTGGTGGCGGCTAACACGGAAGGCTTTCTTGTGGTCCTATAAAAACACCAAACTAAATTAAATTCACTTGGTCACAGATAAATAATATAATAACAAGATGCAAACGTCTTACATAAGTTTGATAGATCCAATGAGCCCAAGAGTGCTTGTAGTCAAATAAGAGTTGCGGGTTTCTCGCTTCACCCCATTGTTTGCCGTCATTGCGGTCTAGAATCATATCATATCTTTTAGGAAGGTGGGCTGGGGGTCCTTTTTCCTTTTTCTCAATGGCTTCAACTTCAGTTGTATGTTGTCCTAAGCCTTGTGAGGATGAGCCACCTGCTCGGGCCAGTTCAGGAAGTTTTTGCCACTCATCATCAGTATCACTGCTGCTTGTGTCCCCCGTACGCTCCCGAATGATGATCATAGGACGATCCGGATCAGAAAGACTACGTCGAGGCCGAGAAGACTTAGGTTTTCCTTCTTCAACAGCTTTGCCCTTTCCTTTCTTCATTTGTGCTGCTCTAGACCTACGTCACAATATGTCAACTGAGTTATATACAAAAACCCGGCATGGATGGTAAACATAAAATCACTGCCGACATACTAAATAAGTAAACAACAATGCCGGTTTTTGGGAAATTTTATACAGAGACTTAACAAAAGAAGGAAACCAAAACCGGCATGGTTGGTAAACATAACGACAATGCCGGCAATGGTGCCGGCTTTGTAAATTAGAGACCAACAATGCCGGTATTTGGGGAATTTTATACAGAGACTTAACAAAAGAAGGAAACCAAAACCGACATGGTTGGTAAAAATAACGACAATGCCGGCAATGGTGACGGCTTTGTAAATTAGAGACCTATAATGCCGGTATTTGGGGAATTTTATACAGAGACTTAACAAAAGAAGGAAACCAAAACCGATATGGTTGGTAAACATAGATAACCTATGCCGGCATGATGTCCCGGCATTGTTTTCAATTTGATTTCTATGCCGGTATTTCCATGCAATAAAAGGGGGATACAAGACATATAATCCGACATGGTATTCAAATTAAATTCTATGGCGAACCAAAATTGTAACTGAATTTCAATTGACTATATTGCAATTTCAAATTTTACTTTTATTGTAGTAGCGAGACTAAACATGCAACCATCGATTTATGTTTTCTAGCATGGTATAAACCCTAAAAAAGCTTCAATTCAATATAGACATCACTTACCGCATCTAATTTGTTATTTCCTCCTCCTCATCTTGTTCAAGAGCTGCTTGATTTATCCTTGCTTCGTGCACTTGTTGCGCTTTTGACTTCGATTTACCACCATCATCAACAGATTCTTCAGGATTGGGTTTGGGTTTTTCACGAGGTTTGCGACGACCCATTCTTCTTAGATGAAACAAAATAAGGGAGTTTAGTGGTTTTGGAAATTCTTTTGGAAGAGCCGAGAAGTAAAAACAAATAGAAATGGAAAGATGGAATACTTTCCTTTCTATAACCGTCACTTAAATAGAACTAAGGAGTTTGTAACCGCCACATAGTATGTAACCGTCACATAAGTGGGATAAAGGAGTTTGAAACCACCACATAACTTATAGAAGTTTGTAACCGTCAGAATGCCGGCATGGAAAGATGGGACAATTTAATACCGGCATTCTGACACCAAGATTAAATTGAGTCTAGGATACCGACATTGTATGTTGATCACACTTCAACGCCGGCATCCGTGTCGGTACTGACTTTGGTTATTATTCAATGCAGGCCTTCCAGTTTAAATTGAGTCCGGGATACCGGCATCGAATGATGACCACAATTTAATGCCAGCATTTGTACCACCAAAAGAAGTAGCCACCAAAGGTTAAGCAAGCAAACTAACCCAAATTGGCCTTCATATTAATCTTACGTAAATAAACCTAAAAACATTAACCACATAAACAACGTTACACATAAAATGAAAGATCTTAAGCTAATTGTAACTAACATCATTTCTGGGACAAAGCAGCTTCGAAATGCCTATAAGGCTCTTTTATCCACTTGGTATATGTGTCCTGAGCTTGATACCTATTCCCTCTGTATCTTGCGAGAAACTCGTTGTACTTGCGATATAGTTTTATGAGGGCAATTGTCCGATTCGCTATATACTCATCCCCGTAATCCATTTTGCGTTTCTTTCACTTACCGTCCTCAAACTTCGGCATATAAGGACCACAACTAACAAGACCCCAAGAATGAGACAATGGGCGGTGATCTTCCGGGAAATCCGATACTATGTAGAAATTTTTAATCCATTCAATTTCTTCCTCAACATCCGCTTCTATCTTCACTTGTTTTACATGTTCATATATTTCCTTGGTTTCTTTGCGATATTTTGCTTCTATTGCTGCCTCTTCTTCTTCTCTTTTCCTTTTAAGTATCTCTTCTTCCATTGCGGCAATTGAGTTGGTGGTTTCTTCCTTCCTTCTAAGTTTTTCTTGTATAATGGCAATTAAGTTGGTGGTGGATGATAATTGATTTCCTATCAGAGTGGATAGTTTATTCTTCTTAAGTTTTTATTTTTCCATGGCAATGATGAAATCGGTAGTTCGGTGAAGGATTTGCCATTGGAGATATGTGTTGGAGCTTACTTTTTTTTTTCTTTTTTTTTGGAGGTATCAAGTGTAATGGGTGTATCCATTCCTTTAAATAGATGAGGACACAATGGTTCTTTTTCCACTTTATCATTCCGGCATTGTCAGTAACCTAACATCCACGCCGGAGGTTACCTTTACTGGTTTATGGTTTAAAAAAATAGCCGTTGGGCATTGAAACCTTCAATTCCGGCACTGAACTGTGGTTAAAGAATTTGCCGACGACAAATGCCGACATGGAGTCGTATTAAAAAGCAATGCCGGAATAAGTTTTATTGTACATAGAAACCATAACATTTTGACACTCTATCCCGGCATAGAGTTATATATAAGATCTACGTTGGCATGGTAACGACATTGAATTATGTTAACATAGTGTGCCGGAAATATAATTTATTTCAAATGTAATCCTTGTCGCAGGAAGCACGGATGCACTTTGCACGTGCATCAAGCCTTTGAACCACTTGATGACCCAAGTGGGCGAGTTATAGTATCGTGAGGGTTTACATAGAGATCTACCCACAAAACCTTACCAAAAACTCCCCTAAAAACCTAACCATAAACCACTAAACCTATTAATCTTCTTACGAAGAATCCTTCTCCGATTCACCCAGCTGGTGGTACTTCGTGACTTTGGTTACCATGTGGTTAATGTTTTCATCAAACATGAATGCTTCCCCCTTTTCCTGTATGTAACGCGCTTTCACAGCTTCATGCTACAAAAAAAAAAACACACAAAATCAGTTTGTTACATAAAAATTGAAAATAGTAGATTGTGTCGAATTAATCATAAAGATACTTATGAGTTGTTGAGGGGACATTCTATTATGGGTAGCGTGCGCGATCCATTATTTGATTTTTAAAAACTCAACCACCGCATCTAGGATGATGTCGTGACGTTGCTCGATTTGTTGAGAAGTTATTCCTTTCGGGTTCCCATAATCGTGAGTAAATTTGTTAAAAATCTTCAACCACATGGAATCCGCCGAACTGTTATCTATAGTTGAAGGACGAGTTTCGGCGTACCATGTGATAGACGCATTTATGTGTCTATTTTCATCTCTATTGTGCATATTG
>JAJJMB010002020.1:6431405-6441973 GCA_023531105.1 Papaver atlanticum | reverse complement strand
TTTTATTTAGATTTTATTACTTTTAATTTTTAGAAATTGTAAATAGGATTTATTTTTATTCTTGTAAACTTTTTTTTTTTTTTTTTGGTTCCATTGCCAGGACGTTGCTCGATTTGTTGAGCAGTTATTCCTTTGAGTAAATTTGTTAAAAATCTTCAACCACATGGAATCCGCCGAACTGTTATCTATAGTTGAAGGACGAGTTTCGGCGTACCATGCTTGGGTGATTGCTATCTTCCTCGGAGTCAAACGATGCCATTTGTTGTATGTGGGAGTAGGTTCTATTCTAAGCTATTTATAGATGACTCTTCTAGGGTTTATGGTTTCATAAGAGTCTCAAGAACACACGAGTTTTGGTTCAAGTATTAGCTCTCTTTATATAGAGAAATGCCTCAACGGCTAGTTTTGTTGTTGAAATTAGCGAATGCCGGCATTGTCGTTAATATGGAAAGAATGCTGGCACCAGGTTCCGGTATTGGTTTATATTCAATAGCAATGCCGGTACTTGATATTTTTTTTACAGAGATTCGGCATAATCTGCAGTCAACGCCGGCATGGTTTCAACACCAACATACAACGCCGGTATCCGCTACTGGCATACTGTGTATTTATGTAACCAAGCCGGTAGATCGGAATTAAAAAAGAAACGACTAGGTTTTAAAAAAATAAGACCGTTGGAGCTCCATTCTATATAATCCCCCCCCCCCCCCATTCCTTTGGAAAAATTTACAGAAAGCACCCACCAAATAGCAAAAATTGTTCTCTCAAGAAAGCAAGCCTCAAAAAATAGATCAAGCAACCACGGTTGTAGCTTCACAAGCGATGGGAAATTCACCAACAAGCTCTATTTGCAAACCACCATCAAGCTCTACCTGCAAAGTAAGTAGATTCAACATTAGTAACAATATATGGACAGTTAAAATCTTCTCTACTAGGACGTATCACTAATATAATCTTCTCTTATAGACTCATCATTGCAACTGTCAAATTTGCAAGTTACCTTCTCATCTAGCCATGGACTGTCCTTTTATTTATTCAAAGTGTAGAAACTGTGATGGGACATGCCGGTTTTGGATTGCAAAAACTGATGATGCTGAAAATGGAAGAATGTTTCTAAGGTGTTTGAATCACCCAAAGTGCGATGAGTTTCAATGGTTTGACAAAGATGTTGCACTAGTAGAATCAAGAGAAAACCACAAGGGCCAATGCAAGCCTATTGATGGGTGTGATGGGTGTTATATGAAGGGAAAGGAATATGTTGAAAGAGAAGATGAACCAATGAAGATGGTCCTTGACACCGAGATTCTAGATGATGTCTTCGAAGATATTCGCGAAAGGCTCAAAGGTTCCGCAATTATTGAAAAGGGATGAAAATAGATTATGAGATCATCTTTAACCAAAATTACTCCATTCCATGTTTTTTAGTATATTTTAATTCAAAGTTTCGTGTTTTTTAGTATGTTTTAATTTAAAGTTTCAAATGTAATAGATTATCTAGGAACGAAATTAAAAGAGCATTCGTAACGGATCTATGATCTATCCCGGCATTGTAGTTTTAATTTCCGAAGGGTTTACAAAGTGCCGGCATAGAAAGTTATCTTATTTACCATGCCGAGTTTCTGCTAAACTATCTAAGTTAAAAAAAAATCAGATTTCCGGCATGGATATTTATAAATATTTTCATACCGGCACAGTTCAAATTCTATATAGGAACTTGGACCTTTCATCCCCACTTTCCGGCATGGTTTTATAAAAAAATTCTATGCCGGTATTAGTTACGGCATGGAATTATAATCACAAATCTACGCCGGAAACAGAGCCGGCTCTGTTGGACCTAAACATTTCAATGCCGGCACCTTGGTGTGAATTAAACTAACAAAAAAAAAAAAAAATTCTAGAAATCTAAACATGTTCAACATAAACCAAACAACTAAATTGTGCTTCAATGTTCTTAATCCAGGTATCATAAACCAAAACAACTAAAGAGTTAATCCATAAACAAGTTCGGAATTTTTCAAAACGTGACAAACACCATCCAAATGAAGAAACACAACTAAAGAGTTCATCACTTGGTCTTTTGCTTCTTGTGGACGGCCACCTTCCTCGTTTCCCCGAACAAAGCTTTTGTATTAGGGTCTTCCATTTTATCAAGCTTTTCCTCAACTTCCTTCATTTCTTCAGGGGATAGCACCTCTCCTTTCTCGTTCTTGCAACCAAACATCTTCTTCAACTTTCCAAGTCGACGACGCTAGTTTCATACATCCAACACATAATTAGTATATATATGCTAATATAAGATTATGTATACATTAATTGACTAAGCAATTAAAAATACTTACTAGCAATCCAACAGTATTATTAAGTTGGGCCATCATAGGTGGGGCCTCTTGATAGAGCATTGCTCGGTCGAACTCGCAAGCGTTGCTATCTCAAGCTTGTTGTCAAGTTTAGTTGCCAAAACTATAAGTCTTGATTTCTAGTCTACTTATAGCTAAGTCTCGTACTAGGATAGAAAGTGTAGTTGAGCTCTAGACTCCATGGCGTTCATCATGCAAAAATGAAGAACTACTCAAGGAACTGGTGGAACTTCATCGACTAAAAGGTATGTGGAGACTTGAACTTATCTATCACTCAAAAAGTCTATCTACTATATCTCCTATCTTGAGACAAAAGTCGTATTGCTATATAGACTTCGATTATACACATTTTCTATTTCGAGCCAAGTTTATCTCGCTTATCTTTTTCTGGAAATATATGTTGGTAAGATTTCGCTTTGGCCAAGTTCATCTTTACAAGTGACGAAAGTCATGTTGATTATTTCAATATCTTGAAAATTGCTTTGATGAAAAATAGTGTGTGAACCTCTATTTAACATCCTCTAAGAATGTTTCAATGATTGAAATAAAGAGTTTAGAACATGTAACCATCCTTGGATATAAGCATATAATGTGTTCGCGCATTAGTGTATAAGTCCAAAACCGGGAACCAAATGTATGCATACTTGTGTGTGTACTAAATAGTTGATGAAGACTAGGTAAGTATGCGTACCCGTACGCATACTGTCGGAAGTTCACGTCCGTGAATTTCTACTGAGTTTGGAAATCAAAACCAACTCAATCCGGTTACCTAAGTATGCGTACCCATACGCATACTGGCGGAAAGTTCACGTCCGTGAATTTCTGCTGAGTTTGGAAACCAAAACAAACTCAAATCCGGTACTTAAGTACGCATACCCATATGCATACTTAAGTGTGTTACTTTCTAAAATTGGTTTATTCGTGAACTTAAATACATATAAACTAAGGAATGCATATTTGCAAACCATGGCTATAAAGTTCATGAATCGATTCGAGTGAATCAAAACCGATTTTGCTTCTATTGTGTCTTGTATACTTCTATGAGATCTAAGCAATTGAAAAACTCTCTAACTAGTTCTTTTGAGTCATTTGAACTAGTTATTGTGAAGATGAATATGGTTGATATGAAAGTGCTCATATGGCTAACCGTTTGGTTAACTACCGTTGAACCAACTAGGTGTACACGTTTAGGTACGGTTACACAAACCTAAATGACGTATATTTCATTTTTGTATAACAAGCAAAGTTCGATCTAACAGTTAAAAGATATTAGCTTGAATCTAATCAGGTTTTCATCTAACGGTGAATATTGAATTCTTTGTTACCAAGGTAACTTAGATTGCAAACCCTGATTTGGAGACTATATAAAGGAGAACTCTAGCAACTGGGAAACCTAATCCCCACACCTCATGTGTGATACTAGTTGTATAAGCTAGAGTCGATTCTCCTTTGACCTTAGGTTTCTACCGAGACCCTGTAGGTTAACGACTTGAAGATTTTACTGGGATTGTGAAGCCATGCCCAACTATTTTCTCTGTAGTTGCGTGATCTGATCTTGCTGTTTCTATCGTATTGAGTACAATTGTAAAATTAGCTCGAGATTAATTTCTCCGATAGGAAAGATAGAAAAGTAATCACAAACATCTTCGTCTCATCGTTTGTGATTCCGCAATATCTTGTTTCGCTAGTCGATTAAGATTATTGTGAGGTGATTGATAATTCTAGGCTGTTCTTCGGGAATATAAGTACGGGATATCGATTGGTTCCTGTTCACCTTGATTTATCAAAAGACGGAACAAAACTTGTAGGTATTTCTGTGGAAGACAGATTTATCTATTCCTGTAGACTTTTCTGTGTGATACAGATTTGTTTATTAAAGTCTTCGACTTTGGGTCGTAGCAACTCTTAGTTGTGGGTGAGATCAGCTAAGGGAATCAAGTGTGTAGTATCCTGCTGGGATCAAAGACGTAAGGAGCGCAACTGTACCTTGGATCAGTGTGAGATTGATTGGGGTTCAACTACAGTCCATACCAAAGTTAGTTTTTAGTAGGCTAGTGTCTGTAGCGGCTTAATACAGTGTGTGTTCAATCTGGACTAGGTCCCGGGGTTTTTCTGCATTTGCGGTTTCCTCGTTAACAAAACTTCTGGTGTCTGTGTTATTTCTTTTCCGCATTATATTTTGTTATATAATTGAAATATCACAGGTTGTGCGTTGATTCAATCAATTGGGAAATCCGACCTTTGGTTATTGATTAAAATTGATTGATACTTGAACATTGATCTTTGGTACCATTCAAGTTAATTTCTCTTGTATTTAATTAGACTCGCAGATTTCTATTTGCTTGAGTAAGTATTGAATCGAGAAATTGAGATATAACTCTTTGATATACTTTTTATTAAGATTGAATCTGACTGTCTAGTTGATTCTCTTAAAAGTATATTGGAGTTAGTCCATATAGATTGCTAAGCAAATTATTGGGTGAGGTTGTTGTACCCCCACTTTTTCAATTGGTATCAGAGCAGGCAAACACATTAAAGACCTTATAAGTCTGTGTTTGTAAGCGATCTGACTATATGGACAGAAATGTTATCTCAATAAATGCACCACCAGATCCAGGGATTTCAGAATTCTCTTCTTTGACTAATTTAATTAAATATGTAGAAGAAATTCTATCTAAACCTCCTCCAGGTTTAAAATCTCTTGAAGAGTTTTCAGGAATTGAAAGGAAACTTGAAAGCCTAACTTCTGATGTTGATTTGTATCTCCAGAATGAACAAGAATCTCTTGACAGGCTAAAGCATGTTATAATGAATAATATTTATATTGAGATTGATATTGATTTGTTAATCAGAGAGAGAAATACTCCTCCTCCGTGTAATCAAATTAGTTGCAACAAACTAAACGATTTACAAGAGGAGTTTAAATCTCAATCATCTGAGTATATCACCTCAAAGCATGAATCGATTCATTGCTCAATTCCTGATACTCCCTATCAAGATAGTAGTATTGTCTTCTCTTGTGAAGAACCCAGGACGTCTCTTCTTGACTAAAAAGTTTCCCTTTGCAGTACTAAAAAATATCTGCATAAACTGTTTTTTATAAGTTGGAAAACGAGAAATCAGAAAAACAATTCTTTTTGGGTTCTCCTGAAATTCCTTGTTAAATTTATATAAACAATTTCCTGGGTGTTTCTCATCTCTACAAGATGTAAGAGCTGCTGGAAAGAAACTCTCTCTTGATGTCATGGTATGATAGGCTATTTGTTCTTATAAGTTCTTAAAAGAACTGCCCATGAGAGTTTTTGTTGAGCCTTGCTTCAAACTCTCATCCCTATTTTGTCCTGACAAAATATGTAAAAACAAACATGCCCTTATCTGCACACGTACGGTTCTCGTACCACATGTCTGAATCATGTTCCAGGACTGATTAATCCCAGTACCAGAATTAGTTTTTCCGGTTCAGGAACTGTTCGGTCGGTTGCACTTAAAAAGAGATATTGAATTCTTGTTCTTTTCACCTCCATCTTCTCTTCGACTGTTCATGACAAAAGAGAAATACCCTGGTTCACAAACTCTTCATCATCTTTCTCTTGTTTCTTAACCAATTTTTGTTTGGTATTCACCTTGTAAAAGAACTTTCTGCTCGTTGGGTCAAGAACCTTTTTCTCCCTACTCATCATTTTGGAACTTCACCATCAACAACAGTTCGCGGACCAAGTAAGTATTTCATCCTCTCTGTTGTATTTTTTTCCCCAAAAAATGGCTTCTAGGAAAAGGTTAAGCCGTGGTGAAATTTCGAGTACTCAACCTAATAGAAGGTTTCATAGTGATAATGAGTTTGAAGATGATGAAGTTGGTTTAGACGTTCTACAACCCTTTTATGATCCTGCTCTTCAAATTAGTTTTACTAGTCTTCTTGCTAGGGACAAATATGTCAAGTTTCTTAAAGGGAATTTTGTCATAGAAAGGGTTTATGATCGCACTGTTAAAGAGCCTGAGTTTCATCAGTTATGGACCAACATGAGTGGGGATATATTCATGATGGTCTTGGGTCTTCATATCCTGAGATGACTTGTCAGTTCTATGCTTACCTGCATGCTGCCAACAAAATCGATTGTTGCTTCAAGACAATGGTTGGTGGGATATCGTTTGAGGTAAATCGTGGAGTGATTGCATACTTGTTGAATTTATCGCTTGATCGCTCATTTGCAATTCCTCAACCTGAGCATCTCAGACCAACTCAGGGTCAGCTATCTGGAATGCTTCTAAATAGAAGTGAATCATGGTCTGGGGGCAAGTTGTCTGTTGACAACATTAGCTTTCATTTGAAAGTTTTCAGTAAATTGGCTATTGCAAATTTGATTCCCAGTACTCTTGATAAGAATCTATGGAGCAGGACCATTGCAGAGATGGTTTGATATCTTATCTCTGGTGAAGAAATTAATCTTTGTGGCCTGATTATTCAACAAATGATTCATATGGTTTCACAAAAAAAGAATCTTGGTTTCCATGCCTCATCAGTCGAATTTGCAGTCAGTTTAAGGTTCCTCCTATTGGTACCTGCACTGGTCATGCTGCTCCTCTAGCCCAGACAGACATCAACAATATGAAGAAATCAGTCATTTCTAAAGTCAATCTTCTTAATGAAAGAATTGAGTGCTTGCAGGAACAACTGAACTATGTGTTGGGAATTCATCCTGAGCTTACTGAACCTGTTTTCAAGATTGCCGAGAAATATAATCACAATAAAGCTTAGTTTCTTCATTTTGTTTTAGTTCTTGTTATACTTCTATAGTTGGATGTTATTTTAAGAGTTGTAATAACTTTATGTTTAGCTTTGAATGGTTATTCTTCAATTAAAATTGCTAAAATTATTGTATCTATGAGAAGTTTAACATATGGTAAAAAGTTAAGTCTTTCGTACGTCGATATGCAAGTATTGATAAAAGAATGAATGAACTTTTGACAAAAACAAAAGATAAGACTTTTATGTCATTATGCAAATATTGATGGAAGAAAGGATGAGCTTTTGTTTACAAAGATCAAGCCTATTGTATGTCATTGTGCAAATAGTGATGAAAGATAGAATGAATCTTTGTTTATTCCGCAGTAGTGATCTTCCCTGATCCATATTTTTATGTATATACTGTGCGGATCCATAAGTTTTCTTATGTTGAGCATTTTCCAATTAGATTAATCATGGGTTCTCTTGTGGTTAGTTTAGTTGAGTATTCCGGTTGAATTAATCATGGGTTCACTTGTGGTTAATTCAATTGAGTATTTTGGATACAAATTCATATTTTTATGTGAATTGTTGTTGTCCAAAGAAATCCTTCTTTTCTTGTGAAAGTAAGGTCGCTCTTGTTGTTCCTTCGGGAATGACATTATATGGGGGAGAGTTCTTAATTGAACTTATGCTTTATTGCCAAATCTTTGTGGGGAGTGTGGTTGTGGAATATTATAGGGGTTATCTTGTATTTTTATAAACTCCTTGATGAATGCATTTAGTTTCGACTATATGATTGCATCTAAAAAGTTGATATGTGCTTTCTTTTGGTCATGAAATATCTCTATGGAAATTTCATTAGGATCCCATTAGTTTTCGTACCTTTGCCAATTTTATTGACAAAAAGGGGGAGAATTAATGTGTAGTTCACACTACAAATACATATGGTTTTCGGATCATTATGTAAGGGGGAGTGGTTTCCATGTGAGATGGAGTATTGACTAAGGGGGAGTGATACATATCACCATAGTATTGTTGTCAAAGTGGTGATACAATTGAACTTTGATGTTGTGTAATAATACTATGACACTGTGTAACAATGATTGGGAGCTTTTGTTTTCTCATTGTTATGGCTACGGATCTTCAACAACGGTGATGCTGATTTGGATATCTTTGGAATCATTGGAGTACAGTGAAGTGATGAAGATTTCGAGTATTGTTGAAGAACCAAGGAGATCATGCATGTGGAAGAGAAGCTGCAAAGTTTATTTATTTTGTATTCCATATGTATTGATAGTTTTGTCACTAAAATTGACAAAGGGGGAGATTGTTAGAGCATTGCTCGGTCGAACTCGCAAGCGTTGCTATCTCAAGCTTGTTGTCAAGTTTAGTTGCCAAAACTATAAGTTTTGATTTCTAGTCTACTTATAGCTAAGTCTCGGACTAGGATAGAAAGTGTAGTTGAGCTCTAGACTCCACGGCGTTCATCATGCAAAGACGAAGAACAACTCAAGGAACTGGTGGAACTTCATCGACTTAAAGGTATGTGGAGACTTGAACTTATCTATCACTCAAAAAGTCTATCTACTTTATCTCCTATCTTGAGACAAAAGTCGTATTGCTATATAGACTTCAATTATACACATTTGCTATTTCGAGCCTAGTTTATCTCGCTTATATTTTCTCGAAATATGTGTTGGTAAGCTTTCGCTTTGGCCAAGTTCATCTTTACAAGTGACGAAAGTCGTGTTGATTATTTCAATATCTTGAAAATTGCTTTGATGAAAAATAGTGTGTGAATAACCTCTATTTTACATCCTCTAAGAATGTTTCAATGATTGAAATAAAGAGTTTAGAACATGTAACCATCCTTGGATATAAGCATATAATGTGTTCGCGCATTAGTGTATAAGTCCAAAACCGGGAACCAAATATATGCATACTTGTGTGTGTACTAAATGGTTGATGGAGACTGGGTAAGTATGCATACCCGTACGCATACTGGCGGAAGTTCACGTTCGTGAATTTATGCTGAGTTTGGAAATAAAAACCAACTCAATCCGGTTACCTAAGTATGCGTACCCATACGCATACTGGCGGAAAGTTCACGTCCGTGAATTTCTGCTAACTTTGGAAACCAAAACAAACTCAAATCCGGTTACTTAAGTACGCATACCCGTACGCATACTTAAGTGTGTTACTTTCTAAAATTGGTTTATTCGTGAACTTAAATATATATAAACTAAGGAATGAATATTTTCAAACCGTGGTTATAAAGTTCATGAATCGATTCGAATGAATCAAAACCGATTTTGCTTCGATTGTGTCTTGTATACTTCTATGAGATCTAAGGAATTGTGTTAGAGCATAGATCGGTTGAACCCACCAAGCGTTGGTATGTCAAGTTTGGTTGTCATATTTTAGTGAATCAAAACTCATTTAAAGAGTCGCTTGATTATTTACCAGAGTCAACTTCGTATAGGTTAGCTAGAAAGTTACTAGGATATGAGACTTACAAGTATTACATGAAGACTTGAAGAATGCGAAGAAGTAAAGAACTACAACGATGACATCATCCTTCCACTTGAGATTAGTAATATTTGATTTGAACTGTTTCATTCCTAACGTATATTTCAAGTCGTGCATATTGAAAACATAACTGCGAAGCTGTGAATGATTATACTCTAGTTAGACATAGTATTAAGGATCTAGTTAGACATAGTATTAAGGAATTACAATACGAAGTATAACGTCTATCTTTTGAACTTCGTATATAAGACATCGACATAATCGTATGAATGCTATTGTGATTATATATGGGTATGGGTGAAGATTTCGTCCTAGGAAATAATGTTTTACATTCGTTTAAAGGAAGTAAATTCATAAACTTGTTTTGTGAATCGAAAGGGAAATCGCTAGGCTTATTGGTATTGTTATTCATTGCAAATCTTTTTGAATACCAATATGTGTGTTTAGTATAACCGTTCATAACTTTCTTATGTATCTTGGTAAAACTATTCACAAGGACTGACTTTTGTATTGGTATGACTTTTATTAGTGAAACCGATCTTAAGTAATCACCTGAGATGGTAAGATCGATATCTTGAAATTGGTGTTACTAAATATTAGACATTGGGTAACCGATCCTAGTAAGAGGTGTGACCAATCACAAGAGAGAGTGTAATCGATCCTTGTAAGAGGTTTAAAAAGTTTTAGTAAGTTGGTGTAACCAATCCTATAACTTGGTCAACCGATCACAAGTTTTACCATAAGAAGTGGTAACCGATCCTAGTACTTAGTTAGCCATTTTATGGTAACTAGTGTAACCGATCCTAGTACCCACTTGGAGGTAGAACCGAAACTTTATGTTGAGGTAGAACCGTGAAACCCATTAATGGTGATTTGATAGGATAACCAATCACATAGTTCTTGGAAGTAAGATGAACCAATTCTAAACTTGTTTGGAAGTGTGGCAAATCGGTTCC
>JAJJMB010002020.1:6278234-6431395 GCA_023531105.1 Papaver atlanticum | reverse complement strand
AAGTGTGGCAAATCGGTTCCAAGATTGTAAATATGAAAAAGGATTTAGAAAGTAAAGATGTCGACATACTTTGAACATGTGGAGTAACTCTTATCTTTTATTGTTCAAAGATATTCCTTAATAGCTAAAGGAGAATCCCAGATCGAAATAAATTGAGAATCTTTTAATTAAGGTTTTTAGTTAAATATGCTTTTAATTTCCAGTAATTAAAATGCATATCTTTAGAAAATAAAAATTAGTAATGTGCATTTACTAGTTGGAGATTTTCTACTGAGATTTCGGTCAATACTTGGACAGAACATTTCCAGGAATTATTAAAACCGTTTTTTCCCTTATTGCATATCTTTGAGAATATTCGGTTTTGAAAATTCCTTGGTGTCCAAACTTCCTTGTCTATAAATACTGAAGTTTGCATTTCTAGCAAACTAATCCCAGAGCCAACAAAACTACCTAGTTGTGTTGTTACTGGTGGAGCCGTCTATTCGAAGAGGAAAGTACCCTAATTAAGCGAAATCTCTTACGACCGCTCGTTTTAAAGACTTCTATGGGATTGGGAAGCTTTACGAGTACCGTTGGTGGGAAACTAGATAATTGCAGTTTATTATTAGTTTTCGATTGATTTGATTGACTAACGGTTGTTTAACTGTGATTGCACCTAGTTTGTTTATGTTTGAGAATTTTCTCTTCTGATATTAGATTCACTCAAACTAGATCGAAGTTTCGACGGGGATCATTAGAACTGTTTGTAGATCTAAAGATGTCTTGTGATAATCCATTTTTAACAGACTCCGTTCTGTGTGTGATTGATTGATATGATTTCAAAGTTGTTGTAGTAATAGGTTCGTTCAGACTTGTGAAAACAGATTTTAGACTTAATTTTAATACTAAAAAAAATAAAGAAAACTTAATTCAAAATTGATTTCAAGATTTAGAAATGGACCAAGACTCTGGATTCCACTATTCCTTTAACTGATTGGTTGATAAAAAAATATTTCAAGAATTATTATTAAGCTCTTCTTCACATTAACGCACTAATAATCTGCAAGCTTTCCAAACATTAAATTTTAATCCCTAAGCATAAATTATCAAAGAAATATTTCTAAGCATAAGACATCAAATTGATTCACAACTAATTAAGAAAACCATTTTCATCTTATAAATCATACAATTATAGTGATCTTAGTGGATTAAATTAAATTAATAATAATAAGAAATTACCAATCAAGCATAAGTGAATAGTTTCCTCCGTCGCCTTGGTCACCGGGAACTCTTAGCCGCTCATCTTGTTGGAAACACACTCAAAATAATTTTTCATTGCTCAAAAAGGGTGCTTACAAAGATGATTTATAATAAAACAGTGATTTGCAACGCCAGGTAGATGTTGCAGAAATCGCTGTTACTATATGTTGCTCAACAGTGAAGATAAATTTTGCAGCTTAGGTGTTACAGAAATTCAGACAAATAAGACACTAAAAAAAACGACTGCTCTGTACAGTCTATTGTTCTTCGTGTTCTTCTCTAATGGCATCAGCAGCAAATCTCTGTATCTCTCTATTTCTTCACTCTGTTCCCTTCCAATCCCTTCGTCCCCTTCTATGCTACAGCAGAACCCGTTATACAACCAACAGCTCCTCCAAATCTCGCATTAAACTTCAAAATCTTCTTCATTACTTCGGTAATATTTTCTTTCTATTTTTGTAGCAGCATGGGAATTGTTCTCCTCTCATGCGTCTGCTAGTACCCAACACACTCCAAACACGTTCTTACACGCCTCAGATGACGTCAAATACTCTCAAGCCATACTCTAACCTTCCAAAGATAGTGAAATCTCGAGAATATCTCTCGGAATATATACACGTCCCTGTTTTCTCAAAACTATGTGATTCATCCCAATTTCTTCGACTGTGATGGACCTACCAATCCTATATAAGTGTAACAGGCCCGATACAATTCATTTGGTCTCACAAAAAATCTTCCAAATTCAAGAAAGCGAAACCTGCTGTTGAAAATATTCAAATGAAAACTTTCCCGCCTTTTTCTGATTTTCTCGGGAAGAAGGAAGGTGCCTCATATCCGGACCTGGGGTGCCTTTAGTAGTTGGGGTGCCCTTATAAAAAATGAGGGTGCCTTAAGTACTTTTCTCTGGGGGGTCCAAATAGCACTTTTCGAGCAACTTTTTCCACACAATTGTAATTCTCCAATAACACCTATACAAGCATAAAAACACCATAATAAGTACAAAATCAAGCACTAACAATACAGACACTGAGGACAATTCAGACACAAAAATGTGTCTATCATTGATCACAAAAGATTCAAGTTGATTGTGTGCAGGTGTTTATTGAAGATCTAAGAAGATTTGAAGACGAAGAAGATTTCTGATTTGGGTTCATAATCTTGGGTGTGCACAAAAATTGATCCGCTGGGGATCCAACTATAATCGGTTTATCTTTGTGATAACCTTGATTGATTAGTTGAGTAGATCGTCATCAATACAATTCTTTGTGATTCAAAGTATTGATTGCATAGTCTAGACAATTACTTTGGTAGTTGTTGATAGATAGATCTAAGAACCTGACAAAGGAGTTTATTGGAATAAACGGAAGAGCCTTTTGTCAAACTCATATCACTTGTTTGAAAAGAGTTGTTACCGAACAGATTTGTTGTTCTTTTACTGTTTTGAATACGAACCAAAGGAATTGTTCCAAGTGAGTGACTTATTACAAGTTGGAGGCGCAAGGATACAGACGGAACTAGGTGAACTATAGGTTTAGTCGCTTGGTCTCAACTATACGAAGTTGGTTTAGATTTTGTATAGCGGCTTAATCCTGGGAGTATTCAATTCTGGACAAGGTCCCAGGGTTTTTCTGCATTTGTGGTTTCCTCGTTAACAAAATCTTGTTGTGTCTTTTACCTTTCTATTTCCGCAATTTAATTGTTTTTATTATAATTAGAAGTAAAATAAACCAACGTTAATTCCTAATTACTTGATAGCAATCCTATTGTGTTTGGTTAGGTCCGAACCTTTTATCAAGTAATCATACTTCGTTGTTGTATTGTCTCGATCTTGTATCCATAGTCAATCACACAAGTTATCTTGTTGTCGTATTGTCTCGATCTCGTATCCATAGACGATCACACGAAGTGTGAACCAATTAGTTGTATTGTCTTAACTCAGTCCATAGACAATCACTTTCGGAGAAAGGACTTATAGGTGGATTTTTTTTAGATTGAGGTATATTTGGGTACCCTCGTCTTTTCAAATTGAATAACTCTCTAACTAGTTCTTTTGAGTCATTTGAACTAGTTATGGTGAAGATGAATATGGTTGATATGAAAGTGCTCATATGGCTAACCATTTGGTTAACTACTTATGAACCAACTAGGTGTACACGTTTAGGTATGGTTACACAAACCTAAATGACGTATATTTCATTTGTGTATAACAAGCTAAGTTCGATCTAACGGTTGAAAGATATTAGCTTGAATCTAATCAGGTTTTCATCTAATGGTGAATATTGAATGCTTTGTTACCAAGGTAACTTAGATTGCAAACCCTGATTTGGAGACTATATAAAGGAGAACTCTAGCAACTGGGAAACCTAATCCCCACACCTCCTGTGTGATACTAGTTGTATAAGCTAGAGTCGATTCTCCTTTAACCTTAGGTTTCTACCGAGACCCTGTAGGTTAACGACTTGAAGACTTCATTGGGATTGTGAAGCCAGACCCAACTATTTTCTCTGTAGTTGCGTGATCTGATCTTGTTGTTTCTATCGTATTGAGTACAATTTTAAAATTGGCTCGAGATTAATTTCTCCGATAGGCAAGATAGAAAAGTAATCATAAACATCTTCGTCTCATTGTTTGTGATTCCGTAATATCTTGTTTCGCTAGTCGGTTAAGATTATTGTGAGGTGATTGATAATTCTAGGCTGTTTTTTTGGAATATAAGTCCGGGTTATCGATTGGTTCCTGTTCACCTTGATTTATCAAAAGACGGAACAAAACTTGTAGGTATTTCTGTGGGAGACAAATTTATCTATTCCTGTAGACTTTTCTGTGTGATACAATTTTTTATATTAAAGTCTTCGACTTTGGGTCGTAGCAACTCTTAGTTGTGGGTGAGATCAGCTAAGGGAATCAAGTGCGTAGTATCCTGCTGGGATAAGAGACGTAAGGAGCGTAACTGTACCTTGGATCAGTGTGAGATTGATTGGGGTTCAACTACAGTCCAGGCCGAAGTTAGTTTGTAGTAGGCTAGTGTCTGTAGCGGCTTAATACAGTGTGTGTTCAATCTGGACTAGGTCCCGGGGTTTTTCTGCATTTACGGTTTCCTCGTTAACAAAACTTCTGGTGTCTGTGTTATTTCTTTTCCGCATTGTATTTTGTTATATAATTGAAATATCACGCTTATGAACACTTCCCAATATTGTTCAAGGACTACCCCTTCTTGAAGATCAAAAACCTTTCCGAACCCGAGGAGCATAGAGCTAAGAGATACGAGTTCAGCAATATTCCGAAACTCGGTAACAATCGTCGATTGAGAAATATGAGATTGGTTCTTAACGCGATGACTACCAAAGAGGTTGTGTTCGACCCTTACAAGGAAGCTAGAGAGAACCACCAAATTTTAAGGTATAATAACGTTGCATTTTACAATGGACCGTTGTTCCACCCAAAGGGATACGTTATGGCTAATCCCCGACATGTCATGCGGAAACTTGGATATATGGAACGATACATATAAGAAGCAGTAAATTTTGTTTCTAAGTTCATAATAAGAGTACATGTGAACAATATACATAAGAACATAAGTTTGAAAACAAATTACCTGGAGTAGAGTGAAATTCCCGACAAAGTGGTTTGTAACAGCCTTAAAGGCCCTTCTCATCTCTGCCATCAAATGTTCCATTACCACGGTGCCCCAAGAATAGGTAAAGACCTCTTCCAACGGATCCAAGTATTGAAGGTGGTTTGCACTAACCCTGTTGCTACTAGCGTCAGGGAATACCTGATAGACGCATTTATGTGTCTATTTTCATCTCTTTTGTGTATACTGTTAATACCCATTTCTGTACTAATTTTGGTATTTTATCCCTTTGTAGGTGTTTATGGAGAAATAGGCTTTTGCGGCGAAATTGGCTCGAAAAGTTGTTAAAGACACCTGGAAGGACATTTGCTATTCGGACTCTCATTTTGGACAAGAGGTAACCCATTTCCAAGGAGCTACTAAACACAGACCGGTACTGGATAGGGGGAGGTCACTTTCTTCTCAAAATTCAAATTCTGTTTTTGGCGGGAAAATACAAACACATTCTGGCAGTTTTGGTGGTAGTGATTTGGAGGAGTTTGAGGTCGATTAAACCTCTGATTTTCATAGGGTAGACTCCTTATGGGTCTAGGAATCTAAAATGGGTGTTGAAATCGATTAAATTGGGCTCAATCGACGGGTTTTGATCTCAACAGCAAAATATGGAAAGTCACTTGTGTGACCGATTTTAGGAAATTTTAGAGAGATTAAAGGCAAGATTTTCTTCCCAAAGCTTAATATATATCTAAGGAAGAGTTTAGAATCAAAAGGAAAGCCCAGATATGCGTGGAAATTCTAAAAAAAGAAATTGCCGCAACTTTGCCGTGAAGAGAAAGAAAGAGATTTCGGATGATTTTGGAGAGATTTAATCGCCCTTTTTGATATAAATAGATTGGTTGGGTCATATAGAAGGGGTGTCGAGAGTTTGGGGGGCTAAGAAGGGATGAGGAGGCGAGAATCAGAGGTTTACAGGCCGCTGCTGCTACTGTTTTCTGCTGGTGCGGAGCTGAAGAACACGAAGAACATAAGACGCACACGGAACAGTCGCGAAGAACACGAAGAACTTCGACCCACACCAAACCGTCGCAGAAGCAGTCTTATATTCAACTACAGAAATCTGTTATCGTTTTTGACTGTCTTTGCTTAATACTTTCAGCTACCATTACCTTCCTTACAACAAGCTTTCTGTAACTATAGCTCGTCCTTTCTAATAAAAACACCTTATTTGATCAATGAAATCAACTTTTGAGCATATTTCTAATATGAGGAGCTAAACCCCTTAGCCGAGGCGACGGAGGAAGCCATTGTTCCATGAAAAGTGGTATTGTTCTATTTTAATTATTTATTGCAATTATTTTACATGATTATTTGCATAGAACTTAAAAGAAAAATTGGTTTTTATTGAGTAGTTGTGAAGTGTTTTGATGGGACATGCTTGGTTTTAATACTTTTGATGTTTCATGCTTCGTGCTTACAATTATTACTTCAAAAATCTATTAAAAGCAAAATATTAGAATCACTTTAAAAGAAAAAATTGCATGAATATTGATTAGAATTTATAACTTAATTGGTCAATGGTGGAATCCAGAGTCTCGGTATTTTCTTATTATTGTTGAAACAACTTTATTTAATTATCGAAAATCCTTCACAAGCCCGAGTTGAACGAACTCTACTTATCACTTTTTACAACAACTTAAAATTCACATCAATACCTTAGTGCCCAAGATGAATAGCAGGTACGCAGCGGTTGTATAACGAATTTGTGCAGGGTCCCATCCATCCTTCAAACTTCTTGTCTGCGTGTTTTCAAACTTCTCCTTAAGCAACTTCAGCTTGATGGTCTTTGTCTTACTATTTTTAGATACATATAAGCTTTCCACAAAAGTTTTGTAGTCCCAACCCAACATCTTGTTAGTCAGAGCGTGCAACTTCGAGCATTCTAGGTCTGGACAATTATCTCCTTCTGCAATTGATTTGCCGATAACATTCAAGCCTAGAATGTTCTGAGCATCAGCAGGGATCAATGTCATCTCCCCAAATGGGAAGTGCATGGTATCAGTTTCACCATGATACCTTTCGACGAAGAAATTGACTGTCACAGAATCACACTTCACATAATTTTCAACCAAACCATATAGACCAGACTCCCTTACTAATGTTTGGACCTCTTCACATTCCGTAGACAAATCCCAATGAGACGCGGCTTGGTTTCGGCAAACACGCACAACTTTCTTATGATCCTAGAATTAGGAGATAATACGATTAAGAGATTTTATATAAATATAAAACAATACATATGCACAAGATAAAAAATTCTTACATATGTTTGATAGATAGTACGAGCCCACGTGTCCTTGTAGCCAAATAGCATTCTTGGATCGTCAACTTCACCCCGAATTCTACCACGATCCAGGTCAGGTATCATGTCATCAGTATGAGGAATGTGCGAACCTTTAACTTTTACTTGCCTTTGCCTTTGCCTTGTGTCGTTTTTGACTTGGCCCACCATCTTCCTCTAAAACTTGGCTTTGGGTTGATAATTGACTTGGATCAACCTCATTATCTTCCTCCTCACTTTCCTCTTCATCTTGCTCATTGAGCTCAACTGTTCCAGTAGGTTCATGGATTACGAGTCGACTACGGTCACCACTCTCCCATTTTTTCCCTCTTGTAGAGCCTGCCCCCAAACGCTGGTCGCGACCTTGTTCTCTCCCTCGAGGAGGCAGAGACTGAGGAGTACCAAGATCGTTCTTCTTTCTTTTTATAAGGACACCATCCTTAGATTTTGTTTTCTTAGCTTCCTTTGCTTTAGCCCTATATCAAAATAAACACGAAATAAATATAAGACAACTCACTTTCATATTTGATGCCGGCATAGATATACCGAAAAACGGCATAGAATCATCAGTACCGGCATTGATTCACAAAATATCTACAATGCTGGGACCAAAAAACGGCATAGTCATTTAACAAAACCATTATGTCGGGACATGGTACCGGCATTGTCGAATAATAGTAGATAATGCCGGTAGTCTTAGGTAATTCCTAAGCAGTTCCTGGATACCAAAAGAGCATTGACGGCACATAGGTAAGAATTCATATCCATGCCGTAACAGGGTACCGGCATCGTATTCAACCTAAATTATATGCCGGTACTAATAACAAATTCCTAGGGTTTTACTATATACTTAAAGTGGACTGCCGGCATAATCGAATAAATTTAAAACAATGCCGTAACATACTATCGGCATGGTATTCAACCTAAAATCAATGCCGGTAAAGAACATTATGTTTCAGGTGATTCTGTAACTCAATACCGGCATAGTATTCATACTAAATCAATGCCATAACTCTCTACCGGCATTGCCTTCAACCTAAATTCAATGCCTTAATTAAGTACCGGCATTGTATGCATTCAAATTTCAATGCCGGAACTCACTGAAACTCAACTGTTTGAGTTAGGGTTCGCGATTCTAACCTAAACCCACTGCTGTAATTCGATTCAAACACTTATAAACTAGTTCAAAATCACTTACCTTCTCACAGAAGCCATGTTTACGAGAGGTTGATTGTCCGAGTTCTCCTCTTCTTCTTCTTCTTCGGCAATTCGATTGATTCTTTGTTGTTGTTTTTGTTGAACAATCGATTTTGAATTTGATTGGGCATTTGATTTCTTTCATGAAGGCATAATTATAGATAGATTGGGGTAATCGACGAAGATATTTTTGACTCGATGATTAATCGTCAATGAAGAACGGATGAAGAACGATAAAGAAGATGGAGAAAAAAAATATTCAAAAACCTAACCCTATGAGTGCATGAACTGATTTGTGGAGAATGGGGGATATGTTTTGGTTATTTGATTTTAAGTTTTAGGAGAAAGGGTATAATAGTATTTTCATAATGTTTTTTAATTAACCAAAGGGTATTTTAGTATTTTCATACCCAAATATTACCCCTTATCAGATACTATTGGTTGGGGGAAGTAATTTATATCCCCCAATCGTGCGTTCATTTTATACTCTATGATATCATTTAAATAAAAGTTGATATGTAATTCCTTTAAATCTTGAAGTATCTTTTGATTGAATTCATTACGATCCCATATTTTTCGTACCTTTGCCAATTTTTATTGACAAAAAGAGGGAGAATTAACTAGTATTTTTGCACTACATACATAGGTAAGTATTTTATACTCTGTGATATCATCTAAATAAAAGTTGATATGTAATTCCTTTAAATCTTTAAGTATCTTTTGGTTGAATTCATTATGATCCCATAATTTTTGTACCTTTGCCAATTTTTATTGACAAAAAAGGGGAGAATTAACTAGTATTTCCGCACTACATACATAAGGTTTACGGATCATTATGTAAGGGGAAGTGAATCAATATCTATAGGTTTCACCTATTATGCAAAAGATGTAAGTATTGATTAAAGGGGAGAAACATATCATCGTAGCATTACTTCGAAGTTGTGAAACAATTGAACTTTGGAGAAGATAATAATACTATGTTTCTGTATGACGACGACTAAATCTCTTTTCAAAGTTGTTATCGCTACGGACCTTCAAAAATAACGATGTTGAGTTGAACACGTTAAAAATCATTGCAACTGGAAGTAACGAAGAATTCAAGGAGTTGAAGAATCAAGGAAATCAAGCATGGTGGATTCTGGAGTTTTGAAGGTTTATCTTTTAATCTATATGTATTGATAGTTTTGTAACTAAAATTGACAAAGGAGGAGATTGTTAGAGCATTGCTCGGTCGAACTCACAAGTGTTGCTATCTCAAGCTTGTTGTCAAGTTTAGTTTTCAAAACTATATCTTGATTTCTAGTCTGTATTTAGTCAGTCTCGGATTGTGATAGAAGTGTGTAGTTGAGAATCGGATATCACTGCGTCCTACCGTTTGAAGGCGAAGATCAACATGAGCTTTGGAGAACTTCAACATCAAAAGGTAAGTAAAGACTAAACCACCCATGTCTCAAGTTTTCACCTTTCTATCTATGAGACATTGTCGCATGACTAAATTAGACAGTACATGCTTAACATAAATTTTGAGTCAAGTTTATTTGAATATCTTATAGAAATATGAATATTTATGCTTAAGAACATTTGTTCATACTTGATGAATTTGGTTAAGAAATTTTTTATTGTTCATGACTTAAATTATGATTCAAGATTTAATCATTTGAAAATAGCCTAGAACAGTGATATATGTCATTGATGTTATTCGGGAATGTTTCGAATTAATTATTAGAGAGATACAGAACTACTGTTAATCTGGATACAAGACAGTATACATACCAATTCACATACTGGGAGAACTGTTATAAGTCCGGAGTCGCAGTACATTTACCCAGTACACGTACCAGCGTAGCTATTGTTCGGCAGCAACTTTGTGGTACACATACCCGATATCCATACCACAAAAAATTTGTGACTCGCAAACCTGGAACGGTACGCATACCCAATATGCAACCGGAAAAGATATGTTGGTTTTAATACCGAAAATGGTACGCATACCCAGTATGAAAACCATAAAAGATTCATGAGTTCCTGAACTCGTATTTTGTCTTAAGGGTACACGTATTATGACAAAGACATTCACGAACAGGTACAATACACGTACTTACCCTGTCTATATTTTCAGATGCATCAGAATTATTTGTATGAGATAATCAACATTTGAAAGATTCTCTAAAAACACTATCTAGACATTTTTGATCATATGTGTGATTCAATAAAAATCTTAAAGTGTTATATTAAAATGGTTACGCATATAGGTTAATTGGCTAGTTTCGGCTAACCTACATGGATAGGTTATTGTAACTTCATACTTGTTGTTTCTAGTGAATCCGTCTATCCTGAGAGGAAAGTACCCTAATTAGGCAAAATCTCTTACGACCACTCGTTTAAAGACTTATGTGGATCAAGAGTCTCTACGAGTACCATTGGTGGGAAACTAGATAATTGCATTGTTATTTTAGTTTTCGATTATTGATTTGATTGACTAACGGTTGTTGAAACTTTGATTGCACCTAGTTTGTTTATTCTTGAGAACCTTCTCTTTTGATATAAGGCTCATTCAAACTAGATCAAAGTATCGATGGGATCTTTAGAACCATTTTCGGATCTAAAGACATCTAGTGATAATCCATTGTTAACAGACTCTGTTATGTGTGTGATTGATCACAAGATGATTCAAGTTGTATTATGCAGGTTATTAATAAGACAATCAAAGATTCAAAGACGAATAAGATTTTCTTATTAGTTTTTGTATCTTGTGAATTTAGTGCACAAACCTTGATCAGCTAGGATCCAACTAGAATTGTGTTTATGTTTGATAGTCTTGATTGGCTAGTTGTGTGAGACCGGCATCTCTTTATAGTTGGTCTTTGAGTTCTATATTGTTTGATTGCAAATCTAGAAATTGGTTATTTCGGTAATCAAAGTTTAGATTGATCTAACCAGACAAAGGAGTTTATTAGATTGAACGGAAGAGCCTTTGTCAACGACTCATAGTATCTTATTACCAAAGATTGAATAGAGTTGTTACCAAATATTTATATCCTTTACTGTTTGGAATACGATCAAAAGGTATGGTGATTCACGTGCGTGACTCTAGAAGTTGAAGGCGTTGGTATTATATTTTTTTATAATGGCTTAATTCTGAGAATATTCAAATCTGGACTAGGTCCCGGGATTTTTTATGCATTTGCGGTTTCCTCGTTAACAAAACCTTGTTGTGTCATTTACTTTATTATTCTGTAATTATAATTTTTTTTATTATAATTTAAAGTAAATAACACTTGTACGTTAATCCTAGTCACTTGATATTGATCTTATAGTGTTTCGGTTTTATACCGTACCTATTATCAAGTGAACACTTTGTTGTTGTATTGATCGATCTTGTATCCATAGACGATCACACAAAGTGTATACCATAGTTGTTGTATTGTCTCGACAACACTTGGTATTGGACTTATAGGTTGATATTTGAAAGATTGTGGTATATTTGGGTACCCTCGTATTTTCAGGCTTAATACAGTTTGATGTTCAAGTCTGAACTAGGTCTCAGGGTTTTTCTACATTTGTGGTTTCCTCGTTAACAAAATTTAGGTGTCCGTGTTATTTGTTTTTCCGCATTATATTGTTTATCTTTATAATTGAAATATCATAGGTTGTATATTAATCAATCAAAGTAGATACATCCATCCTTGTTTGTTGGATATGACTTGATTGATTCTTGGATATTGATCTTTGGAATCGTCCAAGTACTCTCACACATAATCAGGTTTACGGACTTTCTTATGTAAACTTTCTGATTGTTGTAGAAAGAGATATAAGCTCTTCATATAAATCCTTGATTGAGATTCATTAAGTTGAACTCTCGGAATTGTATTCGAGTTTAGTCCATACAGGTTGCCTAAGAAAAGGTTGGTGGTGTATTTTGGTACCCCCATGTTTTCAACAACCACTACGGAGAGCTACAATCATAACCATTCTCACAAGTAGGTTTCTTAACCTCTCGGCATGGATTTAAATTATCGTCTTCATAAATATTGGGTATTATCTTTAAGTAAATGTTTAAACAATTAGATGATACTCAGATTTCCACCAAATCACTTAGCGAACATAAAAGCTCAAAAACAAGAGTATTTTTGGTATTAATAGGTCACATCAAACATATATATAACATAAGGATTTATCAAATTTATAGACATACCTCTTTTGAAAAACCAATCATGAATTCTACGACTTTACAAGATATTCAACATCTTACCCAATATAATATGTGCGCCCTAGTTCTTGTGATTCCCTCACCACGTTTTTAGGGTATTTATTGGTGAGGATTACTTCCAACACAATCAAGTTGTGTTAATATGAACATCATTTAGTTCGCACAGGTAGTTGAAACAAAGTTACTTAAGTTCTCTAGTAATTTTACAACTTATTCCTTGAAACTTGCAACGACTTTTATGTACCTCATTAAGATGTTGACCCTTATCGTGCTTTTTTCACGGAGATCCTTCTTATTGACACTTATTTCTTTGTTAATATTATTTGGTACCCACTTCTGAATGGCTTTAAGAACAACGTCGTTTCGAAACTTCTTCGGGAGAGTACTGAAAAACCTGATATTATGCCAAATCAGTTTTTCTCAAGTTGGGAGCATCATATCTTGTCATTTATGAACAGAAGTAGATATGGTTTTATCTCTTTTACGAAATATTCATCCCCTTTGCAAGTGACCTGATTTTCCATAGTAAAAATAGTTTTAGTATAATGTAAAAAGTGATGTTGATTATTACCTGGATGTATATATATGTGCTTGCTTGGGAACTTGTTAGTTTTTTATCTTCCCGTCATTAGCAGGTGGTGGAGATACTTCACTTTTGTCGTCAGTGGTTGAGAAGAATCTTTACCCTTGATAAATTTTACATTTTTGTAAGTACTAGAAGCGTCTACATGCTCCATGCTCCCAATATTGAGGTTAATTTATCTGAGACTAAGAGTCACGCTTTCTTTTAAGCTCATATTGTCTTCTTATAACCTTTTGATCTTTCCAAGCGCATTGAATTGATCATTATTAGATGATTCAAATTGAATTCTGAGATCTTCTAGTTCTGAATCAAATAACAAGTTCATCTCAATGTTCTCCAAATTATCTAGTTTTGCTTACAGTACCTTCTCTCGATAACCTATGACAACCTTCACCCATGTATTGAACTCACGAGCTTGTAAGAAGGAACACATACCTATTATTTTCCACCATAATAAATAGTGCTGAAAAGGAAAGGGTACTAAGTACACCACCTGCTTTTTCGTTCGGCAACCTATATGAACAAAAGCTAATACAATTGCAAGTAAATCTGAATTAAAGATCCTTGAACAATATGTATATAAAGTTTTTCCTTTTATCTTCCACAATCAATATGTATAGACTAAGAAGTCCGTGAACCTGATTGTGTAGAAGACTTCTTGGATGATCTCACAAGTCAATATCCAAGATCAATCTAATCATATCCAAATCAGGAGGATTAGAATTCTAACAAGTATGAAATTTGTAATCTATCTTTCAAAATACAAATTCAACAAGAACAAGTCTCGTTATTGATCACAATGATTAAGGAATTAAATTACCTAGATTGATTAAGTGCTACTTATGTTATTTCTATTATAAAGATAAGACAATATGATACGGAAAAGAAAAAAACATCAGAAGTTTTGTTGACGAGGAAAATTGCGCGTGCTGGTAAACCTCGGGACCTCATTTAGCAAGATTTGAATATTAAACTGTATTAAGATACTACAGACACTAGCCTACTATCATACTTCAGACTGGAATGTAGTTAAGACAGAATTGACCTACAAGTAATTCAGTTGTAGTCCTGCTCTTTACGTCTTTTGAACCTCGCAACGTTCTACGCAATTGATTCCCTAAGCAGACATCCTTTACATCCTAAGAGTTGCTTCAACCTAAGTGAAGAATTTTGATACCAATTTTCCTCTAACAAATCAGTCTATTTGATTTCTCTTTTGATATTTCGATCTAACTTTGGAAATCTGTTTGCAATAGATAAAGTCTAGGAAAGCTCACGAATCCGAAACACTTACACTCAGTTAGCTAGGAAGTCTGGATTACTAACAACCTCTCAAGAACTATCTAAAAAAAATAATAAAGAAGAGTTTTAGATATCTATCTTGAGGAATCACAAAGTCTAATACGAAGATAATTTTGCGATTACCTTAACGATCAATAAGAACAAAATTATGATACACGAACTATCAAGTAAAAGATAGTCGAAACTGGATCCATGATCCCTAAGTGCAGTTTTCAAGTTGCAAACCTATTTATGTTCATAGAGGAACCTAGATTAATAAAGGACGATTCTAGCAAGTAACTAGGACACATAAGTTCAGGGATTATGAAGTATTGTTGCATGAGTCTCTTTATTTATAGATTTTCAAGGCTTTAGGTAGCTTTGAATTCAATATAAGATAACTTGAGAAGTAAACACTTTATCAGTTTAGATAAAATTCTTGTTAGGAATTCATGTAAGCATGTGGAAAGTTCGCCTTACAGAGAATAATATACACTATAGTATAGGATACTGGAGCCGTGTGATAATTCATGGAAAATATACCTTATGAACTTATAAGCATAAACTGTGTCCATTAACACTCAAGACTTAAACCATGATTCACAAACACAAAGTGATTTAGTGATCAATGTTGTCTTAGAAGTGTTTATGAGAGTCGTAGCAATGTGAAACGTATTTGTGAAAATAATTTATGAGCATCTGCTTAGTACGATACTTGGTATGTATGTGTAGGGGTATGCATACCTATAGACCAGTTCTTGAACTTAGGATGTTGGGGTACACTTACTGGGTATGTGTACTCTTAGTCGTTCATGAACTGAGGACCTTGGGGTACGCGTACCTCCCTCCCATTCATGAACTCAGAACCTTAGGGTATGCGTACCTATCCTATTTTGGATCTCAGATTACTATGGTGCGCGTAATGGGTACATGTGCTACCCTGTGTCCCTAATTTCAGAAGTTCTGAAAACTCTCTTTAAACAATTTGAAACATTCTCAATCTCCATAGATAATGAATATCATTGCTTGGGAAATTTCCAAATGATCGACTTGAAACAAAAATAGCTCATGAACAATAACTTGTTCTCAGCCAAGATTGTTAAGGATCTACGAACATCCATTGCTCGAATCATATTTCGATAGATTTATCAAGAAAGCTTGACTCGAAATTTCTTATTTGCAGCATAAAATATACTAAAATCATATGACATAGTCTCATAAGATAAAATAGTAAATATCATGAGTAAATGGGATGGTTCAGTCTTCACATATAGAGTTTTTATCTTTCTCTTCCACAATCAATATGTCTATACTAAGAAGTCCGTGAATCTGATTGTGTAGAAGAGTTCTTGGATAATGTCACAAATCAATATCCAAGATCAATCTAATCGCATCCAAAACAAGAGGATCGAAATTCTAACAAGTATGAAATTTGTAATTTATCTTTCAAAATACAAATTCAACAAGAACAAGTCTCGTTATTAATCACAGTGATTAAGGACTTAAACTACCTAGATTGATTACGTGCTACTTGTGTTATTCATATTATAAAGATGAGACAATATGATATGGAAAAGGAAAAAACACAAGACACCGAAAGTTTTATTGACGAGGAAAATTGCACATGCAGATAAACCCCTGGGCCTCGTCTAGCTTTGAATACCAAAATGTATTAAGCCGCTACAGACACTAGCCTACTATCATATTTCGGACTGAAATGTAGTTGAGACCGAATTAACCCTACAAGTAATTCAGCTGTTGTTGTGCTCTTTACGTCTCTTGAACCTCACAATGCTCTACGTAATTGATTTTCTAAGATGACATCAAGTAAGCAGTGCTCTAAAAAGTTCTATCAAATCCTGGTGGTACGTAAATTGAACTTGGTTGACCTAGGCTAAAATTTATGCTTAAAGGTTCAGATCGTTAAACACAGATTATTAGGTCTTTACGATGTTTGCCTACTCTAGTGGAAATTGAAAAGGAGTGGGTAACTAGTACACCACCAACTTTTGGTTCGGGAACCTATATAAACAAGTAAGAAATACCATATGGTCCCAGAAATAATATATAAGAGATAGTTTAGTCCAGTTGACTAAGTCAACTATCTGTTTGGTCCATTTTTAAAATATATATTCCTACTTGGTCCTAGAAATTATAGTTTGGTCCTAGGGTGACGTCATGCATGATGTAATTATCGTTTTGTAGGGACAAAAATACCCTTTTGGGCCCATATATATTCAATTATCAAGAGAGAAAAAATCATTTTCAGATTTACTTTCCCTCTCATCTCTTTTTTTTAGATCTACTTTTGAAAAAGTGGGGGTACAACAACCTCACCCAATATTTCGCTTAGCAATCTGTATGGACTAACTCCAATATACTTTCAAGAGAATCAACTAGACAGTCAGACTCAATCTTAATAAAAAGTATATCAAAGAGTTATATCTCAATTTCTCGATTCAATCCGCACTCAAACAAACATGAATTTGCGAGCCTGATTGAATACAAGAGAAATAACTTGAACGGTACCAAAGACCAATGTTCAAGGATCAATCAATTTCAATCAACAACCAAAGGTTGGATTTACCAATTGATCGATTCAACGCAAAACCTGTGATATTTCAATTATATAACAAAATATAATGCGGAAAAGAAATAACACAGACACCATAAGTTTTGTTAACGAGGAAACCGCAAATGCAGAAAACCCCCGGGACCTTTTCCAGATTTGAACACCACACTGTATTAAGCCGTTACAGACACTAGCCTACTACAAAGCTAACTGCGGTCTGGACTGTAGTTGAACCCTAATCAATCTCACACTGATTCAAGGTACAGTTGTGTTCCTTACGTCTCTGATCCCAGCAGGATACTATGCACTTGACTCCCTTAGTTGATCTCACCCACAACTAAGAGTTGCTAGGACCCAAAGTCGAAGACTTGATAAAAAAATCTGTCTTACACAGAAAAGTCTATTGAATAGATAAATCTGTCTCCCACAAATATACTTACAAGTTTTCGTTCTGTCTTTTGATAAATCAAGGTGAACAGGAACCAATTGATAACCCAGACTTATATTCCCGAAGAACAGCCTAGTATTATCAATCACCTCACAATAATCTTAATCGATTAAAAAAACAAGATATTGTGGAATCACAAACGATGAGACGAAGGTGTTTGTGACTACTTTTCTATCTTGCCTATCGGAGATATAAATCTCAAGCCAATCTTATGATTGTACCCAATCAAGATATAAAACAACAAGATCAGATCACGCAACTACAGAGAAATAGTTGGGTATGGCTTCACAATCCCAATGAAGTCTTTAAGTCGTTAACCTACAGGGTTTCCTAAAAAAACCTAAGGTTAAAAGAGAATCGACTCTAGCTTATGCAACTAGTATCACACAGGAGGTATGAGGATTAGGTTTCCCAGTTGCTAGAGTTCTCCTTTATAGAGTCTTTAAATCAGGGTTTGCAATCTAAGTTACCTTGGTAACAAAGTATTCAATATTCACCGTTAGATGAAAACCTGATTATATTCAAGCTAATATCTTTCAACCGTTAGATCGAACTTAGCTTGTTATACACAAATGAAATGCACCTTCATTTAGGTTTGGGTAACCGTACCTAAACGTGTACATTTAGTTGGTTCAACAATAGTTAACCAATGGTTAGCCATATGAGCACTTTCATATCAACCTTATTCATCTTCACCATAACTAGTTCAAGTGACTCAAATGAACTAGTTAGAGAGTTGTTCAATTGCTTAGATCTCATAGAAGTATACAAGACACAATCGAAGCAAAATCGATTTTGATTCACTCGTATCAATTCATGAACATTATAGCCACATTCCTTATTATATAAAAAAATGTTTTAGTTCATGAACAAACCGATTTTAGAAAGTAACCTTCATAGGTATGCAAACAGGTACGCATACTTAAGTGACCGGATTGAGTTTGTTTTCACTTCCAAACTCCAGCAGAAATTCACGGACGTGAACTTTCCGCCAGTATGCGTACGGGTAAGCATACTTACCCGGATTTCCAACAACCGCCAGTACGTGTACGGGTACGCATACTTTAGGTTCCCGGTTTGGACTTTTACACAAATGTGAGAACACACTATGTTTATATCCAAACATGGTTACCTTATCTACACTCTCATGTCAATCATTGAAACTTTCTTAGAGGATGTTATAATAGTTGTTATCCACAAACTATTTTCATCAAAGCGATTTTCAAGTTATTGAAATAATCAACATGACTTTCATCACGAGTAAAGATGAACTTGGATAAAGCGAAATCTTACCAACACATATTTCGAGAAATAGATAAGCGAGATAAACTCGGCTCGAAATAACAAATGTGTATAATTGAATTCTATATAGCAAAACGACTTTGTCTCAAAATAGGAGATAGAATAGATAGACTTTTGAGTGATAGATAAGTTCAAGTCTCTACATACCTTTTGTTGATGAAGTTCCACAAGTTCCCTTGAGTAGTTCTTCGTCTTCATTCGATGAACGCCGTGGAGTCTAGAGCTCAACTACACTTATTATCCTAGTCCGAGACTTAGCTATAAGTAGACTAGAAATCAAGACTTATAGTTTTGGCAACTAAACTTGACAAACAAGATCGAGACAACAATGCTTGCGAGTTCGACCGAGCAATGCTCTAACAATCTCCCCCTTTGTCAATTTTAGTGACAAAACTATCAATACATATGGAATACAAAATAAATAAACTTTGTAGCTTCTCTTCCAAATGCTTGATCTCCTTGGTTCTTCAACATTACTCGAAATCTTCGTCACTTCCAAGTACTCCAATGATTCCAAATATGTTCAACTCCGCATCATTGTTGATTAAGATCCGTAGCTATAACAATGAGAAAACAATAGCTTTTAATCATTGTTATACAGTGTCATAGTATTATTACACAGCATCAAAGTTCAATTGTATCACAACTTTGACAACAATACTATGGTGATATGTATCACTCCCCCTTAGTCAATACTCCATCTCACATGAAAACCACTCCTCTTTTACATAATGATCCGAAAACCATATGTATTTGTAGTGTGAACTACACATTAATTCTCCCCCTTTTTGTCAATAAAATTGGCAAAGGTACGAAAATTAGTGGGATCCTAATGAAATTTACATAGAGACACTTCATGACCAAAAGAAAAGCACATATCAACTTGTTTAGATGCAATCATATAGCCGAAACTAAATGCATTCATCAAGGAGTTTATAAAGATACAAGATAACCCCTATAATATTCCACAACCGCACTCCCTATAAAGATTTGATAATTAAGCACAATTTCAATTAAGAACTCTTCCTCATAAAATGTCATTCCTGAAAGATCAACAAGAGCGACCTTACTTTCACAAGAAAAGAACGATTTCTTTGGACATTAAAAAATCACATAAGAATATGAATTTGTATCCAAAAATGTCAATTAAATTAACCACAAGAGAACCCATGATTAATTTAATCGGAAATGCTCACATAAGAAAACTTACGGAGCCGTACAGTATTTACATAAAGATATGGATCAGGGAAGATCAATACTGCGGAATACACAAAGATTCATTTTATTTTTCATCACTATTTGCATAATGACATATAATAGACTTTAATCTTTGTAAACAAAAGTTCATCCTATCTTCCATCAATATTTGCATAATAACATAATAGGCTTAACATTTGTTTGTCAAAAGTTCATTCAATCTTTTATCAATACTTGCATACTGACATATGAAAGACTAAACTTTTGACCACGTATGGGACAATCATAGTTCACGGACGCAAACACACATATCCCATAGCAAGTTGCAATATATAAAACCATAAAGATTAATACTGCAAAATCATCTTCCAAATAAACTTTAGAATTTAAATAAATAAATCTAAAAACATTGCAAGATGAAAATCGTTGGAAATAGCTATGTGTACTCACAATAATTGCTATTCCAAACCCTAGTTATCCTTCTTAAAACACAAGAATAAATTCTCATAAGAAGTTTCCTAGACAAAAATAAAAATCGACAAGCTAAGAACCAAAGAAAGACTCCTAAATCACCAAAACCGAACATGAACTGAAATCAAATAGTCCTTTCGGCATCCTCACGAGCCTTGAGATCTTTGAGCTTATGATTGACAACATCCACTGCTTCTTCAGAGAAGACATCCTCATTGAGAAGTTCTTTAACATGTGTCTTCATGAGAACAAGGTCAGAATTAACCTTTTTCAACTCAGTTCTTAACACATCAAGACTCTTCATAGTGTCAACGAGTTGCAGTTTTGCTTCCTCAAAGTATTTAAGAAAATCATGAACCACTTCAACAGAAACCATATCCTCATTCTCAATATCCTGATATGAATAGGCATAGTAGCATGAGGCATTAGGACAATCATCTTCTATTAGGGTTCTTTTCTTCCTCCCTTTGGACTCAAAACCAATAACTTTATCAAGAAAACCTCTTGCAAAATCACCATAGCTATAAGATGAAGACATTCTTGACAAAACAAAATAACCCAGAGTATGCGTACATGACTCAAAAGGTTTGGTATTTAAATGGTTTCTTAAGGAAGGTACTTTTGGTATTATATAAATGTTTTAGTTCATGAACAAACCGATTTTAGAAAGTAACCTTCTTAGGTATGCAAACGGGTACGCATACTTAAGTGGCCGGATTGAGTTTGTTTTCACTTCCAAACTCCAGTCGAAATTCACGGGCGTGAACTTTCCGCCAGTATGCATACTGGTATGCATACTTACCCGGATTTCCAATAACCGCCAGTACGCGTACGGGTACGCATACTTTAGGTTCCCGGTTTTGGACGTTTACACAAATGTGAGAATACACTATGTTTATATCCAAACACTGTTACTTGATCTAAACTCTCATTTCAATCATTGAAACTTTCTTAGAGGATGTTATAATAGTTGTTATCCACAAACTATTTTCATCAAAGCGATTTTCAAGTTATTGAAAAAATCAACATGACTTTCGTCACGAGTAAAGATGAACTTAGCTAAAGCGAAAGCTTACCAAAACATATTTCGAGAAATAGATAAGCGAGATAAACTCGGCTCGAAATAGCAAATGTGTATAATTGAAGTCTATATAGCAATACGACTTTTGTCTCAAAATAGGAGATAAAATAGATAGACTTTTGAGTGATAGATAAGTTCAAGTCTCCACATACCTTTTGTTGATGAAGTTCCACAAGTTCCCTTGAGTAGTTCTTCGTCTTCATTCGATGAACGTCGTGGAGTCTAGAGCTCAACTACACTTACTATCATAGTCCGAGACTTAGCTATAAGTAGACTAGAAATCAAGACTTATAGTTTTGGCAACTAAACTTGAAAAACAAGCTTGAGATACCAACGCTTGTGAGTTCGACCGAGCAATGCTCTAACAACTTTGCTCTCTGTTTTTTCTAGGGTTTTAATTTTGTAGAAACAAGAAACGGGACGATGGAGATTTGCAGACGACGATGAAGATTTACAGAGATGATGTGCCGATTTTTGCAGAGATGATGCGACGATTTACAGAGAAACAAGAAACAGAGTTCGTCTTGATGAATACGACGATGAACTCATGTGGAAGAACTTAAATTTGCAATTTTGAAGACGATGAATATGAAGTTTTTCTGCTGCTGCTGTTTGTTTGCTACTGCTGTTAAATATGATGAAGATGATAAAAAAAAATTGTTGATGCTGTTTGTTTGGTTGCTACTGTTGTCAAAGAAGATGGAGATTGAAAAAGATGATGAAGACGATTTGATGTTGCTGCTGTTGTTGATGAAGATTGATGTTGTTTCTGCTATTGAAGTCGATGAAGAAGATGAAGATTTATGTATTTTTTCGTCGTTGTTGCTGCTGTTGGAGATGATGAAGACGATGATTTTTATGGATTTTTTGTGTGTGTTCATGTAAAGAATGAACTCTGTTTTTTAGATCTTGAATTGTTAGGTGTTCATCTTAAAGAATGAACTCAATTCTAGTTTTTTTTTTTGATAGGTGTTCATTTTGTCGAATGAACTCTGTTTTCTTATAGGTTCTATCAGGTGTTCATTTGAAGAATGAACTCTGTTTTCATATAGGTTTTATCAGGTGTTCATTTGAAAGAATAAACTCTATTTTTTTGTCATAATATTGAAGTTTTGTGTTGTGTTCATTTTACAGAATGAACTTTGTTTTTCATATGTGATTTAGTTTGGTTTATCAGGTGTTCATTTGAAAGAATGAACTCTGTTTTCATATAGGTTTTATCAGGTGTTCATTTGAAAGAATGAACTCTGTTTTTTGTCATAATAATGAAGTTTTGTGTTGTGTTCATTTTACAGAATAAACTCTGTTTTCATATGTGATTTAGTTTGGTTTTATTAGGTGTTCATTGACAGTATGAACTGCTACAAAAATTAAGTAGGAATTAACACAAAAGGGTATTTTGTTCCATTCAATATTTTTAGATCATTATGGACCAAATAGAAAAGGTAATTTCTAAAAGGACCAAATTGATGTGGGCCTGGATATAAATGGACCAAACGATATTTTCCCCTATAAACAATCCTTGTACAATCTACACGTTCGGTTATGAAATTGTATTTAAGATTGTTCAACAAGGTAAAACTATTATATACCCTAAATGTACACGAACCGAATTCCAATAAGAACAAGTCTTGGAATCTATATTTCAAGAACGAGTTTTGTAGGTTCTTTACATTTGAGTTAATGCCATCTAGGTTTGAATACGTACATCTTGTGAAATTTTAATTATAATGACAAAACACTATAATGCGGAAAATTACAATCTTGTAAAAAAATCTGGGACCTAATATAGATTAAACATACACCGATTTAAGCTATTACAATAATTTTCTACGACCAAACTTCGGACTCGATGTAATACCTCATTCAGTTGTATTCGTTCACCTGAAAAACTCTTAGCAGAATACCGATTCTCTTTAAGAATTGCTCTCGTAAATTTTCTAGCAGAATGATAATTCTATTTAGAAGATGTTGTTGAAATCTTGCAAAACATTAATTCTCTTTAGAAGATGCTTTTCAACAATTAGGGTTTACACGTCCCGTAACTTAATTGATTCTTCCGTACAAGATCACCTACGAAAATCTAAAGATATCTTGATCTATCAAATCTAGAGTTTATGACACCTAGATATAGGTTTTGTAACTACCAAGGAATATAGCTTGCCTATGCTTTGCAATCCCCGAGTAAAATCTTCTGGAAGCTCACTCTTGTTCATGAAGAACAAAGATGTGGAAAATAACCTTATGCAAATCACACACATTTTTCCAATAGATGGTTTATGTGGTTACATGAAACCTCTATTTATAGTGAATGATCAAGCTAGGTTGCTTTAAAACAAACCTATCTTGTTTGGAAAATGAAACACCGAGTACTTGAGTAAAATAGGCATTTGTTCACGTATTTACTATTTCAGTTCGCCAACTGTTGCCAAAAGCTCGTGTACAATTTTGTATTCACGAAATCAACCTTAGTCACGCATATGATTGTTGCTTTAATAAATCACTCATTACTTCTTCATTATATATAACTCAAAATTGAGTGATTCTTGGCTCGTTGGATTCGTATTTTTATTCACTACATCACGAGGACCTTTCCAGGGACAAAGGTCATTCTCATTATTATCTTAAACTCAAATATCCTCGAGACTATACATAAATGTGTATTTACCATCATAAGAAGGAAGAGTAATCAACATAATCAAGTGTTTCCAAGATATCTACGTGTAGTCGTCAATCTTCATTCTTCAAGGATATCTTTGATTCTATACTCTACTTCTTAAACCTATTCTAGTCTAAAATTAACTTTAATAGACTACATAAAGAATTCATTTTGGTATCTACATTTGACAACTGACTTGACGTACCAACGCCAATGGGTTCAACCAAGCAATGCTCTAACAATATGCATTTATATATTTCGTGTCCCGTTTGAGAAAACGCTATCATAAAAAGTCCAATAAATATTTTATGCATTATCCAAGCTACATGATAAACTTAATGTGCAACAAGGGATGAAAAATCTTGAATCATTATCACTAGTCTACATATCTGAAGTAAAACAAATCGCGCCAACATGATTTTGAAGTCCAGTCCTTAAAATTTCCTTTTGTAAATTATTACGAGTACTAGAAACATTACTTCTATTAGTATTTGTACTTCAACTACAAAACTCAGGTTCAACATAATTTTCAATCCACACTTCTAGTTTAAAATCTCCGGCAAACATAAAAGGTTGTTATGTTGTGGTTGTATATAGGGTTTATCCCTCCCTTATTGATTTCTGGGAGTATTTGAAGTTTGACATAGAACTAGTACCAACATTAGTTTGTAATTGTGTGCTGTCGTCTTTATAAAAAAAATTGCTTGTAAATGCCTTTTTGCGTGACTAGAGTCATTCTTGAGATCACTAGCAAAATCAGATCCACGAAGTTCACAAACAGCCTTTTTTATTAGTCCACTGGCTATGATTTCCACCCTATCAAAATGTTTCCATTCTATCGATTTTGCCTTTTTATCCATTCTTTGTGTTCCGATAGATGATTCTTGATTATCTGTCTTGGTGAAAACGATTTGCTGGTTTTTTGGGAAAGTGAAGGGACGACCGTGCGGGCGGGGACTCCTCGACCGAGCAAATTGCTTAAACCTTTTTCAAACAGATGCACTGCACGAGAGTGCTTTGAGTTCGAGAGATCAATCTGTATGACTCCGTCCTAAACCAAGACAATGGCCGTTCCAAAGTCAATTCGGTCACAAAGAGGGATGAGGGTCGATCTGTAGGAGGGAAGCGGAGAAGTGTGTGAGATCAATGATGATCAATGATTATGTATGTGTTGGGTATTTCTGCAAGTTGGTGAACTGTTGAGTTCAAATGAAAAATAAGTTCTGATCGATTAAGTGAATTATGCTCTGTTGAGAGTTCTTGTTTAGATAATAATTCTTGATTAGACGATGATTCTTGGTTGTTCAATTGTGGATTCAAAGACTTATTTATATTACAAGAATAATAGACATATTGATCGCAGTTAGTGTGACGGTTGCTGGAGTGAAAGAGTGGGAAAGTGGGAAATCGTGGTTAAACCAGTTCCATGTCGTGCGGAGACTTGGTTGATTGTCCATCCACTACTTTGCTAACTTCCTAACCGCTTGCACAACTTACTCACATTTCTCATTGTGGGTATACACATGTGCGGTAGGCCGCCGGACCAAAACCCTAGTGAATATCCCCCCATGTGACGTGATTAATGTCTAACGAATGTGTAGTCTGCAAGGCAGACGTGTATTTAATGAGTCAGTTGTTGACTTGACTAGACGATGAGTCTTAGTCTTGATGAGTCGAGCATAATGAACGGATGTGGTATGCTCTGAGACTCATGGATTGAAGATAAGATGTCTGCTAGGACAGTAATGATGTTCATAGGTTGAGTCTTGATATCATTTTACCAGTCGAGATAATAAGGATATTTTGATAATTTGGATCTATCGCCCGATGAAGTTGCTCGATCAAGGACTTATTTTGATATGTCGAGTTTTGACAGGAAATCAAAGATATTAGATGGTTGTCTATTCGAACCATGTTGCTCAGTCGAGCAAAAATGTTAGCAGCAAAACCAAACATTAAATATAAATTAGAATATTGATTACTGGATCAATAGAATCCTCGAATGTTGATAGTTGAATCAACATGAGAAATATTGCTCGGTCGAGCAATTGATAGTTGAATCAATGAGTTCTGAACCCAGTTGATCATGCATTTTGCTAGCTTAAGCAATTTAGTGTTGATATATGAGCAAAATAGATATTGCTAGTTTAAGCTCGATTCATGAATTATTGTTAGCGGGACCAAATAAAATAATTAGTTAAAATACTAGCATATGGACCGAATATTATTAATTAGAATGTTGATTGTTGGATCAACATAAAATTATTAGGGTTTGAACGTGTTCAGACCCATGTTTTGCAGAGAATTTGATTTGAAACCCTAATTTTGGTCTATTGTTGATCAATTGATGATTTACTGAAAATCAACCAATCAGCGAGAGAGGGACCGACTACATGGGATGATGGCCGACCATGTAGCACCCAGGTGCTCGAATGAGCATGCACCAAAGTCCTTTGTAGACCAGTTAGTGAAAAGATGATTAAATGATAGTTTAATCATTATTAAAATAATGCTCGTCTGAGCATTAGCTCGACTTAAACTTTCCATTTTGCTCGAATGAGCAACTAGAACTTTGATCGTGCGACCAATATTTTGGAAATATTAAAAAAAAAAAAAATCCGTGAGAATCCCGGATGGTCGTGTGACCATTTGACTTTTGGCTTTTGATAGTTTGAGCAATATTTGAGAAATAGGAAAAAACCAGGGATTTTGCTCAAACGAAGGAGTTTCATGAAACGAAGGAAGAAATAATAATAAAATAAGGATTCAGGAAAGTGTGGGACCGGCCACGGCTAGGGAATGGTCGGGAAGCTAGTAGGCACGGTCCCGTGACACTCTTCCCTATTTTAAATTATTATTTTTCATCGTGTGAGGAAATATGCAAAAAACTAGAAGTTTTGCTCAAACGAGGAAGTTTGCTAAAACGAGGGAGTTTTCATGAGATAAGAAAAATAATAAAATAAGATAAAAAATAAAAGAGGAGGCGTGGACCAGCCACGACGGCATGACCGGCCGACCGGTGAGCCCGGTCCCGTGCGCCTCTCTTTTATTATTTATTATTATTTTCTTCCTAGTTTCACATAGGTTTCCTCGTTCGTCCATATTTTTAAATGCTCGTTTATGTGTTTGGGTGCTCGTTCGTGCATTATTGTTAAGTACACTCGCACCATTTTCTCGGTGGTGGCCCAGATGCCCGAACAGTGAACATTTATTAATAATTCATGGAATTCAGTCGGGAATAAGCCATGAAACGGGGTAATAAAATAGATTGATTATCTATTACCAATTCATGGAATTCAATCGGAAATAAGCCATGAAACGTAGTAATGAGATAAAATAAATTATTTTTCTAGGAATTCAATTGATGAATGTTGTGCTAGAATTAATCTGTAAATGGCTCTATACTAGCATGCAATATGTCTAGGAGCATTATGTTTATTCGAGAATGAGGTATGAGATGATGGAAGCATCATACTCATTCTGAATATTGATTCTGCATAGTCAGGGAACAATGTGGCATCTTGAAGACGTTAGCGCTCTATACTAGCATGCAATATGTCTAGGAGCCATCCAATCGTTAAGAGATTCTATACATATGCATTCTACATAGTCGGGGAACAGTGTGGCATCCTGAAGACGTTAACGCTCTATACTAGCATATAATATGTCTAGGAGCCGTCCAATCATTTCAATTTTATGTAGAAGTGTTGATGAAATATTCAAAGTGTCGAAAAGCTCAGTTTGAGAGGCTTTACGAATAGCATATTCAAACAGAGCTCTGAGAGGGTGTACGCTCAGTCAGAGATTGTTCGTGAATTTCACATACGTGTCTGAAGCCGTGTCAGAAATATGCAAGATTGTGATCTATGAGACGGTGGACACTCAGTCAGAAATTGTTCGTGAATTTCACATACGTGTCTGAAGCCGTGTCAGAAATATGCAAAATTGTGATCTCTGAGAGGGTGTACGCTCATTCAGAGGTTGTTCGTGAATTTCACATATGTGTTTGAAGCCGTGTCAGAAATATGCAAAATTTAATTTTACGATTTTAGCCTTTGTCAAAAATCAACCATCAAAATTAAGTCCACTGCTTAGTGTGGGACAGTTATGTTCTGCAGTAAGCACTGGATGGTGATTTTTATGATTATAAACGAAATAAGTATGAACTTAGTCGTAAAAGATGTTACCAGAATTCTCGCTCCAATGATGTCACGTACGAGCAATAGCTTGAATGAAGATCCTGGCTGTATGATAGAGCGTCGTCCAGCGAGCGTGGAGTGATGAGGCACTGTTGATTTGGATGGTGAAATGACCAACTTGGTGGGTTTAGCACTTGTGAGCCCATGCTTGAAAGAGGAAATCATTGTTCCACCAAGTTGTTCGTCTTCGAAGCACCAATATGTATCACCGGCTGCGGTGGACTTGTTTTCGTTACTGTTCTAAATCCCCAAATGACTTGTGGAGGATTCAAATAAGTCTTCATATTGCATCATCTTGATATCTACATGAAATCTTCACTTGATGGTTGAATGGATGAATGAGGAATTTCGTCATAATTCGTCATCAGAAAAATCAGAAGTTAGGTCGTCGTTGAAAATGTTGTAGAATCTTCATACGATGTCCGTTTTTAATGATCTACCCCATCTTTTAGATGCCCAGGAAATTTCCTAGGTTTTTCAAAAAATCTTTTTGAGTTTTGAGCTCGTTTAGGGGCTCTAATCAACGAAACAAAAAGTTCCAGGAGAATTCCAGAGATTTTTCAGCAGTGACGATGTCCAGTGTTTGACCCACGACTCTTAGCTCGTTTGTCCGATCAACTTGAATTTTGGATATGTCATATAGAACATTCATACAAAGAAACTGGCACATGACCCATCTATTGATCCTTTCCCAACTGCTCTTAGTTCATCGTTTTATACAGGCAACGTAAAACGGCTTCAGATGGACTTGTTGTAAAATGTCCTATTTGGTCTCTGGACCATTTGATTGTCGTTTTGGAAGCTTGATGAAGGATTTCAATGACATTGATTAATTTTCAATATGAACCCCTTGATTGATACATGAGCCTGGTGCTTGCAGTACCATTTTCTGTTTCTGTCAGTCGTAGAAACATCACTTAGGGGATAACGTAATGACCATGGTTTTATGTCCCGATTGTAGAATTCCTTTTATGATGAATGATTAGCACAGGCGAGCCCGGTGCCAGTCATGGGTCTTGGACTGTGAAACTTGATGAAGGACTTAGTGGGAAGACCTGGTGGACATCGATCGACTGTTGAGGTTTTGAATCCCGTCTAAGAATTGCTGCTTGCATGTTGTATGTTATGGAAGCTGTAGAAACCTCATGCGACTTTGGAATTCGGTGCTTGACCCCAAATTTTGAAGCTAAGAGACTGAGTTATCATATGAGAAAAGAATCGCTCAATTTCGAGTTGTATAGGTAATCCAATGAAGCGTGCACATTTGTAAGTTGTAATCCCTTACAAATTTTTCAGATTTCGTAGGCCTGACTGTAAAGGTCATATCTTTCAGCTCGTATGTCTGGTTGATGTTCCCTTTTGGTATGTTGTAGTAGAGACATGGACGAACATCTTTTGTCAAGCAAGCATTATCACATTCCTCACCCATTGGTACGTTTTTGTAAACTCATGGCCTGAAGTGTGTTGTATCTCATTTGTAGAGGTGATGAGAACATCTTGTAGAAGACTTTGGCTTGTGCCCGTCCGTCGTACAAGCTTTGGGAAGACTTTCATGTTAACATGTTTTCATGTCTACACACAATATAAATCATTAGTGTTTGGAAAAGTCTGATCCATCGAGTAACACTTCAGAGAATGGATAGTTGATGAAGCCGGTCATGAGGATGTTACTCCTGAGACCGTTGTTGATGCTGAGATCACGATTGAATTTTTCTCCAGAAATTCTTGTTGATGTTGAGACCATGGATGGAGTTCCTCCAGACATCCTTGTTAATGCCGATACTATGGTTGGAGTTGCTCCAGAGACCGAAAAGGCTAGGACCACGATTATCGACATAATCTTTGCTCCTCCATCCAGTGAGCCTTTACATTCACAAATTAGTTGGTGGGTTGAGCATTCCTAAGATGAAGGTGTACTGGGAGTTCAACCCGAATTCTCCTGAAAAGTATGACTTTACTGTGAACTGGCTTCGTCAGTGAATCGACGTTGTTACGACAGATAGCATCAGCGGTCCTCATTCTGGATATGATCGGTGAAGAGAGGAAGTTCCTCAGTCATGCAGGGGTTTGTGATGTAGAGAGATCCCGTTGATGAAGTTTTATGGAATCACATCAGGTTGCAATAACTTGTTATGTGGATAACATTTATTGAAATAGATTTGAATAGATCTTTCTAATAAGATCAAGTCCCCATTGTATTTGTGCCATCCATGAATGAATGATGTTGCATCTGCTTCAGAAGTCTTATCATGGGATAGTGAAGACTTATCGATTGTAGTTCAGTTACACTTTGATCATGTTGGTGTTGAATCAGTGTGTCATCGTCGAGATATTTGTGCTGAAGCTAGAGGCGCATCGAAGGTGTACTCTTTGATTGGGAGCACGATTTGAAGGCTTATGAAGAATATAACACTCAGAGATGAGAGGTTTTTGAATTTCGGTTGGCCTTGGGAAGTAGGTGATTGATAATTGTAGGGATTTTCTTTTGGTTTAATAGATTTAATTACTTAATGCAAGTATTGCATATATTTTTTGGAGGAATTGAAAATAACAGATAAGTTAAGAAAATCCTAAATGCTTCAAACCTTAGATGCTTGAGCGTTGAAGCGTCATATCCCTTAAGCGTCGAATGTCTTAGGCTTGATCGTCTCGGCACGAGTATCTTCTGTTGATTCATCATTCCTTTTACGGTGGGATTCCACACTTGTGCATACATCAAAGCTTTATGATTTTGTGGCACATATGGACAGTCATGCAAAGGTTACGGAGAATACCCAAGATACTCTTTGTCGTTATTGAACATCATCTCAGTAATGAATGTCTCAGTGAGATGCTCGATTTGGAGAGGCTTCAGATTCAACCATTTGGTAAAATATTAATGTGGTGAAGCTACCCATTCATAACGTCTTGCAATAGCAGAATTGAGTCTCCATGATAGGATATGTGAGGAAATAAATGACATAGACATGGGAGGAATGAGACTTGCCTGAGTGCAGAACCTCTTGATGAATGCTTATGCATCTTTTGAAGGTTCTTGTTTACCTCGTCAAAGTTCGAAATTCCTCCAAGTGCCCTGATGATGGAACGTCCACCAATTCTTCTAGATCAGAACTTTCTTCGTTGGAGAGATGTGCAACCAAAGGTGCTTTGTCAGTAACCATCTTTTCAGCGTGGATCCACACTCGTCCGAGGATCATGTCATATCTTAGATCTTCCCTAATTATGTAAAACTTAGTTTCTTTCCAAGTCGAACCCATTTGCATTTTGAGACTGATATAGCCATAAACTCTCTGGGCATTCCTTCATGGTATTTGACTGAGATGGGAGCATGAAAAGCTTCTTGTCGACTGATCCCTGCGGCTCTGAAAGTATTCAATGGAATGATGTTGATGGCGATGCCAGCATCGGTCCACGCCCTTCCAAATTGATTTCTTTTGATGTTGACTGTGGTAAGCAGTCCCCAGTCGTGCATCTCTTGATCATTTGCTATAGGTTCAGGGGATATTTCCGGGATGGACAACCGTTTCCCTGACACGATGTGATTCAGAACTGTGAACATATCCGTCCTTTACGCTTTTGACAGATAGAGTAATTCACATATATGCTCCATCAAAGATTGAACTGCTTCATTGATGGGTTGTCCGGAGAGAGTGAATGTCCGGATCGGGAGAGGGTCTCTATGTACTCTTGGGATTCTCCATCTCTTCCTCAGTTGGCTCTCTCCTGACATACGGTAGTTTGATTACACCGTCTTGGATCCAGACTTCTAGCAGCTCGATCACTTCTTCGATGGGCAGAGGAAAGTTTAAGCTCGTTTAGTCATTTCTTGTTTGTTGACGCTGGGTCGAGGCTTGTGCATCTCGAGTTTGGTTGTCTTTCCTTAACGCTTTTGGAGGAGCCTGGGATGTTGGAGAAGCATTCTTATGTTGCATTTCGGATTTCCTTTTGCTCCTTTCAGCAACAACGTTCGTGGAAGGTCGGAGATTGCACTGCTTATTGATTAGGCGCCTGCTGCTGCCTGGTTGCTAATCGCTTGGCTGCTTCATGAAGCTTTGAGAAAGTCTGGAACCGGAGATTTTCCAATAGAGCTCTGTAGACCGGGATCATTTTATTGATGCACAGATCTACAAGTTGTTGCTCTGTGACATTAGAATCATGACAATCCAAAACTTGAACTTTGAACCTTTTCACGTAATAGTTGGGGTGTTCATTGCTTCTCTGAAATATCCTTCACGGGTCGGAGAGGGCAACTTGTTCTGAAACAAAAAAGTATTTCCAGTAGAACGCGTTAATCATTTCTCCCCAACTGGCGATGTGTGGCGGACCAGAGAATTTTTGCTCCCAACGGGTCGGGTTACATCCCGCTTGGTAAGCTCCGACTCCCTAACAACAAACTTGAGATCCTGCTGCACAGAAATCTCATTGGTCTCAAGGTTAGTATTCTATGAGCATATGTCCCATACCATAATACTCATAAAATTCCACAAGAGTTCCAATTTCCAAAAAAAATAAGAGTCGGCCAGTTGCCAAAATAAGAAACGGCCAATTGCCGAAAATAACAGGCGGCCAGTTGCCGAAAATGAGAGTCGGCCAGTTGTCGAAATAACAAACGGCCAATTGCCCAAAATTAATAGACGGCCAGTTGCCAAAATTCACAGACGGCCAGTTGCCAAAAATTAACATACGGCCAATTGCCAAAAATTACAGACGGCCAGTTGCCAAAATTCACAGACGGTCAATTGCCAAAATAACAGATGGCCAGTTGCCAACGTCAAGGTAGTTCTGGTTACCAACCACCATTGGCCAGTTGCCAATGATATATACTTGACAAGGTTGCAATCATCTCTGAATAGATGGTATGAACTGCAAAGCAGTACCCAAGACTTTCAGATGATATGAACAACCTTGTAGAGTTGTGCTGAACCGCATAGCGGCTACCTACATACCCTCTCCGTTGCTCGAAGGGATCAAGCACGACCGTAGTACGTCACTTTGTTTAGATAGTATGAACTACCCCAAACAGTAGCAACTATCTCTGACGTCAGATAGTATGGACCTCCATACTGTAGCAGTAACTATATTTAAATTGGATGGTATGAATTGCATAGCAACAACTATCCCATTCAGTTTCCGTTCAATTTCCTTTTACTAGGAAGATTTAAGAATGAAAGCATTATAACAGCACCTGGTAACATCAGTAGCACAAACGAAACAAAACAATAATAAAGGGTCAGACTTAACCATATGCATAACATCATCATCCATAAATAAGTTATGCGAATATGGGAGCACACCTAAGACTACTACAGTCTGCACAGCTAATCAAATCCAGTGTCCACAGATCTCTCCATTCTCTTGAGTAAGATCTCTCTATTTCAATCCCAAAGAAGCACCAAAAAGCTCATGAATTTTAAATGGTACAGCAACCTATTTGATTGTACCTTTAATTAGCTCAGTAATTTTTACCACGCACCAAATACGAATTATTTTAAAAATCTAACTATCAAAGTACTCATTTAGGGTTTTGGCTTAAAGGAACAAATAATTTCCAATAAAATCAAATATTGAGACTTCGAAGCCTTCTCACAAACACAACATTGACTTAAAATGTTATCAATAGCATCCCAATGTGTAAATGATAATTCCATCTCGAAACGTAGGGGTATCTACCCACATAGCATGAGTAAGATTTTGTAATATTTATGTTAAATAAAAACACCTCGGCAACAACATGAAATATGTTTCATATAAAGTGAAACAGTTAAATACCAGACACCAATCAATATCACTTGCACATCGTTTTTCAGTTTTATATAAGTGACACCCATGAGCTTAAGCTAAATTATGCCTCATTAGTTTCAATATGTAAAGTGATCCCAGGGAAAGCATGTGTACATTTAAGAGTCGGGCATTTTATTAAAGAACTTCATGCCTACTGCGCCAAATATATACTTGTCGATTCATAAGAAATGACCAGTATATTCACTAAGTACACCGATTATGAAATGAAAATATTCCAACTATCCATTACCAAATCTAATCAACTAAAAGAAAATACACATCTATCTTATGCTACCTGCCAAATTACCATTGCATGATGTGTAGGCAAAAGTTTCATTGAATACAAGTAATCTAGATAACTAGACACCAAGCCCATGTCCGTATCTTATTTTCCTACGAGAGAATTTCATACATACTCAACGTACGGGACCTTTTCACTAGCAGCAACGAGAGACTATGGCAGTAAGCTTAGTTAAGCATTTTTCAATATAGCAATAAATTTCAATCAGTGGCCAACGAACTAGATTTGAAAATTATAAAAGAATTATAGAAATTAACAAACACAATGATCTCCGTATTTTGCATAAAACTGCTAAGATCTATTCTAGTCCCTTGACAATATTCATGAGTACCATGTGAGAGGTTGAATATAGAAGGATACACTACGACTCTTACTAGCATCGAAAATCATTTCAAGACTAGTTAATCAGCCAGGAAATAGTTCATGGACAAATGGAATGGTGAACAATGGATCAATATGATGCATATTCAGAACACCACCTTCAATTACGCTTTAGACTTTATAAGAATCCATATTAGTCCTAATATACCTTTTTGGAATGGTCCCACAATCTCTATTTCTTCATAGAAGACATTTAGAAGCTAACTCAGCCTCCAATGGTCCGAAAATACGAACGAAGCTCTCGACACAGAACTAACAGAAATGACTAAAACCTTTCGTATGACCTGCACTAAACAGCAAGAACTCCAGGACCAATGAACCCAAATAAACAAATGATACCATCCCAGAATCGTCTTTTGGAGCACAAGTACTCTTCAGAATTAATTCAAGGCTAAATCCAACCATAAGAAGGTTAAGAAAATGCAATATAAACAGTCTGACGGACAAATTGCCATTTAAATGTTTTAACGAACATTTCATGTACGCTCAACAGATCATTAAAATTAATCATTCACATCAGGCTCAAGTTTACCAATTGCACTAGATTTTAACCAGTATTACAGTAATAGTGGCTAGAAAATTTAAATTGAAATATTAAGTAATAAAAATCAAAGGAAGCCATAGCTGTTTACAGTTAAGCTAATGAACTTACGAACAAAAACTTGGTAGAGCCTATTTATCAAACTCCTCATTTCATCCGTTAACATTGTTAATTTACAAATTAACATAATTCCATTATGGAAGAATAAGAACTATACATACGAAACATGCAGTGTCCATTGCATAAAAAGATTCATCAGCAAAGCCAAGACATCCATTAATTTCATATTTAGTCATGTATTGCAAAACGGGAAAAGGGATTAAAATCTTACTTTAACAATTTCCCCAACTCGGATTAGTAAATCAATAAATTGACACAAATTACAGATAATCCAAGCTCTAGTATCATATAATTTGAAGTTTAATCATTTAATTCTTTAAAAACCCCAAGTTGTGATAAACCCTAGCTTCCCTATTTTACATCAACTTCACATCACAGAAGAAAATTAATAAGACTAGGTACTAAATCACAACTCGTATCAAGTGTACTAACATCAACACTCAAGTTGGTAAGAACCATATCGATCATTAGGATAAAAACCGCTCTCCTCAAATCGATTCCAAATTGAAGAACAGAAAGGGGTGATTTTACCTTGTTTATAAAACCAGCCAAGATCAACAATATGTGCAACTCCAAGTAATCAAATCTCTACAGAATTCACTCATACGTGATTTCAGTCAATTTATCTCAATTTTCTCCAATTACCAGAGAAGCAAAAAAAAAAAAAAAAAATGAAAAAGAGAGAGAGGAATAAGAAGAGGAGTTGGAGTTCTCTTGGTCACGCTATTTTAATTTGGGTCGTGCAAATTACTCAAATGTCCCTAGCTACTCATATAAGCCACGTGTCTCGCATGCTAAAATTTGTTGTTTTACCAAATCTATACTAATCTACTAATTAGACACATAATGCTCATAAGGGATAATCCAAGAGTGTTAAAGGCACTTCGTATCAGACTTTCAGGCACTCTAAGTGCAAAATTGGGTTAACGGGTTCACTTAAACCCGAGAAAAGGAACGAAATGTCACACGATGCTTCCTGGTTTGATGTTGTTGTACCACGTATATGCTCGGCCGGTCAGAGATTTGGAGAACTCCTTCAGACGGACAACATGGTTGTACTCATGCTCGCCCAATGATTCAAAGAATCGGGATACATGTTCTCGTGCATTGCGTTGCCAGTTTCATCGTAGAGTGTGAATGTTGGAGAAACATGGCCTTTAGGAAGAGGAACTCTTTGTATTCCAGGAGGGTATGGAGGTTGGTGATGATGAACCGAGGATGTCTTGTCCCTCCTACGATTCTCCAAAAGCGTTCCAAATCTTCACGAGTGATGAAGTTTGATGGTTCCTTCGTCGGTGGATCGTCTGTCATGTAACATGCTTCATCATCTTCCAGAACATGGATAAGAGAGATTTCAGGACCAGCAGCTGAGGGAATTTTTTTGGATTTTCCTTTCTCCTGTCGACGTTGGTAAGACGACAATTGCGCTGTCAAAGTCTTTAGATAAGTGAGGAGTTCTCTCTGTATTATAGTCATGTCTCCCTGAGTTTTTGTCAGAGTTTCTTGCGTCTGCATGAGATCAGCCATAGTAGGTGGATTGTTCCTCCCTTCTTCAGTAGTTCGGCCTGGAAGAGGATTGTTGACTGTGCGGTAGTTGCCATCAGTAGCGTTGTTGACAGAAGTGCCAACTGTAACGCCAGGACTAGCACCACCAGTGTTGTTGATTGGAGGAGTGGTGCTAGTTACACCATTGTTTGAAATGAGATGAGTGACTGGAGTACCACCGCCATTGCTTGTGTTAGCATTGTTTTGATTACTCGTGCTAGCATTGTTCGGATTGCTCGTGCTAGCATTATTCTGATTAGGATTAGTAACTGAGCCCAACCTAAGATCAACCATCTTGACGAATTGGGATTGCAACCGAGAGAATGATCTCCCACTGTGGTCGCCAATCTTTTGATGGGTGAAAACGATTTGATGGTTTTTTAGGAAAGTAAAGAGATGACCGTGCAAGCGGGGACTCCTCGACCGAGTAAATTGCTTAAACCTTTTTCAAACAGATACATTGCACGGGAGTGCTTTGAGTTCGAGAGATCAATCTGTAGACCCCGGAATAAACCAAGACAATGGCCATTCCAGGGTCAATTCGGCCACAAAGAGGGATGAGGGTCGATCTGTAGGAGGGAAGCTGAGAAGTGTGTGAGATCAATGATGATCGAGGATTGTGTATGTGTTGGGTATTTCTGCAAGTTGGTGAACTGTTGAGTTCAAATGAAAAATAAGTTCTGATCGATTGAGTGAATTCTGCTCTGTTGAGAGTATTTTTTCTTCAGATGAGAACTCTTGATTAGACGATGATTCTTGGTTGTTCAATTGTGGATTCAAAGACTTATTTATATTGCAATAATAATAGACACATTGATCACAGTAAGTGTGACGGTTGATGGAGTGAAAGAATGGGAAAGTGGGAAATCGTGGTTAAACCAGTTTCATGTCGTGCGGAGACTTGGTTAATTGTCCATCCACTACTTTTCTAACTTCCTAACCGATTGCATGACTTACTCACATTTCTCATCGTGGGTATACACACGTGCCATAGGCCACCAGACCAAAACCCTAGTGAATATCCCCCAATGTTACATGATTGATGTCTCACGAATGTGGAGTCTGCAAGGCAGGCGTGTATTTAATGAGTCAGTTATTGACTTGACTAGACGATGAGTCTTAGCCTTGATGAGTCGAGTATAATGAACGGATGTGGTATGCTCTGAGACTCATGGATTGAAGATAAGATGTCTGCTGGGACAGTAATGATGTTCATAGGTTGAGTCTTGATATCATTTTACAAGTCGAGATAATAATGATATTTTGATAATTTGGATCCATCGTCCGACGAAGTTGCTCGATCAAGGACTTATTTTGATATGTCGAGTTTTGACAGGAAATCAAAGATATTGGATGGTCGTCCATTCGAACCATGTTGCTTAGTCGAGCAAAAATGTTGGAAGAAAAACCAAACATTAAATATAAATTAGAATATTGATTGCTGGATCAATAGATTCCTCGAATGTTGATAGTTGAATCAACATGAGAAATATTGCTCGGTCGAGCAATTGATAGTTGAATCAATGAGTTCTGAACCCAGCTGATCGTGCATTTTGCTAGCTTAAGCAATTTAGTGTTGATATATGAGCAAAATAGATATCGCTGGTTTAAGCAAACATTGCTCGTTTGAGCAATACTGCTCGATTCATGAGTTATTGGTAGCGGGACCAAATAACATAATTAGTTAAAATACTGGCATTTGGACCGAACATTATTAATTGGAATGTTGGTTAATGAATCAACATTAAATTATTAGGGTTTAAATTTGTTCTGAATTATGCTTTGCAGAGCATTTGATTTGAAACCCTAATTTTGGTTGATTGTTGATCAATTGATGGTTTACTGAAAATCAACCAATGGGCAAGAGAGGGACCGGCTACATGGGATGATGGCCGACTGTGTAGCGCCCAAAGTGCTCGAATGAGCGAGCACCGAAGTCCTTTGTAGACCAGTTGGTGGAAAGATGATTAAATGATCGTTTAATCATTATTAAAATAGTGCTCGTATGAGCATTAGGTGGTAAAACCTAATTATGGAGAAACTCAATTCTGAGAATTTTGATATTTTCTGGTGCGCGTTTGAGCAATATTTTGGATTTTCAGAAGAGTTTGATCTTGACTGAAACTTTCCATTTTGCTCGAATGAGCAAGTAGAACTTTGATCGTGCGACCAATAATTTGGGAATATTTTAAAAATAATATTTTAATATTTTTCGTGAGAAGCCCGGATGGTCGTGTGACCATTTGACTTTTGGCTTTTGATAGTTTGAGTAATATTTGAGAAATATAGAAAAACCAGGGTTTTTGCTCAAACGAAGGAGTTTCATGAAACGAGGGAAGAAATAATAATGAAATAAGGATTCAAAAAAGTGTGGGACCGGCCACGGCTAGGGCATGGTCGACTGGCTAGTAGTCCCGGTCCCGTGACACTTTTCCCTATTTTAAATTATTATTTTTCACCGTGTGAGGAAATATGGAAAAAACTAGGAGTTTTTCTTAAACGAGGAAGCTTGCTCAAACGAGGGAGTTTTCATGAGATAAGGAAAATAATAAAATAAGATAAAAAATAAAAGGGGAGGCGTGGACTGGCCATGTCGACATGACCGGCCGGCCGGTGGGCCCGATCTCGTGCGCCTCTCTTTTATTATTTTTTATTATTTTCTTCCTAGTTTCACATAGATTTCCTCGTTCGTTCTACCTTTGAATGCTCGTTTATGCGTTTGGGTGCTCGTTCGTGCATTATTGTTAAGTACACTCGCACCATTTTCTTGGGAGTTACTCGGTGGTGGCCCAGATTCCCGAACAATGAACATTTATTACTAATTCATGGAATTCAGTCGGGAATAAGCCATGAAACGGAGTAATAAAATAGATTGATTATCTATTACCAATTCATGGAATTTAGTCGGGAATAAGCCATGAAACAGAGTAATGAGATAAAATAAATTATTTTTCTAGGAATTCAATTGATGAATGTTGTGATAAAATTAATCTGTAAATGGCTCTATACTAGCATGCAATATGTCTAGGAGCATTATGTTTATTTGAGAATGAGGTATGAGATGATGGAAGCATCAATATGTCTAGGAGCATTATGTTTATTTGAGAATGAGGTATGAGATGACGGAAGCATCATACTCATTCTGAATATTGATTCTGCATGATCAGGGAACAATGTGGCATCCTGAAGACGTTAGCGCTCTATACTAGCATGCAATATGTCTAAGAGCAATCCAATCGTTAAGAGATTCTATACATATGCATTATACATAGTCAGGGAACAGTGTGGCATCCTGAAGACGTTAACGTTCTATACTAGCATGCAATATGTCTAGGAACCGTCCAATCATTTCAATATTATGTAGAAGTGTTGATGAAATATTCAAAGTGTCGAAAAGCTCAGTTTCAGAGGCTTTATGAATAACATATTCATACAGAGCTCTGAGAAGGTGTACGCTCAGTCAGAGATTGTTCGTGAATTTCACATACGTGTCTGAAGCTGTGTCAAAAATATGCAAAATTGTGATCTATGAGAGGGTGGACGTTCAGTCAGAGATTGTTCGTGAATTTCACATATGTGTCTGAAACCGTGTCAGAAATATGCAACATTTTATTTTACGATTTTAGCCTTTGTCAAAAATCCACCATCAACACTTGGGTTGTATTTTTATTGTCTAAGTCGAAATCATTTTCACCGAAATCGGAGTTCTTAGAGTTTAAATTTCTATTTCTTGGGGTTTCTTATAGTCATCCATTATACAAAATAAAAATGTAATAAACTTAACCAAAGTTAAACAAAATAAAAAAATTAAGCAATTGATTCATCAATTAACCCTAACAAGTAATCAACTAAAAACTTATAATTTCATTATAAAATGTTGAACGATTCTATAAATAGGGTAAAAAAGTCGATAAAAACAATAAAATTCTACGACCTAAGTCGGTAAGCTAAATAGGGTAAAATGGTCGATAAAAACAATAAAATTCTACGACCGAAGTTGTAGCTTACTACAAATGGTTAGTTCCCACCTGTCATGACTTAAGCCCCGTTTGGGATTGCTTTTTTTTCTTACAAAAGCACTTTGTAACCAACTTGTAACAAACTTTTTAGGAAAATAGCGTTTGGTAAACTTTTTTCAAAGCGCTTTTCTCCAAAGGGTCGGGATCCCTCAACAAAGCGTTTTGACAAAACACTTTGACAAAATTTCTCGTCCGTTAAATGAATTTTATCCGATGGCCAATAATTTAAAGCTACGGGGCATTTAACCAACATTATACTCTGTTTGGCAACTTTTATCCCGAGATTAAAACGAACCTTAATCTTATTTTTTACCTAAAATGGTCGTCGGTACTTACTAATAACTCTAATCTTGATGATCATCATACTCACCATCGTGATCAACTCTCTCGTGAAACTTATTTGTATAGTTGTGTTTACTATCATTCATCTCTCAATAGATTCTTCTTTCCCAACTTTACATTAACAGGATTTCTCATTTTTCAATGTCTCCAGCTTATCACCACTAACAACAAATTCTCATGTTCATCATTAGAATTAATTAACCCATTAAATTAAGGCATAAGCAACAACAATCTCTTTTAGAATTAATGTTAAACAACATGGAAGTTGATGGAGCTGGTGAATTTATCGGAAGCTCTGGATTTGAGTGGTATCAACATTAACAGTTGTTACGGCTCTTCTACTGCCACCATGATCAACATCCATTTTTCTTGGGTGATGTTAACAACGTTTATTCACCTAATTTTAAAATGAAGATTAATTATAGAAATAGTGAATCATCATCTTTATGCCCTGATCTTGAGTGGCGAACGAGCTTGTGATGCAGACCATCATGAAGATACTAGGATCTGTGATGATACATAATCTTTAATTGTTCATTGAAAATACTCTTAAAAATTGTATCCCCTCATTTACCTAATGAATAATTAAGATTTCCCCCCGTCTTATATTTGAAGCTTCATCTATCAATCAAAACAGAACACCTTAGACAAACCCAAACCCAAAAACAAGGAAAAATTTGAATCATTTACCAAAGCAATCATAATAAAAAAAGTATAAGATATATTTCCGTAAAACTATCGAATATTTTCCTAAATTTCCTCAACTAAGCCAAACACAAAATGAAGTCGGTTAAACGGCCACGTAAGCACTAATATGAGCCACTAGATATAGGAAATCTAACGTTTCACCAGGTTTGTCAAAGTGTTTTGTCAAAACGCTTTGTTGAGGGATCCCGACCCTTCTCCAAAAGCACTTCTATTTTAGGCCAACATTTAAAAGCTACCCAGGAGTAGCTTTTAAAAGCAGTAAAAGCAGAAGCTGTGGACCCACTAAAATTTTAATAAATTGATTCTCTATTTTAACCTTGTTATTATATAAAAAAGACAAAATTCACCCTTAAATATTTATTTATGTACAATTATTTCACTAATCAAATTCATTAATTTTTGTTATAAAATAATAATTACAACAACAATAATAATAATAGTATTTAAAGGTAAAAATTAAAATAAAATTAAAATATTAAATTATTAAAATATGAATAAGAATTATCATTATTTTTTTATCTTTATTTAAATATAATATTCAAAATAAATAAAATTATATTATTAATAGATGTAATTTAAAAAGAATTTTTAAACCATGTCTATTTTTGTCATTAGCCACATCATAAGCACTTCAACATGATAATTTACCCAACAGAATTTACAGTTTGTTGGTTCCATAACACTTTACATATTATAGTTTACCAAACGTCCGACTACTTTATTTTTAAAGCACAGCACAGCAACGCACAACACAGCAACGCACAACACAGCACAATAGAAAAGCATTTTTGTAAAACTCACAACAATACCAAACTAGGCTTTAGCTAACTACTACAATATCATTACTCGTTCACCGTTGCTCAATCACAGAATTGCAGAGAAGTTTGGCTAACTATGCTCACCAATTTACCATAGTGCTTGCTCTTATTGGACTTGTATTAGCCCTTAGGGTTTGGCCCATCATTCGCACTAAAGGAAGGAACAAAGGAAGAGGCACCCCAATCAGACGGCTTACCGAGTAAAGAAAAACGAATCAGTTTCACGTGCCCCTTGTTCATGGTGGGCCGCCGAAACGCTTTCTCATACGATACTTCTTCCTCTTTCTTTTGTTGCCCTAGTTTCAGTATCCTATAAAATGGCTCTGCAAAACTCCAGATATCATAAACCCTAGCAAAAACAGTTCCAAATAGTGTTTTACGGCTGCTAAGTCAGTTTTCTTCTTAAGATATGTTCCATCAGCCTTAACATAGTTTTTAATTTATTCTGTTTTTAAGACTTGAGTTTTCTATTGTTCTCTTATGCAAGTGATGATAAAACAGACAGGGACATCAGAAATCCTTTTAAGGATAATAAAATGTAGACTCGTCTTGGGAATCTCTCTGATGCATATGAATGAACATTTCAAATCGTCTTCTGTGATCTGTGATTTCAATTTTAGCTTAGATTTTAATTCATTGATTTCGAGTTTCGGCTTTATTAAACTTTCTTATTTGAATTTGCAAGTGATGATAAAACAGACAGGGACATCAGAAATCCTTTTAGGATAATAATATGTTGACACGTCTTGGGAATCTCTCTGATGCATATTCATAAAATTTCATGGGAATTTTCAATTTGTTTTTGCAGTTGATTTTAGCTTATTAGGGTTAAATATTTTTTTGTTCTTTGATTAGTGTCAATGATGGTATTAAATATACTATGAGTCAACAGCTATGAACACAACCTAAAACTGAGGCACCTAATCACTGATTTTGTTTGTTTACTTGCATAGTTTTTTTTGTTATGTATCTTGAGTATTTGAAAATTTCTTTTGGATTATTAGTTTTTAGAAGAATTGTTTTTGATTAGCCTATTTGATTTGAGATTGAGATTGATTCAGTGCCAATGATGCATTATATACATGTAATATCAGATTAAGGGATGATGATTTGTTTGTTAATTGTCACTACCGCTGAGGCATTTATCTTGAATTCAATCAAATCAAATTTGTAGGATTAGCTGTGATTTGTTTTCTTGGTTTTGTAGGTTTTGGAAGATTCCAATTGTTATCACGTCGTGCCACACATGACTGCTGTAAAATTTGGAAGATCCACTCTAAAACTTGCCTTGTTTAAGTTTTCCAAAGATTTTCCATAAGACTACTTATTATGCGGCGAAGTAAATCGAATAGGTTCATGAGGTTGAGGTGAACTATTGGATTTTTTTTTTAAAATTTGTACTTCAAATTCTGTAGATTAATTCTTTTGAAGATCGTAGTGGGCTATATTATTTGAAACTCTAATCAAATGGCTGTATCTTGTAAATTCTGTTTAATTTTATGCATAATTAATTTTTCATCGTCCCTTTATATGTTTTTGAACCTATATGGCCCTTGATAGTTTTATAATTTTTTTGAGTCCGGAAAGTACAACAACTGTAAGTAACATTGCACTGGGATCATCTTCTCCTCTCTTGGTTTGGGATACGTAGGAGGGTTCTTTTTTTTTTCTTCTTTGATAGAATTTGGGTGTAATGAGAATTTTATTTATTTAGTAATTAAAATTTTATTTATTAAAGGGTCAAAAGGCAAACAAGACCATTACAAGAACTATACAAATCAAATTATATCTTTTTAGATTTGAATGCGAAATCCATTTCAACGATATTATGTGATGTCGTTGAAATGATTTTCACATTCAAGTTCAAAAAATATAGTTTTGATTTGTATAGTTCTTGCAGTGGTCTTATTAGCATTTGAGTGACCTTTACCAAAAATAAAGATTTTAAGCTATTATTGTTGATAACGGGGTGTTGAGAATAGTCTCTGAACAAAAAATAGAAAAGAATAATTGGAAGCCCGTGTGGCATTGATTTTAGATACTTGAAATCCAGAAGGTGCATAATCATGTGTAGTAGACTGATATTAATAGTTTAAAATCGTCTGGAAAATCGATTATGATTAAATGTGTTTATCATGTGAATTATTATGCTTCAAGAAAAAAAATCAAGTGAATTATTTAATTCTCTAACTAAAAAATTTAATTTTCTAACTAAATTGGAAAAAAAGAATCTATCTAAAAGCCTTGAAAGCTATTCGTAAATCTCTTGGTTTTCAAAATATTGAAAACTTTAACTACGCAAAGTTGGCAAAGATAGATAGGTTGGAGACTAATAGAAAGTTTTTATCGTAAAGGCAAGTACTATCTTACTTACACATAAACAACAAACCAAAGGATAGCTGGGTTTTGAAAGGAGATATAATATGAGATACAAAATGGTACAAGTATAAGCATATGGAATGACTACCGGATCCATAAATTGAACCACCAATAGACAAGCCGACTACTGTAGCCAGCTCATAACCTAATAAGCCAACTTATTTCAAATGACAAAACATGGAACTCAAACCTGCTAAAAGATTGCTTTAAGATTTTCACTGCCAATGAGGAGGATAATGCTCACTGGTCGTTAAACAATAAAGGTAAATTTCATTGTATCTTTTTACAATAAAATAAATTCCAACGAAAATGATGGCATGGACTGGAACAAGTTCAACAAGATGAATATTCCAATTTATGTGAAGACCTTCATTTGGAGTGCAACCCTTTTTATACTTCCTGATAGTACGGAGTGGCCGTAGTTATTCCAAATCTAAATACAAACTGCACTATGTGTAAAACGGGAGATGAATTCCGTGTTGTGGGAGATAGCCAAACTAACCGCACCATTTGTTGGGAAAATCCAAAAAGAACTAACCCACAAGAAACTAGATCTTTGGATCAACGTAGAATGAAAGATAAATGATGCAAACACACATTAGAAGCAATAAGTAAAACACACAAGACTTAACGTGGTTCGGAAATATGCCTACATCCACCAAAACGGTTACGAGTTCTTCATTATTATGGAACTACTAAATAAAGAATTACACACTTAACGATTGATGAATCAATCAACAAACTACGATCCAAGATTGTGTTGATCATAAACCCTAAAATAACTCTCTTGGACAAAACGCTCCACAAACCCAAATAATGTCTAGCCAAACAAGATAATACTTATCTCATATAACGAGATGATCTCCTTCTAAACGATGTCACATACAACACCAGCGATGTCTTTTCCACCATCAACAAACAAGGTGATCTTATCTTCACTAAACGATGTCTTCCATATCTTCATAAAACCATAACGATGTACTCTTTCAACACCAACGGTGTATCTTACAACACCCGAGAATGCTCTCTCTCTTCTCTAAACTCCACCCCAAGAGGTGGGACGGAATACCTAGAAACCTTAGAGAACAACATTGTTTATTCTCTAATTCTCTAGATAACCTCTAAAATCCCATGTCTAACTAACACCATATAAGCCTCCTCATATAGTATTCATAACTTGATTCTCAAGTATTAGTCTCCTTGGAAAAGGAAACCTTAACCAACTAGAAAACCTAATGTTATTTAGGTAACCTATCTAAATATGGAAATCAATCTAAACTAGGAAACCTTATGTTTCTCTACACTAGAGATTTCTAGTGTGTTCCTGAACATTCCAGAATCTTCCCTTAAACACCGACAATTATCAACATTCCTAACCCATATTTTTATGCATTGTAACTTTGGGGGAAAAAAGTGTGGATGCACTTGAATCTACCATTTACTTGTATCTCATTGTTACTCAAAGTTAATCTTTTTGTAAGTGCTTTTCACCGAGAATTTACTGTCTTTGGAAGGTATCTATATCATGACATCCTCTTTAGAAACATCAAGGTATAAACTATGAATTTTTGAGAAGTTTTAGCATCAAATAATTGGTTAAGAATATTAATATTCGAAGAGCTTGTATTAGGTATAAGTAATTCCTCGGCTTCTTGGTAGAATCTGTAGATGTTGCTGATTGGTGAAGGAGGATTACCAAGACCTGGAATCCATCCATCTAACCATTTTTTTCCCTTTTACTATTAATTTTCTATAAAATAGTTATCCTGAATAACCTGAAGCCCTTTAGCAATACCATTCCAAGTGTATGAGCAATTAGTAGCATATATATTATGATGCAAAATATCTCCATTTTTGATGTACTTACTGCTCAATATTTGATATAAGAGTTCACTAGATTCAGTCCAAATCCTCCAAGCTAGTTTAGTGAGTAAAGCCAAGCTGAGCATTTCTAAATCTCTAAAAGCTAGACCTCTCATTTTCTTAGGTTTGCAACCTTTTGTCATCCTGCCATATTAGCTCCCCTATTAGACTTGTAACCCCGGAAGAACTTTCTATGAATAGAAGTAAGCTTGATAGGTAACTTAAAAGTACCCATTTGATAAATTGGAATGAGTTCAGAACATGTTTAATCATAGTGAACCTCCCTGCTTGAGTTAAAGAAGTAGAAGACCATGTTGATAATCTGTTTTGAAAATTTTCTTCAATGCTTTTAAAAGCTTCTTGCTTAGAGTGACCTAAAAGAAGTGGAAAACCAAGGTATTTTCTCTTTAGAGTTCATTATCTTAACTCTAAGAATTTGAGTTAATGTTTCTGCCACTTCTGGTTTAGTGTGCTTACTGAAGTTAACTGCAAACTTTTTAAAATTGATTACTTGCCATAATTGAGTGCTGAAATTACGAAGTAACTCCAACATATTGTTGACAGAAGAAATATTTTCTTGAGCGAAAATCAAGCAGTCATCTGCAAAAACAAAATGATTAATGGTTGGTGAATTAACAGTCACTTTAATACCTTTAATGGTGTTGTTTTGCTGAGTAGCAGTGACATGCCTAGAGAGAAACTCCATGGAAAGTATAAAGAGATATTGTGACAAGGGATCACCTTGTATAATACCTCTAGAAGGATGACCTTGGATATGATCTTATAAAAAGTATTATACTGACAAATGGTTCTGTAATCAGCTGCACTAATTGACTTCTTTTTCTTTGGAATGGGGGAAATGTAAGTTTTGTTAATCTGCTTGAGGATGTGCTTTATTTGAAAGAATCTTGTCACGATCATGCAGACATCTTCGCCAACAATATTCCACTGACTTGTAAAGACCTACCTGAAAACCTTCTGGATCTGGTGCACTCCAGTTCTTTATACTCTTAATTAAGAGTATCTAGAATTTCTTGGTGAGAAGGAATTCTTGTTAGAAGGGCATTGTCTGCTTCTGTTATAACTGTAAGAATAAGGTAAAATAAACCATCCTCCAATCTTGGATTGGTAGAAGTACTTATATCCATGAAATAAGAGGTAAGATGTTGAGCTCGTTCCTCTCTTGTATGCGGCCACTGCCTGTCATGATCTTAAATATAATCAATAGTATTTTTGTCCCTCTTTTTATTAGTTCTGGTGTGAAAATACTTAGTGTACAGTTGTTATCTATATTTTTGATGAAATAGTCTCTGTATTTTTGTTGATAGAATCATTCTTGGATTTTTGCCACTTGCTTAGCTCTTTGTTGTTAACAATCTCATTGCAATTCTCAGCATTAGGTGGTTGAGCCTGAAGAATGCTTAACTCCTTTTACATATCATCAATCATTTGATTTACATTAGCAAAATGTATTTTGTTCCACACAAATAAGTATTTTCTTGCTACTTGTAATTTCTTAACAAGCTGAAAACCAGGTGAGCCAGAAACACTAGTCTTCCAAGCATTCTTAATGAGATAAACACAAGTATCATCATTCAACCAAGTTATAAAAACTTATATGGTTTCCAGCTGTTGGGGGTAGTGGCATCAGTTAATAGTATGATGGGGCTATGATCACTACCAACCTAAGTTGAATGCATAAGTTTGTCATCAGGGTAGTTAATGAAAAGACGAGGGTACCCAAATACACCACAATCTTTTAATTATCCACCTATAAGTCCTTTACCGAATGTGACCGTCTATGGAATGAGTCGATACAATACAACAAATTCGGTTCACACTTCGTGTGATCGTCTATGGATACGAGATCGAGACAGTACAACAACAAGGTCACTTGTGTGATTGACTATGGATACAAGATCGAGACGATACGACAACAAAGTGTGCACTTGATAATAGGTTCGGTAATAACCGAAACTCTATATGATCAATATCAAGTGTTACGGAATTAACGTACAAGTGAAATTTACTTTAATTATAATAAGACAATTATAATGCGGAAAAGTAAAGTAAATGGCACAACAAGATTTTGTTAACGAGGAAACCGCAAATGCAGAAAAACCTTGGGACCTAGTCCAGTTTTGAATACTCTCAGAATTAAGCCGCTATATAAAATCTAATACCAACTTCGTATAGTTGAGACCAAGCAGACTACCCTAGCTACTTAGTTCCCTCAGTATCCCTGCGCCTTCGACTTCTAGAGTCATGCACGTGAATAGCAAGTCCTTTGGATCATATTCCAAACAACAAAGGAAGAATTTGTTTGGTAACACTCTAATCAATCTTGCTAAAGATATTTGATGAGTCGTTGACAAAGGCTGTTATGTTTAATCTAAGAAACTCCTTTGTCTGGTTAGATCAATCTAAATATTGATTACTGAAATAATCAAGTTCTAGATTCACAATTAATATAGATCTCAAAAAGAAATTATAAAGCGATGCCGATCTCACACAACTAATCAATCAGGTATATCAAAGATAAACCGATTCTAGTTGGATCCCAGCCGATCAAGGTTTATGCACTAAATCCACAAGATACGAAAACTAATAAGAAATTCTTCTTTGTCTTCAAATCTTCTATTGCCTTCAAAAACCTGCACAAAAATACTTGAATCCTCTTGTGATCAATCACGCACAGTACGTAGTTCGTTAACAATGGATTATCATAAGATGTCTTTAGATCCGAAGATGGTTATAAAGAGCCCTTCGATACTTTGATCTAGTCTGAGTGAATCTTATATCAGAAGAGATGATTTTCAAAAATAAACAAACTAGGTGCAATCAAAATTTCAACAACTGCTAGTCAATCAAATCAATAATCGAAAACTAATAACACCGCAATTATCTAGTTTCCTACCAACGGTACTCGTAGAGCTTCTTGATCCCACAGAAGTCTTTAAATGAGCAGTCGTAAAAGATTTCGCTTAATTAGGGTACTTTCCTCTCCGAATAGACGGCTCTACCAGAAACTACAAGAAATGAAGTTTGCCTGGCTATTAGGATAGTTTGCAAGAAGTGCAAACTCAAATATTTATATACCAAAGTTGTTTGGACAACAAGGAAATTCCAAAACCGAAAATATTCTCAAGATATGCATTAAAGTACCTAAATTCGGTTTTCCTATTTCCAATTAATGTTAACCAATATTTCCGAAAACTCTCATGGAAAAACCTTCTATTATTAGTCTAGCACATAAACTAATAATATTTTCCATAGGATATGCTTTAATTGCTGGTAATTAAAACACATATGATGAAAATCATAATTAAATACTTTTTATTTTTTCGGACCAGGATCACCTTGAGCATCAAGGAATTTCTTTGAAAAATAAATGATAAGAGTTATGTATATGTTCAAATATGTCGACATCTGGAAGCTTCTCAGCTTGACAAACCCAAAACCCTAATTCACACACACCATGAAGAAATATGTGAACCATTGATATTGGTTTTGTACATGGTACCGATTAAACCATCACTCCAAAATATATTGTGAACGGTTATAACATGATTCCTAATACATGCCGTAATCGGTTACACCTTGCTCACAAAGTATCTTGTGATCGATTACACCTTGCTTCCTGAGTTAGCTTGTGATCGGTTACAACTTGCTTCCCAAAGGTAGCTTGTGATCGATTACACTAACTTCCCAACATCTCGTGGCCGGTTATACCTTGGTTCCCAAAGTAACTTATGACCGATTACAACATGCATTCCAATATCTTGTGATCGGTTACAACTAGATCTACGTTGAAGCTCATGACCGATTACTACAAACTACATTATATAGGCTATGACCGGTTATACCATAAATCTTAACAAGTTAAGATAGGTTCTACTAAAGTCATCTTCCATTGGTCATCCAAAAGATATTCATAGAATAGCAAGACCAATCATGATTTTCCTTTAGATTATGAAAAAAGTTCATCTACTTCCTTAAACTAATGTAAAGATACATAGTTTTCTAGGATGAAATCATACCTATATAATGCACGCATAATCAAATAAATATATACAACAGATTATGTCGATGTCGTATTTACGAAGTTCCAAAAGATAAGCGTTTATACTTTGTAATATGTTTCCTTGACACTTTGATCATATGATTATGACCAAGTCTCACCACTAGAGTATTATATACAATATATACAGCTTCGCATGTTATGTTTTCAATATAGCACGACTTGAAAGATACATTAGGAATGGAAACAAGATCAAGTCAATATTACTAACCTTAAGTGGAAGGATGATGTCGTCATTGTAGTCGTTACTTCTTCACATTTTTCGGGTCTTCGGAGTAATACTTGTATGTCTCAACATTCCTAGACTTTCTAGTCTAACCTAAACAAAGTTGACTCTAGTATTTAATCAAGCGACTCTAGATGAGTTTTGATACTAAAATATGCTAACCAAATTTGACATACCAAACGCTTGGTGGGTTCAACCAAGCTATGTTCTAGCAGTTAATGCTCCAATCACCATTTCCTAAAGCCATATCTATTCTATATCTTCTTGAACCAGTTCCTAGGTTGTTGCTAGTCCAAGTATAATCTTTACCTACAAAGCTAATGTCCTATTGTCCATAAAAAAGTAACCATACTATTAACCCAACCATCAGTTGAAGAAGAAACACCACTATTGTTATCTAGTAAATGGAAATACAGGTAACCTAAAAGTATCCAAGGGGAGTTATTGGCTCTACTTATTTGTTGAATATAAGACCATCAATTATTATTATTTTTGTATTTAGAGTGGCTATACATACAAGTGAGAAGAATTTTTGGGTTACTAGGATCAATCTGAATGATAAAATTAAACATATTATTACTAGTTCGCACTACATCATTGTATATGTCGAAAAATATACGAGGTTCAGTCGGGTAATCTGACTTGTTTGATTATGAGGACGGGGGGATAGGACGAATAATCCTTGCCTAAAACAAGATGATGGTCGTTCAAATACTGCTTTAGCTGAAGATGGAAGGTAGAGTTGGTCTAGGGAAGGAAGTCGAAAGAGATGAGATTAGAGTTTCTCAGTTGTAAAGAGTTACAGACGAAGAGAATCTAAGAGAGAGAGAAAAAAACATTTGGAAAGAACTTGTTATTTTTTTGTGGTGTTCTGTGTTGTTATTCAGAATGACCAATCGTAGGTCTATTTATAACTCTGCAAAACCCTAATCTCTAGTCGGTGGGATAACGATAAGAAGAGTGGATCATCACCTTCTCCTAATCCCAGGAATAACTAAGGATAGACAACATTCTAGTCTATCATACGCTGACTCCTCACAACCAACTATTCTCTTTTTGTGCGGGTAGGATGATACCCACACGTTGTCGTAGACTTCCAGACCAACACCCTAAGTTTATCCCCATATTTGCGACTTGACCAGCCTTTGTATGCGATGTGTCATGTGACGTGTTAACATTCTTACCTCAATCTAAAACTTTTCCACCTATAAGTCCTTTCTCCGAAAGTGATTGTCTATGGACTGAGTCGAGACAATACAACTAATCGGTTCACACTTCGTCTATGGATACGAGATCGACACAATACAACAACAAGATAACTTACGTGATTGACTATGGATACAAGATCAAGACAATACAACAACGAAGTATGTTTACTTGATAATGGGCTCGGACTTAACCAAAAAAATAGGATTGCTATCAAGTAAATAGGAATTAACGTTTGTGTATTTTACTTATAATTATAATAAAACAATTATAATTGCGGAAATAGAAAAGTAAAAGGCACAACAAGATTTTGTTAATGAGGAAACCGCAAATGCAGAAAAACCCCGGGACCTAGTCCAGAATTGAATACTCTCAGAATTAAGCCGCTATACAAAATCTAAACCAACTTCGTATAGTTGAGACCAAGCAACTAAACCTATAGTTCACCTAGTTCCCTCAGTATCCCTGCGCCTCCAACTTGTAATAATCCACGCACTTGGAACAATTCCTTTGGTTCGTATTCCAAACAGTAAAGGAACAACAAATCTGTTCGGTAACAACTCTTTTCAAACAACGTGATATAAGTTTGACAAAAGGATCTCCCGTTTATCCCAATAAACTCCTTTGTCAGGTTCTTAGATCTATCTCTTTAACAATTACCAAAGTAATTATCTAGACTATGCAATCAATACTTTGAATCACAAAGAATTGTATTGATGCCGATCTACTCAACTAATCAATCAAGGTTATCACAAAGATAAACCGATTATAGTTGGATCCCCAGCCGATCAAGTTTTGTGCACACCAAAGATTATGAACTCAAATAAGAAATCTTCTTTGTCTTCAATAAACAGCTGCACACAAACAACTTGAATCTCTTGTGATCAATCACACACAGAACGAAGTCTGTTAAAAATGGAGTATCACAAGACGTCTTTAGATCTACAAATAGTTCTAAAGATCCCCGTCGATGCTTCGATCTAGTTTGAGTGAATCTTATATCAGAAGAGAAGATTCTCAAGCATAAACAAACTAGGTGCAATCAAAGTTCAACAGCCGTTAGTCAATCAAATCAATCGAAAACTAATAATAAACTGCAATTATCTAGCTTCCCACCAACGGTACTCTTAGAGTTTCCCAATCCCAAAGAAGTCTTTAAAACGAGCGGTCGTAAGAGATTTCGCTTAATTAGGGTACTTTCCTCTCCGAATAGACGGCTCCACCAGTAACAACACAACTTGGTAGTTTTGCTGGCTCTGAGGATTAGTTTGCTTGAAATGCAAACTTCAATATTTATAGACCAAGGAAGTTTGGCCACCAAGGAATTTCCAAAACCGAATATTCTCAAAGATATGCAATAAGGGCAAAAACGGTTTTCATAATTCATGGAAATGCACTGTCCAAATATTGACCGAAATCTCAGTAGAAAATCTCCAATTAGTAAATGCACATTACTAATTTTTATTTTCTAAAGATATGCATTTTAATTGCTGGAAATTAAAAGCATATAAAACTAAAAACCTTAATTAAAAGATTCTCAATTTATTTTGATCCGGGATTCTCCTTTAGCTATTAAGGAATATCTTTGAACAATAAAAGATAAGAGTTACTGAACATGTTCAAAGTATGTCGACATCTTTACTTTGTAAATCCTTTTTCATATTTACAATCTTGGAACCGATTTGCCACACTTCCAAACAAGTTTAGAATTGGTTCATCTGTCTTCTAAGAACTATGTGATTGATTATCCTATCAAATCACCAATCATGGGTTTAAACGGTTCTACCAAAACAAGTTTCGGTTTTACCTCCATGTGGGAACTAGGATCGGTCACACTACCTCCAGAGGAGTCATTTCACATTTCACATGAGGAGTATGCATATGCACCTTCTCATTATCAAGAACCTGCCGAGTGTGTAAATAATGAATGGAATTATTCTCATAGGTATGATCATTCCGGACCTTGTGAAGGTTATGATCATTACCAACCTTACCCTGATTATGAGCCACAATGTGTTGATTCTAATTATTATTCACACATTTCTCCATTACAGTATGAGAGAGATGATCAATCTTATTGTGACCCATCTGCATCACAACTATCTTTGCTAGACGCCTCAATATTGACATTGTTGAGCAGACCAAAGCTAATGAGTTATTTTTTGCTGTGCTGAGTAAAACCCAAGATTATATTGCTCAACTTGCTGAACAAACTGATTTATCGATTGCTCAACTAACGCAGTCGGTAGAAGATCGTGGTCTTACTGAGGATACAAGTTATAATTTTTCTTATACTCTTGATATTTATGATGAAACCGCTTTAACTAATGAATCAATATGTATGGAGAATGATGATAAACTTGATAGTTGTGATCATAGGAATAGAGACATTGTCATACCAAGTGAAGGTGGTGTAATTAGTCCAACTCCTGATCGTGTTAATGATCACTCGCCTATTCAAAAGGATGAGTTTAGGATTGAGGACACCATTCTTTTAGACGGTGTGACATATAAGTGCTATAACAATGATGCTTACGAAGAATGTGTTAATTCAGAGGAAACCGTAGTTAAGTCTAACGACTTTGAGATATTACACTCTATATATAAGGTTACTTCTAATCATCTTTATTGTGATATTCCTATTGATTTCTTGGTTGATGATGATTATGATGATGATATTGTCAATGCATTGTGTCCTTCAATGGTTAGTCAATGTAACTCAATAACGGAAATTATTTCTACGGACTTAGAACCTGATTTAGGAGTTACTGATTTCCATAAACTTGGACCACTAAATATAGGTTTAAACCATTGTGCTGTGTTAGATGATTCAGTGCCTTTTTACATTGTTAATGCATTACTTCCTCTGATTTCTAGTGAAGATAATGTGTCGACCGAATGTATTTCCGCTGATTTAGAACCTGATTTAGAGCGTGCTTCCCAAATAGAAACTGTCAAACAATCTGAACTTGTTGCTTATGGGAGTGATTTACTTATCCCGACCATACATTATTTGAGTATCACTTACAGTTTTCTATTAGGAATGAATTTACACATCTTTTTGGAGATTTATAGTGTTTCCAGGTTCATTTTGGCGGCTGACCTGATTTGTTGGATTGATCCCCAACTTTTCAGACTTTATATATATGCTTTGCTGCTTACTTTGGTGCAACCTCACCTTGTTTGAGGTTCTTTATGTGCGCAAGCAGGGATACAAAGATTATGCTTCATGGGAGTCAACCCATATGATTTTGCTTCATGGGAGTCAACCCATCAGATTTGTTTTCTTTCCTCTATCTTTGTATTTTATGAATTTCCCATCTTAACTTCTACGTTGGATGACTCAATTACATTGAAGACAATGTAATGTTTAAGTATGGGGGAGTTGCATTTTCATTAGGAATTTTGATTAAAAAAAAATTTGAAAAATATGACCAGCTGTTTAGCGGGTCTACAAAAAAATAAATATTTTTAGAGTATTTTCTATGACCAGCTGTTTAGCGGGTCTTTTTCATTCTTTTTCAGATTTTCATTTTATGACCAGCTGTTTAGCGGGTCTACAATAAATAAAAAAAATTTGATCAGCTGTTTAGCGGGTCTTTCTGTCTAGCTGTTTAGCAGACATCTTTATCCACTGTTTTGTGGATCCGTCTTGCTGTTTAGCAGACAACGCTTCATATCCAACTGTTTATCAGATATTTATCCAGCTGTTTAGCGGATATATTCTTTGTTTTGCTCGAGGACTAGCAAAATATAAGTGTGGGGGTGTTGATAAGCACGTAAGTGCTACATTTTATACCCATATTTATATTAGCTACGACTCGATATTTTGGCTAATAACACTATTTTAGTGCTTTTGTAGAAAGTACAAGTGAATTCCATCGTCCGGTGGATAAACGGCTAAACTGGAAATTAAAAGAGCATTTACAACAAAAATGACCAAAGCACCTCATGGCACTGGAAAGAGAGCTTATTTTATGCTGGCCGCCAAGTTAACTATTCATATTTCAGCACCACCAAAGCCACATCATGGCTAGATCCTTTGTTTGGTAGAGCATGTGAAGAGTTAAGCAATTAAAAGAGTGGACGTGGGGATGTTGAGTCAAATGGACGTGGCAACACATTCTAAGGCGTCAAGTAATCTTTGTCAAAAGGAGAAGCAGGTGGTGTTCTCATGAGAAGAATAGGGTTTCAGACAGCTGCTTGTATCTTCTATTCAACCTTCTTTCTAGATTTGGTTATGCGAGATCGAGCTCTGGTTCGAACTGTCAAGGATACAAAGGGTTTTACGTTGGCTGAACTGGTGTTGATTAATGGTGTCTACCTACTGTAGGCTCGTGAAACAAGCAGCAAGAATGATGGTAGAAGGTGTTACTGATTTTCATCACAAAATGCAAGAGAAAGGAGATGATTTGAGTGGTTCTGATTACGAGAAAGACTGGCAGCAATGGAGAATGGATGGCTTCTGAGATTGTCTGTTTGTTAAGTGATCTGAGAGTGAGTTGATATTGAGGAAAGAAAGAGTTTTGCTGTATTAATTTGCTGATGATGGATGTGGACATGGAGGTTAAGGGAGATGATAGTCGACCAAGCTCGGAGGAAGAGACTTAAAAAGGTTCTGAGATGGACAGAAGATTGGTGCCGGCTGATTTGAGTTCAGTGAAAGAAGATTTTGGAGATGGATTCTACATGTATGGTTTGTGTCCAGATGCCCACAATTGGCTCGAGTTGTGCAGGCAGTGGTGATGTGTTGTAGCCGATAGAGAAGCATGGAAGTAGGAACTCCGATGAGATTTTCCGAATGAAATTGGACTGGGTTGGTTGTATACGGATTTAACTGCAGTTGGTGGCAGTGATGGGTTTTAGCTGCCATGGCTGTGGAGTAGGAGACTTAGCTGAAGTACAGTAAACTGATGGAGAAATGAAGTTGCGAAAAATGAGTGTGTTGTCTGAAAGTGAAAGAAGGAACTGGTGCCGAGGCTGAGATGGTTAGGAGTTCATTGTGAAATGGTAACTCGGTGATGAAGAAGCTGGTGCAGTGACCAGGGTTGGTGTTTTGGTCGGGATTAGAAGAACAGAAACTTGAGTTTGGTAATAGTGTGAATATGGATCGGTCTTGGAGTGGGCTTTGGTTGCTCGGGCTAAGTAGTAGTCTCTTCGCAACACCAGCATATATATTTCTGAGGAGACAGTGAGAAAGGGGGAAGCCGTCTGGAGGCGAGAGGAAGCCGCAAGCAAGATAAGAACAGAGAAGTGCAGCCTTGGAGGTTACTTGGAGCGTAAAACAATCGAGAAGAAAGACGAATACTTGACGGTTTAATCTTTCTAATCTTTTGTTTATTATTTTATGGATTTTAAGAAATCCATAGCTATGTGCTGCTAGATTTTTGTAACTGGGGTTTTTATGGATTGAAACCACTTTGGGTATGAGGCTATTTTGATTTGAATAATATTGAGCAAAGACCATTATGATTTGATTTGATTAATTCCATAATCTTATTTATCGATTAATTGAAATATGAGTTGTTGCTTCACCGGTTTTGTATAACCTATGCGCATAATTAATAGGAATGCAACTATATTTGTCTACTTATTTGATATTTCATGCTGGGTTTAATCCTTTGATGGGGTATTCTTAGAATAGCCAGGTATTATTTGTGAACCTATATTTAGTTTCGTATAAATTTCTCGCTAACACAATTTGATGGTCCATGCTTTGGTTTAGTCTTCTGATGTGCCATGTTTAGGGCGTCTCAGTGATATTTCCGACTCTAATACATATAATAGGTGATGTCGATAGAACAGGAGATAAATAAATATTTATGGATTATGTTTCATTTCAGTAATTGAATAGAAATAGTGGTGGATACTATCAACCCTGGTTACCGTCTTTCCCATTGATTTGATTTTATTAATTTAATTTTATTGTTTTGTTTTTGATTCGAAAAATCCCAAAAATATTGTTTCGCGTTAGTCCATTAGGAATACTGGTTATTGATATTTCCACCGCTCTTCGTGGGAACGACCCGTACTTGCCTCTGTCTACTAGTAAGACACCATGCGATTGCGGATATCACATATAGGTATCTCCGGATCCTATCAACACACATATTGGTAATCCAAAGATTTGCAATGAATAACAATACCAGTAAGCCTAGCGATTTCCCTTTCGATTCATAACACAAGTTTATGAATTTTACTTCCTTTAAACGAATGTAAAAACATTGTTTCCTAGGACGAAATATTCACCCATACCCATACATAATAAGAATGGCATTCATACGATTATGTCGATGTCTTATATACGAAGTTCAAAAGATAGACGTTATACTTCGTATTGTAATTCCTTAATACTATGTCTAACTAGAGTATAATCATTCACAGCTTCGCAGTTATGTTTTCAATATGCACGACTTGAAAGATACGTTAGGAATGAAACAGTTCAAGTCAAATATTACTAACCTCAAGTGGAAGGATGATGTCGTCGTTGTAGCTCTTTACTTCTTCACATTCTTCAAGTCTTCACGTAATACTTGTAAGTCTCATATCCTAGTAACTTTTTAGCTGACCTATACGAAGTTGACTCTAGTAAATAATCAAGCAACTCTTTAAATGAGTTTTGATTCACTAAAATATGACAACCAAACTTGACATACAAACGCTTGGTGGGTTCAACCGAGCTATGCTCTAACAATTTATAAACCAAGGTCATTGGACCAAGGGAAAATCGCTGTCCGTACAGGATCACAAGTATGTGGGTAGGGACGATTCTCCTGCATGTGATAGAGAGCATCAATATGATGTATTCCGGACTGCCTAAAGTCATGCAAAACAGGGCAGTTTTCTATCAAATGGCTCAAGCTATCACACAAGGTACAAGCATGGATTACAGTTTGGGCATATGAGTCAGGGAAAACAACATTTTCATTTGTGCCCTTTTTTAGATTTTCGACTGTCCTAGTCATGCATTTCATGTTTGTATCAGAGTCTTAACTCATGGAGATTACACATACCATGTGGCATTGTCCTAGTTTTCCTAACGGATTCCCATTGATGGGTTTTCTATGCAACCTAATCTAAAAAATTCCATGCATCATCCACGGTTTTATCAATAAATTCACCATTACACATAGACTCAACCATGGCTTGAGATTTAAAGTCAAGTCCCTCATAAAGAATGACGACCATTCTCCATTTCTCAAAGCCGTGATGAGGACACTCAAACAACAAATCATTAAACCGTTCAAAATAGTGAAAAAGAGTCTCTCCATCTAACTGGACAAAACAATTGATACTTCGACGAATAATGATGGTCCTATGATGTGGAAATAATTTTCTGAAAAATTGATTTGTGAGTTGGTCCCAAGTGGTGATTGACTGTGGCCTCAAACCGTAAAACCATGATTAGCCCCTTACTTTAAAGAAAATCTAAATAAATGCAATTTTAGAGACTCTTCGGACATATGGTCAGATTGTTTATTTTTGTAGGAGTTTCCTTATCATATTATGACCAGCTGTTGAGCGGGTCTACCTTAGGAATTTACTTTTATGATCAGCTGTTGAGCGGGTCATCAAAAAAAAAAAAAAAAAATAATTGATATGACCAGCTGTGGAGCGGGTCTATTATTTTTGTTTTCTTATGACCAGCTGTTGAGCGGGTCTTTCTCTATGTTACACAAATGACCAAAACAAAAATTAATTTTTTTTTGTTGATATGACCAGCTGTGGAGCGGGTCTATTATTTTTGTTTTCTTATGACCAGCTGTTGAGCGGGTCTTTCTCTATGTTACACAAATGACCAGCTGTTGAGCGGGTCTATTCTTTTGATTCACATGACCAGCTGTTGAGCGGGTCTCTCTTGGTGTTACGCAAATGACCAGCTGTTGAGCGGGTCTTGAGGTTTTGCTCTAGGACTAGCAAAATGTAGTGTGGGGGAATTTGATAAGCACGTAAGTGTGACGCATTTTCACCCATAACTACATTATCTAGGACTCATTTTATTTCTAATAAAGTTGTTTTAAGTCTTTTATGGGGAATAAGCTCTTGCGGCAAAATTGGCTCGAAAAGTGGTGTTTTACACCCCAGGATAGAGTACTAAAGGCACCCCAGAAATGCACCGGAAGCACCCCAAAAATGTGTCGAAGGAACCCCGGGAAAATTACTATCTACGCCCAAAAATTACTATTTGCACCCCATAAGACAAGTGCTAAAGGGACACCCATGCAGGATTAGGGGGAGGACATCTTCTTCTCAAATTCAAAAAATGAATTTTGGCGGGAAAACGTTTCTCTTCACTGGCAGAATTTCGATCGGATGTTTGGACGTGATTTAGTGAGATTCAATCCCTTAAACTTAGTGGGTAGACGTGATATGACTATAGAAAGCTAGTATGGGTGATTTTATCGATCAAATTTGGCTGGATAACTTGGTTTAATCCAAACAGGAAGTTGGAGGAAAAACATGAGCTTGCACGAGTTGTGAGAAATTTAAACGTGTACTGCACGTGCTTGGAAGACTTAATAGATATCCTGGAGCGTGAAGAAGGTATAGAAGGAAATAAATACAACTTCAGATGTGTGAAAATCAAAATCAATGATAAAAATGGAAAAAAATATACCCAAGTAAAAGAAGATTATTTGTAGTTAATGGAGGAGATTCAATGTCGAAATGATGTATAAATAGGTTCCTAGGATCACATAGAAGTGGTGTCGAGAGTTTGGGGAGCTTAGGAGAGCCAGAGAAGAAGAAATCACGAGTTGCAGAAACTCGGGTTCTGCTGCTGCAGAACTGAAGAACACGAAGAACAAAAGCCTGTAAAGGAAAGTCGTTGAAAACTGTCGCTTAAATGCGACAGTTCCCAACTCCTTTCCAGCGACCGCGGAATAGAGTCTACAGCACTTCTCTTGTATTGTTCATTTTGTGACGATTTTTGTGCGTCGCAAATTACTGTTTTTCACTATTTTCTCCGTTTTCACCATTGTAAACAATTTTTGAGCAAATAAAAAATATTTTGAGAGTGTCTATAATATGAGGAGCTAAACCCCAACACTGGGACGACGGAGGAGGCCGAACTTCATACATGGGTAAATTTGTTTTATTCCTTTTTATGACTTTTGCACTAAAATTAATTGAAATATGATTTGATTAAATTGGTTGTCATTTGATTAGATGGGTCATGCTTAGCTTAGGTGATTTGATGTCCCATGCTTAACATTTACAATCAATGTTTTGAGAATCTACCTTGGAAAAAATAGAGTCCATGTTTATATTTCTTGAGCTAAAATTGTTGAGAATAAATAAGTGAACCTTATGTTATGAAGATTGGCTAAATCCTTAGTCCCAGTACCTCTTGCACCAATTGTAATATTATTGTATATTTTTATTAAATTTAAAAACTCGAATCATCACAAGTCTCAACGAACCTTTTACTACAACAAAGTTGAAATCACATCACATACACTGTGAGAGCAAAATGCTAAAGTGCTTAGATTATATTTATCCAAAACATTATACCACAACAAAAACAAAATCGAAACATGAATCATACTTGGCAATAGAGTGATGGTTTCATCTAAACCCTAGTTATTGAATTAGAACATGATGATAATACTCAAAACAAACATAAACTAAATCTTGGTGCACCGGCTAATACGGGCATGCCTTTTACATCACAAACTCTTCTCTATTTATACACAAATTTCTCCTCAATCAATTTAATTCGATAATTAAAGAATACCCACTCACCTAAACGAGTATTCTTACAGTTTCCTTCTTCAATTTATCTCTTCAAACCTAATTTTCCAGCTATGAAGATAACCTTAATCTTATCTCTCTCAATCCTAGCTTCTAGGGTTACTATTATTGATAAGGGAGAAGATAAGATGGAGAGAGATAGAGATTAGATGTTTTGATTGTGTTTATGGAGGCGGTTGTGAGCAGAGATGGTCGGGGGACATGGATTTGGAGGAGGAATTGATGGTTCTGGTGCTGGTACTGTAGAAGAAGGGAAGAAATAGAGAAGATATTTGCTTCTGTCGATTTTGGGGAGAAAGAGAGGATGTTAAGGTGTTGGGCGGATGCTTCAGATGTTGATGTACCGTGTGGAGATGCCGTTGGATGTTGAGCAGCTTCTGGGTGTTGAACGGGTGTATCAAATTCTGATGTACGAGTCTGGATATGGGTTTGGGTCTTGGGTCCTCTTGGAAAATCTTCTTCTAGGCCCGTGTCTTCTTCAAAGATAATATGTTAAGCCCACTGCTAGTGTATCTCTTGCAACCGGCTTGCGAAATGAGTGAAAGCGGATTGCAGCTGCTCTTTGCAGCAACATTTCTTCTCAATTTCTCATTGCCTTTAAGCCTCTGGCAACCAATTTCCTGCTCTTTTGGCTTCTCAATATATCCAAGCTTTATTTGTTACCTAAAAACACAAAATTAATTAGTATAAGTATTAATTCTTGAAAACAATAAAAACTCCGAGTTTGGGATAAAATAGAGAGTTAGAGCACAAAAGATGAGTTAAATGCCAATAAAAAGGTGTAGAAATATGCAATATTTGGCACTCATCACACGCCGCATGCTGTAAACCGCCAGACCAATACCCTGATGACCAGCCATCACAAGTCAAGTTGTGATACTTGCCGTAAAAAAATAGCATACAATGCTTTTAGGTCAAATAATTAAATTATTTATGAAATCAATATTTATAAAACATCGTTTGTAATCGATGCATATAAAGCATCGCTTTTAAGCAAGAAGCTCAAAAGAATCGATACTCATGAAGCATCGTATAGAGCTTGCTTAAATTAGTCGCGGAATTCAATGTCTTACAAGGAGCATGACCGGCCATCTTCAGGATGCTGCCAGGAGCTATCCATGTACATCAAAAGTGAGTCGGTCGGTACTTATAGGAGGGTGATGGCTGGTAAACCATTTTGACATCTTATTGGTTGGCCTAAATTAGATCTAAACTGGTCAAATTGGCTAGCCAAGTTGAGTGGCTAAGATGATTTGCGGCAGTTATTGGCTGCCATTTAATTCATTTAAAACCCATATAGGCAGCGCGACTAAGCTTCCAGGAATTGTTTGAGCAGGCTAAGGAGCAGGTCGATCGGTCCTCATAGGAGGGTGATGGCCGGAGATCACGGCGGCATCTCATTGGTTCCTCAAAATTAGATCTAGGCCGTTCGATTCGGCTAGCGAAGTTGGATGGCTGATATTGCTTTGCGGTAGTTATATGCTACCGTTGGTCGACCTTGAAGCCGTGTGACCAACCTACTTTGAGCTAACGGTTGGAGACGTTAGTTGCCGGCTGGGAGCAATTCAATTGGTCGAGGCTTAAGGCGGGTCACCGGTGAGCATATCGGCACTTCATTGGCCGCCTAAAATTGGATCTGGGCCGGTCGATTTGGCTAGCCAAGTTGGACGGCCAAGATCATTTTGCGATAGTAATGTGTTGCCGCTAACATAAGTTAGGTTTTTAAAAGCCGCGCAACCAACCTTCTTTGAGAAATCGGTTTGAGGCTCTACTTGCAGGTTGGGAGGGCTCCGATTGGCCGAAGTATTAGTGGGCCCACCGATGTGCATGATGGTGCTTGTCCGGTCGAGTTAGGAGGCGTCCAAGTTTGACAAATCAGCCGGCCAAAACGTGCGGCCATGATCGTTTTAAGACTGACATGGGCAGCCTATATTCGATTCCTTAAGGAATTAGGTGTGTCGACCAGCCAACTTCCACTTTTAATTAAAAGTGTAGGCTGCCCATTTAGAGCGATTTGATTGGTCGATGGAAAAGAGGGGTCGGTCAGCAGGCAGTAATATGGGGCGTGGCCGGTCCGCCATGGGCAGCGCCTGCTAGGGCAAACCGGTCGGCCAAGTGGCGTGGCCGCGCCTCCTTTTGCTGCTGCCTTTATTTGCCGCAGTTTCTCTTTATTTCTTGTTTTCCAATTTTTTAATATGATCTTGCTCCTACTAGCTCCATGATGGATCAATTTCCTAGTTTGCCTAGGTTTAGTTTCGACCAATAGGGTTCGAGATATTGCGCAGGCCGCAAATTAATAAAATTAGGTTAGAAAAATTAAATTTTGTGAGCTGACACAAAATCAATCAATTTCTGGTGAATTTTGTGCGTTCATACAAAAATCACTAATTATGTTTCAGAGGACAACATAACTTTGCGTGCCTCTAATTGAGTACTTCCATGAACATCTTAATCCTGACACTTCGGGAAATTCATGCTACTCGGCTGCGAGCGAACATTAATTGTCATGTCATGTCAATATCAAGAGTTCAGCTGGAGAACATAGCATAACATAAATACTCGATAGGCCATGCATTAGTGAGTAATGCAGGTGGAAGATAAAATTTATAGAATGTTTGGGATTGTTGCTACATGCACCATTCTGGATAAATTTCATATATAAATATACTGAATTGCTCAATACATATGTAAGTAAAGAGGCCTAGGCACTCATTACTTTTAAATGGCTCTGTTTCTTTGCAGAACGATGGCACATTAAATGCATGGTTGCACAATTTTAGCCTTGAACTAAAAACCACCATCAACACTTGGGCTTCATATTTTTTAAGTTCGCACGCTCCTATACATAGCCTAATGCCTGGCCGCATTCATGGGCCTGAGTACCTCAACTAGGTTGAAAATTTTGTAAGTGTTACGATTTTTCCTTGGACTACAAAATTATGATTTTAACCTTGGGGTTTTAAAATGACTATTTTACCCTTGGTCCAAAATCACCATCTACAATCACATAAAAAACCATTTTTCCATATAAGCACTAAACCACCGAAGAGTCCTTCTGGTTCAATGAAGACATGATTTGGGTATTGATACTGATTCAAGAGAAGTTTGCTTTTCACTTGACTTATTTTAGTTTCATACAACAACAAAATGTCAGGGTTTTGAGCTCTAATTAAGTCGCTTAAGTGATTTATGGTAGAAGAGGATTTAATTCCTTGCACGTTCCAAGATATGATTTTCATGGATTCAAAGTTGAAAAAACAAATAAGATGAATTAAGAAATATGATGTGTAAACTAAGAGATAAAAACAACACAATGGAGTATATGCAGTTTGAATGAGTGCAGAGTGGAGTTTAAGCTTAATGAATAATGCAATGATTATAAAGGAAATAAGTAAGATTTGAAAATTGTCTAAGCAGTATATGTAAAGAAATAACATCATTTTTATGAAATTAAAAAAGATGACTGTAGTAGTTTCTTGAAACTCCTTTTCTGTGATTGAAGCTTGCTAGTCTCCAATAGTGACCCTGCAAATTGTTGAAGAGTTTGTGTTGTTATCAGAGATGGTATTCGGAGGAGAGGACATATTCTCAAAAAGTGCAAGAGAAGGTTCATCATCAGCTCTGAGTCTTTTACCAAGTCTAATACATTCAGCATTTTCAGAATCATCCTTTTTGAGCAACAAATCCAAATTAATGGCAACATTATGTTTAGGTGGGACGAAAACCATTATCTTGACAAATTTATTTTGAGTTTTATTTGCAACAGGAGCAGTCGAAGTAAATACCGTCGATATATTTTTCCGGATATTACTAACTTTACCAAAGATATATGGCTTCTCATGCGCTTTAGCTAGGTAATTAGCAGCATCTCTACAGGCACCCTTCGAGTGGTTGATGACATAATAGTCGGTACATATGTTGCTTGGTTGTCTTTCGTAGAAGAATTTGATCCATCGAGAAACTCCCGCATTAGTGATGGCTTTGACTCCTCTTCGCAATGGGAACGAGAGATCAATGTTTACACAAACCTTAATAGATCACTTCAAACTAGAATGGCATCTTTTGGTTCAATGCCAGTTAATTCTCCCAAAACTTCTCCCATCTTAATTACAGCAGCTACATTCATATGTTTTGGTAGAAGATACTTGAGTAGAATCCAAAATTGTTGAAAGCCCCAATGTTTCTCAGTATAAACCATATCTAGTTTATAGTCATGCCCAACAAGCATATGCTTATAGATACTCCATGGTAATTCCTGTATTACTTTGTTTAATAAGGACAATAACGCTAGCTTCCCAGTTCGAGTCTTATTATTCTTCATTGTTGTCGTTTTGCTGAACAACTACGAATTCATTCGTATTTCCTAAATCTAATGTTGACTTCTTGAACTTGTTAACCAAATCATCCACTTGGTTTGAGCTTGGATTTTCAGCTTCCATGTTGCAGAAGGAATTAAGGTTTATGATGTTGCAATGGCAGAGATAAGAGTTATTAACAAATGATATACATTACTATGAGTAGGTGTGAGGAAGAAGATATGATATGAATGTTTGCAAATATATTCAGGCTAACTAGAAGGAAACTGATTGATATCGTGTCTCCCTTAGAAAGGAAAGTAATACAACTAGCTATTGACCAACGTAGTAAAAAGAGAAACAAACTTTCTGTTTATAACTAATTTTTCTAAATTTGAATTTTTTTTTAATTAAGTGGAATGCGGGATACATCAAGACTGTGAATAACGAGTTGAACCTGAAAACGCTTGTAAACATACTCAACAGACGCTATGATCACAACAAACAAAGAGACAAACACCGAAGCAAACTGCATACACATCGGAGAATCAAAGAAAATTAATTACAGATATTGGGAAATCATAAAAAAACAGGTGAAAAAAACAAGTAAAACAAATTTTCAACGTGTTAAATCAAAGAAATAGAAAGATAACAACGAATTAACAAGATGATATCTAGTGAGAATGAGTATAAATCAAACACTTGATTAGAAACGGATTTAATAGTGCAGAAACCATAAAAGTTTTCTACTGAGTCGACTCAACGAGGTCTCCCGATCCTCAAAAAGAGAGAGAATGAATAGCAAGATATTTACAACAACATACTTCCATTAAAACAAAAAATAAAGTCTTCCCCTTCCTTCACGTACCTTTCAAAGTTGTCGCTTTTTTTTTCTCCCCTTCCCCGCCGTAACTCCAACCTTTCATTTTTCGATTCTAAATTTCAGAATTCACACACAAACCCTAATAAATTAATTTCTCAAGTTCATGGTTGGTTTCAAAATTAGGGCAAATTGGTCCTTGTGTAGAGGACCTTTGCCATTGATGAACACAGACTAATTTTGATCAATTGATCGGAGAAATTGAAATTAGGGGTTTTGGGTTTTTTATTTGTTTCTTTGATGGAAATTATTCGTCCTTGTACTTGTAATGGAAGAAACCAGAATGGGTCTGGAATTTGTGGATTATGTGGAAATCTTGGAATGGTTTCGAGCAGAGGATCGTCGTCATCGCGTTCGTATGTTGGAGGAATGACTGGTGGTGGAGATGAAAGAAGATATGAAAGTAGAGAAAGTTGGATTTATTATTATATACCTAGATTGATTGTTGCTGCACTTTCTGGAGCTCTTACTGGCTTATTTGCTCTTGGTAAACTTACATATTTTAACCTCTTGTTTATTCCCTTGGAAAAATTTCTATCTTTTTCTTGTCATTAGTATCCGTTTGTTCTTGATTGACTGGAATTTAGGATTTTCAGGTGTTTAGTTTTAATTATCACTAAGAAGAATGGATTGGGACCATTGGGTAACTTTGAACTGATTCATTGGAACTAGTGAACCATTTGCTTTAAATATCATATGGCTGCACTTTCCTAAGTGTGAAAATGAGAAGGTTGATACGATGTTTTTCATATATGTTGCTAAGTTTAGGACCTAAACAAGGAATTTGACAATTTTGTTGTCAATTGTCGTTATTTGTTATCATTTCACCCACCTTGTTAAATGCAATGATGGACTAGTTGAGTTATTACTTGTCCTTTTTTGAGGCTTATTGTTTGCTTGCAATCATCCTCAATGTGTTCCTGATTTCCAAATTGATATACATCTTAGGAACCCCCTTCAGCTTAAACTTGTAGAAGACCAGTATAGTTTCCTATATAAAGAAGAAAATGAAGTTATCGTGCTGGCACACTTATAGTTAACTAGCAGCATACAGGGAAGCAAGGGTTTAGAGACTGCTTACCTCCTGTTCATGTGTAATTGGGGGCATTACTCATCATTTATGTAATCACTGAAGCCAATATAGAGATTAATGAATTTTTTGTTGTTTAATTAAGCTATTTAGGAGGTTTTAGATGTGTGTGTTTCTTTTTTCCGGCTTCTTATTGTAATCTCTTTGTATGGTTCATCAGCTGGAGGTTTCACAGGTGCAATTACTGGTGCATTAGCAGGTCGTGCTTCTGATAGTGGTGTTCTTCGTGGAGCTGGTCTAGGAGCTGTTGCTGGAGCCATCCTCTCTGTTGAGGTTTTAGAAGCATCACGTGCATACTGGTGTTCAGAACGATCTGGTTCCCGGAGCTCATCATCCATGGTTAGTAGACAAAGCTGAAATACATTACCAGTGTCCTGGCACTTCTCACAAACTTTTGTGTATCTTTGTACACATACATATTGGTTAACAATAGCTGTTTAGACTTCTTCCTAATGTCAAATGTTATAGGTGTTGATATAATAAGATCAAATTCTCTGCTATCTTTTTCAGGCAGATTTCATAGAGGAACTACTCCATGGCCGTTTTGCACACCAACAGTTTGCACCAATGTTCACAGCCTACCGCTTGCAGGTTGTATTTTCTTGCCCAGTTAAACTTTTGAATGGATGATTGTCTCCCTCTGTAGCTGGAATATGCTCATTTTTACCTGAATTTTGATGAAATGATCAGGTAAGCATTGGCAATGTAAGATATGATCAGATGTTTGATGTTTCTAATGAAGTTGCATCGAAGGGTTTGTCTGCCGATTCTATGAAAAAGCTCTCGTACCACGTGGTAAAAGATGAAAAGAGAGGCACCAGTGATAGTGTCTGCTGCGCGATTTGCTTGCAGGTAGAATAAAATTAGAATTACATGGTTTGAGAAAAAACAGTTCTTATGTGCTATGTTCTTAGAACAAAAATCTCCTTTAACTCCTTTTGTTATTATTGATTCTTAGGGTTTTTTCTATTTTTAGTGCTATTTTTATATCTAGGTCTGGCATCTATCTTATTTGCAGGAAATTGAAGTGGGAGATATTGTGAGATGTCTACAGCGATGCCGGCACACGTTTCATTTGGCATGTGTGGATAGATGGTTCCTTGGCCATGGCTCATGCCCAGTGTGCAGACAAGATGTAACTTTGTAATCTCCGTTTTTTTGTGGTTGAATACGGAGTGGGACATGGGTGCAGGTAATTATTCTGGTTTGTTCCTATGGTATCTCTTCCACTGCTTATGTTTAACTAGTATGTATCGCCACATGTAAAATGTATATATTCTCGTGTAATCTGTATACGTCTATATAGTGAAGTTTGTGTTGTCAATGCAATAGAAAGTATAGTGACGCCTTTGTGTACACTTATTTTGTACAAGAAACGTAACAAACACTTGTTGGCTGATATTCTTGTTGGCTGATGTTCTATGAAAATCAATAGTGAGTGATTTCTTAACCTAAAACCAAATGCTTATTTTTGCAGGGCAACTGAAATATTGCCTTAAATTAGTGCACCTTATTTACTAAGCTGGACTACTCAGTTTTTGTCACCAGTGTTACGTTTTTGGGCTTTTAGGGCAATTCCTATGACAATGGCCAAATTAAAAAAATTGTTGAGCCAGGTGGATGGCCAAACACTCTTCTCCACTATGGGAAAAGAAGTGGTTGGTTGATCATCAAGCGCCAGGCCACACAACACCCACCAACGTGTGAAGATGAAACTCAGCATGCGAACCACAACCGCGGGCGTTTGAAGGTTAAACGCGGCGTGCTGTCTACACATGCTGGTGTGAAGCAAAAACGCCAACGGATAGTTTTTTAAAATTAAAAAAAGTTCACTTTTTTACCTCTATAAATTACTACCGTCTTCAAACAATTCACTCACTCCAAAATTCACTTCTTTTGAATTTTCTCTTCTAAATCTATTTCAATTTTTTAGTTTTATTGTTGGTGAAATGGCTGAAACGGCGATCACACTTTTTTGTGATGCAATACTTAAAGCCGCCGTTTCTAAGATATGTGGAAGTTTTAAAAAGATTGAAAATTGTAAGAGGAAAGTGCAAATTTTTTGCTCCAAGAAAATGTTCTGCTAAAGGGCAGAGAAGAGCTCCAGTTTTGAAAGTTAACAACAAAAAATTCAAAAACAAAGACGAAACTGTCAAAGAGCGCGTTGAATGGAAGATACGTCAAATTAAGATAAACAAGAGGCCAAAGCTTGTACTTGATTTTTATTGAAGTTGTTTAGTACTTTTTCTTATTATCTAAGTTTATATCTTGTAAAAGAATTGACAGTAATATCAATGAATGGAAATATTTAGAATTTAAAATATATTTCCACTTCAGATTAAGCGATATTTATTACATTTTAAACTTGCATATAACATCAAACTACATTTTTAAACGACAACAATAACATCAAACTACATCAAATCCAGCGACATTATCTCTATAGAGTTCATAGCATTCAAAATGCTTAAACTCTCTTCCGGTTTCTTCAGTAAACTTGGTCTGAGGCGATGGTTTTCTGTAAAGCAAATAAACAACAAGTTAAGATATTTGTGATGCAGTTGATCAGTGAGGACAAAGTAAGATACTCACCAGTTCTTCGTTGGATAATACAGAATTGCTACGGTGAACCATCCACAAAACTTCTGTATAATGTTTGACATCCTTAGTGATGAATGAAAATCTTAGTTCTAGGCTCTTACTGTTTCTTATGGTTTCATTCCGCGACGCTACAAAATGTTCCAATACTCTTTCCCAGAAATAGTCATTGTTCATTGGTCTCATCGTACGATGTAACCAACATCGAGCAAGAGTAACATCTTCTTCCATTGTAAAGACCGGGAGAGGCATTCGAGTGCAGTAAAGATGTGCTTGAGATGGACCATCTTTAAGAATATTGAAACAAGCTTCGTAAAGAAAAGGCTTACCGTGAGCTTCCTCCCAATTATCAAAAGTTGTTTGGATCACTTCAGCTTCAGTTACACCGATGAACTTTTCTCGATCAATTTCCCTTACCGGAGCAAGAAATGGCTGGACTGCAAGCCTAATAGATTGAAAACGAGCATACAATCGACGAGCATCTCGGTTTCCCCGTCAGTGAGATGAACATTGTAAAAATGTTCTCCCTAAAAGAACCGTTTTGATAGCCCATACCAACGATTACCCTATGGAAAAAATATGCTTTGCATATAACTATATCCTCTTCTTCAGTAAACTTGGGACCACAAATTCTAGCAGACATTTGTACAGGGTGAGAGAGATTAAGAGTTTTAGAAAAGAAGAAGAAGATGGGAATCTGGATATGGGAATGTTAGAGCACTGCTCGATCGAACTCGCAAGCATTGTTATCTCAAGCTTGTTGTCAAGTTTAGTTACCAAAGCTATAAGTCTTGATTTCTAGTCTACTTATAACTAAATCTCGGATTAGGATAAAAAGTGTAGTTGAGCTTTAGACTTCACGGCGTTCATCGATTGAAGACGACGAACTACTAAGGGGAGCTTGTGGAACTTCATCAACAAAAGGTATGTGGAGACTTGAACTCATCTATCACTCAAAAGTCTATCTACGCTATCTCCTATTTGAGACAAAAGTCGTATAGCTATATAGACTTCGATTATACACATTTGATATTTTGAGCTGAGTTTAACTCGCATACATATTTATCGAAATATGTGTTGATAAGCTTTCGCTTTAACCAAGTTCATCTTATATTCTTGACGAAAGTCAAAAGATGATCATGTGAAAATCGCCTTGTAACATCTTACATGATTTGTGTGAGACAGTCATTTGATGTAGACTCGGAATGTTTCATATATATTGATCATTCGATCAATTGAAAATTGCTTCGAAGCTAATAATTTGTGTGAGACGGCTATTGTCATCTTCTAAGAATGTTTCAATGATTGAAATGAGAGTTTATAATAACCATGATTGGATATTGCATAGTATGCGTACTTGTATGCTAATTGTTGCAAGATATTCCAAGACCGGGAACCATAGTATGCATACCCGTATGCGTACTGGTTGGTTTATGAAAGTCCGAGAACTTAGTATGCATACCGGTATGCGTACTGGCATAAGTTTCGAGTTTCGGAATTTAACTGAGTTTGGATGGTATGCGTACCCGTTCGCATACTGGTGAACCCAAACTTGGTCCGGACACTTAGGTATGCGTACCCGTTCGCATACTTGAGTAGGTTATGTTCTAAAATCGATTTGTTCATGAACTAATACATTTATATATAATAAGGAATACAATCTTTTGCAAACCGTGGCTATAATGTTCATGCATTGATTCGAGTGAATCAAAATCGATTTTGCTTCAATTGTGTCTTGTATACTTCTATGAGAATATAAACAATTGAACAACTCTAGAACTAGTTTCATTTGAGTCATTTGAACTAGTTATGGTTAAGATGAATAAGGTTGATATGAAAGTGTTCATATGGCTAACTTCGGTTAACAATTGTTGAGCAAACAAGGTGCACACGTTTAGGTACGGTTACTCATATCTAAATGAAGTCACTTTTCATTTGTGTGTAACAAGCTAAGTTCGATCTAACGGTTGAAAGATATTAGCTTGAGTTTAATCAGGTTTTCATCTAACGGTGAATATTGAATGCTTTGTTACCAAGGTAACATTGATTGCAAACCCTGATTTGAAGACTATATAAAAGAGAACTCTAGCAACTGGGAAACCTAATCCCCACACCTCATGTGTGATACTAGTTGCGACTAGAGTCGATTCTCCTTTAACCTTAGGTTTTCTCCAAAACCCTGTAGGTTAACGATTTAAAGACTTCATTAGGATTGTGAAGTCAGACCCAACTATTTCTCTATAGTTGCGTGTTCTGATCTTGCTGTTTCCTATCGTGATTGAGTACTATCTTCTCCAAGATTTGCTCGAGATTTATTCTCCGATAGGCAAGATAAAAAGTAGTTACAAACATTTGCGTCTCATCGTTTGTGATTCCACAATATCTTGTTTCGCTACCATACGATTAAGATTATTGTGAGGTGATTGATATTACTAGGATGTTCTTCGGGAATATAAGTCCGGTGTATCAGTTGGTTCCTGTTCACCTTGATTTATCAAAAGACGGAACAAAAACTCTTAGGTATTTCTGTGTGAGACAGATTTATCTATTCAATAGACTTTTCTGTGTGAGATAGATTGGTTTATCAAGTCTTCTACTTTAGGTCGTAGCAACTCTTAGTTGTGGGTGAGATCAGCTAAGGGAATCAAGTGCGCAGAGTCCTACTAGGATTCAGAGCCGTAAGGAAGGCCATTGTACCTTGATCAGTGTGAGATTGGTTAGGGCTCAACTACATTCCAGTCTAAAGTTAACTTGTAGTAGGCTAGTGTCTGTAGCGGATTAATACAATGTGGTGTTCAAATCTGGACTAGGTCCCGGGGTTTTTCTGCATTTGCGGTTTCCTCGTTAACAAAATTTCTGGTGTCTGTGTTATTTATTTTCTGCATTATATTTGTTTATATAATTGAAATATCACAGGTTGTGCGTAGTTCAATCAATTAGATCCAACCTTTGGTTTTTGATATAAATTGATTGACACTTGAACATTGGTCTTTGGTACCGTTCAAGTTGTTTCACATAATAATCAGGCTCATGGATTTCTATCTGTTTGATTTGTTGATTACATTGTGAAACAGAGATACAACTCTTGGATATATTTCCATTGATTGAGTCTGACTGTCTAGTTGATTCTCTTGGAATTATATTGGAGTTTTTCCATACAGATTTCTAAGAGAAATATTGGGTGTGGTTGTTAGACCCCCGCTTTTTCAAGGAAGAATGGAATTTATAGGGTGAGAAAGAAAATCGAGTCGTTTGAAATTTAGCCGTTGGCGTTTGTAGTAAAACTGCGCGACTTCACCAATACCGCCCGTTTGAATTACCAACGACTATTTTGTTGTTGTTATAAATACAACACTAGGTTTGATTCTCAACCAAACCAACAGATTTCTTTAAGCAAATCCACCATGTTTTCTAAAGGCAAAGTGAAGCAAATATTATGTGTGGAAGCAAAAGAGGTTTGTCCATTATGTTTCATGGATAACCACAGTCTTATGTAAAGCCCTTAGATGTATTCAAAGTGTCCGCGGTAAGGTTGTTCACGCATCAGAATGGTGATTGAATCACAACCGGAATAGCTCAGGTATTTGCAATGTCAAGATCCCAACTGTCCACAGGAACCACATATGCTAGATGATGCTATGAAGATTAAAGAATAAGAAGAAAAGTTTTCAACACTCTGCAAAAACTTCAAACTTAAAGCCAAATTGAAGAATAAGTTATTACAGACTGCAAGCATTGTGAAGATGGAGATCACGAATACAAACATGGTCCACAGAGAATCAGTGAATGCTCAAAGCCCGGCTATAGGACTTTTATGCATTTGTGTACTTCTACTGAAGAAGATACATATGGAAGGCATTTCTGGAAATGTCCTAGGTGTTTTTTTGGTAGAGTGGGCTGATTAAAGTTGAAGGACAAATCGATTCACTATGGTATTATGTTCTTTAGATTGGTATTTATTTTGTGTTATTATGATTATCTAAACCAAACATGTGGATGTCTTCACATTTGCACCATCAATATCATAACTAATTTAAATTTTTCTTGGATTAAACATTGCACCATCAAATATCACAATTAAAAACATTCTACATTGGATTAAACAACTATATCATACATGATAATAAAAGAAATATATTAGATTAAAACAACTACTACATAGGCGTCAATTCTCGTCGGGTGGTGAAATTCCTAGGACGATGTAGGGATCGTATCTATTGGTCACCCTAAGAATGTTGAAACAAGCTTGGAAGTCGAAAGGACGTCTTCCTTGAGATACTGCCCACATCGCTAGTGTTCTGGGTTCCACTTCATTTACAGCTTCACCGTCGAGTTTAATTTTGTGATTGTGTACTAGTACATCTAGGAATTTCGATACATGACGACTAATTACACTTAAACGATGCGACAATCCATGAGAATCACGCCCATAAATGTTCCCCATTTCAGTGGTGAACATTCTATAAACTTTCTCCCAGAAACACATCTTCGACTCAGCTACATTCCTATCGACATCATCTTGTGTGTGAAAAACAAAGGCTCTACAAATAGCTAAATCCTCTTGTTGAATGAATCTAACACTACGAACTCTGGGAGGTATTTTTGTAGATGATTTGAGAGTGAATAGATTTAGAATGTGTGAATTTGGAGTTGAAATAAGGAGTATTTATAGAACTCAAAATTCTAGCCATTGGATGACAAGAGTTTTCAGCCGTCCAGATTTAGCCGTTAGCGGTTTCGTGTCACACGCTGGAGGATTCACCACAGATGCTAGCGTGTGAAGGAAAAACTTGCGGTTTCGGAACACACGCCAGCGTGTTTGGTTCAACCGCCCGATGTTTCATCAAGCGCGAGTCTGTTCTGCTGCCTCACTCAACAAACCCACAAATTTGTTGGTTTGCACATCCGTTTTTCATGTTTGTTGAGTCCATAATGGGAGCAAAATGAACAAAGTACAAGTTTGTTGAGTCCATTGGAATTGTTCTTAATGACGATACCCATAGATTTCCAATCATGGACATGTACCTCTCGACCAACTGGGCGAAGGACACTGGCAGCGACGTCTCGGGTTCCAGTTTTTTTCAGAGGTTTCAACATATGACTCAGAGCCACAAGAATGTTGTTTTTCACCCTTACTTTAATTTTCCTGAGTATGGTGGTAATGATGTAGAACGTATTCTTGATTATTTTCTTCGTAGAGCTGTTTTTTACACTCCAGAATTGGAAATAGGGGTTTGGTACCTGAGAGTAAGACTGATGTACCAGTTACAAGGTATATATACAATTGCAATTAACCCGCCACTGCAGATGCAAACCTCTGTATTAGATTATGATCGGCTGAGAATAATCCAGTGGGAGAGGTATGAACTACATAAAAAGAGGAATATTAATGAAGCGCGGTATGTCACCTGGTACATGTTGATTGCGAAGCCTGTAATTTGGAGATACAACATGCACATTTATGGGTTTGATTTCCCAAGGTTATCACGCCTGGCTCATAATGCAAACATCGTTCCTAGCCAGCAGCCTCCAAAAGATCCATGCTTTATGATTTACCCCGCCACGGGTGCAAGTTCTTCATCATCTTCGTCAAATATGCCCGAAATTCGTTGGGAGATACCAAGTATTACTTCATAAGGCGAGACAACCACGATCCATATTGTTTCCTAAGCTATGGAACGTGGTTATCCTTACTACAATGTGGCTGCCAGTAACTAAGACTTGAAGAGACAACTTAACGATATGTATTGGTTGAATCGGCAAATGGAGGCTATACACTTGGGTGTGTGTCGGAAATGGCAGACGGACACAATGTTTGGTTTGAGTCCAACTGTAAATGCTGATTCACAGTCCTTCGATTCTATCAGGAGCAACAGATCATGGCACGAGAGTGATAACACAGTGGTGGGACAAACACAAGTACGACAAAGTACTTCACCACAAGTAGGGCATAGTACTTCACCACAAACTGTGCCTGTATCTCAACCTCAAGTAATTCAGCCAGATCCTAGGCGCATTTCATAATCATTCTCGCTCTACAACCTAAATGATGCTTGCTAAATTGTTACACCACCACCACAACAACAAACATCTTATATGCTTGGAGGACCTAATGCTTTCCAACCGAGTGCTTTCCATTCGCTTAGTGTTCTTTAACCAATTTTTTCCCCTTATGGAAATTTAGCAAATATGTTGGCAAGTGGGGTATCACAGGCCTTGGAGAATGGCTGACTCCAGGCCCCGAAGATAACGATGAGCGAGTTAATGATGAGTGACGTTAGAGAGATTGTAATTTTTAATTCTGCTACATTTGTAATTTTAGTTTTAATCAATTAAATAGTACGACAGTTTGTTTAAATGAAATTACATATGTTTAAAATTAAGCGGTTTACATTAGCTTCACTGATGAGAACTACTAGGTGGAACAACAACTACAAACAAGGGGTTGAAATTGTTCAACACCTTAAGGATTTTGAAATATTTTTCGAAACGAAAAGCCACATTTTTCCATATTTGCCATTCATCCAAAGATCTTGTTACCATCTCAGCATCAGTTTCACCTCTCAGTCTATATCGATTGGCTTGCATAGTTAAAGCTACAAACTCAATTACTTATTTCTTAATTGTACGAAAACGATTTTCTATTTCGCATATAACACGACGACTCGGATTACGGGTGTCACTGCAGAACCCGTCGTGAATAACCACCCAGAATTCACCCATGGGTAGTTTGCTGAAGCAAGCTGAGTAAATAAAAAAAACATTGTTTCTGCAAATAGATTCATCTTCTTCTTCAGTATACGGAGCTCGTCGAACTAACAAGGGCCGAGACATCTTCTTTCGACAAATTTGTTGAATTGAAGAATTGAAGAATTTTTTTAAGCTCGGAGAAGAAGAATAGAGTTCTAAAATGTGTGAATTTGGAGTTGAAATGGGGAGTATTTATATAACTCAAAATTCTAGCCGTTGGATGACAAGAGTTTTCATCCTTCCAGATTTAGCCGTTGGCGGTTTTGGATTACGGACTGGTGGTTTCACCTCATACGCTGACGTGTGAAGGACAAACTGGCGGTTTTGGACCACGTGCCAGCGTGTTTGGTTCAACTGCCCGATGTTTCATCAAGCGCGCGTCTGTTCTGCTGCCTCACTCAATAAATCCACAAATTTGTTTGTTTGTCCATCCATTTTTCATGTTCGTTGAGTCCATAGTGGGAGAAAAATGAACAAACTACAAATTTGTTGAGTTCATAGGAACTGCTCTTAGTTGTCATAAATGGATTGCTCATTGGTATTATCGCCAGAGTAAAAAACAGTGATAGGGGCAGAGAAAGTGATAGCTGCAGTTTTAATTTGTCTCTCAAATCAGTATTTAGGTGTTCTTGGAATTAGGATTAAGATTACTTTATGATGAGATACAATTCTTATGCACATTGATGGTTGGATATATATTTTTATTTTAGAGTCTCGTCTTGGATGTCACGGTGGTTATAAAACATAGGGGTAATCAATTTGCTGGGGAAGAGTTGATCATCATGTCCTATAATGAAACACACACCACTTCTTTCTGTGGAATACGTTTCTCCAAAACCGCCAGTTTATTTGTTTATTACTTCACGACAGTGTCACGTTATCCTTTTCTGCTCAGAAGAAAAACATCACGGTGCGCATCCTTTTTTTTTTTTTTTTTTTTTTTTTGATAAACTCCATATTCATTAAAAGCAATCAAGTTACATGAGAAGATTAAGTACATCATCAAGTGTAAGAAACAACAAGCTAGAATCAGTACAAACCCTAATGTTCCAACAAGAGAAAGAGTTGGTACACCGGAAACAAGACCAATTACAAGCATGAAAAGAACCGATAAATCGGAGAAGAATGGTAGAAAGATGAGCTCCACTGAAAGAGGAGTATTTTGCCCAATGTCTTGATGTCGGAGAAGATTCTGGTGGCCGGAAAATATCGTCGTCGATGTACTTCAACCTTTTGTAACACAAAGAAGAATTGCTTCTAAAGCCATAGAGAAACGTCATAAAGACGCAGATAAAAACGCCATGAAAGCGCATAAACCATGCCGGAAAAACATGGAGGATGAAATATCCTAAACCCTAAACAAACTTGAAAACCGTACTAAATCTACTGAACTTAACCTAAAAATGAAAGAACTAGTTAAACTAAACCTATTACTGCTCAGATCTACTTAGATCCGTGAAGACCCAAACAGATCTGAGCAGTTTCAACGCTCGCCGGAAAACTGCTCTCTCTCGCCTGAAATCGCTCTAGAGAAGGGAAGAAGAAGAGAGAGAAATTGTTTTTTCACACTTGCTTTTTTTTAGCTCGCTTCCTCAAAGCACCATGAAGAGCTCACTTTTTGCTAATTTTGCCGAAAGGAAGGAAGAAGAGCTCACTCTACTTTACAAGAGAAATTTGTTTGGTTTTCACACTAGGATTAAGAAAAGCAGGAATTTATCTTTATTTTATCCATTACAAAATCTTAAAAGATTTTAAGTATTAAAGAGCAGATAAAATATAATGGTGCTAAATGGACACTCTTTTTGTATACAGACAACATAAATAAATGAGAAGAAACTGCGGGTGGCTCTTCAGTGCAGCCTGCAGGACTCTGGTTGCACATGGTCCAATAGTGAAAAATTGAAACATTAAACACATAGAATCTTGGCCAACCACCGGCATTGTCCATAAAAGGATATTTGAATCAGATTAGTCCGGTACTAATGAATAAGTTAAAAAAAAAAAAAAGAGACAAAGATCTTTACGAACCTTAAACAATGCTGTAGCTCACATTGACTTTTTTAATGCTTAGACCCACGTTGTAATCATAAAGCCTAACCTGACGGTGAATAAAATTGAAGCCTAATCTCGTAAGTTCACCTACCATACCTTTTAACGACCCTTTTTACCGTCTTCACCATCACCGATACGCTCCAAATTTCGCGTCCCAAATTTGTAACACTCCGTACATTCCTATTCCAAATCCTCTTTAAGGACGATGGAATGATCACATCATCCTCAACTAATCACCGTCAGATATTTGTCAGTGTAAATCTCTAGGAATTACTTAAGTAATGATTAGGGTACACCTAGGGGACTCACTTTTATGTTTGGTAATCTCCGCTTTACCATTAAAAAAACAAAAATTGAATACTGTAAAAATCAATAAGAAGAAAGAGAAACAGAGAAGTGTGTCGTGTTAATGAGATCTCCTCCTGTTTATTAAATTCTTGTTGCTGTTACCCCGTGACAGATCACACCACCTTATCTAGGGTTTCACTTCTTCTTCTAGGGTTTTATCTTCTTTTTCATTTTTGTTTCTGGATTGTAACTTGTAAGTGATTTTGACGAATTGGGGGTTTTTGGTTTGATAAGTTTTATAACAAGAAAGGAATATCAATTATGGTGTAAGAGTGAATTTGAAGTAATGGGTTTTGATTCGATTTTGATTTTGGTTTGTCAATGTTGACTATTTGATGAAATGTATGTGAAATGGGGAGTTAGATTGGTGTAATTTAGAGATTCTATGGAGGTGGGATTGCTTCTGAGTTGAGGTTGAGCTGAGATTATGGAAGTTAGATCTGATGTTGTTCATCACTTGAGGAATGATAACAACAATAATAATAATAAGATACCTTCTTCATCGTCATCACCATCGTCGTTACCAAGAACTAGATTACAAGTTTGGTTTATTCGTGTATGTTCAAGTATATTGGTTTGGACATTGTTCATTCAGTTAGTTGCTGTAGGTGAGCTCTGGCAACCTCATTTGTTAAAGGGTTTGTCTAATCACTTTAAGGCGGTTCGGCTTGAAGAAGTTGCTCCTCCTCCTGCCCCTCTTCTTCCTCAAAGTGAGTCTTTGTTTCTTAATCTTTAGATTTTTTATGTTTGGTTTGATCTGTATTACTGGTAATGTAGTGGGTGACTGGAAATTTTGGGACATTTAGTGGTGGGTTTGAGCTAATCATGCAAGCAAGTGAACTTTAGTGCATTAGTAGGTAGTTGTGAACCAGAGGGTTAGTGAATTGAGGAACAGTTTTTGAGGATAAAATGCTGGATTGAAGCACGTATCATTTGTGGAGTGTGAGGATAAGGAAATAGCTAGTCATGCAAGGCAACTAAAACCATAATGTAGTTCACATTGCTGTTGATCTGAATTGCTTGAAATCGTTTTTAGCTGCTCGATATAGTTATTGGCCGTGCTAGGCTGCTCACTCCTTGAACAGTATTTGCACACTATTTAACGTGGCATTTACTCTGAGGTCCTAATCCTTGGGATCATGAAACCTTTGTTTGGGGTGATCATTCCATTTCTTGTTTAAGACAATTGGGTATACTCCATGGTAATGCCACCTTATTTGACATGCTGCAGGAGTCTACAAAAGCAATGGTTATCTTAAAGTGTCTTGCAATGGCGGCTTGAACCAAATGCGAGCTGCAGTATGTATTCTATATTTTGTTACTATGTTTGATGAGCTTTGACATTTTATGCTTAATCTTTTAACAATGCCAGTATGGCTTTTCAGATTTGTGACATGGTGACAGTTGCTCGATTTTTGAACCTCACATTAGTTGTTCCAGAGCTTGATAAAACTTCGTTTTGGGCTGATCCTAGGTATTTCTATTGCTTGCACAACTTATGACTTGATTTTCTTTTGAGTTTTGAGGGTTGAGTTAACTCCAACTTTTGTGGGATTTGTTGCAGTAATTTTGATGATATTTTTGAAATGAAGCACTTCATTGATTCATTAAGAGATGAGGTACATATCATTAAGAGGTTGCCAAAGAGACTGAACAGGAAAGTTGCAAATCAATTGCTTGAGATGTCACCTGTAAGCTGGTCAACTGAGAAGTACTATTTAGAACAGGTTGGTTTTCATTATTATGTAGCTAGTTGTTCTGCAAGGTTTAGATTATTTGGCCGAAAAAAGCAACAACAGTTTTTGGGCATTCATACTGATGGATGCCTTACTTGTACCTTTACCTGTTCACCCTCTGATAGGCGCAAGAGGAAAATCATCTCAATGACTTGCTTGGAAAAAGGTAGATAGGGACATCATGTGTACCTTGGGTACTACAAGGCTTGCTGCCTTGCTGGTTTCCTTGGCAAAACTACCTGAAATCTTAATTAGTAAAGAAGAAACCAGGGACCAAAAAGTTTTATATATGGAACGGACAGTTTGTGATTTTTTTTTTGTTCTTGAACCTCGATAATGCAAGTTTCTCTTAGTCTTACACCATGTCTTGCTTCCCACAGGTTCTGCCACTTTTCAGCAAGTATAAAGTGATCCATTTTAACAAAACTGATGCACGTGTGGCCAACAATGGGTTACCAGTTGACTTTCAAAAGCTCAGATGCCGTGTCAATTTTCAAGCCCTGAAGTTTACCCCACGAATTAACGCATTGGGGAATAAATTGGTTCGCCTTCTCAAAGAGAAGGGAACTTTTGTGGCATTACATTTGAGATATGAGATGGACATGCTGGCTTTTTCTGGCTGTACTCATGGATGCACCGAGACAGAAGCGGAAGAGCTCAAGAGAATGAGGTTTGTTACTCCCTCAGTTTCAAATTAATGCGTTAGTTTTATAGTAACTTGGGCATAGGTAGGTGATAAAACAGAAGTCTGGATTAAACATTTAACCCTATCCGCAACCACCATTTTGTCAAACGAGGCCTTGTTTAGTACTAGCTGCAATAACTATTTTTGTTTGAATTTAATTCAGGTATGCATATCCCTGGTGGAGAGAGAAAGAAATAGTGTCAGAAGAGAGGAGATCGCAGGGGTTATGTCCTCTTACTCCTGAGGAGGCTGCATTAGTGTTGCAAGCCCTTGGGTTCCATAGAGATACCCAAATTTATATTGCCTCTGGTGAGATCTATGGGAATGAACGGAGGCTTGCAACGTTGCGTGCAGCATTTCCAAGGATTGTGAGTTCCCTTAAGCTTCTTTATCTCCATATTTTGTGATGCGTAGTTCCTATGTTTAGGATAAAACTATAAATGTGTGGTTATCTTGTTGAGTGAATTTATCAACAATGAGGGATGTGGCCTCCCAACCTTTTGCCTTTTGTATTTAGAGAACTAGTTGGTCAGCAGTAAGATCCTATCCATCAAAGCCATTTAACTTCAACGTATCAAGAATCAATATTCTTTCCATCAGGTAGATAGAATCATCCAATGACAACCTCACTTCCTTGACACTTTTCAAAGTAGACTTGATTTTGCAGACTGTGTGTGTTGGTTGGCACCAGAAGTAGTATCCTCTATTGTATGATTTAAATTAGTCTAATATTTGAACTCATTAATTCAGGTAAAGAAGGAAATGTTACTAGATCCAGTGGATCTTCAGCAGTTTCAGAACCACTCATCTCAAATGGCAGCCCTAGATTTTATGGTCTCAGTTGCCAGCGATACATTTATTCCCACTTACGATGGGAACATGGCTAAACTTGTTGAAGGTCACCGCAGGTACGTTTTATGTTATTCTTATTGCTCATTAGTCATTACCCATGAAACCTTTGACTATAGCTTAAAGTGAAACCAAGCTTAATGCAGCTTGTTGTATTGAAAAGTAAATTTGCCCTACTTGTTCTGCAGATATCTTGGGTTTCGAAAATCTATACTGCTAGATAGAAGAAAACTTGTAGAGTTGCTAGACCTTTATCAAAATGGAACAATTCCTTTGGGAAGGTTCTCAAGTGATGTTCGGTTGATGCATGAGAAAAGGTTGGGACAGCCAAGTCGTCGGAAGGCTATCTTGGACAAGCCAAAGGAAGAAGACTACTTCTATGCAAACCCTCATGAATGCGTTTGTGACAGAGTGAACTGTGATGGGTTGACAGGAAACCTTGGAAACTCAAGTGTTAACCAATGAGACTGAGAACCAATCCTTGATAATCTGAATTGCACATCATACTCCCTCTCACTGTGAAGAAGCGTAGCGTCAGGGACCAAGTAATCCCAGTGTTCCTCTTCATTTTCATTTCAAATTTATTTGCTCCATTCTTTCAAAAAAAAAAGAAACACCCATTTTTATGTCAACTTCATAGAGTAAATAGTGTGTTTTTGTATGGTTTAGCTGATCCCGAGAAAATCAGCTATAGTCTGCCTCCCTACAAGTACAAGGTTTGAGGCATACATAGGGTGTAGAAAACATGGTGTAGAAAAACAAAAACTAAATGTAATTAGCTGCAAATTTCTATCACTGATGTATCCTAAAAGTATCTCCCAGCTTACCTTTTAAGTTGTTTATAGTAGTACTTTATAAGTTTTACCTGGATCAGCGGATCAATATAACATTCTTGATGCTGGGAGATCCTCATCCAGATTCCAGACTAATAACTCTGTGGGGGTCATAATATTTGGTAGGGGTGGACCTAACATCTAACGTTCAACTATCAACACTATCTTGTGAGATTTTTTGCATCACAACACCTAATCCTTTTGACAAAAGAAGAGAAACTCCTCCGTGCATTCATATCTGACAGCTATAGGCCACCCATTGCTACGCGCAATTACTGAAAATGGAAAAGGAAAGGGGTTACAATGGCTAATGCATTTAAAAAAATCCCAGTCAATCTCGTTCATTTTTCAAATGAAATACATTCTATTTATAATCATTTCTAGGAAGGTGGTGTAGTGAAGCTTTACATTTTCTTGGATTTTGTCAACAAATCGACAAAAATGGATTTTATTAAATTTTTAATTTGGCGTTGCACAAAAATCAGATCCCAAAAAGGGGTGGTGATTGACAGAGTATACCAGATGGCATGACAATTAAAATAAAAAATTGGTAGGAATGGGCTTTCACTCTTTCATACTATCATGCAAAGGTGAACATTTATTTATAAACAAATAATTTGTTAGACCAAATAATGAAACAAAGACATAATTGAGTCTTGTCTTGTCTTTTCAAATCAATAATACACTTCATCATATTCTATGTTTCTCAAACAAATCTCACTCTGTAGTAATGCAAGATTGAGACTCTTAACCTTGTTCTCCTTTTTAGCTTCATTCATTATCTTTCTGGAAGAGTGATTGATCGAAAGAATCACAGAAAAAATGAAGTTTGGGAAGGAATTGGCTTTACTGATGGTGCAAGAATGGCAAGAAGCATACATAGATTATACTAATCTAAAGTCATTACTGAAAGATATTTTGCGTTTCAAACAGAAGAACAAGCCTTCACAGCAGATGCCCACATTGCCTAATGGTGGTTTGAATAGGCGCGTATCTTTATACCGCGCTTTCAGTGGGTTAACACGACGACCGAGTAATATCACAGAGGAAGATGTAGAAGATCAAGTCATATTAGTGAATGCAGTTCAACAGGTAGGATCTGAAGGTTGCTACCATACCCAGTTTCTCAAGTCAGCTGAAAAAGGAGGAGAGTATGAGCTTGTATTCTTTAGAAGATTAGATGATGAATTTAACAAAGTAAGCCAGTTTTATAAGATGAAAGTTGGATTAGTTTTTAATGAAGCTCAGGAGCTTAATAAACAGATGGATGCTTTGATTGCTTTACGGCTTAAGGTGCATAAACCAACTGTTCCGTTTGAAGATGTTATCCCATCATGGGATTCAAAAGGGAATCGATCACCAGTATGTAAAGAAATGGCGCATATGGAAGTCATAGAGGAAATTGAGAAGAGCCAAAGAGGTACTGATCACAAGCCAGAAGCGGATTCTACACTTGCTAGTTTAGATGTCTTGAATCATGTCAATATCAATGTCAAACTTGAAACTCCAAGGTCGACCATAAAAGGCATTTTCACTGATTCAAAACATAGAGACCTGACTTTCAGTATTCAAGAGCTAAGAGAAGTAGAGGAACAACTTAAACGCGCCTTTTTCGAGTTCTACCAAAAACTTAAACTTCTAAAAAGCTACAGGTAAGAGAAATTTTACTTCATCAGTGGGGCTGCACGACTTCCATTTTAGAGATTGGAATAAGAGATTTCCTTTATATTGCTATTTGTCTGTGTTTCAACTGGTTTCCTCTTCGCGGTTCCTTAATTATTTTTCTTGTCCATTCTTACAAACAGCTTCTTGAATCTCCTGGCAGTTTCAAAGATCATGAAGAAGTATGACAAGGTTAGACCAAAACTCATAATCCCATGTGCCAAGTTTCTTACCTGAACTTCACAAATACTGAGATCAGATTTTTCTACTGAAAGAGTAATATTTCTGTGTGTTAAAACCAACACAGATCACTTCGAGAAGTGCGTCTAAAGCATACTTAAAGATGGTAGATAATTCATATATTGGAAGCTCCGACGAGGTCAGCTTTATACCTGGGATTTACTGTTTTTTTTCTTCTTTTTTCTATTGACTGCACACAAGGCAAAGGCACTGTTGCTGCTGAGCATTTTTCACATCTGAGTTATTCTTGACAGGTTACTAGGCTAATGGAGAGGGTGGAAGCCACCTATATCAAGCATTTCTCAAACGCCAACCGCAGCAAGGGCATTAGTGCTTTAAAGCCAAAAGCAAGACCAGAAAGACATCGAACAACATTTTGCTTAGGTAAGAGAATCCAGAAACTTCATGCAGAGCTCATCTTAAGAAGCTCGCTCAAAATCAAATCCCTATATTTTTTGTTAAAATGAACAATGGTTTGCAGAAATATGCTATTAACGACTCGATGATATACACCTATTGTTACTGACATTGTTATACTTCACAGGTTTCTTCTCTGGTTGTTCAGTAGCTCTTGCTGTGGGTATTGGTGTTATCATACATGCAAGAAATATCTCTAACCATGACAGGCGTGGCCAATACATGGAAAATATGTTTCCACTGTATAGGTATTTCTGAAGTTCTTCTCTTTATGTCCTGCAATTTTAAAATTTCTGAATACAATTGTTTCTTTTTCTGACATCAGTTCCACTTTTTCTTCAGCTTGTTTGGATTCATTGTGCTGCATCTTATCATGTACTCCGCAAATGTATTTTTTTGGAGGCGATATCGAGTCAATCATCCTTTCATATTCGGCTTCAAACCAGGGACAGACTTGGGTTATAGACAAGTTTTTCTTGTGGCCGCAGGTCTTGCTGTACTAGCATTAGCTGGTGTTCTCTCAAACTTGGACATGGATTTGGATCCAAGAACCAAGAGTTTTCAAGCGTTAACCGAATTGGTTCCTCTGGGTCTAGTCACTGTAAGTTTAGATTACTAGCCAATGCGAACATGTAGTTGTAGAAACCGTAACCTCACCTATTACCATTTATTTGAAATAGTACGATTTATTTATCTATTCCATGGCAGGTTCTACTCGTTACATTCTGCCCTTTCAATATCATGTATCGTTCAAGTCGCTTCTTCCTTCTTAGTTGTCTACTACACTGTGTTTTTGCTCCTCTTTACAAGGTAATTGGAAATTGGGATGATGATATTCCCAAAATGCTTTGAGGTTGAAAATCATACCAAAACGGATTCCTTTTTTTATGTCTTTACAATATTCCTTTTGTTTCCTTTGCAGGTTACTCTCCCTGATTTTTTCTTGGCAGATCAGCTTACTAGCCAGGTAAGATACTATGCCCAGTAAATTTCTAGATAACTTAGAACTGTCATAGGTCTTCTCTTAGTTCTTGTAAGCTGCAACTCGTAAGATCTAACTATGAAATATTTAGTGTGAAAAGCGTACATAAATTCTTGTTCTGGTCTAGTTTTCAATCATCTGCACTCAGTCCAATCACATATAAACAGAAAATAATTTCAATACAATAATTCAAGAAAAGATACTCTAACATGCTTTGATTTTCTTGACTATTTATGTTCTAGTTTTCAATCATCTGCACCAAGTCCAATCACACATAAATAAAAAATAATTTCAATACAATAATTCAAGAAAAGATACCGTAACATGCTATGATTTTCTTAACTAAAAGCTATTGGTGCCATTAAAACAGGTTCAAGCGTTGAGATGCCTGGAGTTTTACATCTGCTACTATGTAGGGGGAGATTTCAGACAAAGAAAGAACAGTTGCAACAAAAGCCAAATATATCAGATATTCTATTTAATTGTAGCAGTAATACCGTATTGGTTTCGCTTCATTCAGGTAATTTGAGTCTCAAATTCTTTTCATGATTAAACACAAATCACTATGGTATTGAATGTACAGTGTTTTCAGTGTATCCGGCGCTTTTCTGAAGAGAAAGATAAAATGCAAGGGTATAATGGGTTAAAATACCTGTCCACAATAGTTGCTGTTGTAATAAGAACGATATACGAACAAAAGATGGGAACAACTTTGAAAATCATGGCAGGAGCAAGTTCAATGATCGCGGCAGTTGCTAATACATACTGGGACCTTGTCATAGATTGGGGTCTTCTACAGTGGCACTCGAAAAACTTTTGTTTGAGAGACAAACTCCTTGTACCTCACAAAAGCGTCTATTTTATAGCCATGGTATGTTTGCGTATGAGAGTTGATCATAAAGAAGTGTTCAAATTTCAAGTTGATCAAATGTGAGGTTTGTTTTCCTACTGCAGATCTTAGATGTTCTACTCAGATTCGCTTGGTTGCAGTCAATTCTAGGTTTCCGTGAGTTCTTTTTCTTCCATAGAACAGCTGTAACAGCAATATTTGCCTGCCTAGAGATCCTACGTCGTGGGATATGGAATTTCTTCAGGTACATAAGTTTCTAACCCACATATCTCATCTCAAAATGAATTGGTAATCAAACTGATAAGCTAGTCAAATAAGTAAAATAACATCAGCAACCTATATTTGGTAATATATGACATTTATTGAAGAAGTTTTTGCTAACATTAGATTTCAACTGATCAGGTTGGAGAACGAACACTTAAACAATGTGGGAAACTATCGTGCATTCAAGTCAGTGCCACTACCTTTCAACTATAACGAAGACGATGACAAGGATGAGTAGAATCAGTAAAGATGTGATACAGATTCAGGTCACTCTTGAAGACACTATATTATATGTCCATATGGGTTTCTACCTGCTGAGACAACAACTTCATCGTCCTATCAGACCTATTCAAAATCCATAAATCAAGCCACGTCCTAATTGCAAACAGAAATTTTGTCAATAGTGTATGAAAGTATGAAATATCAATAGTTGAATTGTTATATAGCCTGATTCTATTCCTACTCAAGTAGAATGTTCTTTTTTCTTCTTCATTTTCTTAGGGTAGTTAGCCGAGTCATACATGTATTCAGATATGGAAACCAAGAAAATGATTGTGATGATACGAGTTGTTATCCAATAAACTCTAAGCTAAAGTTAAACAAAGTGCTCAAGCTGCTCATGTAAACTTCAACCTTCACAAAGACTATATATCATAATGCCACACACAGTATAACATTTTATTCCAACAATAAACAAAATTTCTGATAACATAGTTAAACAGCTCAGAGGGATCTCTTAATTATTGCTAAACATCCCGCATATCCAATAGAAAAACCCAAATCCAATTCATTTCCTCATCCATAAAATTTTAACAAAATCAATGGACTGTAAGCAAAATAAATAAATAAATAATAAATAGAACCAAAATTGGGGAAAAACCTCTAATTTTCTTGTTGTTTCTCCTTTTCTTGTTCCAATTCTGCCTTACGCTCCAATTTAGTCTCCTCCGCCTTTTCTTGGTCCAATTGGTTGTTTACTTCTTCTTCCATTGCTTTTTCTGCTCTGAGTATTGGTGCATAGTAATCAGCATGTTCATCCATACATTTCTTAAGTAATGAAGTAATCTCAGAACATTTCTCAACAATATCTTCTTTATTCTTTTCTCCTTCTTCAACACATACTTCCCAAGCAGTAAAGCTATCTTTACATCCACCTCCTTTCATAAACAAACAAAACCCACATTCCCCCTCTTCTTCTTCCTCTTCTCCTTCTGATCCTTCACTTTTTTCTGTATGATTTGAATTTTCCGAGGCTTGATCTGAAATTTCTTTAATTTCAGCATTTGAGGTGGAAGGGGTCGATTCAGAAAGTGAGGATTTTTCGTTGTTTTGTTCAACTTTGATTTCGAGGGCTTCTGAAGAAGCAGAAACAGCCGTAGCCATGTCTAGGGTTTTGTTAAGCTGTGAAGAATTTTGGTGAGATTGGAGAGGATTAAAAAGAGGAGATTAATTAAACCCTAAAAACCTTTTTTTTCTCTCTGGTCTTCTCTCTACTGTTTGTTTCCCTTTTTTCTAAAACTGCCGAAGTCAAAAGGTTTTAGTGAAAAGTCAAAAGGATCGGTAACTAATATCTTGGTCTGGCTGTTCCGAAAAAGCCAAAGAAAAAAAGGTGTGCCTTTAATAAGAAGGATTAATTGGGGATACTTTTATAAACCGGGGATATTTCATTATAGCTACCGGCATAGTTTTTCAATGCCGACAGTCTATCGACCATGCCGATTTCATTGAAAAACCATGCCGGCAGCCACAGTAAAAATATCCCCCAATAAATAAAAGTATTCCCCAATTGTTTGTTCTTTAATAACAAATAGTCGAGTTTGCACATTTATAGTTCGTTTGGATACAAATCTGCTTCTGACTTCTGCTCCTCCAGAAGTCGAAGTCAGAAGCAGAAATCAGAAGCAAAACTATTTTGCTTCACAAAAAGTTAATTTTTCGACTTCTATAAGTCGTTTTAAAATTTGACAGCCAAAATGTCTTCTGGCTTTTCGATTTTTAGAAGTCGAAAAGCTACTTCTTGTGTGCTATCCAAACAGGTTATTAGGTTCACGAACACAAATAGTAGGTTCGCGAACTCAAATAAGCTCTCTCTGGGAACCGTTATTTCTCCTCTAGGTTGGCGAATACTAAAGCCTTTAACTTGGTAGGTAGAAACAGAGTCTGAAAGAAAAATCAGTGTAGTGTTCGTTACTAATTATTTGATGAAGTTCTTTAAAATGATGTTTTCATGTGTAGTGATAAATAATTAGACGTACATGTGGATACATCTTATGAAGTGACACACCAAGGTATATGAAGAGGGAGAAGCATGGGATCATTTTGGGTTGGATAGGCACAACATCCTAGATATATACCACCCCAGAAACCGATTTCAAGACAAGTGGAAAGTTAGAATGGACCAACGGTCAAATCCCAAGTAGGCGGAAATGCATTTATTGCTGCTAGTACAACACGCGCGAGGAGATCAAAAGCTCAGAAGGAATGGGCCCCGATGGCAGAAGACTTGCAGGGCACTCAAAGATCAGGTCGGGAGAAAGAAGTAAGGAAGTCGCGGCATCTTAAGGACCCTGGAATGAAGTCGGGACTGAAGGATCGGAAGAACCAAGTCTTCTTGTCCGATATTGGTACATCAACTTAGATACTCTTGTCAAACACTGTAATTTCGTTGTATAAATAGAATTGCCTATATATACCAGTCTTAATCCCTAGAGAAAGAATAGGTGCTAAGTAAGAAAGAATTGAGTCATACTGAGAGTGTGTTCCAAAAGATGTATTCTTGAGAGTTAGAGTTCTGAAAGTGAGAGCATCCTTGTAACCAAGAACATCAATAAAATTATCTTTCATCACGTGGACGTAGGTAATCATACCGAACCACGTATATCTCTGTGTTGATTTATGTTATTCATTAAGTATTTTTTACCTTGATCGTTAATGTAGTGCAATAGATTTTATACAACTACAATGTGAATTTTCCATCTTCGAGAAACATTTGGAAGTTCTAAGACTCTACTACCTGATATAATCTAGATCGAAAAAGACTTTAGTGGGATACAAATCAAGGAAGTATGAACTTTGTCAAAAAACGGAGTTTCTGGGTTGTAGGAGACGGTAAAAAAAATTCAAACTTGGGAAGATAATTGGGTCCAGGGAAAACAAACTCCACAAGTTGAAGAATTACCTATTGAAGAGTCTCAGAATTATGCCAAAGTGCGTGATCTTCTTGATTCACATGCTAAAGCTTGGAAAACATACATTGTTATAAGACTGTTCAATCATGAATATGCAGAGCAGATTCTACAGACTCGTATCCCTACAGTTAGTGAAGACGGGCTTGTTTGAACTTTGACTCACAATGGCCACTTCACAGTCAAGTCAACTTACAACAAGTTTGTGGAAATTAAAACCAATCGTCAGGAATTCTATGATGAAGACACATCAAAACTGTACAAGCAAGTCTGGAGTATTGATACTTTATCGCGAGTTAAACACTCCATTTGGAAATGCATCTCTGATACAGTGAAAGATTGGCCAGACCAATGCAGTACAGTGGAGAGCAATATGCAGTCTGCAACTAAAGTATAGAAATGACATCTCATATTATAAGAGAATGTCATTTTTCAAGAGTTGTGCTATTAGCAACTCCTGGAGCTAGCAGAAGTGTGCATATAGTCAACAACTTAGTTTATAGCTGGATTGTAGTTGTTTTGAAGATGGTATGAACAATCTTGATGAAGATTGAGTGGTAAAGATGGCCAATACAGTATGAGAAATCTGGAAAGAACAATGCAGATTTGTGTTTGATAACATAAAACCAAGCCCAATAACAGTAATAAGAAGCATTCAACAACTATGAACAAGCTATTGTGTATCCGATAGCTCGAGTATCCTGATCTTGTTCGATTGTTGAGCTGCTCACTTGAACAAGATATATAGAAATCATCAAAGTTCTCTTCGTCTCAGACTTTGTTGATTCCACAAGTTTAATACGTGTGAGGTGAATAATAATCTAGGCTGCACTTCGGGTAGCATAAGTCCGGATTTTGAGGTTAGCTATACTTTGTCTATTGCTATCGATTTCCAGTCTCACCTTGATCTACGATCAAAAAGGAAATCACATATATAGGCTTATCTGTTGAAGGCATGTTGGTTTAAAGTCTTCAATTGAGTTGAAGCAACTCTTAGGCTGTAAATTAAAACACTGAGGGTACAAAAATACACCACCAACTTTTTCGTAGGCAATCTGTATGGACAAACTTAACACAACTTCGAGAGTTAAAACTCAATCAAGGAAAGTGTCTAAAGTTATATCTCTATCTTGTGATTAGAACGTTTATAGAATTGAGTCCGTGAACCTAATCTCAAAGAAAGTTCTTGGACGGTACCAAAGACCAATATCCAAGGATCAATCAAGTTTTATCTAACAAACAAGGTCGGGCTTATCTTCTGTGATTGATCAACGCACAACCTGTGATATTTCAATTATAAAGATAAACAATATAATGCGGAAAAAGAAATAACACAGACACCGGAAATTTGTTAACGAGAAAACCGCAAATGCATAAAAACCCCGGGACCTTGTCCAGATTGAACACCAAACTGTATTAAGCTGCTATAGACATTAGCCCACTACCAATTAACTTAGGTCTAGAATGTTGTTGAGCCCGAACTCAGTCTCCCACTGATTCAGGTACAATCGCGCTCCTTATGCCTCTTGAATCCCAGCAAGATTCTGCATAATTGATTCCCTTAGATGACGTCACACCAACAAAGAGTTTTTCAACTCAATTGAAGACTTTATACCAAATCTGCCTCCCACAGATTAAACCTATATAATTGATTTCCTGATTTATGATCGAAATGGATGATCAGATCAAACGTAAGATCCAGATGATGGAAATCGATAGCAACTTGGCAAAAGTCTGGCTATCCTCAAAATCCGGACTTATGCAACCCGAAGTGCAGCCTATATTATTATTCATGTGGAATCACAAAGTTTGAGACGAAGAGAACTTTTTCATTTCTATCTATCTTGTTCAAGTGATAAATCAACAATCAAACAAGATCAGGATACTCAAGTTATCAAGATAAAAGATAACTGGACCTTACTTCACGAATCCCATTGAAGTCTTTGATAGTTGTTAAACCCTAAAAGGGTTTCTGGAGAGGACGACTTTAGATACAACTAGGACATACCAAAAAGTAGTGTCAGGATTCAAATATCCTAGTTGCCAAGAGTTCCCCTTATATAGACTTCAAAGCCTAGGTTGCTTTAAGTTTAAGCTAAGATAACTTTGGAACCAAGCAAACAATATTCACCATTAGATGAAAGCTTTGAATCTTATTCACAGAAACAAGATATACACTCTGGTTAGGTAAACTGTAACCGAACCGTGTACAAAGACTATGTCCAACATGGTTATCCAAAACTAACCGGTATGGACTTAAAAGCTTAACACTCATTTCCATGAACACAAAGACATTGATCTTAAGTCAGAATCATGTGATTAAATAAGTCTAGTGTTAATTAGAGAATTGATCAAATGCAAATTATCTCAGAATAATAATCTAATCGCAATTGAATCACAATCGACATAGTTGGTAAATGCACAAAGTACAATTACTTGAGTAGTTCATGAATCGGCTGAGTCAAGGTACGCGGACCGATTTGCAAACTTACAAGCAAAACCGAGTTCCGGAGTTGACAAAACTGTTTCAGTTTACGTACCGGTTTGCAAACTTAAGACCTTTACCGGTTCCGGAGTTTACAGAACCTTTTCAGTTTGTGTACCGGTTTGGGTACTAAAATGGTTCTAGAACATAGAACTATATTGGTTCACATACCGGTTTGAATACTTTAACCTAGTTCCCTTGTGTTAGAGCGTTGCTCGGTCGAACTCGCAAGCGTTGCTATCTCAAGCTTGTTTGTCAAGTTTAGTTGATCAAAACTATAGTCTTGATTTCTAATCTACTTATAGCTATGTCTCGGATTAGGATAGAATGTGTAGTTGAGCTTTAGACTTCACATCGTTCATCGATTGCAGACGAAGATCTACTAAGGGGAGCTTGGAGGAACTTCATCAACAAAAGGTATGTGGAGACTAAAACTTATCTATCACTCAAAAGTCTATTTTATTCTATCTCCTAATGAGACTAAGTCGTATAGCTATATAGACTGTTACATTATACACATTTGATATTTCGAGCTGAGGTTATCTCGGTTATCTATTTCTCGAAATATGTGTTGGAAGCTTTTTGCTTTAACTATGATCATCATTATTCTTGACGAGTTTAGTTGGAAATAATTTATTTGTTGGAAACTAAATATTAAGTCAAAAGATGATCATGTGGAAATTGCCTTGAAACATCTTACATGATTTGTGTGAGACAATCATTTGATGTCGACTTGGAAAGTTTGGTATTGATCATTCGATCACTTGAAAATTACTTGAAGCTAATAGTTTGTGTGAGACATTATTTGTCGTCTTCTAAGGACGTTTCAATGATTGAAATGGGAGTTTAGAACAATTAACCAGGTATGCATACCTAGTATGCGAACTGTTTTGTAGTGATTCAGGTCCGGGAACCGTGTTTGCATACCTAGTATGCAAACTGTTTTAACTATTAAGGTCCGGGAACCTTGTTTGCGTACCTAGTTTTCTTGATTGTATTGTCCAAAGACGAGATACTAGCACTATAATAATCCTTATTTTCTTGCTCGTATGACCGGTGTGTGTGTGGATAGTAATTGGGCTCACCATGGTATGAACTATAACCTTCAAAAGGTTGGTGTTCCCAACCACTATTTACACTATGGTCGTAGTGTGAATAATGTCCATTTTGAAACTCAGTCGGATATTCATTGTATTGGCTTCTATCATACCAGTTCGACATTCTTAATTGCAAGGGAATTCTAAACAATCACAAACAAGGCTGACTCGACCAAATCAAACCTATAAAATCTAGCTAACAACAAGCATGATGGCTCCACTTAGATTGTTTCTAGACCAGCTTCTAATCTCCCAAAAGGAAACTGGGTATAGTTTTAGCAAACCTCTCTAGAACGATCCGAATAAAGTAAGTCGAAGAGAAGTAGGGGAAGCTCAGAGGAGCTTTGATACCCCCACCTCTTTGGCAACGCTTCCTTGGGTTACAAGGCGGCTCTAATCAACTTATAATAATCTTCCTGAACTTTGAGTTAGGCTAACAAGATACCCAATACGGTCCTTTCAAACGACTTTCCTACAAGCTCGTTACCTTATTGGTCTCGTTCTAATCAAGATTTTAGGCCTGGGATCGCGTTTGGTATCGTTTTCCTAAAGCTGGCAAGAAGAGAACGGTGATGAAATCCGAACTCTTATCTTATATGGCCAGGCCTTGCCCTTTACTGGGAAAATAAATGTTCGTATTCAATTCCTAAGCATATATGCACCTTAAGGAAGACAGTAAACCCGCTGATAGGGGATTCACGGGTGTTTAAAAGTGTACCTCCCGTACCAGACGGGCGAAGAACCGTTGTAGTCGACTCGGGCCACTGACTCCTATGTCAATGTGCGAACCCGAGGGGCCGAGACGATATCGTAATCGTCGTCCTTCCCTGCAAACAGTTTATATTTAATTTTAACCCTTCCTTAGGGTTTAAAAATAATAAAAGTCCAAAGTCCAATGTCCCAAAAATAAAGTTCAAAGTCCAAAAATAAAAGATTACAACAATAAAAAATAAAACCCTATTTACAATTTCTAAAAATAAAAAGTAATAAAATCTATAAAAAAAAATAGAATAAAATAACTATATACAAAAATCTTCTTCTTCACTCCTTCGGACTCCTCTTTTCTTACCTTCTTTGGCGATGCTTTCCTCTTATAACACTTTTTCCTTCCTTTTAGCTCCGCTCCAAATCTGAAAAAGAATAAAAAAATACCAAACGCATAAAGAAGAACAAAAATAATAAAAATAAATCTAAAAACCCTAAAAACAAGTCCGCGTTGGCGGCGCCAAAAATTGTTGTGATTTTAAAGTTGTTGTAGTAAATGAGTTCAAACTCTCGGACTTGTGAAGATTTGAGTTTTTAAATTTAATAAAAATATATAAACAAAAATTATAAACAATGGGCGAGAGGTATTGGGACTAAGGATTTGGCCAATTCTCATGCATGTGGTTCAATTTATTTATTCTCAACAATTATAACCCAAATAAAATATGATATGGTGACTCTTATTTTTGCCTAAGTAGATTTTCAAAATATTAGTTGTAAATCCTAAGCATGATGTATCAAAACATTTAAGCTAAGCATACATCATCAAATTAAATGACAACTAATTAATTCAAATCATATTTCAATTTAAATTAATGCAAAAGTCATAAAAAAATAAATTAAATTTACCATATGATGAAAATCGACTCCCTCCGTCGTCCCAATGTTTGGGTTTAGCTCTTCATGGTGAAAATATGCTCAAAAGATAGAAACATGGCTCAAAAGGTGTTTTTATTGAAGGAGAAGAATAATACAGTGAATCTGCAACGCTTTTCTGGCGTTACAGAAATCACCGTTACAATGAAGTGTTGTTTATAAACGATAAGTGTTATCTGCTGTTGAAGAACGATACTTCTTTGCGACTGTTAGGTGTGGGTCGATGTTCTTCGTGTTCTTCAGCTCTGCACCAGCAGGAAGCTTTCTGTTCGTCTTGATTTCTCACTCCTCAGCCCTTCTCAGCCCCCCAAACTCTCGACACCTTCCCCTGTCTTTCAGAAGTCTATATATATACCACAACCCAAAGCAAAACCCGATTAAATCCCTTTTTCTTTCACCACAAACCTCGGGATTTTTTTTTATTTTTATTTTTCTTACGCGTCTTGTGCAGCTCTGATCTCAACACTTGATGCCACAAATACTAAGAAAGCATCTTCCTTAAACCTTCACGTAACTTCCTTTTATGAATCACAAAATCCCGTTAATATTTCTCATCCCCTGTTTCGATGAAATACTTACAGAAACATATTTATTTCCTGATTTAACTCCCTTACCAATCCTGTTGTAATGTATTAAGCCCATGCAAACCATATCCAAGACCAAAGTTCACCGAAAGTCTAGTCCAAATCCGATATGGAAAAGTTCGCAACGACTCACAGGCGAGGAATTATTCTTCCCGCCAAAATTCGAGTTTAAATAAGGAAGGAGAAGGTGCCCCTTATCCAATGGTCGCCCCTTATCCGATGCTGGAGTCCGCATAACAGGTGTCCTTCGGGTTGCATTTATCAACTTTTCGAGCCGATTTCTCCAAAAATGTTTATTGCCCAAAAATACCTACAAACACATAAAATACCAAAATAAGTACAAAAATGGGTACTAACAATATACACAATAGAGATGAAAATAGACACATAAATGCGTCTATCAGTATTAGAGCAGGCAGACACGCTAAGACCCCATAAGTCTGTGTTTGTATCAATCTTACTCTATGGACAGAAGTGCTATCTCTATAAACGTACCGCCAGTCTTCGATGGTTCGAATTACTTATGGTTGAAAATTGTTATGCGTGCCTTTCTTCAAGCGCGTGATTTTCAATCATGGGTTCGTGTTGTTGATGGCTATGATCCTCCATTAGTTACAGTAAATGGTGTAACTGTTGCAAAGGATATTGGTGAGTATGATCCTGTTGAGATTCTCGCTGCAAAGAAAAATTCTGACGGATTAAATACCATCATCCATGCCATTACCCCAGATCTTCAGCACCATGTTACTACGTGCACTCGGTCTAAAGATACTTGGGATATCTTAGAAACCGTATTTGAAGGGAATACCTCTGAGAAAGAAGTTAGGCTTCAAAACCTAAATTCTGATTGGGAAAACCTTCGTATGGCTCATGAAGATTCATTTGACGAGTTTAATCACAAAGTGTCTGAAATTTTTAATGCATCTTTTGCATTGGGTAAGATTATTCCTGAAAAGGACATTGTAATGAAAATTCTCAGATCGCCGCCAGCTAGATACGATTCTAAGAAACATGCCATCGTTGAAGGAAATAACCTTGAAACACTTTCCAGAATTACTCTTGTTGGGAAGTTAAAGATCTTTGATCATGAGCAGACATCCAAATCTGGAAAGGATATTTCTTTCAAAGCACAAAAGAACACTAAATTAGTTGATAAAAGTAAAAGTGTTGGCAACTCTGTGGATGATTCATCAGATGAAGATCTTGACAACTCAGTCTCACTGATCACAAGATAGTTTAAAGATCTTCTTTTGAAGAGAAGTAAACGGTTCATTGGAGATAAACCCGGATCATCAGTTAAACCTCATGATCGTGTTCCTCCTAAAAACAGGGACACTTTTGACACTGATGATGAGGATATGCCACAGTGCTTCAAGTGTAAAGGTTTTGGTCATTTTGCTAATGAGTGTCCAAATCATTGAAATTACATTGGAAACAAAGGTCTTGCTGCAACTCTTGATGAAATTTCTGATCACTATGATTCAAATGAAGATGAAAAATCAAGTGTAGCACTCCTTGGCGAAAATATTAATTTTGATAATTGTAGCAATACGTACATCAATCTTGATATTCTTCCTGGAGAAACTTCTTCGACTACTTTGGAGGATGAAATGGATTTTACTCTATCTACTGAAAAGTCTATCTCACATGTTTCAGGTACTTCAATTTGTGTAGTAGCATGTTCGGCTATGGTGCCTGAACCATCCTCCACATTGACATGTTCTTATTATACTATTAAGGGTCATGAACTCTTTAATTGTTTCAAGTAAAAACATAAAGTAAGATATGTCAAAAAACTTCAACGGAGAGCAAATCGATTAGCAAACAAGCTCAAACTTGTTCTGAAGTCGAATCCATCTAAGGTGTGTAAATCTAACTCATCTCTGAAGAAGTTAATTTCTATAGAAAAAGTTAGACCTCTACAGAAAAGAACCAGGTCTAAACGACCTATGAAAAAGGGAACTAAGAATTTCATGCAGGGATCACATGGTGAACATATTATGGTTCACCCCAACACAGCCTAATTGTGTTGAAGGTTCATCTTGTCTCATGTGCCCGAATTCAAAGAGACAAGAGTTGTGCATAATCGGGTTTTAAGAAAAGAAATTTTTTTGTTTATTTTTCTTTTTGTTTTCAGGAATTCTGTTGATCTTTTCATATCCTCAAATGGTATTAAAAAGGTTTACCCTGTTTGATCATTAAAACAGGGTTAAAATCGACAATTCTACCTTTTTTAGGGTTAAGGGTTGTTCGTACGTGAATCCTACTTACTCTGTATATAGGTTCTGTAACCCTACATTCCTTTTTCCTCCCCTGAAAACTCTTTTTATCAAAAGATTGCTTGTATTGCTAATTTTGTGTATTTCTCTCACAATCCCATATTTGAATGGAGACTCCAAGCATCATATCTTCTGATAAAAAAGATGTTAACATGATTGTTAAGCAATCAATCATAAAGGGAAAAGGTAAATCTCATTCCTCTACAACTTTGAAGAGAAAATGGAAGAATATGAAGAAACCAAGGGCTAACCCCTCAAATCTTCAGAAGTTTTTTGGTGCTCTTGAAGAGTTGAAAGAAACAAGGATGGGATGCAGAAAATAAAGGCTATTGTTCTAAGATCTCTTGAAATTTAGAAGGCCATGGTTCGACATCAGTCAAGAAGGTTTGTTGGAATTGATTCCTTTCTTCATGAACCTTATGTTCCAATGTCTGTTGACGACAAGGAGTTCGGGGACGATGAAGAATTTTTCAAGAATCTTAATGTCTAGGAAACTTCTTATGAGAATTTATTCTTATGTTTAAGAAGGATAACTAGGGTTTGGAATAGCAAATATTGTGATTACACATAACTATTGCCAACGATTTTCATCTTGCATTGTTTTTAGATTTATTTATTTAAATTCTAAGTTATTTGGAAGATGATTGTGCAGTATTAATATTTATTGGTTTTATATATTGCAAAAATATGTTATGAGAGATGTGTGTTCCGTGAACTATGATTATCTCATATATGCTCAAAAGTTAAGTCTATTGTGTCTTTATGCAAATATTGATAAAAGATAGAATGAACTTTTGAAAATTCCGCAGTATTGATCTTTTCCTAATCCTCTCATATGTGAGAGTATTGTGTGGCTCCGTAAGTTTTCTTATGTTGAGCATTTCCAATTAAATTAATCTATAGGGTCCTCTTGTGTTTAATTTATTCGAGTTTACCGGATACAAATCCATGTTGTTTGTTAACGTCCAAAGAAATCCTTATTTTCTTGTAAAAGTAAGGTCACTCTTGTTGTTCTTTCGGGAATGACATTTTATGGTGGAGAGTTCTTGATTGAACTTGTGCTTAATTGCTATATCTTTGTAGGGAGTGCGGCTGTGGAATATTGTAGGAGTTATCTTGTATCTTTATAAACTCCTTGATGAATACACTAAGTATCGACTATGTGAAATCATCGAAACAAAGTTGATATGTTCTCTTTTAGTCATGAATTATCTCTTTGAGAATTTCATTATGATCCCGTAGTTTTCGTACCTTTGACAATTTATATTGACAAAAAGGGGGAGAATTATTTGGTAGTTCACACTTATAGTTTACGGATCATTATGTAAGGGGGAGTGGTTTTCATTGTGAGATGGAAGTATTGACTAGGGGGAGTGATACATATCACCATAGTATTATTGTCAAAGTTGTGATGCAATTGGACTTTCATGCTGTGTAATATGACTTTGTATAACAATGTTTGAGAACAATTGTTTTCTTATTGTTATGGCTACAGATCTTCAACAAAAATGATGCTGAGTTAAACACGTTCAGAATTGCTGGAGTACTTGGAGTAGCGAAGAATTCAAGGAATGTTGAAAAACCAAATCAAGCATGATGGATGAGAAGCTACAAAGTTTATTTATTTTGTAATCCATCTATATTGATAGTTTTGTCACTAAAATTGACAAAGGGGGGGATTGTTAGAGCACTGCTCGGTCGAACTCGCAAGAGTTGCTATCTCAAGCTTGTTTGTCAAGTTTAGTTGATCAAAACTATAGTCTTGATTTCTAGTCTACTTATAGTTATGTCTCGGATTATGATAGAATGTGTAGTTGAGCTTTAGAGTTCACGACGTTCATCGATTGAATACGAAGATCTACTAAGGGGAGCTTGGAGGAACTTCATCAACAAAAGGTATGTGGAGACTAAAACTTATCTATCACTCAGAATTCTATTTTATTCTATCTCCTAATGAGACTAAGTCGTATAGCTATATAAATTGTTACATTATACACATTTGATATTTCGAACTGGGGTTATCTCGGTTATCTATTTTTCGAAATATGTGTTGAAAGCTTTTTGCTTTAACTATTTTCATCATTATTCTTGACGAGTTTAGTTGGAAACAATTTATTTGTTGGAAACTAAATATTAAGTCAAAAGATGATCATGTGGAAATTTCCTTGAAACATCTTACATGATTTGTGTGAGACAATCATTTGATGTCGACATGAAAAGTTTCATATTGATCATTCGATCACTTGAAAATTACTTGAAGCTAATAGTTTGTGTGAGACATCTATTGTCGTCTTCTAAAGTTGTTTCAATGATTGAAATGGGAGTATAGAACAATTAACCATGTCTGGATACAACATGGTATGCATACCTAGTATGTGAACTGTTTTGTAGTGATTCAGGTCCGGGAACCGTGTTTGCGTACCTAGTATGCGAAAGGTTTTAACTGTTAAGATCCGGGAACCTTGTTTGCGTACCTAGTATGCGAACGGTTCTACCTGAGTTGGGTCCGGGACTGCTGGTCGCGTACCTAGTATGTGAACGGCTGGACAAGGCCAAGGTCCATTGTTGTTGTTCGCGTACCTGGGTTGCGAACACAGTGGTTAAATTCTAAAATCGGCTAAGTATGATTCTCATACTCATGAACTAAAATATTTATGAATTAAGGAATGCAATCTTTGCAAACCGTGGCTTAATGTTCACGAATTGATTCTTGTATAAGTACTTTATACGATTACGAATCAATCCGATTTTGTTTCAATTTGTTCATATATATTTTTATGAGATAACGAAAATTGAACAACTCTATGTGAAACACAATTAGATTCATTTGATTATCTTTCATGATTGATTGATCATCATATTTGATCTAGAAGTGTTAGATGAATATGGTTAAGACAAAAGTGTTCATATGGCTAACTCCGGTTAACTGTTATTGAGCCAACTCAATATACACGTTTAGGTACGGTTACCCATATCTAAATGAACGTATATTTCATTTGTGTGTAACAAGCTAAGAGCATCTAACGGTGGAGATTAATTACTTTATTTCTGAGCAGACTTTGCTTGAATCTTAAATCAGGTTTTCATCTAACGGTAAATATTGAATACTTTGTTACTAAGCTATCTTAGCTTTGATTGTAAGCAACCATGATTTGAAAGACTATATAAGGGAGAACTCTAGCAACTGGAAAACAATCCCGGCACTTTCATGTGTCCTAGTTGCGTACTAGAGTCGATTCTCCTTTAACCTAGGTTTTTCCAAAACCATATTAGGTTAAGGACTTGAAGACTTCATTTGGGATTCGTGAAGCCAGATCCAATTATTTTCTATGTAGTTGTGTATTCTGATCTTACTTGTTCTATCGTATTGAGTACTATTTTCTCCAAGATTTGCTCGAGATTTATCTCCTATAGGTAAGATATAAAAAGTAATCACAAAGTTCTTCATCTCAGACTTTGTGGTTCCGCAGTAACTTTTTCTACTAACATATAATTAAGTTATTGTGAGGTGACTAATATTTATAGGCTGCTCTTCGGGAGTATAAGACAGGATTATTAGTTGGTTCCTGTTCACCTTGATTTATCAAAAGATGGAACAAAGATTAAGTGGGAGACAAATTTATCTATCAGAATAGACTTATCTGTGGGAGACAGATTTTTTTATAAGTCTTCAACTTTGGGTCATAGCAACTCTTAGTTGTGGGTGAGATCATCTATGGGAATCAATTCCGCACAATCCAGCGTGGTTCTAAAGGCGTAAGGAACGCGACTGTACCTTAATCGGTGTGAGACTTGGTTAGGGCTCAACTACATTCCAGTCCGAAGTTATCTTGTAGTAGGCTAGTGTCTGTAGCGGCTTAATATGGTGTGGTGTTCAAATCTTGACTAGGTCCCGGGGTTTTTCTGCATTTGTGGTTTCCTCGTTAACAAAATTTCTGGTGTCTGTGTTATTTCTTTTCCGTATTATATTTGTTTATATAATTGAAATATCACAGGTTGTGCGTAGTTCAATCAATTGGTAAATCCGACCTTTGTTTGTTGGATATAAATTGATTGGCACTTGGGCATTGATCTTTGGTACCGTCCAAGTATTTTTCATATCAATCAGGCTCATAGATTTCTATCTGTTTTATTTAATGATTGATTTGAGAAAAAGAGATATAACTCTTTGATATCTTTCTTGGTTGAGATCGCTTTATAAGTTGGTGCTCTCAGAATAATATTGGAGTTAGTCCATATAGATTGCCGAATGAATTATTGGGTGTGGTTGTTATACCCCAGCTTTTTCACCTTACCACAGTTCCAAAATGATTTGTATACAAAAATACATACCTATCCGGATCACGAAACAAACAAATTTTCCCATGATGTGCATACGAATATGCGTATCACACAAATCTGAAAGTCGATAAATAGCTACTCCGCTACCTGCACGAGTACATGTAATACGGCTTCAGACATATAACAGTTTTCCCAGTTTGTAAGACTGATAACACTGTCTTGTATTCCGAATATAACAGTTTTATATTTCTATAAATCAATTCAAAACATTCCTGAATAACATCAATGACACACATCACTGTTCCAGGCTATTTTCGAATGATTAACTTGAATCAAGAATTGGTTCCGAACAATAAATTGTTCTCCACCGAATTTGATCAAGTATGAACAAATGTTCATTATGCTTAATCATTATATTCCGAGAAATTCGTAAACTAAATAATTAGTTCTCGACTTGAAATTCTTGTCTATGCAAGCTAGTCTAATTAGTTGTGCGACAATCGTCTCAAGGATAGAAAGGTGAATATAACTTCAGAAATAGGTGGTTCAGTCTTCACTTACCTTTTGTTGATGAAGTTCTCCAAAAGCTTTGGTTGATCTTCGCCTTCAAACGGTAGAACACAAATGATGACCGGTTCGTTTCTCAACTACCTCTATCCTAGACCGAGACTTAACTAATTGTAGACTAGAAATCAAGATATAGTTTTGACAACTAAATTTGACAACAAGCTTAATATAGCAACACTTGTGAGTTCGACCGAGAAATGCTCTATCAATCTCCCTCTTTGTCGATTTTTGTGACAAAACTATTAATACATATGGATAACAAAAATAAAGCTTCGAAAAACTCCTCGATTCATCATGCCTTGATTTCCTTGGTTTCTTCAACTCTCCTTGAAATCTTCGTTATTTCAAGTCGTAATGATTCTGAACGCGTTCAACTCAGCATCGTTGTTGTTGAAGATCCGTAGCTATAACAACTCTCGTCGTTATATAGAAACATAATATTATTATATTCTCTCCAAAGTTCAATTGTATCTCAACTCTGAAGTAATACTACGGTGATATGTTTCTCCCCAGTCCCTCTTAATCAATACTTACATATTTTGTATAATAGGTAAAACCTATAGCTTAATGATTCACTCCCCCATACATAATCATCCATAAACCATATGTATGTAGTATGAAACTACTAAATAATTCACCCCGTTTTTGTCAATAAAATTAACAAAGGTACTAAAATCGCGGGATCATAATGAATACAATCAAAAGATATCTTCAAGTTTTAAGGAAGATGGAGATACCACTGTTCTGAGAACCGGACCAGAAAACCCGTGAACCAGTCACTTTTATAGTCCGATTCAATACTGTCCCAATAACTTTATAGAAAACCACTTTATTTTTTAAAAATCGTGTGGCCCATCCGGTTCGACCGCCAACCCAACGATCCAATGCGGTTCTTACTGGTACAACCCAGTATTGTCAAAATCCAAAACCCAACAAAAAGATTTTTGATATATTCTTATGAATCTTTTAACATTCTGACATATCATTCAAATGAGGATATAATTTCACAAACAAATCGAGAAAAGATTACAGATCCGTACGAGTTTAAGATTACAGATCGAGAGAAGATTGAGGTTAATCTTCAAAATAAAATAAAAATGATTGGATGATGTGTATGTTCTATGATTAGTGAAGGTAGAACAAAGAATATCAAAATAAAATTATTGTGTGTCGCTTATGTGGTAAGGGAGGAAGAAAAAAAGAAAGTGGAGGAGGAAGATCAAAGATTCAAAATAATACCATTGTGTTCTTTTATGCGGTGAAAGACGAAGAGAGAAGAAAGTGGAGGCAGAGAAAAGAAAAGGGCATAAGTGAAAATGAGGAGGCACATTAGGTTTTTATTCTGTTAATACTATAAAAAGTTGCCTACGGCAGTTAACATAACTAGGGAAAGTACTTGTATGACATTCCTATACACAAGCCATTATCGTTCTCATAAGGAGTCATACTTCATAACAGTTCTCATAAGCAGTCATAATTCATGACATTGAATTTTGTCACTAGCTAAGATACATTTAACCCAGAGAACCCGGGTTGAACCATTAACCCTTGACCCGGTGTTTTTACTGGTTCGGCGTCCGGGCCGGTTTTCAAAACATTGGGAGATACTACATAATAACATAGTTAAAATGTAACTCCTCATATCAACTTATTTAGATGATTTCACATAGTAATAAATACTTAGCGCTCATCCTAGGAGATTAAAAAGATACAAGCATCCCCTTTAAAATTCCAAAGCCACACTCCCCACATAGATATAACAATTAAGCACAAGTTCATTTAAGAACTCTCCCCTCATAAAATGTCATTCCCAAGATAACAACATGAGTGACCTTGCTTTCGTGAAAAACAAGGATTTTGGCGGACGTTAACAATTCACAAGGATTTGTATCCATAGTATCGACATAAATTAATCTCAAGGACAGTTATGAACAAGGAGATAATTTTACTCGATTTTACTCAACATAAGAGAATCTTACGGAGTGTGTCAAGCAGAAAAACACAAAAGTCTGTTCACAAGAAGATCAATACTGCAAGAATAATCTCAAAGAGTTTGTTCTATTTTTCATTTATAAAAACGTAATAGATTTAACTTCTGAGCATATATGAAATATTAGCTCGATTCACGTAAATGTAAAGGCACAAATATTTCATAATAATTTTGCAATAATTAAACCAATTATGATTACATACCGCAAGTTCATCTTCCAACAACTCTAGAATTTAAATAAATAAATCTAAAAATATGCAAGATGAAAAACGTTGGAAATAGCTATGTGTAATCACAATCTTTGCTATATCAAACCCTAGTTATCCTTCTCAAGGAAAAAAAAAATCTCAAAAGAAGTTTCCTAGATAAATAAATAGAAGAAAACAAACTAGATTTTTCCAGACTCTTCATAGATATTGAGACCCCTGAATTTGTCATCAACTGTATCCACGAGCTCTTCAGAGAAAATATCCTCATTGAATAGTTCACGAACATGAGATTTCATGAGAACAAGGTCAGCAGCAACCTTTTTCAACTCAGTCTTCACCATGTCCAAACTTTTTAGTGTCTCAACAAGTTCTAGTTTTGCTTCTTCAAATTGTTTAAGGAAATCATAAATAACATCAGCAGAAATCATCTCTTCTTGTTCAATATCTTGATGTTCATAAGCAAAGTAGCAATTCACATCAGACGGAATCTCGGATGAATCAATAACTTCGTCATCAACCAGCGTTCTCTTGTTTCCTCTTGATTCAATACCATCACGATTAAGAGCTTTTTCCATGCTTCCAAGAATTCAAGACATATGAGACATGCTTGGTTGCGGAACCTTGGATAAGAATTTCTCAATCACAAGTTCATGGTATATAAAGGAAAAGATATTCTATGGGATGTACGACGGTTCGTGACCTGATTTGGATATTAGGGTTTCGCATGGTTAAGACGGAAAGGTTCGTGCACCTTTTGGTAGTTCGGGACCGGTTGATTCTAACGGGTTTTGGAACACAAAAATTGAAGGTAGAAAACATTTTTTTATTTTAGAGAGCACACAACAATTTATCTAAAGTTAGTGTTTGGTCTATTTGTCCAACTTTTGCATTTGGTACTTGAAATTAACGTTGACTATGTCAGACTGTTTTTGACCAAATTTTAATTAATTTTGTGAAATAAAAAAGCTGAGTTTACATACGTACCCCTAAAATCAAATGGCTCTAATTAAACAATATATCAAACGGCCAAAGATCAAGAATTTCATTAATCCCTGTGCGTTTTCTTTTTCCTCCGCCTCTACATATCAGAATTAGGGAAACCAATCAAATATTCCCCAAATCCTTCACCACCTCCATCTCCGCCACTACTTCTGCCACGACCTTCACAGCACTCTTCTCCATATCCTCAATTAACTACTTAATCAACAGACCCACTTCTAATCCTATTCCACTTACTCAATAAATCCACTTCTAATCTATTTCAAAGTTCTTCAAATCCTACATTAATCTTTTCCACCACCATCATAGAACCGTCTCTGTCCAAAATTCCTAGACCCTCAAAAACAACACTAATAAACACAAAATCAGGAATAAAAATTAACTATTATCTCTCCTGAAAATCTACACAGTTGTATTCCCTTGAAACAAATTAGTGAATGGAAATTTATTCCATATTCGTTCACTGCCTTGATGATGTTTGTGGTTTGTGATTTAATCTCGATTTTCTTCTGTGATTTCATTTGAATAGGAACTATGAAACTAGGGTTTGGCGTGATGTTTTATTTGTGATTTTATTATTGATTTTATTTTTGGATCGTTCACATTAGATTTCCAATTTTGGAACCCTAGAAATGAAACGGAAAAGAAAGAAATGGATTCCGTTTGATTTAAAAATTAGGTTTCGAGAAGAAAGAAAAGATCGGTTAGCAGTAGAAAGTGAGAAGGTGGTCCTGGTGATGGTTGCACTGGTGCTGAGGGGGTGGCGGAGTAAGTGATGGTGATGGTGATGGTGGTGTAGATGGATTCAGGAAAAGAAAAGATTGATGAGTTCATGAAAATAAATTTGATAATGGGTGACTGTAAATGATGATAAAGTTAAGGATATAATGGTAAATTTCTGTTAGTAAATTGATTTTATTTATTTTAAAAATAATTATTAATCAGAAGTCAAAATTTAACCGAGTCAGCACCGGTCAACGTTTTCTTCAAGTACCAAACGCAAAGTTGGACAAATGTTAGACCAAACACTAGTTCTGGACAAAACCTGAGTACTAAACACCCAATAACCCTAAAAATATATATTTACAAGTATTCTTCCTTGAATATTAATGTATTCTTAGCTCGAAAAATGTGAGTTTAGAGCAAAAGAGAATTAATATTTAAGAAGATTTTAATCATAGAATGTCACTTCAAGAATTCATAACATTCAAGTCTGATTGAACTTATTATGAAGGGATTGTTGCTTATCATAAACAAGTACTACTTGACAAATAGTACACCTGTCACATAGTAATCGTTATCCAGTAGGATTTTTCATGGATAAGGTTCCATGACCTGTGCCTAGTTCGCACAAGGGTGAGTTGTACACTCACCACTGGAATAATGCCGTTGTTTTCTTTTGCTCTTTCTTTTAAACCGTGAAAAATGACCATAAAAATTACTGTCATCAAAATAAGAGACGTGATTAGAACTTTTACATGAAATTCCTTGTCTTGAACCGGAAAGTTTGTCGATATGATCCTTGTATCCTGTAACGATGAAATTCAGATTAGCTTGTTGAGCTGTTTCAAAAGTTTCCACCATTTTTGAAGAAATATAGGTATCCTTTCGAACCCATATTTGTGATGGTTTCACAGAGTTCTTCTTAAACAGATTTTGCATACTACCCTTTTGATTGGTGGACCATGAAGTGTTGATATTCATGGAAGCATATTTGCTTGAATGTGGTCTCACCTCAAGCGCTTTAGACATACGAATATCAGTAACACCTTTCAGAATTAAATCCAAGGTGTTTTGAAGACGGTCAAACTGATAGTTTTCCAACATCAGTTTACACTTTCTTTAAACATGTCCTTTAGTGTTGCAATAGAAGCACAATTTCTGAGTTCCGATGAAATCAGAACAGGTAGTCTTAACAATTTCGTTTTGTGAAGAACTTTCCATCCTCGGAGACACAGTTTTATCTTGGTCAGAAAGATTCAACTGATCGTCTCTTATCAAAGCAGTACTTTGATTATTGGTTTCTGACTGCGATTTTGTTAGTATATCATGAACATAAATTTTTCTTACTTTTTTGAGATCATCGCCTTATACAGAAAAATTCATCATGGTAGTTTCTTTGGATTCACTATCGTAATGTAGAGCAGTGTTCTTATTTGCGATCTCCAAGGCTTCATCTTCATGAGACATCCTTGTTTTGGAATCATATTTAGAAATAATACCGATAAGAGTATTGACTTTGTGTCTCAGCCGAATGAGCTCAAAAGCCTGAAATTCAATTCGCATGAAAATTTCAGAGCTTTCCTTGGCTGATTCCCGTTTTACTTCTGAGTCTGACTCATTTGTAAAACAATAGGAAAGGCACTTATCAATATCCAACTGTTTTATGGAGTCACAGTGTTCATCTCCTAAATCGATATAAACAGTTTCTTTTAAACTGGTGCATCGTTTATCAGAGATTTTACTCGTGTCCAAATAGTCAGACTGCTTCAAACACATACTTGTTAGGTCTTAACGTGTTTGTCTGCTCTGATACCAATTGAAAACACTGGGGGTAGCAAAATACACCACCAACTTTTTCTTAAGCAATTTGTATGGACAAACTCAGCACAACTCTGAGAGTTAAAACGCAATCAAGGAAAGTGTCTAGAGTTATATCTCAATCTCTCTTGTGATTAAAACGTTTACATTATTGAGTCCGTGAACCTAATCTCAAAGAGAGTTCTTGGACGGTACCAAAGACTAATATCCAAGGATCAATCAAGTCGTATCCAACAAACAAGGTCGGACCTATCTACTGTGATTGATCAACGCACAACCTGTGATATTTCAATTATAAAGATAAACAATATAATGCGGAAAAAGAAATAACACAAACACCAGAAATTTTGTTAACGAGGAAACCGCAAATGCAGAAAAACCCCGAGATCTTGTCCAGGTTGAACACCAAACTGTATTAAGCCTCTATAGACACTAGCCTATTACCAATTAACTTCGGTCTGGAATGTAGTTGAGACCGAACTAAACCCTCATAGCAATTCAGTTACAGTCGTGTTCCTTACGCCTCTTGAATCTCAGCAGGACTCCGTGCAAATGATTCCCTTAGCTGACGTACTTTACTGTTATATAACATTGCTAGGTCGAACTCACAAGTGTTTTTATATGCTTGTTGTCAAATTTAGTTGTCAAAACTATATCTTGATTTCTAGTTTACACTTAGTTAAGTCTCGGTCTAGGATAGAGGTAGTTGATAACAATGCAATTATCTAGTTTCCCACCAACGGTACTCGTAGAGCTTTTTGATCCCACAGAAGTCTTTAAACGAGCGGTCATAAGAGATTTTGCCTAATTAGGGTAATTTCCTCTCCGGATAGACGGCTCCACCAGAAACAACACGAATGAAGTTTGCCCCGCTCTTAGGATAGTTTGCAAGAAATGCAAACTCAACTATTTATAGACCAAGGTTATTCAGACAACAAGGAAATTCCAAAACCGAAAATATTCTCAAGATATGCAATAAGTACCTAACTTCAATTTTCCTATTTCCAACTAATATCCAACTTGTAATTCCGAAATCTCTCATTAGAAAATATCTAATGTTTGTTTAGAACTTAACTAATATAACTTTCCAAGAGATATGTTTGATTTGCTGGATAATCAAAAGGATATAATCGAAAATCCTTAATTCAAAGATTCTCAATATTTCGGATTGGGATCACCTTGAGTATCAAGGAATATCTTTTGACAATAAAAGATAAGAATTGTATTCATGTCCAAATTATGTCGACATCCATAACTTTCCTATTTAGCAAACCTTAATTCCAAACTCACACAAAACCGTAAAGTAATATGTGAATATGAAGGATCGATTTTGCTCTTGGGACCGGTTCTACCATGACTCCTAACATAGGTTAAGATCGGTTCTACCAAGTCTCCAAATAAAGGTAGAATTCGGTTCTACCATGATTCCCAGCAATATCTAGGATCGGTTCTACCAAGTATCCCAATATAGGAAAGGATCGGTTCTATAAAGACTCTCAACAATAGTTAAGGTCGGTTTTCCATGTATCCCAAATAGGTAAGGATCGGTTCTACCAAGACTCTTTACATAAGTCAAGATCGATTTTACCGTATATCCAAAACTAGTTAAAGATCGGTTATATAATAATTCTCGACATAAGTCAAGATCGGTTCTACCAAAGATATTACCTAGGTTCGAATTGGTCATTCAATGAAAATCATACCAAAACGCCTATTGATTTCCTTTCGATTACGAAACAAGTTTCGTATATGTACTTCCTTTAAACATATGTAATCAAACAGAGTTTCCTAGGATGAAATCACACCTATATCCAATACATAATCAAGTAACAAGTTACATAGATTATGCCGATGTCACTTTTACAAAGCTCAAAAGATAAACGTTATCCTACCTAATCAAATATTCTTCCTTTACATTTTGATCATAATAAAATGACCAAGTCTATACTAGAGTATTAAATATAACCTCGCATGTTATGTTTTCAATCTTAAACGACTTGAAAGCAATGATAGGAATGGAAACAAGTCAATTTAGTATCACTATACCTCAAGTGGAAGGATGATGTCTTCATTGTAGTCGATACGTATTCATGATCTTCAGGTCTTCAGGGTAATACTTGTATGTCTCAACATTCCTAGACTTTCTAGTCCAACCTAAATGAAGTTGACTCTTGCACATTTAATCAAGCGACTCTAATTAAGTTTTGATACTAAAATATGACAACCAACCTTGACATACCAACGCTTGATGGGTTCAACCGAGCAATGCTCTAACACTAGGTGAAATACAAGGTATTTCCATTTAAAAACTGTAAAAAGAAGGAAAAGAAATGATATAGATTGTTTATTAAATTCTCATTTGAAAGAAATTAAAAAAGAAGAAGAAGGAAAACAACTGAACTAAAAAATTAGTTTCAAAATCTTTTAAAAGCTAAGCCAACTACAGAAAATGAAGACATGTTCTCCAATCTATCAGTAGGAGTGTCAGAATCTGATAATGCTTCTTTGATGACTTTGCCTTCACCAGAGGAGACTTGGAAGGTGGTTAAAACATGAAACCTAACAAATCTCCGAGACCAGATGGGTTCCCAGTTTGTCTCTTTAAGCATAAATGGTAGGTCCACTCCAAGCTTTTTGGTTAACAAAAAAACTTAATCTCGAACTCAATAAAACATATCTTTTTTTAATTCCAAAATGTAAAGAACCAAAATCCCGATATGATTTTAGAACAATTGGCCTACGTAATATCCCTTATAAAGTAATCTCAAAATCACTGGCTAATAGTATGAAATATTTGCTTGATAAACTGATTGTTCCATTTCAGTCGACTTTCTCATCTATTAGATAAGTATCTGATAATGTAATAGTAGCTCATTAGCTAATATATACAATGAATCACAAGAAATCTAAAATTGAGGGATTAGGTGTTAAAATTGACATGTCGAAAGATTTCGACAGAATTAGTTGGGAATTCTTAATAAAAGCTATAGAAAATTTGGGATTCTGTAAAGATTGTGTGAGTTAATCAGACAGTGCATCTCTACTGTATCTATTGCAGTATTGTTAAATGACAATGCAGGTGAGTTTTTTAAACCAACAAGAGGACTAAGACAGGGGGATCCACTGTCCCCATATATGTTCATTATTGTTTGGAAGTTTTTTCAAGATTTTTAATTGTAAAAGAAAATTCAAAGAAATTCAAGGTTTAAAAATAAGCATGAATAATACACCAGTCTCTCATCTGTTTTTCGCAAATGATTGCCTTATCTTTACTAAGGTAAATCTGCAGAATTGTAAAAATTTATTAAATGTATTACATGAGTTTAGTTTAGTTCATGGGAAGATGGTGAACTTCAAAAAATCAGGTATTTTCTTTAATAAAAAATATATCATAAACTTAAAAAAAAAAAAGATGTCTAAACTTTTAAAGATAAGGAAAGTAGACATTAAAGATCATACTTGGGAGTTCCACTTTCCATTGATAGATCAAAGCTAAAAACCTTTGAGTTCACTGTAAGTAGAATAGAAGAGAGCACGAAAGGTTGGAAAAGTAAGATCCTTAACCAACCTAGCCAACTGATTCTTAACAAATCAGTCCTATGTAGCCTTCCTAATTATCAAATGGGATGCTTTAGACTTCCAAAAAAAAATCGTTGTTAAAATAAACTTTATCCAGAGAGAACTCTGGTGCAAAAAGGAAGCAAATTCTAAAGGTCATTACATCATGTCTTGGAAATTCATGTGCAAACAAACAACCATGGGAGATTTGGTGTTTAAAGATGCTGAAAAAATGAACCAGACAATGATAACTAAAATTCCCTGGAGAGTTATTTCTCAACGAAACTCTTGGTGGGTAAAGAAAAATATTTTAGGAACGAATCTGCTTTTGCTTCAAAAAAATCTACTAATTCTTCTTGGATGTGCCGGGAGCTAGGATGATTCATAAATATATTTGTTGGGAAGTAGGAGATGGACAATCCATAAACATATGGACTGATCAATGGATACCTGATCTAGATATCACTCTAGATCAACTCTATTCTGAAAAGAACAATCTGTTAACACTTGTATAAGATTTGATTAACCCTGATACAAATAAGTGGAATCAAGAACTAATCATAGCATCTTTCCCTCACATAATTGCTCAATCTATTTTAAATATCAGGTTGTTCATAGATATGAATGATACCTTAGAACAAGATAAACCTAGATGAATGTTAACCAAGAGTGGTATTTTTACAGTAAAATCTTTGTATGATAGACTTTGTGGAATACAAAATGTTGATACTGAAAAGGAGTTATTCTGGAAAAGGTTTTGGAGAGCACAACTGCCTCAAAGAGTAAAGCTTTTCTTATGGAAATACTTAAATGATGCTTTACATGTAACCCAGATTCTTAACTGGTACATGCCAGACATAAAAAATAATTGCATTTTCTGTAAAAATAACACAAAATCTTACAACATTTATTTTTTGAATGTTGATTTGCTAAGTCCATACGGATGCTACCCTCTTTTTCTGGTGGGGGTCATAATAATGTTGTAGCTACTTCTTTCAAAGATCATTATAACTTGTGGCATGTACAAGGTGAAAATGTGACTTAAATTTGTGCAACAAAGTATTTGTTCATATGGAAGGAAAGATGCAACAGAATTTTTGAAGAAAAGACTGCATCTTCTTTGCAAACTTCTATAGTAATTTAGAGACATATGAATTTCTGGAGCAATAGTAGCAGAAACTTGAACCATAATACTGGTTGCACTGTCTCAAACTTAAAAGAAAACGTCCCTTGTAAATACCCATATTTAAATTGTTTTAAACTGAACTATGATGCTTCTTGGATTTTTGATATTATGAATGCTGGTTTTGGGCTAATTTTAATGGATGCTGCAGGTAATGGAAGAGGAGCTAAGTCAGGAATATTCAAAGCTTCATGTGCGGAAAAAGATGAAGTTCTAGATCTTCTGCAAGGAGCTAAATGGGCCACAGATGAAGGAATGAAACATTTCTGAATTCAAGGAGATTGCGAAAGAATGGTGGGATTCACTGAAGGGAGGAAAATAATGATGGAATGGAGAAATCAAAAACTAGTTAAGGAAGCTATAAAGATTATGGCAGAATGTAACAATTTTTTAGGTTTCAAATTCATTCATAGAACTGCCAACTCTCTGGCTGATAAGCTGGCGGTGGAGGCAAGAAATCTTCAATTTTTAACAGTTGGAAGGAAAATTTACCTGCTTTCCTAAATATGTTTATTATATGATAGATAAGATTAGTAATCAAGCTGAAGATAGTAGTAATACCAGTCTATTATCAAAAACTCATAACACGTCTGTCCTGATATGATAACATGACAATATTGTCTTTTCTTTCTTTGTTTTGGCAATGCGTTTCACCTTTGCTCTCGAAAAAGAAAAAAAACGAATTAATAGAGGCCACATGGCTCAAAAAGAGTTTAGGGTACGTTTGGCACAGAAGGAGTTTGAATTCTAGGGAGTTCCAACTACCTAGAATTCAAACTACCTTGAAAGTGAATTCCATCCTTTCAAATTGATGTGTTTGGCATGATTATGAATGAAATTCATAATTAATATTTTTTGACATTTATTTATTTAAAAAAATTACTTAAATATTTTATATTTAATATTAAAATATATCAAAACTAATATATTTAATATTAAAATATTAAAAGTTATTTATTAAAAATATTATACATTATAATATAAATAAAATACTATTAAATATTTATAATAATAATATTCATAATATCCTTATTTTGAATATTAAATTAATATTAAACAACAAAAGGTAATTATCATTATTTATATTAATAATATAAATATAATTTATTTTAACATTTGAATAAAAAACAAATTAATTATTATTTTAAACTAGATGACCACTGCCACGGTGGAACGGCCGACCGTAGAAATCGACACGAAAATATCATTTTTCCTGACACGGTGGGAAAGTATAACTTTTCCTGACACCGAAAATTACCCGACGCATAAACCGAAATATGGCAGCATAATGTGTAATACATCTTTTGTGGTGGTTTGCATAATGGTTATGCATTCAATTTTCGAAAATTTTGCCTAAAGTGAAAGTACCACTTTTCTTAAAACGGAGGGAGTACATCATTTTATTAGTTGCAACGGAAAATAAGTTGATGCACAAACTAAAATATGGCTACATAAAGTATTATGTATCCTTTGTGGTGGTTTGCATAATGGATATACATTTAATTTTCGAAATGGATATACATTTAATTTTAGAAAATTGTGCCTAAATTGATAAACTCCTCCGAATTTTTCGTAAAAACTCTAAATTTGATATTGTTGTTTATACTCATTGCGTAGATTTTTTTATAACCTTTCTAACGAGATAAAATTTGTAAAATTCCAAGGCACGGATTTTTAGATATGTTATATTAAAGTTTGGTTACCAATTATACCCCTGAAAAGTAATTGGACTAAAAAGAAGGGACAATTTAGAAATTTCCAGGGTATGACACCAAACCACCCAAATCCAATCTTTTTGTGTCAAATTGAAAAAAATAATCATGCTTCACATTGACACAAAGTCACCATATATAGAGTCCTCCCTCGCTTCGCTCGGTCGGCCTAATAATATAATTAAAATATAATATTATTTTAAATAAAATCAATTTTTTAATTTCGATAAAAAATAATATTTTAAAATAAAATTAGTCATTTATCAGCAATACTGATGTATTTTAATAAAAAAATATTTTTCCAATTTTATATATGAGAAAAATTAATTTTTATATAATTTTAAAATTGATATAAAAAACTATTTATTGACAAAAATTATACACATATATAAAGATAATATTATTAAATTAATAAATACAATAAAAAACTATTAGTCAATAATTAATAATTAATATTTTTGTCTAGCTATTTTGATATTTTGAATTAATATATATATTTTAAAATGAATTATAATACAGTATAAAAAGTTATTACTAAAAACATTTAACTGATATAACTGCGGATATTTAGTACAAAGTTTGTGTTCCTGCCCGCAAAGAAGTTGCTTTGGGCTTGGTGTCAGAGAATAACAAGGATCTACGCCCAGTTGATATCCTGGTGCTCAAATGGGAAAACAGCAAAGACGTGTGTATGGATATTACAGGTGTTTCACCTTTCACTGGCGACGGAGTTCGTGCCTTCGTCCCAGGCCAGGCTATTTCAAAGGAAATTTCGCGTAAGAGTAATAAATACTTAATGAATGTGATTCACATGGTTATGGATTAGGTGTTTTGGCTTTCACTACTTTAGGAGAGCTGAGTGAAGATTTTGTTTGTTTTTTCAAGCGTCTTAAAAATTGCTTAGTTATTAATGATGCTGGCAGTGGCCTAGGTAGTTTTATTTTTCATAAATTGGGTGTTGCTATTCATAAAGGGTTTGGTGCCCAGCTTGTTGCTTGGTTGCCGACTAAAAACTCCTTTGTGTAATTTTAGCAAATGTTATATTTATTATTATTATATTTTTTTTAAATAATATTATTAAATAAATATTAAAAATTATTAATTAAAAATACAAAAAAATATATATAAATTGATTATGAAAGTAAATTTGTAATTATAAGAACTCAAATATTGTTTATATTTGTACTAGTTCCACCTTCCAGCATGCGCTTGACAGTTATATACAGATTTGTGGCTCCCTCCCTTCTTCTTTCAGCACCGTTGACACTGCTCCCCATCTAATGAGAACCTTGGAATTTCCTTACTTCGATGAGGTAAAGAAGAAGATGCTGACAAAATATTCTATGACTGAGCGTGATCTGGTTCTGTGGAACTGTAACAAATTCAAGCATGCTCAAGATTTCCTTATGACAATTCTGATTAGTGGGATGAATCAGAACATTGGACCTCGTCAGTTTGCTTCAGTGTTATGTTATCGGTTGGGTATCCCTCTTTTCGAGGAGGGTAGTGTTTGTTCTTGCTGCAAGGAAGGGATGGAAATATATGGGGATCATGCCATACATTGTGCTAAAGATGTTGGGGTGAAGTTTCGCCATGACTTAGTGCGTGATACCTTGGCTGATGCTTGTTTCAGAGCTGGTGTACCTGCCAGGAAGGAGGTTGCTGTGGGGCTTCTAGCTGATGATGGGTCTGCATTAAGACTTGCTGATCTCATGGTTTATAACTGGGAGAATGGCCAAGACATATGCTTTGATGTTACAGAGGTTTCCCCATTTGCTGGTGGTGTATCTAAGTTTGTACCTGGTCGTGCTATCTCTGATGCCGTTTCTCGTAAGCACAAAAAATATTTTGATAAATGCAGCACTCAGGGTTATGGTTTGGGTGTTTTGGCCTTTACTACGCTCGGGGAACTTGGGGGAGACATGGTTTTATTCTTGAAAAGAGTACGGTCCTGCATGGCTAGCCATGACTTCAATGAGAGAGTAAGTAATTTCGTTTTTCATAGGATTGGGTTGTTATTCAGAAAGGGATTGGGGCTCAGCTTGTTGCTCGGCTACCATCCAATTCTCTTGTAACTGAAAATGATTAGTTTTTTTAAACCTTTAAGGTATTTTAGTAGTTATAAATAAAATAAAATTGAAATGTCAATATGGTCAACCGGTGGAGTTGAAAGGATGGAGTTTCAAATTTCATGAGGGAAGGTGTTATTTGATTTTCCACTAAAGGATGGAGTTTCAACTACCTGGAGTTCCAATTCCACATATGTCAAACACCCTTGGAATTCAACTTCACCCTTGACTCCTCATGTTGACTGAATTCCACCCTCAACTACCTCCGTGCCAAACGCACTAGAGTAGTAGAGACGAGTAGTGAATGTGGAGAAAGTGCAGCCAAATTATTACTGCTGTTGTGTCGCCCGGCATCAGGCCATTTTGTTTATCCACATTGTCCATCAAATTAAAGAGGAAGGATCCTTTCACACTTTTATTATCACATTATCTTACATGTTGGACGTCATTTTTATAAAAAAAAATCAAACCGTAACGGATTTGAAGTTAATACTTTGAGGATATGTTCCTCTTACCAAGTTCTACATGCCTTCAAAAAATGAGCACATTCCGAAATATAAAACCTCACAATCTACCGGTCTTAATTTCGACGGCCAGAATTCCGTTAATTTTCAACGGCTCATTTTCAAAGTAGTAGATGGTGATGTTATCCGTCTCGGAATACGCTCATTTACGGTAGGAACGTAGAGCAATGTAATCGTAACATATCGCCAAAATATTAGCTCCAAATCCGTTACAGTTTGATTTCTATTCGCAAAAATGACGTCCAACATGTGAGATAGTGTGATAATAAAAGTGTGAGGAGATCCCTCCTCTAAATTAAATTATACTCTATTTGCATTGGATTCACCCTAAAGCCAATCACTCTCTCTGACTGAGGAGCTAAGTTCAAATATAGAAATTCGTTAGGGAGACAAAGAATGGTACTTATCAGTGAGTATCACAAGATCAGTGAGATCACCACTTTCTCTCCCACACATCAAACTGACCAGTTAAAAACTCTCTGAAGACGAAGAAAAGTCTCCAATGGCATCTGAAGATCATCAACATACCCATGACCACCATCACCATGATCATGACCATCATCATGCTGGTGATTCCTTTATGGGCAATGATGGAAAAGTTTACCATAGCCATGATGGACTGGCACCACACTCGCATGAACCCATATACTCACCAGGCTTTTTCAGTAGAAGAGCTCCTCTTCTTTCCTCCAGAGATTTCAGAGAAAGAGCTTTTACTATAGGTATTGGTGGTCCTGTTGGTACTGGGTAAGTGAGTAATTTAGAGAAAATCACTTTTTTTTTTCCTTCTTGATTTTCTTTTTCTTTAATTTCGAGGTTCAAGAACTTAAATTAGCAGAATTGAACAGAAGTTCTATTTTAGTATGTGTGTAGATCAGTGAGTTTTAATATCCATTTATAAGTTTATAGTCTTGATTACTAGGGTTACTGAAGAAATTTTTAGAATTCATTGAGTGTTGAATGTTTCTCATCTGGTAGTTTTATTTTGAAACACTCTACTTGTAAACATTTCTTTGTTCAATTTGAATTGTATCATCATTTTACTTGAAAAGGTTTTTCTTCATCATGCTTTAGCTACCAGAGTTCTTAAGTGTAAACTAAATATGGTAATAATGTGAAACCACATCTTTTTGCAATTGGATTGCTACCTTTTGATTTTTGACTCAGAGTCTCAGACATAGTGATTCCACTTTGATTAACAAGCTTCTGACCTCAAATCTTTTCGTAGTTTTCTGGTAATTTATTAGCTTCTACTATAAAGTCATAGGAATCTGTATACATGGACTAATTCAAATCTCGATTTAAACAGGAAAACTGCTTTGATGCTGGCATTGTGTCAATTCTTACGTGACAAGTACAGTCTTGCAGCAGTAAGTAATGCAAATTAAGTATGTTGGAACTTTTAAAATTTCTCTTTTATCAGTCCATGGATAGTGTAGTTTCTGCTTTCTTCGGGAAAGACGAGGGGTTTACAAGACCCAAACCATACTGGATATTGTGCTTTCATTTCCTCTGCCATGATCTTTTTTGTGTTGTTGTCATTAGCATTACTGGAGAGGCTCTACTAAACCAAATAAGTTCTAAAATAGTGCATATTCATTTTCATGTACTTGATTCTGGAAAATTTGATTTCATAGTTTCATACCAAATTGGCCACTTGTTATACTACCATACCCGAAACTGAGTCGCGTCGACAGGAAAGACTAAGGGTAGATAACAAGATTCTCGATTTCATTTTGTATTGAAGCAGAAAATAGTAGTTTCAATCATTAAGTGGCTTCATTCTTCAATCCACTATAGGTCCACTTGTAAGGAGTTAGTACAGTCAGCTGAGCATACAAGACTCATGAGTTTCTTGAGCAAAAAAGAGAAGAAAGATGAGTCATGAGTCTTTTCACCGCCTATTTATGATTTAAGACTACATTCTCTCACCATGGTTGCTTAGGTCTTAAACATTAGTGTGCCTCCCTTTAACATATCAATTAGACAGTTTGAACCAGCTTCTCTTCCTCTCATCGCCACTCATTTCATTTGAAAAGCTCTCTATGAATTTCAAACTTCCCTGTTTTACTGTGGCACATTTGGACTTCCAAATCTACCAATCAGATAAATTCTTAATGAGTAAAATGAAATCCATAGCTTATCAGTATATTGGATGAACTGTTTCTCTCCTAAATCATAGCTTATCCATAGATACCAAACCATTGAACTTTGCAGGCAAGAGGCCACACCTTATTGCCGTCTGGTGATTCATACACGCTTTTGTACTCTTTATATGTCCTTTATCTATCTTCTTTTTAGTTTTCTCCTATTAATTCAGAACTCTACAGGACTCTTTTTAACACTGCATCATTTTGTTTTATTTAAGGGCCTTGAGTCATTTTTTTTTTTGCGTTTTATCTTTTCAGGTGACAAACGATATATTTACGAAAGAGGATGGGGAGTTCCTTGTGAAGCATGGAGCACTTCCTGAGGAAAGAATACGTGCTGTGGAAACTGGAGGCTGTCCACATGCCGCGATTCGGGAAGATATTAGTATCAATTTAGGTCCTCTGGAAGAGCTATCTAACTTATACAAAGCTGATATTCTTCTCTGTGAATCTGGTGGAGGTATTTTTCGATTTATGCTGGCTTGCTTTATTTTTGTGTAGAAATGAATAGTTTGCTATAAATGTCAAATGAGTTAGAAATTGATGACTTGAACTTGTTTTTTTATGTTTCTTGGATTCAAAACTAAAAGTGTAAAACTTGTATCTATAGACTGTTGATCTTGTAAGTTCGAGATTCAATTTTGTGTGATGAAATCTTTAGCACTTATAATATAGTATTTTAGATAGGGAAAAACCCGCAACTTGACAGGAAGTCGTAATGGAATCCCTATAAACATATGAGCAATGTAGATCTTTATGAACTGAAAATAAGAAACACAGCTGAACTATTCAAAGCTATCAGTAATGGTGGTTTTTCTACCAACCTTGTTAAACTGGTTTCTAATTCTGGTATTAATATCTTTGATTTGTGCGAATGCAGATAATTTAGCTGCTAACTTCAGCAGGGAGTTGGCTGACTTTATCATTTACATAATTGATGTGTCTGGCGGTGATAAGATCCCTCGAAAAGGTGGCCCAGGAATTACTCAAGCAGACCTCCTAGTATGGCCTCTGTTAAATCTTATGCTTTCTACTTTTTGGTTATTGTTGCTGAATTCATGATTCTTAGTCTTCAGATCAGTTCGTATTAGTATAAGACCTTTAAAAGTCTTGCATTGTCTTTTACTATGGTTTTAACTGAATTGTTGTGTCTGTGTATTAGGTCATAAACAAGACTGATCTGGCTGCAGCAGTTGGAGCTGACCTGGCAGTCATGGAACGTGATGCTCTTCGGATGAGGGATGGAGGTCCCTTTGTATTTTCTCAGGTATATACATTTATTCTTTCCGTGGGGTGCTTATTTATTTAGTACTAGCCATGTACATGTCTCTTCCGGCGGTAAAATTCGTGGCTAAAACCTAATGATGAGTGTATGTGTGATGGATATGACGACTCTTTTTCATGAACTACATATTCAGTAGAATACCCACTCGAGGTTCTATTACTTTTCCTACCGAACTTGCTAAGATCATTCAATAGTTGGAACCAGTAATCCCTGGTTAGAAAGCCAAACACTCCTTGGGGTTAAGTTATTTCATCTCTAATGCCATGGGGAGAGGATGATCCATAGTTACTGCAGGTCGTTCTTCACCATAAATGAGCACTAATTGAAATTCTTAAGTTGCCTCGTGATGTCTTATTGTGCTATGCTACTGGTTATAAAATCCACATTTAAGGTTTGAATTTATATTTAATACAGGTGAAGCATGGTGTTGGTGTTGAGGAAATTGTGAACCACGTTTTACAAGCTTGGGAAGTAGCGACAGGGCAGAAGCGCCGCCATCGACCCGTAGTTTGTACCACCACATTTTAAGTTTGTACCAAACCCGTTCGTATATCTAGCCATTTTCCAAACTTGGGCAAAGTTTTGGATCTTTGCCCAAGATTAATAATTTTCAGCATCCTAAATGGAAAACTAATGAACAAATATGCCAGTTTGATTTATTGTTTTCTGCCTTTTTGTCTTTTAACTATTTTAGTTTGATACACATCTGGAATAGTTTGATACACATCTGGAAGCTTTGAATCCGAACAGAGAAAATAAGACCACCAGATGTCTTGCATCCTCGATAGCTTGATCCAAAAAGAGCAGGCATTGCGAGGATCACAGCACACAAAAGAACCCACTAGTATCAGGCAATTAACATGGTTTCCTGGTGTCAAGGGAAGGTCAAGGGAAGTATTAGGAAATAACTTTATTTTAGGATATTAAGGGTTATATTAGGAAGAGGTTCTCGTATTGTGCAAGTCTTGTGTTGTGTTGACCAAGTCTTATGGATGTATAAATATCTTGAATACCTAATGAGAAAGACAGAACTTATCGTGAATTTAACATGGCATCGAGAGCCTGGTTAAAACCCTAAAACCCTAAAATCAAATTTCTTCATTAAACAGAGATCGTAGAAGTAGTAGCATCATCAAAAGATGGAGAAAAAATTAAACAGAGATGGTAGAAGTAGTAGAATCTTGCCTACGTAATGTGGGTTGTGCAAGGCGTGGCAAGCCAGCGTAAAAACTATGCTAAACTTTTCAGAGATTCACTCTCCAGCCTACCTGGTACTTGTTACTGGAAAAAGGCTTCGGCTCTCGGTTCTCGGTAGAAGTAGTAGAATCATCAAAAGATGGAGAAAAAGGAAAAGATGAAAACAAAGGAAAAGCACCGGAGTATGATTTATTGAAGAAAAATCCAGTGTATCATCTAGGATTGAGTGATGGTCCTGGTATTCTTTTATCCCGATTGTGTTAAGAGGAACTAACTATGATGAATGGGCTAGATCCATTAGAAGATCATTAATAGGCAATGGTAAGTTTGGTTTTGTTGACGGCACAATAAAGGAACCTGCGGATCCTGAACAGTTGGAGGAATGGATTGTTGTTCATTCAAGCATTGTTTTCTGGATTAACAACACCTTGGATTCTTCCATACGATCAACACTGGGGGATTATGATGATGCTGCTCTTCTCTGGACACACTTGTAGAAGCGATTTTGTGTGGTCAGTGGTACAAGAATCTGTCAAATAAAATCATCTTTGAGTGAGTGTAAACAAGGTAAATCTGAAAGTGTAGCTGTCTATTTTGGGAGATTAAACAAGCTGTGGGGTGAACTGATGACATATATGAAAATACCACAATGCAAATGTGGTCATTGCACCTGCAATATTGCAAGTCAGGTGATTGCTTTGAGAGAAGAAAATTATCTTCATTATTTTTTGATTGGTTTAGATAGTATGTATGGGTCACTACGTGAACAATTGTTAGCAAGAGATCCTTTACCATCAATAGATGTTGCGTACCAGACGATAGTTAACGCTGAACGGTTGAGAATGAGAGATTTTCTTATATCTAAAGACGTGCAGGAAAACGTTATGGCTTTTAAGGTACAACCTGAACAAAGAGCAAACATAAATACTTATGATGCTACAAATTTTTGCAGGCATTGTAATCGAGAAGGACACTCTGATGATGGGTGTTATCAAATAATTGGTTATCCTGAATGGTGGGGAGACAGACCTCGTGGTAGTAGAGGATATGGCAGAGGTGGCAGAGATGGTGGTAGAGGTCGCGGTGGTTTTGCATCTGGCAGAGGTGGCAGAGGATATGGCAACACCAATCCTGCTCGTGCATATAACTTGAATGTACCAGCAGCTCAGCAGTCAAATACGACATCTACAGATGGAGCTGGCTTGACTGGAGTGACAGCAACTCAACTTCAACAAGTTCTTGAGTTTAAACAAACCAAAAATTCAACTACAAGGTAAACAACATCGGGCTTCCTGGATTGTGGATACAGGAGCTACGAATCATGTCACATGTACTATAGATGACATGATAGAAGTAAAAGATATTAAGGCATGCTCAGTAGGTTTGCCAGATGGAAAGTATGCGAACTCTGATAAAATAGGAACTGTGATTATTCCTGGTGGTTTGAAACTTGATAATGTGCTTTATGTACCTCAGATAACATGCAACTTGATCTCGATCACACAGATGATCGATGAGATAGCTTGTGTTGTGCAATGTACTAACAGTTTATGTCTTATACAGGGCCGGTTGACAAGGAAGGTGATTGGAGTGGGTGAGAGACAAGGTGGACTATATCTGTTCCGTGGTGTGCCTCCAGTTAAAGTGTTTGCAGTTAGTGGGGATTCGTACGAGCTGTGGCACCAAAGATTGGGACATCCTTCAGAGAAAGTATTGAAAAAGATACCTGTTGTGAGTTCGTTATCTAGGAAGAATAATAATGCTAGTGATATTTGTCCACGAGCAAAACATCGTAGAAGTAGTTTTCCTAATAGTCAGAGTAAAGCTAGCTGTATATTTGAGTTGGTTCGTTTGGATTTATGGGGGCCTTACAAGACACCTTCGTCTTGTGGAGCTCATTATTTTTTAACAATAGTTGATGATTTTTCAAGAGATATATGGATGTATTTGATCAAAACTAAACTTAAGTTGAAATGGTATTTCTTAACTTCATTGCTCTCATTAAACGTCAGTTTAGCAAGGAAATCAAAAATGTTAGAAGTGATAATGGAACAAAATTTAATACTTTGCGTGGATATTTTAAGACTAATGGGATAATATTTGAGACATCTTGTGTTGGTACACCCCAACAAAATGGGAGAGTTGAGAGAAAACATCAGCATATAATGAATGTTGCAAGAGCTTTGAGATTTCAAGCTAATTTACCAATACGATTCTGGGGTCAGTGTGCATTGACTGCGGCATACTTGATTAATCGAACACCAACACCTTTACTTAATAACAAGACTCCATATGAAATTCTGTTTGAAAGCTGCCTCCATATGATCAGTTGAAAGTGTTTGGGTGTTTGTGTTATGTACATAATCAAAACAATAAAGGGGATAAGTTTGCAAGCCGAGGAAGAAGGTGTGTATTTCTTGGTTATCCATTTGGTAAAAAGGCATGGCAAGTTTATGATTTAAACACAAAACAATTTTTAATGTCAAGAGATGTGGAATTCTATGAACACCAGTTTCCATACATGACGGCAAATGTTGGGCAGTCAAATAATATTGATCCATCAAGTAATGAAGTATGTTGGAGTGATGATGAGGATAGAGAAGAAGTACAGTTACCTAGTGAAGTCATTGAATATAAACAGTCTGAGTTACAACAACAACAAAGCAATGAAGAACCACGACTTGATATTGAATATGAAGCAGAAGAATTAGAATGAGGTGCTCAAGAACATCCTAAGCAGAATACACAGGATGCTTTCTCTAGTGACACGTTAGCTGAAGTTGTGGAAGATAATAACAAAAGCGAGATGGGTAAAGGAAAACGTCAGAAAATTCCTTCTAGCAGACTCAAGGGATTTGTGACGCATACTGTACGAGAAAATAGTCCACCTTCCACTCAACCTACACAATCATCAGCCTCAGGTACACCTTATCCTTTGACATATTATGTTAGTTGTGATCGTTTTTATGTAGCACATAGAAATTATCTTGCAGCTATAACAGCTGCCAATGAGCCCAAGAACTTCAAAAAAACTATGAAGCATCCAGGATGGCAAAAAGCCATGGCTGAAGAAATAAGAGCTCTAGAGGAACAAGGAACATGGGAATTGCAGGAATTACTACCTGGTAAGAAGGCATTAGGAAGTAAATGGATTTACACTAAGAAGCGTAATGAAAATGGAAATTTGATACGTCTCAAAGCAAGATTGGTAATATTTGGGAATCATCAAGTTGAAGGATTGGATTATAATGAGACCTTTGCACCGGTGGCAAAGATGACAACAGTTCGTACTTTTCTAGCTGTTGCAGCAGTTAAGAATTGGGAAGTACATCAAATGGATGTGCATAATGCATTTCTTCATGGCGATTTGGAGGAAGAAGTGTATATGAAGATACCTCCGGGATTTGCTAAAGGAAATTCTAATATGGTTTGTAGAATGAAGAAATCATTATATGGCCTAAAACAGCCGCCTAGATGTTGGTTTGCAAAGTTATCAACAGCTTTGAAGAATTATGGTTTTAAACATTCATATTCAGATTATTCTCTTTTTACTATGACAAAGGGAAAGATGCAGCTTAATGTCTTAGTTTATGTTGATGATCTGATTGTGGCAGGCAATGATTTAGTTGGACTTCATAACTTTAAAACTTACTTGGGACAATGTTTCAAGATAAAGGATCTGGGAAAATTGAAATATTTCTTAGGATTAGAAGTGGCTCGTAGTAAACAAGGTTTCTACATATGCCATAGGAAATATGCATTAGATATTATCATGGAAACAGGATTATTGGGTGCAAAACCTGTAGAGTTTCCAATGGAAACGAATCATCAATTGGCATTGGCAAAAGGAAATGTACTTGGTGATGTGGAAAAATATAGAAGACTGGTAGGTCGTTTGATTTATTTGTCAGTCACAAGACCAGACCTTGCTTACTCAGTGCATATTTTATCACAATTTATGCAACAACCTAGAGTGGAGCATTGGGAAGCAGCGCTTCGTGTGGTTAGATATTTGAAGAAGAGTCTAGGACAAGGAATTTTGTTGCGCTCTGATAGTGGTCTTAGTTTAAAAGGATGGTGTGATTCAGATTGGGCAAGTTGCCCATTAACTAGACGTTCATTAACAGGTTGGTTTGTTCTTCTTGGTTTTTCTCCTGTATCTTGGAAGACTAAGAAGCAACATACAATCTCTCGTTCCCCAGCAGAAGCAGAATACAGATCTATGGCAGCAGTAACATGTGAGTTGAAGTGGTTGAAACAGTTACTTGGTGATTTGGGAGTTCACCATATGCATGGGATGAATCTATTTTGTGATAGTCAGTCGGCATTATACATTGCTCAGAATCCAGTATTTCATGAGCGAACAAAACATATAGAAGTGGAATGTCATCTTGTCAGAGATGCCATAATAAGGAAGATTATATTACCCTCCTATACTCCTACAACGGTGCAATTGGCTGATATCTTCACAAAGGCATTAGGGAAAGCTCAGTTTCAGTTTCTTTTGTCCAAGGTGGGTATTTTGTGACCTCCATGCTCCATCTTGAGGGAGGGTATTAGGAAATAACTATATTTTAGGATATTAAGAGTTATATTAGGAAGAGGTTCTCGTATTATGCAAGTCTTGTGTCGTGCTGACCAAGTCTTATGGATGTATAAATATCTTGAATACCTAATGAGAAAGAAGAACTTATCGTGAATTTAACGGGAAGTGATCAACCTGTTGGCCGTCAAGGGAAGTGATCAACCTGTTTGGCCGTCAAGGAAAGTGATCAACCCGTCGGCTGTCGCTTTTCAGACGATCCACAACTGCCATACGCAAGGAGTGAAGGAAAAAAGAAGGAAAAAATAAAAAGAGAAACCCGGGGATATTTCTCTGGGAACTCGTCAAGTTGCAAGCCTAAGAGATGACAACTCGCAACTCATTAATCAATGTCAAACATTCCGGCATGTTAAACTTTCCTGCCACCTATTTACCTCAATTCAATGGCTAGAACCTATGTATTAAATGATGTTAGAATGTTCTACTTACATTTCTTCATTTGTATATTTGCATCCAAGCATGTATACTGAAAATGATAATCCTCTTCACTGTCCTTAGATGCATTGTCATTCACCAGGTGATCAATTTGAATCTAAGCTTCAGCTCCTAATATATTATAACAGTCGTTTCAGTACTGACATATGCAAGTTTTAAAATTGAACTACAAAAACTTTGCAAAATCACAAGTTATTTCCTACTAAATACACAAAACACACACCATCCCCATATGTAACCTAATCCTCACTTCTATGAGAAACACGAACGAACAAAATAAAATTAGCAACCCTGTTTCTTTTAATCGGGATTGTTTTTTTCTTAAATCTACTGAGTAAAGTCTGATCAATCTTCGATGTCAAATCTGCAGAGATGAGCACTCGCTAAGAGTGCAAGTTGAGAAGAGGAAACCGGCCACCTTGATATTGCAATAGCAATAGAAATACGCTGCCTATGATAGTATTTCTTGAGATTTCCTGTGTTCCCAATATGATTCACTCAAACAGGTTTCGAAAGATTATAGACCCCCTCCTTGTTTGTGGACCACTCGAACACCCAATTTTAATGATCGGACCTTAAGTTCGATGAATCCCTTATGTGATCATTCCACATTTCAGCAGCAATAGAATCCCGCAACTCCGAAGCCATCTCTAACTCCATCTCACTGCAAGGGAAGTCTGATAAATAGCTGTCAGAAACATGTGCTACAGGTTCTTTCTCAGCAAGTGTTGCTGTAGGATCGGTGTGCTGCCATAGTGCATCTTCGCACATATTGAAAAGCCAATCTTCGCCTTTCTCCTTCCGAATGTAATTATGTAAAATGCATGCTGCTATTACTAGCTTCACCTGAGTTTGTAATGGATAAAGTGGTGCCGCAGTTAAAATAGGGAATCGTGCTTTCCATATCTTAAATGTGCCTTCTATGGTGCTTCGCAATAATGAATGCCGAAAATTAAATAACTCTTGAGCATTTTGGAGATCATCAGCACCTGAAAATTCACTCAGTTGGTAACGAACACCAGGATATGGAGCAATAAAACCAGGCGTGTTTCTGTAGTCCTCGTCAACCAGATAAAATTTGCCTACACAAAAACAAACAAATATGATGATATCTGGTAGAGAAAATAACTTGCGAAATTTCTGGTAACTACAAAATTCAGTAAGTTGCAGTAGCATGTAAGAGATATATGACTAGACATACCTTCAGGGACACGAAGCTTGCTATGCCTTGTAAGTGCAGCATTAAGTACACATGAATCTGTTGCCGAGCCTTCCCAGCCAGCGAGAACATACTGAAACTGGGAACCAAAGGAACATGCTGCCATAACATTCTGTGAAAGAACTCCATGCCTATTACGAAAAGGGCCTTGCTCATCGACACCGACCATAACTGGAATATGCATCCCATCTACCACGCCTACACAATTCTAAGAAAAGATAGTGTCAAGTGAGACTCAATTAAGCCACAAAATGGATGGCCTTGACAAAAAAAATGGCATGTAGCAGATACCTTGAAATAGGGAAAGAATCGGGTATCTTCTAAAATTTCTTGAGGGCACTCAGGATCTTGAGAATCAAAATAATCTGAAGAAAGTGACATAATTGCATTTAGCACATTGTTGAAATGGCGACTAATGGTTTCACCGGAATAATCAAACCGCTTCTGCACTGCTCGAATACGTTGATTGTGGCCAAACGTGTACAAGAAAATAGCTAATTGTTCCTCAACCTTGATCCTATTTGTGTGTCGCAATAGTCCTTTAGTTTGTAAAATGACACATAAATTGGAGAAGTGTTCTTTAGTCATACGAAAGTTCTCACAACAATTTGTGTTGTCGTGATCATTCAATACTTCTTCTACAAATTTCCTAGCATTCGGTGCTAAAGGCTGAGATGATTCTTTCTCTATTTGGTCTAACAACAGAATATTTTCTTCATCATCGGAGTCCTCCATTTATGTTTTCTGCATGCATAAGAAAGAGAAGCATATAAGCCCTGATTGGTTGAACATCCATTCACATCGTTAAACATTTTTCTTCTACACTTAAATGTCAAAACCCTTTACCATCATTTCCCTACTGATACACAGCTATTTTCATCAACCAACCAGACTAAAAACAACTACTTAGACTGGCTGCTACGTACACCTTCAAAACTTCCATACAACTGACACAAAAGAATATATTTCAACCACCATAACACGAAAACTCATATGGCTATCACTGTTACACTACTCCAAACTAACATGAATAGTTCTTTTAAGCAGAACCCACGTCATTACAACAGGAAACATGGTCACGTTGCAACTGATCTAACTGAGTAACTGGAAAGTGTGTCTTGTGTACGGTCACACTAATATCAATCATCAAAACAAGTTATAGGGCAGGTCTCTAGCAAAACAGAAACATAGAATGTAAGAGTGCCTAACTAGCAGCATTTATGTCACTGGTTGAAGAGAGCCTAGTCTGGGCATATGTCCTAATGACAGTATTACTTGCTATTTGCTAATCAGAGATGTATAGTAATGCAATTAACATGAAAAGTGAAAACCCCACTACCTCTCCAAACCATTTCTACCAAAATCTCTGTTAAACTTTTTCACATTTTCATCAGAATTATCATTTCTTTCATTTCTATTTATCTTATAGGAATCCAAAAAACATGAATTAAAAGTTAATCCAAATTTACAGGACACAAAATCAGCTGAAGCTATAAAAATTGGTTGAAGGACTGTACAAAATTACAACTTTTTAGGGTTGCTAGATACTGATTACACTATACAGAGGCAATAAGCAGCCAACATCATCCAATTAAGTTCACTAAGTTAAAAAGACGAGATCAACGCATTATTAAGATCATTATTAAAATTTCACGAGACAATACCAAAAGAAAAATGAAAGAAAAAACTAAATTCAGGAATTGACGAAGTCACTAACCTTTAGCTCATAAAAACCAATCCAAGTTTCTCTGGAAAATCTTAGGGCTAGAGAGGAAGAAGAAGAAGCAACAGTTACTTAGGAGGAAACGAGACTTCGGGAACTTTTGTTTTGAGTGAAGCCCTGAATCGGGGATGCAAGCTTGGGTGCGATGAATAAAACGGAAGGTCATTATGAAGTAAAGGATGGTCACCCTTAGGCCGCTTCCTAAATGCATCAGCTAAAATGCCAATTTGCCAAGCTAGGTGGATGGGCTAACTGGCTCGTCCACTATGGAAAAGGCGTCAGGCGACAGAGTCTCCACCTACCAAGCGGTAAAGATTGAGCCGAGCGAGCGAATCTTTCCTGCCAATGGATTAGCTTTTTTATCTAGTGGTTTAGTCTCTATCGCTCAGTAGAGACTTGATCTCTAACGACTAGATTTCAAATGCCAGTGACTTTTGTTTCCCCCCTCAAATATAAAAAAAAATTCTTACAATGAGTCAAAAGAAACGAAGTTGTTCAATCATCAGACAACCATTTAAATAGTTATATTTTCACCAAGAATTGAGCTCAAGCACTCGATAATGTTAAACTAGCGGTTGGATAAGGTTCACTTTCTGATCATATATCTCAAAATAAAAAGCGAGAACACTATATCAAACTAAGATGTGGGTGGTCAGAAATGCCCAATGTATACCCTTACCTTGGTGATGTTATCAAAGAACGGGTGCGAAAATATGCTTGGTGGCATTTCTGTTTAATACGCCACACAAACCATATAACTCAAGGCGTTCATGTGATATTAGAACGTTCACGGGCGCTACAAAAACGCTTTATTTCAAATAAATTGAACGCGGTAGATTTGGTTTTCTGTAGTTCATTTTTGGATTTAATTTTATATTTTATATTCAAATTTAAATTATGAAATGTTATTTATATATAAAAGTTACATCGTTAGATTTGTACTTTCGACCAAATGAAGTGTCAGTCAGGTGGAAAATGGAAAAACTGTTATCAACTGTGCATGATGATGAACAACTGTCACAACTTCATAAAAAACTGAAATCCAGTGGATTATACATGTCTGAGTAGAAGTATTTTTTACGGCTTTATAATGAAAAAAACGAGAGAAACCCAAACTAATTGAACCCAAATCATTTTGATGAGCTCAAAAGAGAGTGTGAAAAGGAGAGAGTACCTAATACACTACCAAATTTTTCGTTCGTGAACCTGTATGGACAATCCTTGTACAATAAATACGTAAAGGTCTCTAATAATAAAATTCTTGTTCGTGATTGTAAATCAAGGTCAACCTAGTATGTACCCAAACATTCAAGATCCAAATTCCAACAAGACAAAGTCTTGTAATCTATATTTCAAGATGTGAATTCAACAAGAACAAGTCTTGTACTACTTATGATATTTCAACTATACAGATAGAACAATGTAATGCGAAAAACAAATAACATAAGACACCGGAGATTTTGTTAACGAGGAAACCTGCAATCTAACAACAAAACCCCAGAACCTCGTCCAATTTGAACTCCACACTGTCACTACAAACACTATCCTACTAACGAATTTCAGTCTGGAAGGTAGTTGATATCAATTCAATCCTACGAGAAATTCCGCTTCATTTGTGCTTCTTATGTCTCTTGAATCTCACAAGACTCTACGCACTTGATTCCCCTACTTGACTCATTTACAGGCCTCGAAGTTTTTTCATCTGAAGTGAAGACTTTAAATAACATGCCTCTAACAAGTAGCTCATTGATGTTCCTCAGATACGTTTCAATCAAGGTAATGGAAATGTATTTGCTTATGTGGGATCTTCAAGAGAAAAGAATATGTCAAGCAAACCTCAATAATTAAAATAACTTAGTTTCTTCAAAAGGATATTAAGATTCCTAATTGATTCTACCTCGCATGATCAATCTAAAACAAGTTTAGATATCAATATTATGAAATTACAAAGTCTGAGACGAAGAGCAATTTGTATTTTTTATCAATCTTATTATTCCCTAACCAAAAGTTCTTGAATAGTTGTATAACAGAAGATACATGCCTTTAGAATAGACAAGAAATACGATGATCAAGATAAGATTTCAGATATAAAAGATCTTTAGGGTAAAAAATAGTCTGACCGGGTTTCATGAATCCCTTAGATAAGACTTTAAAGGTCCTAACCTGATTATGTTTCATGCATAATCTCAGATTCTCAGAAAACCACTCTAGCCGCAACTAGGACGTAAAGTGTCATGACAAAGTTTCTAGTTGCAGAGGCCAGAGAGTCCTCTATTTATAATGATGAATTGGGCTTGATTTCTTAAAATTCAAGTAATTATTTCTTGCTGACAAAGCAATTCGTGAACTTGTTTCCATGTTTACAAATTACTTTGATCCCAAAAGTTGACTCATAATGGAACAAGTAAGGTCGTGAACCATCAAGCAATGTCGGAGTTCAATAATACCCAATAAACATGTCAGTTTGTGTATATGAGATGTTTGAGGTGTACAAGAACTACATTGAAAGTGTACAACTCGTGAACTAAGAAAATCAGTTGTGTACATGATAAAAATCAAAGTGTCCAGGAAGGCATCCAAAATAACACAATTTACGAACTTGAAAAATCAGTTTGTGAACAATAATTTGGAGTATCTGGGAACATAACCAAAAATACTGGAAAAAAAATCATTTTGTGAAAAGTGGGAAAGTTTAGAAATCAATTTGTAAGCAATGAGAAAATTTGGAGTTTTAAGAACATCAAGTTTATGCAAAGTTTGCAAACTGAAAAATTAGTTTGCGAACATAAATACTACTTGATGTTTTTAGGATCTTCTTTCGCAATCATATTTTTTTTTCAAACAATGATTTGTTCTCTTCAGGAAAAAAAAACAACAAAGAATTGTCCTTAACTTCAAAAACAATGATTTTCCCTTTGAATATCTGATGTAATTTTAGATAGTGGTAAGAAATAGGGTTGTCGTTCACTCGGATTCGTAGAGATTAAAGTTTTTAAAAATACTAAATAAATATATACAAAGACTATTAACAATAGGCGAGAGGTACTGGGACTAAGGATTTAGCCAATCTTTATAACATAAGGTTCACTTATTTATTCTCAACGATTTTAGCTCAAGAAATATAAACATGGACTCTATTTTTTCCAAGGTAGATTCTCAAAACATTGATTGTAAATGTTAAGCATGGGACATCAAATCACCTAAGCTAAGCATGACCCATCTAATCAAATGACAACCAATTTAATCAAATCATATTTCAATTAATTTTAATGCAAAAGTCATAAAAAGAATAAAAATAAATTTACCCATGTATGAAGTTCGGCCTCCTCCGTCGTCCCAGTGTTGGGGTTTAACTCATCATGTCGAAAACACACTCAAAATATGTATTCATGGCTCAAAAAGTGTTTACAAGAAGAGAAAATAATGAAACAGGAAATCTGCAACAGCAACGGTGCGTTACAGACCAACTGTTTCAACTCTCAACTGTTATGATGAAGATAATCGTTACAAATATGAAAATAAATGTTGCAGAAGAGGATGAAGAAACTGTTACAATGAAGATAAATGTTGCAAACCAGTTGAAGAAACTGTTACAACGAAGATAAATGTTGCAAACCAGTTGAAGTAACTGTTACAACCAGTTGAAGAAACCGTCGCTGTTTCCCTGTTCTTCACGAGCAGCAGCAGCAGCAACAACAGAGTTCTGAAAACTCTTGATTCACGCCTCCTGAGCTCTCCTATCGACCCCAAACTCTCTACCCCCCTTCTATGTGATCCTAAGAACCTATTTATACATAATTGCGACATTGAATCTCCTCCATTAACTACAAATAATCTTCTTTTACTCGGGTATATTTTTTTCCATTTTTTTCATTGATTTTGATTTTCACGCATTTGCAGCTGTATTTATTTCCTTCTATACCTTCTTCACGCTCTATAATATCGATTAAATCTTCCAAGCACGTGCAGTACACGTTTAAATTTCTCACAACTCATGCAAGCTCATGTTTTTCCTCCAACTCCCTGTTTGGATTAAACCAAGTTATCCAGCCAAATTTGATCGATAAAATCACCCATACTAGCTTTATATAGTCATATTACGTCTACCCACTAAGTTTCAGGGATTGAATCTCACTAAATCACGTCCAAATATCCGATTGAAATTCTGTTGTTAATGAAAATATTTTCCCGCCAAAATTCATTTTTTGAATTTGAGAAGAACATGTCCTCCCCCTAATCCTGCACGGGTGTCCCTTTAGCACTTGTCTTATGGGGTGCAAATAGTAATTTTTGGGCGTAGATAGTAATTTTTCCGGGGTTCCTCCGACACATTTCTGGGATGCTTCCGGTGCATTTCTGGGGTGCCTTTAGTACTCTATCCTGGGGTGTAAAACACCACTTTTCGAGCCAATTTCGCCGCAAGAGCTTATTTCTCTAAAAATACCTACAAAGACATAAAATAACAAAATAAATACAAAATCGAACACTAACAATATATACAATTGAGACATATTAGACACAATAATGCGTCTATCAATATCCAATGCTTGAATTCATGTTTCGAGATTATTCAAGTACAAGCTTGAACTTGAAACTTCTTATTTGCAATTCATCAATTATACTAAAGCCATATGATCACATTGTCTTGGTAGATAAAATGGTAGAATTAATGAGTAAATGGGGTAGTCAGTATTCACATAACTTTGTTCATAAAGTTCTTGCAAATGTATTTGTTTTTCTTTAGTCTTCAATCTTCAAGAGTTGTTCGGTGAATTCTGATACTCAACTATTATGCTTTAATCCTAGTCCGAGACTGACTTTAGTAGACTATAAATCAATAAATAGTTTCTTCATCTAATATTGACAACAAGCTTAACATACCAAAACTTGTGAGTTTGACCAAGCGATGCTGTAACAGTCTCCCACTTTGCCGATTTTAGCGAGAAAACTGTCGATTACATATGAATTTAAGTAAAAAAAAAAACTTTCAATTCAATCTCCATAATGCTTCTTGATTTATTGAATCTTCAATACTCTTGAATTATTCGTTCTTCGAATTCTTCTGTGGTTTTGCATGTGTTCATTCAACACCTTGTTGTTGAAAATCCGTAGCTTGATAAACAACTTACGAGAATATTCAAGTTAGAGCATTTATAATGATTAATCAATCTACTCAATGGTTATTATGCCAATACGTAGTATTTTACCTACTTCAAAGTTCATTGTGCCAAAACTTCAAAGAAATTTTATGTTGATACTTGACATATTGTCCCCCTTAGTCTAAACTTGTCTTTTTTTTATATATAGATTTTAAGTTTACCTTCGCGTAAGTAATTCACCCCCTTAGACAATGCTCAATAAATCCATATGTCTTAATAGATTTCTACTAAATAATTCTCCCCATTTTATCATAAATAAATTGACAAATGTTTCGAATATGGATCGTAATAAACTACCCGAAGAGATTATCAAGACTAAAGATAACGTAACAACTTTTTACTATGATTCCAATAAGTTTCACAACTTAGCATCTTCACCAATGAGAGAATTTAAAGGTACACTTCTCACTAAAATTCCATAACCATACTCCCCACAAACGTAACAATTAGCACAAGTTCAAATTGAACTCTCCCCGATTTGATGTCATTCTCAAAAGAGCAACAAGGGCGACCATTCCAAAGAAACAGGTTTATCTTAGACGCTAACAAATATTAAACATATTTCCCCTTCTAGTCAACGAGGAACGCAGAAGATAAAAGCATAATTTTTTATCTTAGCCAGTAACGAACAAAGTAATCAAAATTATAACTTAGAAGAAATAATTCAACAAAATTTTACTCATTCTTTAGCCAGTAACGAACACAAAAGAGAAAATAATGTAATCTCTTAGAAATCATGAGATCGTGTTTTAATCACAAAATTATGATAAATAAAGAACCGTCTCATGAAATTTAAGCAAAACACAAAGAATAATTAATAAAGATCAAGTATTACAATCATCATCAAATAAAAAAAAGTAAGGTCAGGAAATTTGTTGATGGGGTGCCAATGGAATGTAAGTTATGCAATGATGATATTGAAACTATTGACCATGTATTTATGAAATGTCTAGTGGCACAAGTTGTCTAATTCGGTTCTCCTCTCAACTTGAGATTATATGATTCAGCTCAAGCCAATCTAAAACAACTTATTGCAGTCTGGTTAAATAAAATAGATGAGGGTGATTATTTTTGCATGGCAGCCTGCCTCCTTTGGGCCATATGGAAAGCCAGGAATGCTCTTACCTTTGAAAACCATAATCCCAACATTTCTAATATAATTCGTGAAGGGTTGCATTGGTACAATAGATACAGTGGCCATGTTGATGATCCTCTTCAAGACACCTATATAGATCCAACTTTCGCTGCCACTCCTCCTTTGCGTAAGTGGTCTCCTCCAAGGCGTCATTTTATAAAGCTTAATGTTGATGCAACAATTAAGAATTTATCCTCCTCTAGTGCTGTGGTGGCTTCAATTCTGATGGCCTTATTATCCGTGGTGGATCTACTTTACTGAACCAAACCAACCCACTGGTGGCAGAAGCATACCGTTTTCTTCTTGCCTTCAACTGGATTCAAATGAAGGTTACCATCATATCATTGAGGAAGGTGACTGTCAAAGAATTGTCAGCATCCTTAAGGAAAATCCTCTTCGACTCCTTGGCTAGTTCTAAGAGTAACTGAACATATCCAAGGCATTTGCTCCTCTTTTACTGATGTGGATTTAACTTCGTACAACGTGACGTCAATTCTATTGTTCACAAGCTTGCAAAATATGCTATCCAGCATAATGTCCAGCAGCGGTGGACATCTTCTCAAGTCTCAAATATTCTCTTTGGTTCTATAGCCCTTGAGGCTCTATAGTTTTTTATTTTCCTTTGTTTTGTCCCTTCGGTTTGTTTCTCTCTATGGAAAAAAAATCAAATAAAAATACAACTATAAAAAACTTCAATAATTAATAGATGATAAATATGAAGTAGTAATGCTAAATAAAAATATTAATAAATTACTTCAAATACTAGTTTTTCCTCCTTAAAACAATAAGAATAATTCCTTACAAGGAGTAAACTAATTAAGGATTTGAACTTTTCTCAGGGGTTTGAGGTGAGTATTCCTCAAAAGATCTGTCAGCATCTAGTTATTCTTCAATTACCACAAATCTGGAACCTATTACCACAAATCTGGAATCTATGTTCGCGATCAACCACGCCTTCTTTTCTTTATAATGTTAACCGATTTGTGGCGCTACATAATTAACAAAATATATTACTACTCACCAACACCCGCCGCCACCACAAAATCACATGATACCACTTCTTTCCTCCCACCTCACCCCACCATCGTGGCCACCCCCGCAGTTGGGTGTGCTTTTAATTTTTAATCGCGAGAGTCATGTGTAAAGTATATATTGAATAAATTTAAGTTGTCAATTTTTTTTTGTTATATTCTCTTTTATATCAAAATGTAATCAATTTTATTTTAATACTAAAAACCATGATTTATTCGATCGGGTACCATAAACAGCAGGGATACCTTTTGAGTGATCCATCGGTCATGATCATATTGTCATATATGATTTAGTATCCTCCTCGAAATATTTGGTCTTTGTCCTTACCAGTCGTGCTAAAAACAACCAACTACATCTCTCACAATACAATGTTGCCCATTTGGTAAAGACACAAAACTATTATCGTCCACTACTATTCACCAACATCCACCACTGTAAAAACCAGCCACTTATACTATTTCTTCCACCACCAGTAATGTTACCTGTTAGAGCACTGCTCGGTCGAACTCGTAAGCGTTGCTATCTCAAGCTTATTTTTCAAGTTTAGTTGATCAAAACTATATACTTGATTTCTTGTCTACTTATAGCTATGTCTTGGATTAGGATAGAAATGTGTAGTTGAGCTTTAGACTTCACGACGTTCACCAATTGAAGAAGAAGATCTACTGAAGATCTTGGAGGAACTTCATCAACAAAAGGTATGTGGAGACTAAAACTTATCTATTACTCAGAAGTTTATTATATTCTATCTTCTAATGAGACTAAGTCGTATAACTATATAGACTTTTACATTATACACATTTGATATTTCGAGTTGAGTTTATCTCGTTTATCTATTTCTCTAAATATGCGTTGGAAGCTTTTAGCTTTAACTAAGTTCATCGTATTCTTGACGAGTTTAGTTTGAGACAATTTATTTGTCGGAAACTAAATATTAAGTCAAAAGATGATCATGTGAAAATTACCTTGAAACGTCCTAAATGATTTGTGTGAGACAGTCATTTGATGTCGACTTGGGAAGTTTCATATTGATCGATTAATCACTTGAAAATAACTTGAAGCTAGTGGTATGTGTAAGATTACCATTGTTGTCTTCCAAGGATGTTCAATGATTAAATGAGAGTTTTATAACTATCATGTCTGGATATTATACATGATACATATTTCGTATGTTAACTGTGCAAGTCTAGTTCAGGTCCGGAACTATTGTCCGCGAACTCTGTTTGCGAACAGGTTTACCTGTGAAAGGGTCGGGAGATCTTGTTCGCGTACCCTGTTTTCGAACCGACTAGACAAGGCCAAGTCCGGAGCCGGTGTTCGCGCATACTGTTTGCGAACGGCTGGACCAAGCCAAAGTCCGGAACTCTTGTTCGCGTACTCAGTTTGCGAACAGAGAAGTTAAGTTCTAAAATCGGTAAAGTGTGACTTTCATACACATGAACTCAGGATCCATTTGCGAACTTGCTTGCGAACTAAAGTCCCTGGAACTTTAATGTATTAAGGTATGTGAACTAGTTTTACAAACCGTGGCATTATGTTCATGAATTGGTTCTTGTATAAGTACTTTGTACAATTACAAACCACACCGATTTTGCTTCAAATGGTTCATATACATATTCCTATAAAATGATGAACATTTGAACACTCTCTTGAACAACATTTAGATTCATTTGATTATCTATCATGATTGATTGATCATCATATTTGATCTAGAAGTGTTAGATGAATATGGATAAGTTATAAGTGTTAATATGGCTAACTTCAGTTAACTATTAGTGAGCCAATAAAGTATGCACGTTTGGGTACGGTTCATCCATATCTAAATATAAGTATATTTTATTTGTGTGTATCAAGCTAATACCATCTAACGGTGGAGATTGATTGCTTAGTTTCTAAGCAGACTTAGCTTGAATCTTAAATCAGGAGTTCATCTAACGGTGAATATTGATTGATTTGTTACTAAGCTATCTTAGCTTTAATTGTAAGCAACCCTGATTTGAAAGACTATATAAGGGAGAACTCTAGAATATGGGAAACCTAATCCCGACACTTTCGTGTGTCCTAGTTGCAAACTAGAGTCGATTCTCCTTTAACCTAGGTTTTCCAAAACCATTATTAGGTTAACGACTTGAAGACTTCATTTGGGATTCGTGAAGCCAGATCCAACTATTTTTTATGTAGTTGCGTATTCTGATATTACTTTTTCTATCGTGTTGAGTTTTATCTTCTATAAGATTTACTCGAGATTTATCTCCGATAGGTAAGATAGAAAAAGTAATCACAACAGTTCTTCGTCTCAGACTCTTGTGATTCCGCAATAACTTTTTCTGTTAATCAGTTGGGTTATTATGAGGTGACTGATATTTCTAGCCTGCTCTTTGGGAGTATAAGTCTGGGGTATTAGTTAATTCCTGTTCACCTTGATTTTTGTATCAAAATACGGAATAAAAAGAATAAAGGATAGACATATCTATGGGAGACATATTTGTTTATAAGTCTTCGACTTTGGGTCGTAGCAACTCTTAGTTGTGGGTGAGATCAGCTAAGGGAATCAAGTGCGCAGAATCCGGCATGGTTCTAGAGGCGTAAGGAACGCAACTGTACCTTAATCGTGTGAGACTTGGTTAGGGCTCAACTACATTCCAGTCCAAAGTTAGTTTGTAGTAGGCTAGAGTCTGTAGCGGCTTAATATATCGTGGGGTTCAAATTTGGACTAGGTCACGGGGATTTTCTGCATTTGCGGTTTCCTCGTCAACAAAATTTCTGGTGTCTGTGTTATTTCTTTTCCGCATTATATTTGTTTATATAATTGAAATATCACAAGTTGTGCGTAGTTCAGTCATAGTGGATAAATCCAACCTTTGTTTGTTGGATAGAACTTGATTGACACTAGGGTATTGGTCTTTGGTACCGTCCAAGTTATTCTCACATCAATCAAGCTCACGGATTTCTATCTGTTCGATTTGCTGATTGTATTGAGAAAGAGATAAAGCTCTTTGATATATTTCTTGATTGAGTCTCACTTTTAAGTTGGTGCTCTAAGAATTATATTGGAGTTTAGTCCATACAAATTGCCAAATAAATTATTGGGTGTGGTTGTTATACCCCCGCTTTTTCAATTGATATCAGAGCAGGCAAACACGCTAAGACCTCATAAGTCTGTGTTTGTAGCAATCTGACTATATGGACAGGAGTGCTATCTCTATAAACGTACCGTCAGTCTTCGATGGATCGAATTACTTATGGTGGAAAATTGCTATGCATGCCTTTCTACAAGCGCATGATTTTCAATCATGTATTCGTGTTGTTAATTGCTATGACTCCATTAGTTACAGTAGACGGTGTAATTGTTGCAAAGGATATTGGTGACTATGATGATGTTGAGATTCTTGCTGCAAAGCAAAATTATGATGGATTAAATGCTATCATCCATGCAATTACCCCAGATCTTCAGCACCATTTGACTACGTGCACTAAGTCTAAAGATGCTTGGGATATCTTAGCAACCGTATTCGAAGGGAATACCTCTGAGAAAGAAGCTAGGCTTTAAAACCTAAATTCTGATTGGGAAAACCTTTGTATGGCTGATGAAGATTCATTTGATGAGTTTAATCACAAAGTGTCTGAAATTGTTAATACATCTTTTGCATTGGGTAAGACTATTCCTTAAAAGGATATTGTGATGAAAATTGTCAGATCTCTACCAGCTAGATACGATTCTAAGAAACATGCCATCGTGGAGAGAAATAACCTTGAAACTCTTTCCAGGAATACTCTTGTTGGAAAGTTAAAGATCTTTGATCATGAGCATTTATCCAAAGCTGGAAAGGATATTGCTTTCAAAGCACAAAAGAACACTAATTTACTTGATAAAAGTAAAAGTGGTGGCAACTCAGTGAATGATCCTATTGAGACTGAATCATCAAATGAAGATCTTGACAACTCAGCTTCTCTGATCACAAGACAGTTTAGAGATCTTCTTTTGAAGAGAAGTAAACGATTCACCAGAGAAAAACCTAGATTATCAGTTAAGCCTCACGATCGCGTCCCTTCTAAAAACAGGGATACTGTCGACACCGGTGATGAGGATATGCCACAGTGCTTCAAGTGGAAAGGTTTTAGTCATTTTGCTAATGAGTGTCCAAATCGTAGAAAATACACTGGTAACAAAGGTCTTACTGCAACTCTTGATGAAACATCTGATCGCTATGATTCTACAGATGATAAAAAATCAAGTATAGCACTCCTTGGTGAAAATATCAATTTTGATAATTGTAGCAATACTCATATCAACCTTGACATTTTTCCTGGAGACACATCTTCGACTGCACTGGAGGATGAAATGGTTTTTTCCTTGTCTAATGAGAACTCTATCTCTTATGTTTCAGGTACTTCACTTTGTCATGTTCGACAATGGTGCCTGAACCATCCTCCACATTGAGATGTCCTTATTGTATTATTAAGGCTCACGAACTCTCTAATTGCTTCAAGTACAAACATAAAGTGAGGTATGTCAACAAACTGCAACGGAGAGCCAGTCGATTAGCAAACAAGCTCAAACTTGTTTTAAAATCAAATCCATCAGAGGTATGCAAATTTAACTTATCTCCTAAGAAGTTGATTTCTAATGAAAAAGTTAAATCAAACGATCTATGAAGAAGCATGTTGATAATGTCCTGCAGGAATCTTGTGGTGGATATATTACTGTTCACCCCAACACAGTCTAGCTGTGTTAAAAGTGCATCTTGTCTCATGTGCCGGTATTCTGAAAAGAGACAAGAATTGTGCACAATTACATAAGTATTTCATTAGAAGATTCACTCCAGCGTTTCATGGGAACTACACAAATTAAATCTTCAAGTCATTCTTTAGAAGAGTCACTTAAGAAGTTCAATGAAACTGTACGTATAACTCACAAACTGAATGAGACTCTTAAAAAATTTGAGGACCAAACTGCATCAAAGACTATTGCTCTCGATGAACTTGAATTCCAAAACAGTGTTTCCAATCTTACCCTTGACAATACAAATAATTATTCACCGAATTTAGAGGATGGGGTTACATCTGAAAACACTGCATCCTTAGATAAACCATCTTCGTATTATTATGATGATGAGGGTAGTGTCGATGAAGAATTTGAAATGTGTAGTCATAATGACGGGGAAATTATTACCCTGACTGAGCTACCTGAGAATAATGTTATTTCAGGTTTAAATCCTAATAATATTGTTGATTATTCACCTATTCAAAAGGAAGTGGATTTGACAAGAGATACCATAATTTTAAACGATGTACTATATTCTTGTTGTTATGAAGCTGATTATGGTTTGGAGGAATGAGTTTATCCTGAGACTAGTGTTTTAGAGTCCAAAGATTCGGAAACAATAATCTCTGCTGGGGATTATAGAACTGTAGAACCACCTAATTACAATCTAGAAGAATTAAAAGACCATTTTCCTAAATCTGATAATTTAGAAATTAATGAAAATGTGACTGCTTTATCCAAGGATATTGACAACTCTAGGTTTGGGGGTGAATATCATTCTCCTCATGGTTTACATTTGACTCTTACAAAGGTCCCTAACTTGGGACTTGACTTATGTGCCTCTACCATCTTAAGAGACTATCTTGATGCACGTTTTCCTGAACCTAATTATGTCAAGAAAGAAACTCAGGTGATAGAAACCCATCCTATGGTTGATGTGGTTAACCTAGTCCATGATACCATGATTGACTTTGTTGTCCCACCAAGATTTTATTTACCTAATGTGGAAATATTTCAATTTGAAATGTGTTATTATATAGTTTTTGGAACTAAACCTAATTATTTTAGGGAATTAAAATCGTTGACACATTTTCTTATGAATGACCACTGTTAGACCACTGCTCGGTCGAACTCGCAAGAGTTGCTATATCAAGCTTCTTTGTCAAGTTTAGTTGATCAAAACTGTTAGAGCACTGCTCGGTCGAACTCGCAAGCGTTGCTATCTCAAGCTTGTTGTCAAGTTTAGTTGCCAAAACTATAAGTCTTGATTTCTAGTCTACTTATAGCTAAGTATCGGATAAGGATAGAAAGTGTAATTGAGTATTAGACTTCACGACGTTCATCATTTGAAAACGAAAAAAAATACTAAGGGGAGTTTGTGGAACTTCATCAACAAAAGGTATGTGGAGACTTGAACTCATCTATCACTCAAAAGTTTATCTACTCTATCTCCTATTTGAGACAAAAGTCGTATAGCTATATAGACTTCGATTATGCACATTTGATATTTCGCGCTAAGTTAACTTGCTTACATATTTCTCGAAATATGTGTTGGTAAGCTTTCGATTTAACCAAGTTCATCTTATATTCTTGATGAAAGTAAAAAGATGATCATGTGAAAATCGCCTTGTAACATCTTACATGATTTGTGTGAGACAGTCATTTGATGTAGACTAGGAATGTTTCGTATTGATCATTCGATCACTTGAAAATTGCTTTGAAGCTAATAGTTTGTGTGAGACGGCTATTGTCGTCTTCCGAGAATGTTTCAATGATTGAAATGGGAGTTTAGAACACTTAACCATGATTGGATTATAAGCACAGTATGCGTACTTGCATATGTGTTGATCCAAGAACGGAACTTAGTATGCATACCCGTATGCGTACTGGTTGGTCAGGTAAATTTCGAAAGCTAGAGTATGCGTACCTGTACGCGTACTGGCGAAGTCAGTTGAAGGCCGGGTACTAGAGTATGCGTACCTGTACGCGTACTGGTTTCAACTGAAGTTTGGATGTTACGACAGTATACGTACCCGTTTGCATACTGGCGAACACAGTCCAAGTCCGGCTACTTAGGTATGCGTACCCGTTTGCATACTTGAGTGGGTTATGTTCTAAAATCGGTTCATTCATGAACTAATACATTTATATAATAAGGAATGCAATCTTTGTCAAACCGTGGCTATAATGTTCGAGAATTGATTCGAGTGAATCAAAATCGATTTTGCTTCAATTGTGTCTTGTATACTTCTATGAGAATATAAACAATTGAACAACTCTAGAACTAGTTTCATTTGAGTCATTTGAACTAGTTATGGTTAAGTTGAATATGGTTGATATGAAAGTGTTCATATGGCTAACTACGGTTAACTATTGTTAAGCCAACAAGGTGTACACGTTTAGGTACGGTTACCCATATCTAAATGAAGTCACTTTTCATTTGTGTGTAACAAGCTAAGTTCGATCTAACGGTTGAAATATATTAGCTTGAGTCTAATCAGGTTTTCATGTAACGGTGAATATTGAATGTTTTGTTACCAAGGTAACTTAGATTGCAAACCCTGATTTGAAGACTATATAAAGGAGAACTCTAGCAACTGGGAAACCTAATCCCCACACCTCCTATGTGATACTAGTTGCGACTAGAGTCGATTCTCCTTTAACCTTAGCTTTTTCACGAAACCCTGTAAGTTAACGACTTGAAGACTTCATTGGGATTGTGAAGCCAGACCCAACTATTTCCTTTGTAGTTACGTGTTCTGATCTTGCTGTTTTCTATTGTATTGAGTACTATCTTCTCTAAGATTTGCTCGAGATTTATTCTCCGATAGGCAAGATAAAAAGTAGTCACAAACATCTTCGTCTCATCATTTGTGATTACACAATATCTTGTTTCGCTACCATACGATTAAGATTATTGTGAGGTGATTTATATTTCTAGGTTGTTCTTTGGGAATATAAGTCCGGTATATCAATTGATTCCTGTTCACCTTGATTTATCAAAACACGGAATAAAAACTCATAGGTTTATCTGTGGGAGAAAGATTTATCTATTCAATATACTTTTCTGTGTGAGACAGATTGGTTTATCAAGTCTTCGACTTTGGGTCGTAACAACTCTTAGTTGTGGGTGAGATCAGCTAAGGGAATCAAGTACGTAGAGTCCTACTTGGATTCAGAGGCGTAAGGAACGCGACTGTACCTTGATCAGTGTGAGATTGGTTAGGGCTCAACTACATTCTTGTCCGAAGTTAACTTGGAGTAGGCTAGTGTCTGTAGCGGCTTAATACAGTGTAGTGTTCAAATATTGACTAGGTCCCGGGGTTTTTCTGCATTTTCGGTTTCCTCGTTAACAAAATTTCTGGTCTCTGTGTTATTTCTTTTCTGCATTATATTTTTATATAATTGAAATATCACAGGTTGTGCTTAAGTTCAATCAATTGTGAATCCGACCTTTGGGTTGTTGATTAAATTGATTGACACTTGGATATTGGTTTTTGATACCGTCCAAGTTATTTCTTATATTCAATCGGGCTCGCAAATTCCTATTTGTTTGATTGCAGATTGAATTGAGAAATAGAGATACAACTCTTGGATATATTTCCATTGATTGAGTCTGACTGTCTAGTTGATTCTCTTGGAATTTTATTGTAGTTTTTTCATACAGATTGCTAAGAGAAATATTGGGTGTGGTTATTAGACCCCCGCATTTTCAATTGGTATCAGAGAAGGCAAACACGTTTAAGACCTCATAAGTCTGTGTTTGACTCTATGGACAGAGGTGTTATCTCTATAAATGTACCGCCAATCTTCGATGGCTCGAATTACTTATTGTTGAAAATTGCTATGCGTGCCTTTCTTCAAGCGCGTGATTTTCAATCATGGGTTTATGCTGTTAATGGCTATGATCCTCCAATGATTACAGTAGACGGTGTCTCTATTGCAAAGGATATTGGTAGATATGAACCTAACGATATTCTTGCTGCAAAGAAAAATTCTTACGGTTTAAATGTTATCATTCATGCCATTACCCCAGATCTTCAGCACCATATGACTACGGTTTAGATATAAACCTAAATATGCGTGGGATATCTTAGAAACTGTATTCGAAGGGAATACGTCTTATAAGGAAGCTAGGCTTCAAAACCTAAATTATGATTGGGAAAACCTTCGTATGGCTGATAAAGATTCATTTGATGAGTTTAATCACAAAGTGTCTGAAATTGTTAATGCATCTTTTGCATTGGGTAAGACTATTCCTGAAAAGGACATTGTGATGAAAATTCTCAGATTGTTGCCCGTCAAATACGATTCTAAGAAACATGCCATTTTCGAAGGAAATAACCTTAATACGTTATCCAGAAATACTCTGGTTGGAAAGTTAAAGATCTTTGATCATGAGCATACATCCAAATCTGGAAAGGATATTGCTTTCAAAGCACAAAAGAACACTAAATTACTTGATAAAAGTAAAAGTGATTGCATCCCTGAAGATGATCCTTCTGAGACTGATTCATCAAATGAAGATCTTGACAAGTCAGTCTCTTTGATCACAAGAAAATTTAGAGATCTTCTGTTGAAGAGAAGTAAACGGTTCGTTAGAGATAAACCTAAGTCATCAGTAAAACCTCATAATCGTGCTCCTCCTAAAAACAGGGATACTGACGCTACTGATGATGAGGATATGCCACAGTGCTTCAAGTGTAAAGGTTTTGGTCATTTCGCAAATGAGTGTCCGAATCGTAGAAAATACACTGGAAACAAAGGTCTTGCTACAACTCTTGATGAAATGTCTGATCACTATGATTCTGATGTAGATGAAAAATCAAGTGTTGCACTCCTCTGTGAAAATATTGATTTTGATAATTGTAGCAATACGTACATCAACCTCGATATTCTTCCGGGAGAAACTTCAACCACTCTGGAGGATGAAATGGATTTCTCTTTGTCTTCTGGAAATTCTATTTCTAATTTTACAGGTTCTACTATTTGTCTAGCATCTGGCACAGCTATGGCGTCTGAACCATCCTCTATATTGACATGCTCTTATTGTACTCTAAAGGGTCATGTACTCTCCAATTGTTTCAAGTACAAACATAAGATAAGATATGTCAATGAACTTAAACGAATAGCAAATCGGTTAGCAAACAAGCTCAAACTTGTTCAGAAGTCGTCTTAGGTATGTAAAATTGTCTCTTCTCCGAAGAAGTTAATTTCCAAAGATAATAGTAGACCTATAGAGAAAAGAGTATGGTCTAAACAGTTTGTTAAACATGGTTTGAAGAATTCTGTTCAAAAAGATTATGGTGGACAGATTATAGTTCACCCCAACACAACTTAATTGTGTTGGTTGTGTATCTTGTCTCATGTGCATGATTCAAAAAAAAGAGACAAGGGTTTGCGCACTTCAGGCTTTAGGAAAAGAGGAATTTTTTTGTTTTGTCTTTCTTTTCGTTTTCGCCGGTTTGGATTTCTTCCATCTTTTAATATCTAATTGATATTGAAAGGGCTTTCTCTGTTTGATCAATAAAAGAGGGTTAAAATCGACAATTCTGCCTTTTTTAAGGTTGTGAGTTGTGCGTACGTGAATCCCTTTAGTGTATAAAGGTTTCATACCCTACATTCCTTTTTCCTTCTCTGAAGACTCTTTTTATCACAAGATTGCTTGTTGAGCCTGATTTGTGAATTCCTCTCACAATATCATACTAGTATGGGGAATCCAAGCATTATGTCTTCTGATGGAAAAGATGTTGATATGATTGTTAAGCCATCAATCATGAAGGAAAAGAAAAATCTCCTGTACCTTTAACTTTGAAAAGAAAAAGGAGGAATGTGAGGAAACAAGAGATGTTCCTTCTAATCTATAGAAGTTTTCAGGGGTTCTTGAAGAGTTGAAGTAAACAAAAAAGGAGATTCAGCAAATAAAGGCTGTTGTCTTGAGGACTCTTGAAATTCAGAAGGCCCTAGTTCGGCATCAGTCTAGAAGGTTTGTTGGAATTGACTCCTTTCTTCATGAACCTTATGTTCCTATGGTTGTTGACGACAAGGAGTTCAGAAATGATAAAGAATTTTTTAGAGGCCTTAATGTCTAGGAAACTTCTTATGAGAATTTATTCTTGTGCTTTAAGAAGGATACCTAGGGTTTGGAATAGCCATTATTGTGAGTACACATAGCTACTGCCAACGATTTTTATCTGGCAATGTTTTTAGATTTATTTATTTAAATTCTAAAGTTTATTTGGAAGATGATTTTGCAGTATTAATCTTTATTGGTTTTATATATTGTAATTTTTTTATGGGATATGTGTGTTTGCGTCATGAACTGTGATTGTCCCATATATGTCAAAAGTCAAGCCTATTATGTCATTATGCAAATATTGATGAAGATAGGATGAACTTTTGATTGCAAAGATTAAGTATATTATATGTCTTTATGCAAATATTGATGAAAAATAGAATGAATCTTTGAATATTCCGCAGTATTGGTCTTTCCCTGATCCACTTCTATGTGAAAGTACTGTGTGGCTCTGTAAGTTCTCTTATGTTGAGCATTTCCGATTAAATTAATCATGGGTTCTCTTGTGGTTAATTTAATTGAGTTTTATGGATACAAATTCATGTTTCATGAAATTTGTTAATGTCCAAAGAAATCCTTATTTTCTTGTGAAAGTAAGGTCGTTTTTGTTGTTCTTTCGGGAATGACATTATATGGGGGAGAGTTCTTAATTGAACTTGTGCTTAATTGCCAAATCTTTGTAGGGAGTGCGTCTGTGGAATATTGTAGGAGTTTTCTTGTATCTTTATAAACTCCTTGATGAATGCATTTAGTTTCAACTATATGATTGCATCTAAACAAAGTTGATATGTTTTCTTTTAGTCATGAAGTATCTCTATGAGAATTTCATTATGATCCCACTAGTTTTCGTACCTTTGCCAATTTATATTGACAAAAGGGGGAGAATTAATGTGTAGTTCACATTACAAATACATATGGTATACAGATCATTATGTAAGGGGGAGTGATTTTCATATGAGATGAAGTATTGACTAAGGGGGAGTGATACATATCACCATAGTATTATTGTCAAAGTTGTGATACAATCGGACTTTGATGCTGTGTAATGATACCATGACACTGTATAACAATGATTGAGATCTACTGTTTTCTCATTGTTATAGCTACGGATCTTCAACAACTATGATGCTGAGTTGAACATGTTCAGAATCACTGGAGTACTTAGAAGTGTCGAAGATTTCGAGTAATGTTGAAGAACCAAGGAAATCAAGCATTTGAATGAGAAGTTACAAAGTTTATTTATTTTGTAATCCATATGTATTGATAGTTTTGTCACTAAAATTGACAAAGGGGGAGATTGTTAGAGCACTGCTTGGTCGAACTCGCAAGCATTGCTATCTCAAGCTTGTTGTCAAGTTTAGCTGCCAAAACTATAAGTCTTGATTTCTAGTCTACTTATAGCTAAGTCTCGGATTATGATAGAAAGTGTAGTTGAGCATTAGACTTCACGGCGTTCATTATTTGAAGACGAAGAACTACTAAGGGGATCTTGTGGAACTTCATCAACAAAAGGTATGTGGAGACTTGAACTCATCTATCACTCAAAAGTCTATCTACTCTATCTCCTATTTGAGACAAAAGTCGTATAGCTATATAGACTTCGATTATGTACGTTTGATATTTCGACCTAAGTTAACTCGCTTACATATTTCTCGAAATATGTGTTGGTAAGCTTTCGATTTAACCAAGTTCATCTTATATTCTTGACGAAAATCAAAATATGATCATATGAAAATCGCCTTGTAACATCTTACATTATTTGTGTGAGACAGTCATTTGATGTAGACTCGGAATGTTTCGTATTGATCATTCGATCACTTGAAAATTGCTTTGAAGCTAATAGTTTGTGTGAGACAGCTATTGTCGTCTTCCGAGAATGTTTCAATGTTTGAAATTGGAGTTTAGAACACTTAACCATGATTGGATTATAAGCACAGTATGCGTACTTGCATATGTGTTAATCCAAGACCGGAACTTAGTATGCATACCCGTATGTGTACTTGATACGTATTGATCTCTTTACCTTGGTGACTATTATTATAGAGGCGGAATTCAGAATAATAATATACGAAAACTAGAAAACAGAACACACTAGAAACCAGATTCGAAGAAAATATCTTCTCTAGATTATGAACAAGAAAATGATTACAATTTTCTCTTCGTTACGCTCACAATCTTCTTTAAACAGTGGATTAACCTTAAACTTTTTGCTAAGCTTGCACAAGTATTGTTCCAAGCTTCCTCTAGGTTTTCTATGCCTAGTTTTCTTCTCTAGGTGCGTCTGTATCAAGAACACACTAAGTAGATTGTCTTAGCTATGAGATAAACATCTCTATTTATAGCTTTCAGTTTGGTTCCTTTCACCCTGCTGAACCATCTCTTCTTGCTGGGAACTTGACCTTGACATCTATTTAGGAAAGCCTTCTTTTCTCCTTGTCGTGTCTTAGTTACTCTTCGCTCCTGATGTAATTTTTACAATGATGTTGTAGGTTCGTTAAGACTTGTGAAAGCAGATTTTTTTAGATTTAAATT
>JAJJMB010002020.1:6257847-6277834 GCA_023531105.1 Papaver atlanticum | reverse complement strand
AATATATACAATTGAGACATATTAGACACAATAATGCGTCTATCAGCTCCATAATGAAATCTTCCTTGAGTGGTCCTTTCTGGTCAAACCACAAGTCTTCCATGCGCGGTAAGATCATCTTGTCATCTCTATCATTATGTAGTAATGGTGGTTCAAACATCTTCAACCTTCTTAGGTCGTCTTCTTGTTGTTTGGTTAGGGTTTCCAAACAATCTCTACTCGGCTTCTCGTCAAGAGAACGGATCACAAGGAGAATGAACTTTGTGATAGCATTCACCAACCGCTTAGCCTGAGTGGCTGTGATTAAGCTTGCTCCCTCAAGAGGAGAATTTGTAGCTTGAATCACAAAACTCTCTCCATTCTTGGTATAGGTATACTTTTGCTCCCTCCTGTGTAGAGTCGCATCTCGATCCCACAGGTAAGGACTACCAAGTACAACCTGACAAACATCCAAAGGTACTACGTCGCATGTAACTTCATCAATGTATGACTCATCAAAAGCAAAATTGAATGTATACTGCTCTCCAACCTGTAGCCCTCATTCCTTTTGAAGCCACCCTAAAGGATAGGGTTTAAGATGTTTGAAAGTCTTCAAACCCAACTTTTGTACCAAAGAATGTGAAAGTTAATTCTTTTGACTTCCCGGGTCAATAACAACATCAACTAGTGATTTTTTGACTTGCATCTTCACTGTGAAGAGTCGCTCCCTAAGATCATCTTTTGAAGGTATTTCTTTTTCCCCTGTCATAAGAGAGAGCTTTGAATTGGGTTCCGTTAATCCATGGACTTCTTTTGGAGTTTGAGCGACTAGTGCTGCCTTCTTGGCTTCTTTCCTCTGCAACCCTTTGGGCTTTAGATGAGGGTTCTTTACCCAACACTTGTCAATAACATGACCTTCTTGCTTGCAATGGGTGCAAGTTAAACCTTCCTTGTCACTAGACTTCCCTTCTTCCTTGATATTTTCACCTCCTTTCACAGTGGTACCTCCATATTTCACCTTAGTATTTCCCTTTGAATCAGATTTCTTAAGCCTGCCTTCAATGGCGTTAGCTTTTATACTTGCTTCAGAGATAGTATCCACCGAGAACATCTTCAACTCCTTCCGTATATACTCATGGAACCCGGAAATATATTTCATATAGATAACATAATCTCCCAAGTCTAAATCCAAAATCATAGCTTGATTCTGAAATTCCGAAGTATATTCTTGCACTGTTTGGTTGTAAGTCTACTTCAAGTTGTACCACTTGAACCATCTCTCTTCAAGGTAGCCAACCGGATAAAACTATTTCCTTACAACTTCCTTGAATCTTTTCCACGACAATACTCCCTTACTTAGGTTTTGTCTTTGATAAGCTTTCCACCAGGTTAGAGCATGCTTTTGTAGCTTCAATGCCGCGAAAGCAATCTTTTCCTTTGAACCATATTCAAAGAAATAAAAATACGTCTCTAGACGTTCAATCCAATCATCCAATTTTTTTACATCGACACTCCCATCGTAAAGTGGAATATCAACACGAAAATTAATTTTCAGATTCTTACCATGAGGTTTATTTGATGTAGGACTTTTAAGAAACTCACTTTTCTTCTTCCTCTTCTTCTTCTTCTTCTTCTTCTTCTTCTTCTTCTTCCGAATCGTCTTCTTCCGAATCGTCTTTTTCCGAGCTTCAGGTGAAGGTATAATCTTTTCTTCATCTTTGGCTTGGGAGTATGAGAACGAATACATTCAGTCAATTCTTCAAGGGTGGTTTTAATCGACTTCATGTCTGTTTGTAGCGTAACCACCTTTTCTTCCATAGTTTGTGGTTCGCTATGCTTAGGTTCATCATATAACTTTGTCATCCTTGATCCCCTTGTTATCCTAACGTCTTTTAGATTCTCGAGTACCTCACCAAGCTTTATGTAGAGAGATCTAGTGAAAACCATAAACCACAGGGATTTACCCTAAAAACTAACCTTGCTACTGGTACCAAATTGATACGTATTGATCTCTGTACCTTGGTAGCTATTACTATAAAGGCGGAATTCAGAATAATAATAGACAAGAAACTTAGAAAACATAACACAAGTGCTTCACCTTGTGGATCAGCGGTATTGTTGGTACCAAAGAAAGATGGAGGCTGGCGTATGTGTATTGATTATAGAGCATTGAACAAGATCACTATTAAGAATGTTACCCTCTACCTAGGATAAACGACATGATGGATCAGTTGGAAAAAGCTCGAGTCTTTACAAAGTTAGATTTCAAATTTGGATACCACCAAGTGAGAGTTCGAGAAGATGATACATGGAAAACTGCTTTCAAAACCAAACAAGGCTTGTTCGAATGGTTGGTGATGCCTTTTGGTTTGTGTAACGCTCCGGCAACGTTTATGCGTTTGATGAATGATTTGTTATGACCTTTTATAGAAGATTTTGTGATTGTTTATTTGGATGATATCCTAATATATAGCAGAACTTGGGAAGAACATATCGTTCACGTTGAGAAGGTGTTTAAAGTGTTACATGAAGGCCAGCTGAAGTTGAACGGAAAGAAGTGTGAGTTTGGAAAAGAGGAGTTGGTGTACCTCGGATTTATTGTTGGTGGTGGATAACGGAAGATTGATCCAAGGAAGGTCGAAGTGATTATTAAGTGGCCTAGACCTAGTACTGTAACTGAAATCAGGAGTTTCTTAGGGGCTTGCACATACTTGCGTAAGTTTATCCGGCATTTTTCGAATATTGCAGGACCATTACATGGTTTGACGGGAGCTAAGGCAAAGTTTGAATGGCAGCAAACCCATGAAGACTCTATTCAGTTACTAAAAAGGAAGATTTCAGAAGCACCGGTGTTAGCATTGCCTAACTTACAGCGTACTTTTGAAGTTGAGACCGACGCTTTTAACTATGCAATGGGATGAGTGTTGTTACAAGATGGTAAACCAGTAGAGTACCATTCAGAATTGTTCTCAGGTGCTATCAAGAACTACGCACCTTATGACAAAGAATTTGATGCTTTATATCAATGTATTAAGCATTGGCGAGTGTACCTCTTAGGTAAAGAAGTAGTGGTACATTCAGATCACAAACCATTGGAGTATCTACACGCTCAGACGAAACTACAACAAGCCCGGCACATGAAGTGGATGTCTTACTTGATGAGTTTCAACATTCTCATTAAGTACAAGAAGGGAGTAAAAAACAAGTTGGCAGATATGTTGTCTCGTCCACCAGTTCGAGCATTAATGGTGGCCATGAGAATTCAACCGATTGTTCCTTAAGAGTATGCAGAGTCATACACATCTAGCAAAGACTTCAATAAGGTGTTAGAAGGTATAAAGAGTGGTTTGAAAGGCGAGTTTGAACTCCGAGATGGATTGTTATACAAAGGTCAGTTACTTTGCATTCCAGAAGATGGAGATCGTTTACAATGGTTGAGATAGGCACACACATCTCGAGTTGCTGGACACTTTGGGATGAATAAAACTCTTCTTAACCTTCGTCGTTATGTCTTTTGGCCAAAGATGCAAGATGATGTGGCTAAGTTGGTTAGAGGGTGTAAGTTGTGCAGCACATCTAAACCTTCCAACAGAAAACGTGGGTTATATCTACCATTACCAGTACCATTAAGGCCTTGGGAGAGTATTTCTATGGATTTTATTGGTGGATTACCGAAGACCAAGTCTGGTTATGATTACTTGTTCGTTGTGGTCGACCGATTCAGCAAGATGATTGCATTAATTCCATGTACAAAGACGGTAACAGGAGCCGGTACAGCAAAGCTCTTCTTTGAGCATGTGTGGAAGCATTTTGGTTTACCTACTTCGATTATTTCTGATAGGGATAGTCGATTCCTTAGTCATTTTTGGGATTCTTTATGGAAGATGATGGACACTAGATTGAAGAAGAGTACAACTTTTCATCCACAAACAGACGGACAAACAGAAGTGGTCAACAGGACTATGGTTCACATGTTAAGGGGATATAATTCCAAGCATCCTAAAACTTGGGATGAGAGTTTACTATATCTACAATTTGCATTCAATAGAGCAGTTCATAGTTCTTCGGGAAAATCTCCTTTTGAGACGTGCTATGGTTACTTACCACCTAGTCCTTTCGATCTAGTATTTTATAGTGACACCTCAATGGGGGGAAAGGAAGGAAGTGAACGGAAAAAGGCAAAAAAGTTCTTGGAGAGGATATCTCAGATTCATGCAACTGTTGAAGCACAATTAAAGAAGTCACAAGACAAATACAAAGCAAAGCATGACAAGCATCTTGTGCATTGTAATTTCGGTGTTGGTGACTTGGTATGGTTAAAATTAGGTAAGGAACGACTGAAGGGGGAAGGTAAGAAGTTGAAGCCATTGAGGTATGGACCATTTCGTATACTCGATCAGATTGGTGACAATGCCTTTCGTCTGGATCTGCCACCTTATCTAGGAATGTACTCGGTTATAAATGCCGAATACTTGAAGTTGTTTGAACCACCATTACTTGATGATGACAGCGACGACACTATGATCTTACCACGAGTAGAAGACTTATGGTTTGATAGAGAGGAACCACTCAAGGAAGACTGCATATTGGATCGAAGAGTGACTAAAACACGACAAGGAGAGAAATAAGCTCTTTTAATTGGATATAAGGGTCAAGTTCCTAGCAAGGCCAAGTGGTTTAACAAGGAAAAAGGGACTCTCGAGTTCCCTAACCTTCATTTTTAACTCTCACAGGAGTTCAAGTTCTTAAAAGGGGGACCCATGATGCAAGTGTATCCGTACTCCTTTAGGGAACTTAGTTAACCTCATGCTAAGTTGAGGGAAGAATCCTATTCTAGACGGGAATCCTTGTTTAGGCAGAATTCCTAGTTAGGAAAGAGTTTGGTTTTAGGCAATACTCTTAGTTTAGGAAATAGATTCCTAATAGAAGTCCTTGGTCGGCTGAGTACGATGAAGGTTATAAATGGAGGGCTTTGGCTAATATCTAAAGACAAATACTAGACATAGAAAACCTAGAGAAAGCTTGGAACAATATTGGTGCAAGCTTAGCAAACAATTTAAGGTTAATCCACTATTTAGAGAAGATTGTGAGCGTAACAAAGAGAGAATCGTAATCGTTTTCTTGTTCATAATCTAGATAAGATATTTTCTTCGAACTACTACTTGTGTTCTGTTTTCTAAGTCTCTCGTCTATTATTATTCTGAATTCCGCCTTTATAGTAATAGCTACCAAGTTACAGAGATCAATACGTATCAGTACTGGTTGGTCAGGTAAAGTCCGGGGGTTAGAGTATGCGTACCTGTACACGTACTGGCGAAGTCAGTTGAAGTCTGGGTACTAGAGTATGCGTACCTGTACGCATACTGGTTTCAACTGAAGTTTGGATGTGTACGATAGTATGCATACCCGTTTGCATACTGGCGAAAACAGTCCAAGTCCGGATACTTAGGTATGCGTACCCGTTTGCATACTTGAGTTGATTATGTTCTAAAATAGGTTTATTCATGAACTAATACATTTATATAATAAGGAATGCAATCTTTTGCAAACCGTGGCTATAATGTTCATGAATTGATTCAAGTGAATCAAAATCGATTTTTATTTAATTGTGTCTTGTATACTTCTATGAGAATATAAACAATTGAACAACTCTAGAACTAGTTTCATTTGAGTCACTTGAATTAGTTATGGTTAAGATGAATATGGTTGATATGAAAGTGCTCATATGGTTAACTTCGGTTAACTATTGTTATGCCAATAAGGTGTACACGTTTAGGTATGGTTACCCATATCTAAACTAAGTCACTTTTCATTTGTGTATAACAAGCTAAGTTCGATCTAACGGTTGAAAGATATTATCTTGAGTCTAATCAGGTTTTCATCTAACGGTGAATATTGAATGCTTTGTTACCAAGGTAACTTAGATTGCAAACCCTGATTTGAAGACTATATAAAGGAGAACTCTAGCAACTGGGAAACCTAATCCCCACACCTCCTGTGTGATACTAGTTGCGACTAGAGTCGATTCTCTTTTAACCTTAGGTTTTTCATGAAACCCTGTAGGTTAACGACTTGAAGACTTCATTGGGATTGTGAAGCCAGACCCAACTATTTTCTCTGTAGTTGCGTGTTCTGATCTTGCTGTTTTCTATCGTATTGAGTACTATCTTTTCTAAGAATTGCTCGAGATTTATTCTTCGATAGGCAAGATAAAAAGTAGTCACAAACATCTCCGTCTCATCGTTTCTTATTACACAATATCTTGTTTCGCTACCATACAATTAAGATTATTATGAGGTGATTGATATTTCTAGGCTGTTCTTCGGGAATATAAGTACGGTATATCAATTGGTTCCTGTTCACCTTGATTTATCAAAAGACGGAACAAAAAATCATAGGTTTATCTATGGGAGACAGATTTATCTATTCAATAGACTTCTGTGTGAGACAGATTGGTTTATCAAGTCTTCGACTTTGGTTCATAGCAACTCTTAGTTGTGGGTGAGATCAGCTAAACGAATCAAGTGCGTAGAGTCCTGCTGGGATTCAGAGTCATAAGGAACGCAACTGTACTTGATCAGTGTGAGATTGGTTAGGGCTCAACTACATTCCAGTCCGAAGTTAACTTGGAGTAGGCTAGTGTCTGTAGCGGCTTAATACAGTATGGTGTTCAAATCTGGACTAGGTCCCGGGTTTTTTCTTGCATTTGCGGTTTCCTCGTTAACAAAATTTATGGTGTCTGTGTTATTTCTTTTCTGCATTATATTTTTATATAATTGAAATATTACAGGTTATGCGTAAGTTCAATCAATTTTGAATCCGACCTTTGGGTTGTTGATTAAATTGATTGACACTTGGATATTGGTTTTTGATACCGTCCAAGTTATTTCTTATATTCAATCAGGTTCGGAAATTCCTATTTGTTTGATTGCAGATTTAATTAAGAAATAGAGATACAACTCTTGGATATATTTTCATTGATTGAGTCTGACTGTCTAATTGATTCTCTTGGAATTATATTGGAGTTTGTCCATACAGATTGCTAAGCGAAATATTGGGTGTGGTTTTTAGACCCCCGTTTTTTCAAAAACTATATACTTGATTTCCAGTCTACTTATAGCTATGTCTCGGATTAGGATAAAATGTGTAGTTGAGCTTTAGACTTCACTGCATTCACCAATTGAAGAATAAGATCTACTGAGGAGCTTGGAGGAACTTCACAAACAAAAGGTATACTGAGACCAAAACTTATCTATCACTCAAAAGTCTATTCTATTCTATCTTCTAATGGGACTAAGTCGTATAACTATATAGACTTTTATATTATACACATTTGATATTTCGAGTGGAGTTTATCCCACTTATCTATTTCTCGAATATGTGTTGGAAGTTTTTTGCTTTAGCTATGTTCATCGTATTCTTGAAGAGTTTAGTTGGAAACAATTTATTTGTTGGAAACTAAATATTAAGTCAAAAGATGATCATGTGAAAATTACCTTGAACATCTTACATGATTTGTGTGAGACAGTCATTTGATATTAGCTTGGGAAGTTTCGTATTGATCATTCGATCACTTAAAAATTACTTGAAGCTAATGGTATGGGTCCGAGACGGTTGTTCACGAACCGGGTTTGCGAACGGCTTGACTAGGCCAAAGTCAGGAGTTGTTGTTCGCGTACCTAATTTGCGAACACAGTGGTTAAGTTCTAAAATCGGTTATGTATGATTCTCATACTCATTAACTAAAACATTTATGATTCAAGGAATGCAAATTAACTTTGCAAACCGTGGCTTAATGTTCATGAATTGATTCTTGTATAAGTACTTTGTACGATTACAAATCAATCCGATTTTGATTCAATTTGTTCATGGATATTTCTATGAGATAGTGAACAATTGAACAACTCTATTTGAAACACAATTAGATTCATTAGATTATCTTTCATGATTGATTCATCATCATATTTGATCTAGAAGTGTTAGATGAATATGGTTAAGAAGTGTTCATATGGCTATCTTCGGTTAACTATTATTGAGCCAACTCAATATACAGTGGAGATTAAATACTTTGTTACTAAGCTATCTTAGCTTTGATTGTAAGCAATCCTGATTTGAAAGACTATATAAGGGAGAACTCTAGCAACTTGAAAACCTAATCCCGACACTTTCCTGTGTCTTAGATGCAAACTAAAGTCGATTCTCCTTTATCCTAGGTTTTTCCAAAACCATATTAGGTTAACGACTTGAAGACTTCATTTGGGATTCGTGAAGCCAGATCCAACTATTTTCTCTGTAGTTGTGTATTCTGATCTTATTTGTTCTAATCACATTGATTTTTATCTTCTCTAAGATTTACTCGATATTTTTCTCCGATAGGTAAGATATAAAAAGTAATCACAACAGTTATTCGTCTCAAACTTTTGTGATTCCGTAATAACTTTTTTTGTTAATCAGTTAGGTTATTGTGAGGTGATTGATATTTCTAGTTTGCTCTTCGGGAGTATAAGACCAAATTATCAATTAGTTCATGTTCACCTTGATTTTATCAAAGGACGGAACAAAACCGAATAAAGAATAGACATATCTGTGGGAGACAAATTTGTTTATAAGTCTTCGACTTTGGGTCGTAGCAACTCTTAGTTTTGGGTGAGATCAGCTAAGGGAATCAAGTGCGCAGAATCCGACGTGGTAGAAAATTGCTTATGGTAGAAAATTGTTTATGGTAGAAAATTGCTATTCGTGCCTTTCTACAAGCGCGTGATTTTCAATCATGGGTTCGTGTTGTTAATGGCTATAATCCTCTAATGGTTACAGTAAACGGTGTAACTGTTGCAAAGGATATTGGTGAGTATGATGATCTCGAGATTCTTGCTGCAAAGCAAAATTCTGACGGAAATGCTATCATTCATGCCATTATCCTAGATCTTCAGCACCATGTGACTACATGCATTAAGTCTAAAGATGCTTGGGATATACTAGAAACCGTATTTGAAGGGAATTCCTCCGAGAAAGAAGCTAGTCTTCAAAACCTAAATTCTGATTGAGAAAACCTTCATATCGCTGATGAAGATTCATTTGATGAGTTTAATCAGAAAGTGTTTGAAATTGTTAATGCATCTTTTGCGTTGGGTAAGACTATTCCTGAAAAGGACATTGTGATGAAAATTCTCAGATCGTTGCCAGCTAGATAAGATTCTAAGAAACATGCCATCGTTGAGGGAAATAACCTTGAAACACTTTCCAGAAATACTCTTGTTGGGAAGTTAAAGATCTTTGATCATGAGCATATATCCAAAACTGAAAAGGATGTTGCACTCAAAGCATAAAAGAACACTAAACTACTTGATAAAAGTAAAAGTGTTGGCAACTCTGTGGTTGATCCTAGTGAGACTGATTTATCAGATGAATATCTTGACAACTCAGTCTCTCTGATCACAAGACATTTTAGAGATATTCTTTTGAAGAGAAGTAAATGGTTCACTAGAGATAAACCTAGATCATCAGTTAAGCCTCATGATCGTGTTCCTCCTAAAAACAGGGATACTGTCGACACTGATGATGATATGCCATAGTGCTTCAAGTGTAAAGGTTTTGGCCATTTTTCTAATGAGTGTCCAAATCGTAGAAAATACACTGGGAGCAAAGGTCTAGCTGCAACTCTTGATGAAACATCTGATCACTATGATTCAAATGAAGATAAAAAATCAAGTGTAGATCTCCTTGGAAAAAATATTAATTTTGATAATTGTAGCAATACTTACATCAATCTGGATATTTTCCTGGAGAAACTCCATCGACCACATTGGAGGATAAGATGGATTTTACTCTGTCTAATGAAAATTCGGTCTCACATGTTTCAGGTACTTCACTTTGTTTAGCAGCATATTTGGTTATGGTGCCTGAACCATCCTCCACATTGACATGTTCTTATTGTACTATTAAGGGTCATGAACTCTCAAATTGTTTCAAGTACAAGCATAAAGTAAGATATGTCAACAAACTGCAAGGGAGAGAAAATCGATTAGCAAACAAGCTCAAACTTGAAAATTCCGTGCAAGAATTATGCGGTGGACATATTATTGTTCACCCCAACAAAGTTTAATTGTGTTGAAGGTGCATCTTGTCTCACGTGCCCGAATTTCAAAGAGATAAGAGTTATGCACAATCGGGTTCTAGGGTCAGAAACTATTATATTTGATTTCTATTTGAATTGTTTCTTTTTTGGTTTTTGTTGTTCTTTTCATATCCTCAATGGTATTGAAAAGTTTTCACCCTATTTGACTAATAAAAATGGGTTAAAATCGATATTTCTACCCTTCTTAGGGATGTTTGTGTTGATCGTACGTGAACCCTACTTACTCTGTATATAGGTTCTGTAACCTACATTCCTTTTTCCTTCCCTGAAACTCTTTTCATCAAAAGGCTGCTTGTGGAGCTTTTATGTTTCTTTCACAATCCCATACTTGAATGGAGACTCCAAGCATCATATCTTCTGATGGAAAAGATGTTAATATGATTGTGAAGCCATCAATCATGAAGGAAAAAGATAAATCCCATTCCTCTACAACTTTGAAGAGAAAAAGGAAGAATATGAAGAAACCAAGGGGTAACACCTAAACTCTTCAGAAGTTTTCTGGTGTTCTTGAAGAGTTGAAAGAAACAAGGATGGAGATGCAAAAAATAAAGGCTATTGTTCTAAGATCCCTTGAAATTCAGAAGGCCCTGGTTCGGCAACAGTCAAGAAGGTTTGTTACTCCTTTCTTCATAAACCTTATGTTCCAATGTCTGTTGATGACAAGGAGTTCAGGGACAATAAAGAATTTTTCAAGAATCTTAATGTCTAGGAAACTTCTTATGAGAATTTATTCTTATGTTTAAAAAGGATAACTAAGGTTTGAAATAGCAAATATTGTGATTACACAGAGCTATTTCAACGTTTTTCATCTTGCAATGTTTTTAGATTTATTTATTTAAATTCTAAGTTATTTGGAAGATGATTTTGCAGTATTTAATCTTTTTGATTTTATATATTGCAATTGCTTATGAGATGAATGCCTTTACGTTCGTGACCTTTGCATTTATCTCATAAATGCTCAAAAGTTAAGTCTATTATGTCTTTATGCAAATATTGATAAAAGATAGAATGAACTTTAGAAAATTCCGCAGTATTGATATTTCCTTGATCCACTTCTATGTGAAAGTACTGTATGGCTCCGTAAATTTTCTTATGTTGAGTGATTCCGATTAAATTAATCAATAAGGTTTCCTTGTAGTTAGATCATTAGAGTTTTCTGGATACAAATCCATGTGGTTTGTTAATGTCTAAAGAAATCCTTATTTTCTTGTAAAAGTAAGGTCGCTCATGTTGTTCTCTTGGGAATGACATCAAATGGGGAGAGTTCTTAATTGAACTTGTGCTTAATTTCCATATTTTTGTGGGGAGTGCGGCTGTGGAATATTGTAGGAGTTATCTTGTATATTTATAAACTCCTTAATGAATACATTAAGTTTCGACTATGTGAAATCATCGAAACAAAGTCGATATGTTCTCTTTTAGTCATGAATTATCTCTTTGAGAATTTCATTATGATCCCATAGTTTTCGTACATTTGCCAATTTATATTGAAAAAAATGGGGAGAATTATTTGGTAGTTCACACTACATACATATGGATCATTATGTAAGGGGTAGTGGTTTTCATTATGAGATGGAAGTATTGACTAAGGGGGAGTGATACATATCACCATAGTATTATTTCAAAGTTGTGATGCAATTGGACTTTGATTTGATATAATAATACTATGACACTGTATAACAATGATTGGGAATATTTGTTTTCTTATTGTTATGGCTACGGATCTTCAACAACAATGATGCTGAGTTGAACACGTTCAGAATCGCTAAAGTACTTAGAGTAGCGAAGGATTCAAGGAATGTTTTAGAGCCAAGGAAATCAAGCATGATGGATGAGAATATACAAAGTTTATTTATTTTGTAATCCATATGTATTGATAGTTTTGTCACTAAAATTGACAAAGGGGGGGAGTTAGTGCACTGCTCAGTCGAACTCGCAAGCGTTGCTATCTCAAGCTTGTTTGTCAAGTTTAGTTGATCAAAACTATATACTTGATTTTTAGTCTACTTTTAGCTATGTCTCGGATTAGGATAGAATATGTAGTTGATCTTTAGACTTCACGGTGTTCACCAATTCAAGAAGTGATCTACTGAGGAGCTTGGAGGAACTTCATCAACAAAAGGTATGTGTAGACTAAAACTTATTTATCACTCAGAAGTCTATTCTATTCTATCTTTTAATGAGACTATGTCATATAACTATATAGATTTTTATATTATACACATTTGATATTTCGAGCTGAATTTATCTCGCTTATCTATTTCTCGAAATATGTGTTGGAAACTTTTTTGTTTAGCTATTTTTATCATATTCTTGACGAGTTTAGTTGGAAACAATTTTGTTGGAAACTATATATTAAGTCAAAAGATGATCATGTGAAAATTACCATCTTATATGATTTGTGTGAGACAGTCATTTGATGTTAGCTTGGGAAGTTTCGTAATGATCATTCGAACACTTTAAAATTACTTGAAGCTAATGGTATATGTGAGATTACCATTGTCGCCTTCTAAGGATGTTTCAATGATTGAAATGAGAGTTAAGAAAAATTACCCATGTCTGGATACAACACGGTATGCATACCTAGTATGCGAACTGTTTTGTGTTGATTCAAGTCCGGAACTCTTGTTTGCGTACCTAGTATGCGAACTGATTTACCTTAGAAGGTCCGGAACTCTTGTTTGCGTACCTAGTATGCGAACGGTTTACCTGAGTTTGGTCCAGGACGATTGTTCGCGAACCGGGTTTGCGAACGGATTGAGTAGTCCAATGTACGGAGCTGCTATTCGCGTACCTAGTTTGTGAACACGGTTGGTTAAGTTCTAAAATCGGTTATGTATGATTCTCATACTCATGAACTAAAACATTTATGATTTAAGAAATGCAAATTAACTTTGCAAACCGTGGCTTAATGATCATGAATTGATTCTTGTATAAGTACTTTGTACGATTACGAATCAATCCGATTTTGATTCAATTTGTTCATGGATATTTCTATGAGATAGTGAACAATTGAACAACTCTATTGAAACACAATTAGATTCATTTGATTATCTTTCATGATTAATTGATCATCATATTTGATCTAGAAGTGTTAGATGAATATGGTTAAGAAGTGTTCATATGGCTAACTTCGGTTAACTATTATTTAGCCAACTCAATATACACGTTTAGGTACGGTTACCCATATCTAAATATAAGTATATTTCATTTGTGTGTAACAAGCTAATACCATCTAACAGTGGAGATTAATTGCTTAATTTCTAAGCAGACTTAGCTTGAATCTTAAATCAGGATTTCATCTAACGATGAATATTAAATGCTTTGTCTCTAAGCTATCTTAGCTTTGACTGTAAGCAATCCTGATTTGAAAGACTATATAAGGGAGAACTCTAGCAACTGAAAAACCTAATCCCGACACTTTCCTGTGTCCTAGTTGCAAACTAGAGTCGTTTCTTCTTTAACCTAGGTTTTTCCAAAACCATATTAGGTTAACGACTTGAAGACTTCATTTGGGGTTCGTGAAGCCAGATCCAACTATTCTCTCTATAGTGGCGTATTCTGATCTTACTTGTTCTGTCGTATTGAGTTTTATCTTCTCTAAGATTTACTCGAGATTTATCTCCGATAGGTAAGATATAAAAACAGTTCTTCATCTCAGACTCTTGTGATTCTGCAATAAATTTTTATGTTAATCAGTTGGGTTATTGTGAGGCGAATGATATTTTTAGACTGCTCTTCGGGAGTATAAGATCGGATTATCAATTGGTTCCTGTTCACCTTGATTTTATAAAAAGACAGAACAAAAACCGAATAAAGAATAAACATATATGTTGGGGACATATTTGTTTATAAGTCTTCGACTTTGGGTCATAACAACTCTTAGTTTTGGGTGACATCAGTTAAGGGAATCAAGTGTGCGGAATCCGGCGTGGTTCTATTGGCGTAAGGAACGCGACGGTACCTTAATCGGTTTGAGGCTTGGTTAGGGTTCAACTACATTCCAGTCTGAAGTTAACTTGTAGTAGACTAGTGTCTGTAGCGGCTTAATACAGTGTGGTGTTCAGAGAAGGACAAGGTCCCGAGGTTTTTCTGCATTTGCGGTTTCCTCGTTAACAAAATTTATGGTGTCTGTGTTATTTCTTTTCCGCATTATATTTGTTTATATAATTGTAATATCACAGGTTGTGCGTAGTTCAATCAGTTGATAAATCCGACCTTATTTGTTGGATATAACTTGATTGACACTTGGGCATTGGTCTTTGGTACCGTCCAAGTTATTTCTCATATCAATCATGCTCACGGATTTCTATCTGTTGGATTTGCTGATTGTATTGAGAAATAAAGATAAATCTCTTTGATATATCTTGATTGAGTCTCACTTTTAAGTTGGTGCTCTCGGAATTATATTGGAGTTTAGTCCATACAGATTGCCGAACGAATTATTGGGTGTGGTTGTTATACTCCCGATTTTTCAACCACAACTCAAACCAAGTCTATTGTGGTCAATTTTATGAGTCAAATCTGATTGAGTTTAAGGATCCACAACATTTTCGATTACTATTATATGATGCGTAAGTTGTGACTAACCCTTTCTTGTTCTGGATTAAGGCTTTAAACTTAGCTCTATGTGGGAGGCACCCCATATGCTCATGGTACAGTACTGCTTCATATGGTAATATCTTTCCTTATCTTCTTAATTTTTTTACATTTACTCTTTGTCCATGCTTTCATTCATTCATCTTTGGAACATAGAGGACTATGTTTAATTTAGGTTTGGGGGTAAGGGAGAATTTTTTTAGTTGTACCAAGAATCTCCAACATTTAGAGTCACATAGTATTTTTTTAGTTAAGTTTACATACTATTTCTCACCGAAAAGATGGAAATTTGAATTATTAAGGATAACATTCTAGTGAGATATTAGAGAAAAAGACATTGTTGAGAAATCATTAACATCCAGGAGAGAAAATTAAACTTTTAGAGGGTAATCGTGATGAACCTAACCATCCATGCTGGAAAGGCAATTAGGCCAGAAGGAAATTCCAGAAAGACAAAGCAACCTCACAATGTAATCTTAGTTACTGGATTACGACTCTCTCTCGGTAGAAACTTATCATCATCAACAAGCGGAGCGACATCAAAAGCTATGAAGAAAGTTGAAGACGTTTAAGGTTTATAAGAAACAATAGAAAACAAAGCAAAATTCACAATCAAATTTAAAGACTTAGTTATAAGAAGTTACAAGAGCAAAGAAAATCAAACGATGTAAGTTGTTGAAGTTCATGATACCAAGACATTACAAGTTGCAAAGATTCAAGTGTTAAAGTCCTTTTTGTTCAATAAGGCCATGTGGAATAGAAATTTATAAAGAAGTTTCAAGCAAGAAGAAATTGAGGAGAAAAATCAATTGTCAAGGTTCTACGAGGTTCGAGAGTTTATCATCAACAGTTGAAGCCGAAGAAGACGTTGTTTCTACGAAACACTATGAGAGAGCCGAGGAGAAATGCATATTGGTTGCTTTGTTAGTCCACTTTCCATCTGGCAGAAGATGTTTCTAGCACTGGTTCAACTCATCACACATAATTTATCCGGCTGTAGAGCGGATGTCCCTCTCATAATCTTTATCCATCCATAGAGTGGATTTATCTCTCCTAATCTTATCCAGCTGTAGAGCGGTTACGTCTCATAATGTTTATCCAGATATAGAGCGGATATCTCTTTATCCATCTGTAGAGTGGATGTGTCTCCCCTATTCTTTATTCAGCTGTAGAGCGGATACCTTTGATTTCTCTTGCATTCTAATTACTTGGCGATAGGTTGAGAAATTTTATGTCCTCATATCTCTTTGGGTATTTGTGACCAATTTGGAGTAAAGGTTTTGTGGGTACACCTCTTGTAAACCCTCCCGAGACTATAAATCGTCCTAGGGGTTCAAAGGCTTGTTGCACATGCAAAGAGCAATCGCGATGCCTGCGATAGTGAGTTAGGATTATTTTTTTTTAGATTAGTTTTTATTTTAGTTTTGCTCGGAACTAGAAAAATGTAGGTATGGGGTTATTTGATGAGTGTGTAAACACGTCATTTTTACATCTTAATTTACATTTATTAGTTCTCTATTTTGTGCATATTTAATGATTTTTTTCAGTTTTGTAGAATTTAATGAATCAAGCTCAATTGGACCGAAACGTGGACTTCGCCAACAAAATGAAGGAAAAATCAATTATCTCAAGATACCTATGAATGAATGTGGCCAACCGGGAAATTGAGTACAATTCATGCAGTACGAGTTAGTGGGTCATTTTGGAATTAATGACCCAAATTTATAAAAGCGCATGTTTGGGAACTAATTACGTGAAAGATCCAGAACTGGCAAAAATAAAATTATCTTTCCATATTAATATGCATGGACGTGTTTAATGAAGGGATTTATTTCATTTATGGACACAAGGTAATAACGCCAGGTTTTTGAAGCAAAAAGGAAAGTCAATATTTTACATGCAAAGGAGGAGTTGGAAATTATATGACACTAATATGAGTTATGAATATTTCCCCTAGTTATGGAAAAAAGAGATATGCATGCAAATATATATGGGAAGATGGGTTTGAAAGAAGATATTATGGTGTCTAAATGAGGTGTCACTTTACTCAAAAGATATTTTCTCTCAATCTATCGCATATTTTCCAATCTTAAAATTATTCTATCATTTATTGTGATTGGAAAAAATTAAAGGAAGGAAGCAGGAGAAGGTTAGCTATATAAAGGAGAGTTTGGCTAAGAAGAAAAAGGAGGTATGGGGGCTGTTCCGTGCAAATTAGTGTTGTTTTCTTTTTCACTTTCATTTCTTTTTGTAATGGTTAGATAATCTTTCTACTAGGGCTAAGATTCAGCCCTATGATTCTACAATGCTTTATATAAAAATTCTTTTGATCCTAATTCTTTTTGTAGTGGTTAGATAACTCTCTCCATGTGTCCTCATGTTTTTATCACGATTTTATTTTCTTCTTAGAGAACAACATTTTAAATGAAGAGAGTGGTCAGTATTTTGAGAAATATAATTGAATATAACGATATATCTTCCGAGGCATACATGCCAGTCATAAATTGTTTTGAGTTATATTATGAAGAGTTTCGTAGAGAGTTATAGTTGAATAATCTTGGATACATGATAGTGGTGATGGTCGAAGCCATGGGTTTTTCTTTATTTTCTTATTCTAGCTTTAATTAATTTATATCTTCTGTTATTCTTTTTAACATTTTATTTTAATTGTAAATTGAAGGTAACAATTTTAGTCCATGTGGAACGAACTCGCGTTTGTATACTGTCAAATCTACATCCGTGCACTTGCGGTATAATTTAAAATAACCATCACATGATAATTCTCTTCTGATATAAAGTCATTCAAGAACTTTGAAGATTGAACTGGCAGATTCTAGCGATTGAGAATCTTTGAATAAAACTAACGTTAATTCTGTGAGACAAATCATTAGTGGAATCAAGTGCAAGTTGCTACTATTGAAGATTGATAAAGTTGAAGACTTTGATTACTTAAGGTTATTTTGTGTTTCTGATCTTGACATGATTATCTGCTTGACTTGATTGTCTAGGAAGAACAAGTAGTTTATCTTTGATAAATGTAAAGCTTGTAGATCGATAAGTTGTTCGCGATTTATCATAAACTTAAATCTTGTAATCGAGTGGATTACTTTTGTAATCGTGAATCTTGACTGATATTATCAAGGAGTTTTAGATCTAACTATCTTGGTATTTTTGATCAAAAGGAGAGATCTTTGATTCTAAATAATCAATAATTTCTTTAGTATTTGTGATTGGATTTGAGTGGTTAGCAAACTGTTGGATTCCTTGTTGTTTGTAACACTTTCTAAAGGAATTGGGTTTTAGAATTATTTATGGAGGTAACACAAAACTTGGTAGTGCATTCTGCTAAGTGATTCACGTGCATAGGAAAGATTCGGTTATAGGCGCACGAAGTTGTTGTTAAAGAATCGCTCAGTAAAACTGGCAAGTTTTGGTATGTCAAGCTTGTTATAAATTTTAGTCGATCAAAACTATTTCTTGGTTTATGGTCTATTAAAGTCAGTCTCGGACTAGCAATAGATCATGGTAGTCGAGTATCAGAATTCACCAGTCTACCTTGAAGAATGGAAGACTAAAGACGACGTCAACGGAAACTTCATCAACAAAGGTATGTGAAGACTTACTATCATATTTACTCATGTTATCTACCATTCTATCTACTGAGACAGTTTGTATGAATTTAATTAGTATTATGATGAACATTTCAATGAAGATTGCAAGCTGTAAGGATTAGTTAACTTAGTTCTTAAAGTTCACAAATTGTTTTACCGGTTCACGAACTTGAACTTGTAAATATAAAGACTTGATTATTAATATCGCAGTTAACTTGTGTACACAAACTGATTTGCTCAGTTTGCGAACTAGTTGATTTTTGATGTTTTTTGTACATTTTTTTATTTTCAAGTATACAAATTGTTTTACACAGTTCACGAACTTGTCAGTATAAAAACTCCAAAGTTACGAGATTACCTTTTAGTTTACAAACTGATTTAGTCTTATTACAAATTAAGTTTGTCGGTTTCAGAACTACTTAACCGTGGCTCTTTGGCAAACCATGTGGTGCACTCTGGTTGAAAACATATTTTTTATAATTCAAAGAAAATTCTCACATGCTTATTTGCGTTATCCATATATAGAAGTTTTGCTTACTTGGAAATTCTAAACAAGGAAATAGTTCACAAACTTAGCTTTGTTTGTAAGCTACTAAGGTTGTTCATCAATTTAAATAAAAGAATCCCTACATACGAGAAACTCAATCCCGGAACTTCTATGTCCTAGTTTTAGACTAGAATCGCCTCAAAAAACCTAGGTTCCTTCTGGAAACTGTATTCTAGGTTACGACTTTGAAAGACTTCACTAGGAGATTCAAAAAACCCGGTCAGATTTTTTTAACTGATAGTTCATGTTATCCAGATTTTGTTCTTATTGATCTTCTAAGTTCTCGAAAATTTAGATCAAGAACTTGATTGACAGAAATCACAAAGTACTATTCATCTCAAACTTTGTGATTCCATAAGATAAATATCTAAATCAATTCTGATTTGATTTGTTTAGATTTTTTTCTGAGGTAAAATTGATTAGTCATCTCTATGACTTTTGAAGAGAATAATTTCAACCTAATCTTGAGTTTGTTCGATATTTTTTTTCTTGAATATCCTTCATAGCATATAGATTTTCATACCTTGATTGAATTATATCTTTCTGAAGGAAATCAAATAGGCTTTTTGTTAGAGGCAGAATAATCATAAAAGTCTTCACTTAGGTTGAAACAACTCATAGACCTGTAAAGGATGCCAGTCAGGGGAATCATTTTGCATAGGGTCTTGCGAGATCCAAGAGACTTAAAGGAGTGCAACTGAAGCTGAATTGCTCGTATGGTTGATTTGGTCTCAACTACATTCCAGTCCGAATTCTAATAGTAAGCTAGTGTCTGTAGCGGCTTAATACAGTGTGGTGCTCAAGTATTGGACTAGGTCCCGGGGTTTTCCTGTTTTGCATTTTCCTCGTTAACAAAATTTCGGGTGTCTTATATGTTATTTCTTTTCCACGTTGTATTTTTTATCTTTATAATTGAAATATCAAAAGTAGTACTTTAAAATAACCTGGACAGATTTTAAGCTTAAAAGACTGTGTATAACCCACAAGATTTATTCTTCAGAATTCGTATCGTGAAATAAATATTATAAAACTTGTTCTTGTTGGAAGTCGGTTCGTATTATAGTTGGGTGCTGATAGACGCATTATTGTGTCTAATATGTCTCAATTGTATATATT
>JAJJMB010002020.1:6152107-6257447 GCA_023531105.1 Papaver atlanticum | reverse complement strand
AAAAAAATCTGCTTTCACAAGTCTTAACGAACCTACTACTACAACATCATTGTAAAAATTACATCAGGTGCATACTAGGTTATTACTTGGATATTGATTTTTGAGATCGTCCAAGTTAAACTTGTCTTCATATCAGGTATCAGATCTTTACTGTTGATCTCATGATATTGATAGTAACAACTTCATCAATACAGGTTTTCAAATTTCAATTTGGTGGTGTACTTGGTACCTCCTCTTTTTCAGTTGCAGGTAGGCATTTGTGTAGCGACTTATGAGAGTATTTAAAACTTAACCAGATCCCGGGGTTTTCTTGTTAGATAATTTTTCCTTGTTAACAAAATCATGTATGTCCGTATCTTTATTTTTTCCATATTATAATTATTTTTATAATTAATGTAATTAATCACACTTGTACGTTAACAATATCTTGGATCGATCCCTGTGTTTTATTCCTTAATCGGACTCTAGATTATATCCAAGATCACCTTGTTAAAGTAATTTTTAGTCTCTTCTAGATCGAAAAGGTTATGTAAGTATGTCAGATATAACATATTGCAATAAATAAATAAATTGGTGGTGTACTCAGTACCCTCGTATTTTCAGATTTATCTCCTTACAAAAACTTTATAATGTATACCATCTGCTAAAGAATGAAGACCGAGTTTGAGTTATTGGAAGAATGTTCACTAAAACTACTTAACTGACATTGGTAACCCGAATAATCATAATGTATTTGGGTTGTTATTGATATGTAATAATTAACAATGAAGTTAACCAATTTATAGTTTTAACCACTTATGTCAATCGACTTCGAATTAGGGGAGAAACTGATGCTGAAGTTGTAGCCAGATCTCGAGAGGAATGACGAAGACGGTTGGTACAATATAGTTAATATCGTTCGTACCATCCGATAATATCATAATTTATCGTGTATCGTATTTAACCTAGACGATACAAAAAATATCGGTGATACATAAATATTTCGATTATATCAGCTGTATCAGTCGTATCGAACAGATATATCGGCCGATAATATCAGTAAGGATAAAAATCTATCTATTAATAATATTTTTCTTTGTCTTTTAGTTTTAATTTCTCTTTCCATGCAAATTCTGTGTTCGAGGATGTTTGGTTATCAAGCGAAACTAGTTTAATTGATGTTTTTATGTTATAAATGCCTTTTAGTAACATAATGTATACCTACCTATAAATTATAAAATTATAATTATTAATTGTGTATCGCCGATAAAATACGATATAATCATTTGTCTAAGTGTATCACACCTCGCTGATACGATATTGATACACGATATTAACTACTTTGGGTAGGGATCATATGTCCGTGGCAAAGTTCATTTGGACATCCTTAAGGAGTTACAAAAATTCAACCCTTTTCTATTCCAAGTTTCTTTACTAAGTACATCTTATTGAATGCATTGATCGAGTTGTTATAGTTAATTTTAATTTGTTTTTGTTTTTTTTAGTTATGGTCTTCAATTTCTAATTAATAAAAACCACTATAGAACTACATTTCAAATCCAAACCGATTTTACATTTCACATTTCATTAACTTTTACTTAGAATTAGCATTTAATAAAAACAAAAAACAATCGCATCATGTAGCATCACTGTTGATGAGGAAAAATGATTTGATGGTTTTTTAGGAAAGTGAAGAGACGACCATGCGGACGGGACTCCTCGACCAAGCAAACTGCTTAACCTCAAACAGATGCACTGAACGGGAGTGCTTTGAGTTAGAGAGATCAATCTGTAAGACTTCGGCCTAAACCAAGACAATGGCCGTTCCAGAGTCAATTCGGTCACAAAGAGGGAAGAGGGTCGGTCTGTAGGAGGGAAGCTAAGAAGTATGTGTGAGATCAATGATGATCAAAGGGATTGTAAATGTGTTGTGGGTTTCTGCAAATTGATGAACTGCTGGGTTCGAATAAGTTTGAATTATGATATGTTGAGAGTGATTGTTCAGATGAGAATTGTTGTGATAATTCCCGTATATCTGTTTGTCCTCTTAATCATGAATTCAGAGAACTTATTTATATTTCTAGAACGTGGACACATTGATCTTCAGTAAGTGTGACGGTTGTTTGAGTGAACGAGTGGGAAAGTGGGAGATTGTGGTTTAACCAGTTCCATGTCGTGCGGAGACTGGGTTGATCATCCACCCACTACTTTGGCAACTTCCTCAACCGCTTGCACAACTTACTCACATATATCATCGTGGATGAACACACGTGTCGTAGGCCGCCAAACCAAAACCCTAGTTAATATCCCCCCATGTGACGTGATTGATGTCTCATGAATGTGGAGTCTGCAAAGCATATGTGTATTTAGTTAGTTGTTGACTTAACTAGACGATGAGTCCTAGTATCGTTGAGTCGAGCATGATGGATGAATACTCTAAGACTCATGAATTGAGCATGTCTGCTGGGACAGATGTATAGTTCTCGAATGAATGCTAATAGTTGAATCAACATGATGAATATTGACAGGCTGAGCAAATATTGCTTGTATGATGAATTGCTGAATATTGATAGTTGAATCAATATTATTAGTTTGAGCAAATATTGCTCGTCTGAGCAAATATTGATCGTTTGAGGAATTATTAAATATTGATAGTTGAATCAATATTGATAAACTGAGCAAATATTGCTCGTTTGATGATTATTGGTAACACGACCAAATAAAAATATTAATTTAAAGTATCGGCAGCTGGACCAAATATAATTAATTGAAATGTTGATTGCTGGATCAACATAAAATATTGGTGTTTGAACATGTTCAGAATTATGCTTTGCAGAGCATTTGGTTCGAAACCCTAATTTTGATCGATTGCTGATCAATTAATGATTTACTGAAAATCAATGAGTGAGAGGGACCGACTACATGGGATGATGGGCCGACCATGTAGCGCCCGGATGCTCGAATGAACAAACACCAAAGTCCTTTGCAGACCAGTTGGTGAAGGAATGATTAAATGCTGGTTTAATCATTTATTAAGAATAGTGCTCGTCTGAGCGTTAGGTAATAAAACCTAATTATGGAGAGATGAGAGACCGACCAAGGGGTATGAAAACTGGCCCTGGTGGTCGTGGGACCATCTGGCGGTCGTTTGATCAAATTCCAAGTTGTTTGGAAAGAGTTTGAACCCAATATGAACAAATTAGGTCAAAATTATGAAGATATGTGAGACCGGCTCCTTGCAAGTCAAAGGGCCTACCTTGATCGGTAAAGGTAGCATGCCCCTGTCACCATGTTGCTCGTGGCTCAATCCTGAGAATTTTGATATTTTCTGACGAGCGTTCGAGCAATATTTTGGATTTTTAGAAGAGTTTGATCTTGACTGAAACTCTTGGTTTTGCTTAAATGAGCAAGTAAAACTTTTCTCGCGCGGTCAATATTTTTGAGAATATTAAAATAATGATATTTTAATTATTTCCGTGAAGAGCCCGGACGGTCGTGTGACCATTTGTCTCTTTTTGGCTTTTGATAGTTTGATGAGAAATATGGAAAAAATTAGGTTTTTGCTCAAACGAAGGAGTTTCATAAGATGAAGGAAGAAATAATAATAAAATAAGGAATTGGAGAAGTGTGGGACCGGCCACGGCTAGGGCATGACCGGCCAGTCCCGTGACACTTTTTCTCTATTTTATAATATTTTTCATCGTGTGAGGAAATATGAGGAAACTAGGAGTTTCGATTGAACGAGGAAGTTTGCTCGAATGAAGGAGTTTTCATGAGATTACGAAAAATAATAAAATAAGATAAAATAAAAGAGAGAGGCGTGGGACCGGACGGCCGGTGGGCCCGGTCTCCTAGGCGCCTCTCTATTATTTTTTTATTAATATTCTTCCCTATTTTACATAGGTTTCCTCGTTCGTCCATATTTTTCACTGTTCGTTCGTGCATTTGGGTGCTCGTTCATGCATTATTGTTAAGTACACTCGCACCATTTTCTCGGGGCTTAATCGGTGGTAGCGCAGATGCCCGTACGTTGAATATTTATTACTAACCCATGTAATTCCGTTGGGAAAAACCATGAATTGAAGTAACGAAATATTATGATGAACGTAGAATATTTTCTAGGAATTCAATCGATGAATCTTGCGACTAGAAATAATTAATTGATGGCTCTATACTAGCAGGCAAGCTGTCTATGAGCATTATGATTATTCGAGAATTGAGCGATATGAGCTAGTTGAAGCGTCATATTTATTCTGAATATTAATTTTGTATAGTCAGGGAAAACATTATTACATCCTGAAGACGTTATCGCTCTATACTAGCAGGCAATCTGTCTAGGAGCCGTTCAATCATTAAGATTCTATACATATGTATTAAATATAGTCAGGGAAAACATTGTTACAATCTGAAGACGTTATCGCTCTATACTAGCAGGCAAGCTGTCTAGGAGCCATCCAATCGTTTTCGATTCTATATAGAAGTGAATACTGGAATTGCTCAGTTGATGAAATATGACGCGGTCTCAATTAAGAGACTGCATATTCATGCATACTCTGAGAGGCAATACACTCAGTCAGAGATTATCGTGGCATGAGCATTCATACTTAAATGAGAGACATGAATCTCAATACTCGTCTGATTGCCGGATCAGGAATATGCAAGATTGTGATTTTACAATTTTATCCTTTGTCAAAAATCCACCATCAACATTAAGTCCCCAGCTTAGTGAGGGACAATCATGTTCCTCAGTCAATACTGGATGGTGATTTTTTTTTTAGTCACAGACGAAATAAGTAATTGAGCTTAGTCGTGAGAAAGAACGTTACCGGATTTTCGATTTGCTCTAATGATGTCACGTACAAGCAAGCTGTTGCTTGAATGAAGATCCCAGTGGCATGATAGAGCATCGTTTAACGAGCATAAATTAGTGTGGTACCGCTGATTTGGGTGGTGGAACGCTCAATCTTGGTCAGTTTAGCATATATGCCCGACCCAAAAAGAAATCCTTGTTTTAGGAACGGATGTTCGTTCGTTTTAGAAACAAACAATAATCCCTAGCATAAGATAGATTTTTTTTAAAAAAAATAGACCTGCGTCTAATGATAAAAAATTTGTCTATGAGCTTTCACGAAAACCAATTTTTTTTATTTTTTAAATATGTGAGATTTCACAAAATGGATTAAACTCTCGTTTCAAAGGTGGATGCTCGTAGGAGAGATTTTTTTATTTTTGATGTATGTGTGTCCAGTAAAAGAAAAGAACCCCCCCCCACCCCCCCCACCCCCCCGCACACACACCCCCAATTTACATATATGAGATTTTTTGTGAAAGCTCACATATGTAAATTTACACACAAACCTGCCTATTATTTTGAAACGGAGGTAGTATTTTTTTTTTTAATTTCAAATTTACGTGAGTTTCACGTTAAAAATATTTATTTATTTATTTGTAAAATCAATGTTTTGATTTTGAAAAATTGTTGAAAGTAGACAATTATATATGGTGAAATAATGTCTATATGTGAGTTTTCACAACTGTAGAATGGACGTCTGTCCAATATTTGAAAAACTAGTGGATGTTCACACAGTTACGTGGGTTGTTCATGGTTTTATGAAAATCAATTTATGATTTTTGAATAATGGACTTTGCTCATCTTTGCAGGTTTGAAGAAGCGAGCAAGTTCTTGAAACTTTTGTGCTAAGTTCAGTACTGTTAGTGAAATTGTAAACAGGTAAGAGTTGGATTGTTACCATTTTTGTTGCGTGTTTGATATTGGTATATCCATGACTCCATGCCTTTCGCCTCAGATAATGGTGACTTCCAGTTACAACCACCCTACTGGCTCTTCCGGGGAACGCTCCAGAAATATCAAGTCAAAGATGAAGACTTCTGCTGATGTTCATGCCAAGGTGAATCAACCTTTCAGAGATGCTGGAAAGATGATACATGGTATGTCTCTTGATCATCTAAGAGTGGTTCGTGCGAAGACATATGCTTTCTTGGTCTTAGCAGATGCGGAAGGAAAGCAGAGACGTGATGAAATATCACAAAAGATAAGAGCTGAAGATGAAAAGCTCATATCTCGTCAGCAGAAGCACCGCCGACTTCAGCAAGTGAGACTATCGGCTGAAGATGAAGTTCGTCCTTGCGTTGATGGTGTAGCTCCTGATTCAGATGTGGATGAATGAAGAATTTCGTCATAATTCGTCATCAGAAAATTCAGAAGTTAGGTCTTCGTTGAAAATGTTGTAGAATCTTCATACGATGTCCGTTTTTGTTGATCTACCCCAGCTTTTTGATGCCCAGGAAATTTCCTAGATTTATCAATGAATATTTTTGAGTTTTTAACACGTTTAGTGGGAGAAATCAACGAAAAAGTAAACTTCCAGGAAGTCTTCAGAAACTTTTCAGCTGTCATGTAGTTTGATGTTTCGGCCACACCTTTTTGCTCGTTCATCCAATTACTCTGAATTTTGGATATGTTGTAGAGGACATCGATACAAAGAGCATGGTATATGACACATCCATAGAATCTTCACCAATTGCTCCCAGCATGCTGCTTTGTGAACGACAGTGTAAAATCATCTTAGACGAGCTTGTTATAAAACGCCCTTGTTGTGTCTTTAGACCATTAGCTTGTGTCTTGAACGCTCGATGAAGGATTTCAATGCCATTAATTAATTTTCATTCTGAACCCTTGGGTTGATGCATGAGCCTGGTGCTTGCAGTACCATTTTTTGTTTCTGTCATTTGTAGAAACATCACTTCTGAAACCCTGGTCACAGGACCATAACTGAGGTTGCTCTCAAGAAGGGATGATGTAATGACCATGGTTGTATGTACCGGTTGTTTCATGATAAATGATTAGAATCTGCGAGCTTGATGTCAGCCACGAGTCTTGGATTGTGAAACTGGTCGTCATGATCAGTGGATCGTCAGTCCCCAATATTTTATTGAATTTCCTTTTCATTTTTCCTTCTTCTGGCAAGACCTAGATAGAGGACCCAGGTAGAAAAACATGATGCAAAGACCTAGGTGGTCGAAGTTGGAGGTACCTTGATGAAGGACTTAGTAGAAAGACCTGGTGGACCTCAATCGACTGTGGAGATAATGAATCCCGTCTAAGAATTGTTGCTTGCATATCGTATGCTCTGGAAGCTGTAGGAACCTCATACGACATCGGAATTCGGTGCTTGACCCCAACTTTTGAAGCTAAGAGACGGAGTTATCATAAGAGAAAATAATTAATCAATTTGGAGTGGTCTAGGTTAGCCAACGAAGCGTGCACATTTGTAATTTGTAATCCCATACAATTTTTTCAGATTTCCTGAATCTGAGTTTGGAGGCCATATCTTTCAGCTCGTATGTCCGATTGATGCGCCCTTTTGGTATGTTGTAGCAGAGACATAGAAGAACATATTTTTTCAGGGAAGCATAGTACCATTCCTCACCCATTGGTACGTTTTTGTAAACCCATTGCCTGAAGTGTGTGGTATCTCATTTGTAGAGGTGACGAGAACATCTTGTAGAAGACTTTGGCTTGTGCCCTCCCATCGTGCAAGCTTTCAAAAGACTTTAATGTGAACATGTTTTCATGTTTACACATCTTGATATAAATCATTGGTGCTTGGAAAAGTCCGCTTCATCGAGTAACACTTCAGAGAATGGTTAGTTGATGAAGCCCTGTCATGAGGATGTTGCTCCTGAGACCGTTGTTGATGCTGAGATCACGATTGAATTTTCTCCAGACATTCTTGTTGATGCTGAGACCATGGAAGGAGTTCCTCCAGATATCCTTGTTAATGAGATACTATGGTCGTAGTTGCCCCAGAGACAGAAAAGGTTAGAACCATGATTATCGACATAGTCTTTGCTCCTCCATCCAGTGAGCCTTTAACTTCACGAACTAGTTGGTGGGTTGAGCATCCCTAAGATGAAGGTGTAATAGGAGTTCAACACGAATTCTCCTAAACAATATGACTTTACTGTGAACTAGATTCATCATGGAGTCGACGTTGTTGCGGAAGATAACAGCAGCAGTCTCAATTCTGGGTGTGATCGATGAAGATAAGAAGTTCCTTAGTCGTGCAAGGTTTTTGATGTAGAGAGGTTCCGTTGATGAAGTTTCATGGAATCGCATCAGGTTGCAGTAACTTGTTATGTGGATAACATTTATTAAAATAAATTTGAATCGATCTCTCCAATAAGATCAAATCCCCAGTGTATGTTGAAGGAGTTTGTGCCATTCATTGATGAATGATGTTGCATCTGCTTCAGAAGTCTTGTCATGGGATATTGAGGACTTATCGATTGTGTTTTCAAAAAAAAAAAAAAAAAAGGACTAATCGATTGTAGTTCAGTTACACTTTGATCGTGCTGGTGTTGAATCAGTGTGCCATCGTCGAGATATTTGTGCTGAAACTAGAGGCGCCATTATCGAAGGTGTACTCTTTGATTGGGAGTACAGTTTGAAGGATTCTAAGTGAGGAACCTCTTGATGAATATCTATGCATCTTTTGAAGGTTTTTGTTTCAACCTCGTCAAAGTTTGAAATTCCTCCAAGTGCTCTGATGATGAAACATCCGTCAAATCTTCTGGATCAGAACTTTTTTCGTTGGAGAGATGTGCAACCAAAGACTCTTTGTCAATAACCATCTTTTCAGCGTGGATCCACGCTCGTCCGAGGATCGTTTCATATCTTGGATCTTCCTGATTATGTGAAACTTGGTCTCTGTCTGTGTTGAACCTATTTTCACCTTGAGAGTGATGTAGCCATAAGCATCTCTAAGCGTTCCTTCATGGTTTCTGATTGAGATGAGAGCATGAGTAGATTCTTGTCGAGCGATGCTTGCAGCTCTGAGGGTTTTGAGTGGAATAATGTTGATAGCGGTGTGATCAGCGTTCTCCAAATTCATTTCCTTTGAGATTGATTGTGGTATGCAGTCCTCAGTCGTACATCATTTTTTGTTGTGGCTGGAGGCTCCGAAAGTATTTCCGGAGTGGATTTCCTGATACAATGTGATTCAGTACTGTGAACATGTCTCTCCTTTGTGCATTCGACAAATAGAGCAATTCGCATATATGTTCAACCAATGATTGAACTGCTTCGTCGAAAGGTTGCTCGGAGTGATTGATGTCCAGATTGGGAGAGGGTCCCTGTGCACTCCTTCAGTCCCCAGTTGAAGCTATTGTGGCTCAACCTTCTCTTTGAAGATGTGTTATAAAATATTGCAGTTACTTGTTGGATGAACCTATGAAGGCGACAATACCTGGGATTCTCCATTTGTTCTTCAGTTGGCTCTCTCCTGATGGACGGAAATTTGATTGCACCATCTTGAATCCATACTTCCAGTAACTCAATCACTTCTTCAATGCGAAGAGGTAAGTTTGAATTTGTCTGATCATTTCCCCGTTTGTTGATACCGGGTCGAGGTTCGTGCATTTCAGGATTGGTTATCCTTTCTTTGCGCCTTCGAAGGATCCTTGGATGTCGCATGTTTGAGCTGTTATGCTTCTTGAGAGGTGGCTTTCCTTTTACTTCCTTGAGCAACAACGTTCATGGAAGGTTGGAGGTTGTATTGTTTGTTGAAGAGATGCTGAGCTCTTAGTCTACGTTTTGCTCTTTCCAGTAAAGCAGGCGCGGTAGTTGCCGATCACTTCGCCGCTGCATGAAGTTCCGAGAAAGTCTGGAATCGAAGATTTTCCAGTAAGCCTATGTAGACTCGGATCATTCCATTGATGCACAAGTCCACAAGCTGCTATTCGATTACATTTGGATCATGGCAATCCAAAGCTTGGACTCTAAATTTTTTCACATAGTCATTGATATGTTCATTGTTCTTCTGAAATATTCTTCCTAAATCCGAGAGAGTGACCTGCTCCGAGATGAAGAAGTATTTCCGATAGAAAGAATTAACCATTTCTCCCCAACTGGTGATGCTTCCTGGTGCGATGTTATTTTACCAGGTGTATGCTCTGTAGACTTTGAGAATTCCTTCAGACGGACAACATGGTTGTACTCATGCTCGCCTAATGATTTTAAGAACCGAGAAGCGTGTTCTCGAGCATTATTTCCTGTTCCATCATAAAGTGTGAATGTTGGAGAAGTGTAACCTTTTGGAAGAGGAGTTCTCTGTGTAGCATCAGGGTATGGAGGTTGGTGACGATGGACGGAGGACGCCTTATCTTTTCCACGGTTCTCCAAGAGGCGCTTTAAGTCTTCACGAGTGATGAAGTTTGATGACTCTTTCACTGGCGGGTTGTCTGCAGCGACTTCATCATCTTCCATAATTTGGATTGGGTAGATGTTAGGATCAGCAGTTGAGGGGGATTTTCTTTTTTCATGTTGGGGCTGAGTTTGCTCGGACGACAGTCTGTACGTGAGAGTCTTGAGGTAAGTGCACAACTCTTTTTGTGTTGCAGCCATGTTTGTCTGAACCTTGGAGAGAACTTCCTGAACCTTCATGAGATCAGCTATGGTAGGTGGATCTTCTCCGATTTCTTCAGGAGCTTGGCCGAAGAGTGGATTACTGCCGATGTTGGTTTCAGCATAGGCACCGGTATTGTTGATTTGAGGGGTAGTATCAGTAGTGCCGTTGTTGGAAACGAGAAGAGTGACTGGAATACCACCATTGTTGCTAGTGTTATCACTGTTTGGGTTAGGGTTAGGATTTTTATTTGAGCCTGACCTAAGATCAACCATCTTTGTGAAAATTGGGATTGTAACCAAGAGATTAATCTCCCACCGCGGTCGCCAATCTATTGATGTGGAAAAACGATTTGTTGTTTTTTTAGGAAAGTGAAGCGACGACCGTGCGGATGGGACTCCTCGACCGAGCAAACTTCTTAACCTCAAACAGATGCACTGCACTGGAGTGCTTTGAGTTCGAGAGATAAATCTGTAAGATTCCGGCCTAAACCAAGACAATGGCCGTTCCAGAGTCAATTCGGTCACAAAGAGGGAAGAGGGTTGGTCTGTAGGAGGGAAGCTAAGAAGTATGTGTGAGATCAATGATGATCAAAGTAATTGTAAATGTGTTATGGGTTTCTGCAAATTGATGAACTCCTGGGTTCGAATAAGTTTGAGTTATGCTATGTTGAGAGTGATTGTTCAGATGAGAATTGTTGTGATAATTCCCGTATATCTGTCTATTCTCTCAATCATAGAATTCAGAGAACTTATTTATATTGCTAGAACGTAGACACATTGATCTCCAGTAAGTGTGACGGTTGTTTGAGTGAACGAGTGGGAAGGTGGGAGATTGTGGTTTAACCAGTTCCATGTCGTGCGGAGACTGGGTTGATCATCCACCCACTACTTTGGCAACTTCCTCAACCGCTTACACGACTTACTCACATATATCATCGTGGATGAACACACATGTCGTAGGCCGCCAAACCAAAACCCTAGTTAATATCCCCCCATGTGACGTGATTGATGTCTCATGAATGTGGAGTCTGCAAAGCATATGTGTATTTAGTTAGTTGTTGACTTAACTAGACGATGAGTCCTAGTATCGTTGAGTCGAGCATGATGGATGAATACTCTAAGACTCATGAATTGAGCATGTCTTCTGGGACAGATGTATAGTTCTCGAATGAATGTTAATAGTTGAATCAACATGATGAATATTGACAGGCTGAGCAAATATTGCTCGTCTGATGAATTGCTGAATATTGATAGTTGAATCAATATTATTAGTTTGAGCAAATATTGCTCGTTTGAGGAATTATTAAATATTGATAGTTGAATCAATATTGATAAACTGAGCAAATATTGCTCGTTTGATGATTATTGGTAACACGACCAAATAAATTATTAATTTAAAGTATCGGCAGCTGGACCAAATACAATTAATTGAAATGTTGATTGCTGGATCAACATAAAAATATTGGTGTTTGAACCTGTTCAAAATTATGCTTTGCAAAGCATTTGGTTCGAAACCCTAATTTTGATCGATTGCTGATTAATTAATGATTTACTGAAAATCAATGAATGAGAGGGACCGGCTACATGGGATGATGGGCCGACCATGTAGCGCCCGAATGCTCGAATGAACAAACACCAAAGTCCTTTGCAGACCAGTTGGTGAAGGAATGATTAAATGCTGGTTTAATCATTTATTAAGAATAGTGCTCGTCTGAGTGTTAGGTAACAAAACCTAATTATGGAGAGATGAGAGACCGACCAAGGGGTATGAAAACCGGCCCTGGTGGTCGTGGGACCATCTGAAGGTTGTTTGATCAAATTCCAAGTTGTTTGGAATGAGTTTGAACCCAATATGAACAAATTAGGTCAAAATTATGAAGATATGTGGGACCGGCTCCTTGCAAGCCAAAGGGCCTACCTTGATCGGTCAAGGTAGCATGCCCCTGTCACCATGTTGCTCGTGGCTCAATCCTGAGAATTTTGATATTTTCTGACGAGCGTTCGAGCAATATTTTGGATTTTCAGAAGAGTTTGATCTTGACTGAAACTCTTGGTTTTGCTCGAATGAGCAAGTAAAAATTTTCTCGTGCGGTCAATATTTTGAGAATATTAAAATAATGATATTTTAATATTTGCCGTGAAGAGCCCGGATGGTCGTGTGACCATTTGTCTCTTTTTGGCTTTTGATAGTTTGATGAGAAATATGGAAAAAATTAGGTTTTTGCTCAAACGAAGGAGTTTCATGAGATGAAGGAAGAAATAATAATAAAATAAGGAATTAGAGAAGTGTGGGACCGGTCACGGCTAGGGCATGATTAGAAATTAGCTTCCCAAATTTTCAAGTAGAATCGTCATGGTCAATAAATTTTTGGATGATTTAAAAAAGTTTTTGTGGTCTATAAATTTGAAATGTGACGAGTTTTCATGGTCAATTTCAGTTTTAAAATTTAAAAGAGTCGTCATGGTTAAAATTTAGAATAATAACGATTATAATGGCCATTATACAAACACATTTCTGTTTCAAAATCGACAAGAATCACCATGATTAAAATTTAAGAACATGACGACCCGTTAAAATTTATGAAAAAAGTAAATAAATAATTAATTATCAAACAAGTTTTAAGAAGAATTTTAAAAATCGAAATAAATATATAAATAGGACGACACGGATCAAATCTCAGGGATAATCTAGTTTTCTTACCATATTTAAACACCAGTTATCGTCTTTGAAGGTAACGCCATGGAATCGAGAAGTATAACTTTTTGTTTTGTTTTCTCATTGTTTTCTTTCTTTTGGCTGGTCTTCTTATCCCGCTTATGTTTCAAATAAAGAAAAGTTGGAGCCCCGAAAAACATGATGAAAGAAATTCCTTGATAGTTGATACTAATTGATAGTTGGATTAGCTTACCTAATGCATAATTTTTTGTGTTCTTTAATTAGTTCATCACATGCCAGTAGATATCAGGAATCTTATATCCGATTTCTAAAAGGACATTTCTTAACCGTGACTCTCTCATCCCATCGTATGTACAAAGTATAATTCATGGTTAAATATTCATTTACATTCAACATACATAAATAAATAAATTCCACTTGCAATTTAGTTCAACTGATTCGACAAAGTCCGACGATCATGAATGTTGGCTCGACCTGGCAGTGACTAATTATGAGAGTTAATCGAACTATCGAAGAATGGTGGCCTTCTCTATTATTAAGTTGGTTGGACTTCCATCCATTGTTTTACATGCATGTTTGAAGAACTCCGTCATTAGTTTATTGTCTCTCCAATTATATTAAGTTGTTTTGTCTAACTACTACTCATAATTTACACAATAACACTTCAACAGCAATGCAACTATGGATGTGACCAATTAAACACTTTTCTTAGTTCTTTGCTCGTTTCGTTTCGTTTCTGTCGATATATACTAGGTAGAAGAAGTTGAATGCTTTCAGGTTAGTGTACTCAGTTGAGGATTAAGAAGAAGTTGTTGATGATGTTGCAGAATTCTAAGCTTGAGTTTTTCGATAATTTCTTTTTCGCGAAAACGTTACATTCAAAAAGTAGAAAACATGTAATATCAGGTATTGGTTATGGAGTTGGAATTTCATTTCTTATTGTTACACTTCTTTTCAATTACTACTCTCCATTAAAACCATCATCATTACTGAATCATTCTAGTTTTCATAAAAGAATCTGTCTCTCTAAATCTTTTCAAAATGTAATTTACATATCTCCTTGGGTCCTTTGTCATCCAAATTCTACTAGTTCCACACCTTCTTATAATGCTACGTCAGAGTTGCAAAACACGTCTGGAAATGTTTCTTTGTTGCACGACAAAGAAACAGAGATCTCAAATGTGGGAGTGAAAAATGAAACTATCTTTATTGGTCAGAATGATAAAAAGACCCAAGATTATGATGGGAGTTTGAACAAGAATTCAAGTATTTTGGTTCAAGAAGTTGGAGATAAATTATCTGTTAAAGAAGAAGAATTACAAGAAGGAAACCTGAAAAACATAACAAGCGGCACTTCTGATCTGCAGCTTGGAAAGGACAGTAGTAGGACGACTGAAGGAGAGAAAAACTGTGATATATTTGATGGTCAATGGGTATTAAGGGAGGAAGCTAGGGAACCATATTATCCTGTTGGTTCTTGTCCATTTGTTGATAGTCGTCACGATTGTATTCGTAATAGGAGACCAGATAATGATTACTTGAAATGGCAATGGCAGCCCAATGGTTGCAATATCTCAAGGTAAATGTATATTCGGCCCTGCGATCATTAAATAGTATAGCAAACAGGCTTGAACTTATCTGAATTTTCTTTGATGTTTGCAGATTAAACACAAGTGATTTCTTGGAGAAAATGAGAGGAAAGAAAATGGTGTTTGTGGGGGATTCATTGAATAGGAATATGTGGGAATCTCTAGTTTGTATGCTTTGGAATGTTGACATGAAAGTCAAGAAGACAGGAATGTATTCAGTCAGATTTGAGGTAATTAAAAACTACATAAATCATTTAATTATCACCATTTTATCTTTAAGATTTTAAATCAGTAAATTCGGATTTAATTTTCGATTTTCGATTTGTTAGGATTACAATTGTTCTATTGAATGGGTGTGTGCTCCATTTTTGGTGAGCACATCAACATATTTCAACGCCACAAATAAGCAAAAAATGGAGACTTTAAGATTGGATAAGATGGAAAAGCTTACAACATTATCTCGTGATGCTCATATTATGATCTTTAATTCATGGCATTGGTGGAATCATCATAAAACTGGGTAAGTTGACACTCTTTACAATGACAATTGTTTTTCAGTGGAGACAGTATAATGTCGCAGGGGCAATTGTCCCCTTACCTGGTGGCCAATTTTGCTGGAGATAGTGTAGATTAGGCAGAGCTACTTACTGAATATGGTTGATCTGGTGGAAAACTCCTCGAACCAGATTATATTAGATCTTTCTATACCGTAATTCGCTAATCTCGATGAAAGAGCAGGTAACTACATAAGGCAGCTTTCCCCGCTCTGTCTTCTCTACGATTTACGGGTACTTACTCGTGCACGGAATCAAACAAGAGGAGGTTGCCTGATGGGACGTCGGCCTTTGCTAAGGACTTTGCCTAGAGACCCAATTTATGCAACATTTGAGACTGGTGTACTTAGTGGTTCATTTGCTAGAAGAAGTGCTGTTACTTGGCTTCCTGGAACAGATAATGGGTCAGCTGATTCCTCAACAGTAGTATTGCTGTTTCATTCCTATTCGTTGTGATGATGTGCAAGCCTTGTTATGCCGAAACCTAACTGTTAAGTCAGCAACGCTTCTCAATGCCATTTCTTCCCGTCGCATCAGTCTTCAGGACGAAATAGTGTCCCAAGATGAAAAGTTGATTTGTTTCCTCCGCGCCTAGTTTGCGGGGCCTTAACAAAGACAACTTTTTTTGGCCCTCCCTCCATAACGGTTATCCTGGCTCCACCGCCACTGCAGATATAGGAGTCACTGTAGGGTGTCCGTTGGCTAGCATCTAATGATTGGTTTGTTGATATGCAGGCAAAATTATTTCCAAGAAGGTAATAAAGTATATCCGGAACTAGATGTACTTAAAGCATTCGAAAAAGCACTCGCTACATGGAGAAGATGGATTGACAAGAACATTGACTCTAACAAAACCCAAGTTGTTTTTCGAGGATATTCCGATACCCATTTCAGGTAAACCTCATAATACTTTACATGTACGCATTACGGAAGGAGGCCATTGGGAAATTGCCTCCTCCCTAGCAGCCGGGCTATATCAAGCCTATTTTGTCCCACAGGTCACCAGTGACGGAACTATGGGGTGGCTTGGGGGTTGCAGCCCCTAGATTATTGATTATTAGCCCATCCTACTACTTTAACCCCCATTGGAATTATGCATGTTTCGCCTACTCCACTAACAGTGATCTACAAGTTGATTACTGTCATTACCAAAAGTTCAGTTTAGTCTAAAACTTAAAACTGCGCCCTACTACTAAATATTAACTCTGAATGACAACATATGCAGTGGAGGCAAATGGAATACCGGTGGAAAATGCAACAGAGAAACAGGGCCAATTTCAAACGAAACTAATTTTGTAGAGAAGTATCCTTTGAAGGTGGAAATACTAGAGAACGCTCTAAAACGAATGAAGACACCTGTTTTGTATCTAAATGTAACTAAACTTACTTATTATCGAGCCGATGGGCACGTTTCAATTTATGGTAGAAAATACAACTCAGCTGAAGAAGAGAAGAATGCGGCCGAGAAGGCTGTACAGGATTGTAACCATTGGTGTGTACCTGGTATTCCTGATGTATGGAACGAATTGCTTTATACTTCTCTATTAAAGATCGGTAAATTATGATCTTAATTACCAAGAAAATCGTATATTAGAGTACTTTAGCGTAGTGTGCCTTTCAACTTTACATTTTCATAGCTGTTTTTATTTTGTTCATGAGTAATTGTTTTATAACCTCATTGTATATAGAAGAAATGAAATTATGCGATTAACGGGTGGCAAAATTTAACACCGATCGAACAGAATAAGATTAATGGTTCTAGGTATAAAGATGACACTAATGACTCCAAGCATTATTAATATTGGAGCGGATTTACTTTTGATTAATGTATTATGTTATAGGAACAATTGATCCTCGTTGAGAATCTTAGTCAGAATATTGCCCCTGTAATGCGCCATCAGTACCCCAAATAATAATTAAAGCTTTAACAGCTTGGAGTAGGTTGCCTACTCTTTTTCTTTTTTGGATTAGTCTAACCTAATACAAGGAAAAACCAATTACTTTTTATTTATTTATCTAATCCTATTTTTATAATGATATTGTTTGAGTGTGCTTAATAATTGGAGTTTTTTCTTGAACATATACCTGCTCTGCAAGAAGTTTTTTGTAGTATAAGATTCTTAATGCATCTAATCTTGTAGTCTACTCTACTGATTGTTTTTTTCCTTCATTTAAGCTCGTCGCACAATTTATGCAATACTCTCGTATTATCTTCATATCTTGTACATTACAGCTTCAAAAATAGAAAAATCTTGTACATTACTCTATCATCTAATTCGAGAATTTGCAGTGACAGCGACAAGGCCACACTCAAAAGAAAAGAGAAGAAATAGATGATGTTCAAAGTTTATAAGGCTAAGAGGTTATCAAATTCCACGAAATTAATTACTAGTCCGGGTTTTTAACCACCCTTCAATCATATAGAATTTGGTAACCTCGTTGAATTTGGTTACCCCTATAGCAACCTTGACACTTAGATTAGAACATATGCATATAGCCTTACACAGGGAGAGAAAAGAGAGGGAGAGACAAAAGAGAGAACAGAGACATTCACACATTACACAAAATCAAGGTCCCCGATATCTAACTGCCTCAACAAAGTAACAAAAACTTCATGTATCTTTACACACAGGCCAAATATTCTTACACTTATCTTCAAAAAATCGTGAATTTTTTTTCTCCAGCAATGTGTAACCCCACAGAACACTAGCAGGAATGAGTGACCATAAATATTTATCCATCACAAGTTCACAGCGTTTTACTTATAGTAACGTAGTTAAAAATGTCAAAATTTTAAGGCAAAGTCTTATGGGCTAGATTGAGCTGCTAGATTAGTAAAAATGTGTTGCAATTCAAAAAAAAAAAGTGTTGCCTATTTGTTAACACTAGTTCTCTCTCCTACAAGTTGCTCGCATGTGAACTAGCAGCTAGATAGTTACGCTGAATAATTCAGCGCTGAAAAACTATCTTTTCGCGGAATGGTTCAGCGCTGGGAGATTTATTTTTGATCTGACAGCCAGCGCTGAACGGTGGTCCCAGCTGACGTGGACTGCTAATCTAGCTGCTAGATTAGCACTCCCATAAGGTTAACCCCTATGGGCTAGATTGAGCTGCTAGATTGGACAAAAAGTGTTGCAAATCAAAAAAAAAGTGTGGTCTAAAAGTTAACACTACTTCTCTCTACTTCTCTCTCCTAGCAAGTGCCCGCAGTTCAACTAGCAGCGAGATTGAAACGCTGAATCATTCAGCGTTGAAAAAGTAACCCAGCGCTCACAAAAATCACACTGATCACAAAATTTGATCTGTCTAAAGCGCTGAACCAAATAGCGCTGGGCTGACGTGGACTGCTAATCTAGCTGCTAGATTAGCACTCCCATAGGACTTAGGAGGTTGCCCTAGCTGACGTGGACTGCTAGATTAAAAGACCATAGGACTTAGCCTAAGACTTAGGTAGTTGTCCTAGCTGACGTGGATTTCCAATCTAGCCGCTAGATTAGCACCCCATAAGACTTAGCCTAACGGTGAGAATACGGTATGAGAGTATGACAGATTGACAGACATTTCTACCTTAAGACGACAGCTCTGATAATCCATAATCCCGGATTGCATTCTAGGACTAAATATTGATATTAGTACTCTGTTGTACACAAAATTAGCATTTTTCACACAAAAAATTACTAAAAAAGATGATTTCTTAGAAAAATAAACCTCACCCAGTCACACGCCACATGGAATGTTGCAAATTCTCTAAATTTCTCCATTACCTGGAAGCTGTTATTAAAAAAAAGTCTCAAGTGGGAAGAGCTTCACGTGTTATTACACCACTAAAGTTAGTAGTTCTTCACATTGTTCATTAAACTATCAGTACTTTGGAAAGACTTCCATTGTAGTATAAGAAATTATGTTACTTCTTGGGAACTACCACTTCGCTTTCTGTTTTAAAACATAAAAAACATTGTACAGAGATCTGAATATAATCCTTATTTTTAAGTTTTGATTTTAGTTCCTGTTTTCTTTATGATTCCTTGTTTAACTTGAAGTTTTGATCAAATCCAAAGTGATCAAGATTTGATTGGATAGAAGAAGAAGCTTTTAATGAAGAATAATCATAATAATAACAGTGTTAAGCTTGCTGGGTATGTTGATATATTCATTTCAAAGAGTAAAAGAAATGTGATTTCAAGTGTTGGTTATGGAGTTGGAATTTCATTTCTTGTTTTTACAATTCTTTTTAGTTACTATTCTCCATTCAAATCGACTTCATTACTAACCTATCGTTCTAGTTTTCAGAATAATATTTGTTTCTCTAAATCTTCTCAAAATGTGTTTTCCATTTCGTGGCATTTCTGTTATCAGAATTCTACTGCTACTAGTAGTGATGATTCTTTGTTGCAAGACAAAGAAACAAATGTTATGAAAACGGGATTTACAAATGAAATTGTTCTTAATGAGGAATTGGACAAGAACTCAACTTTTCCGGCTCCGGAAGCCGGAGATAACTTGTTGGTTGGAGATGGAGAGTCCGTCGATACAACCACTACCAATGATACTAGTATTTCGGTTCCTGTAGTTCATGAAGAAGAACTCGTTAATAACGTAACGGCTAGTTCTTCTGATCCGCAACTCGGAAATTACACGAACACTACTGTTACTACTGCGATTGATAGTACTGTGAATGCTACGGATACTGCTGCCATTGCCACTGGTAATGAGGAACAAGAATGTGATATTTTTGATGGGCAATGGGTATTGAGGGAAGATAAAAAACCATATTATCCTGAAGGTTCATGTCCATATATCGATAAAGATTTTGATTGTTATCTCAATAAGAGACCGGATAATGATTTCTTGAAATGGCAATGGCAACCCAAGAATTGCAATGTCTTAAGGTGCGTTAATTCCTCTCTTTTACTGTGATGGGTTGGTTTGTTTTAAAATTTTGAGTTTAATGGTGGTGTTGTGTATTTTATTTTATTTTCAGATTAAATGCAACTGATTTTCTAGAGAGAATGAGAGGAAAAAGAATGCTATTTATTGGGGATTCTTTGAATAGAAACATGTGGGAATCTTTAAATTGTATGCTTAGGAACAGTGTTAGGAATAAGAAGAGAGTTTATGAGATTTCAGGAAGAATGGAATTCAAGAAAAAAGGAGTTGCTTCAATCAAATACGAGGTTAGTTTTCATTTATACAATCACAATCTTGTATAAAATTTGGCCGATTTTGCTTGTAAAAACACTGAGTTTATTTATTTTTTTGATTTTGTAGGATTATAATTGTTACATAGATTTTGTTCATGCTCCATTTCTGGTCAGTGAATCAAAATATTTCAATACTACAAATAACCGAACAATAGAGACTTTAAGACTGGATTTGATGAACAAACTAGCAACGTTATCTCATGATGCTGATTTTATGATCTTCAATTCATGGCATTGGTGGAATCATTTCAAAACTGGACAAGGGTGAGTTAACATCTGTATATCCCCATCAATTTCATCCATATCCAAGATGAAGGGTCTGTAGCATGATGCATTTTTGGTTTCTTATATGTAGGGAGAACTATTTTCAAGTGGGTAGACATGTATACCCCAAACTTGGAGTACTTGAAGCGTACGAGAAAGCACTTGCTACTTGGAGAAAATGGATCGACAAGAACATTGATTCTAACAAAACCCAAGTTATTTTCAGAAGCTATTCAGTTACCCATTTCAGGTAAAAATGATTAGCTCCAGTAGCAGCTACTTCATGTTATATTAGTAGACAAGAACATTGTGCACAATGGGTTTTTTTGCCGCATACTTATGAACGGCTAAATGTGCAGCGGAGGAAAATGGAATACGGGTGGAAAATGCAACAGAGTAAAAGAACCAATTTTAGACGAACCTAACTACATAGAGAAGTATCCTGCAAAACTGAAAATACTAGAAGACGCTATACAACGAATGAAGACTCCTGTTTTATATCTAAATATAACTAGACTTACTTATTATCGAGCCGATGCTCACCCTTCGATTTATCGGAAAGTATACAAAACCATTGACAAAGAGAAGGATGCAGCTGAAAATTCCATACAGGATTGTAACCATTGGTGTTTGCCTGGTATTCCTGATATATGGAATGAATTACTTTATAATACTCTCTTAAAGATTGGAAGATTATAATCATAATTAGCGCAGTAACATACTGTATTTGAGAGATCTTAAGTCTAGCTTCACAGTTATTCTTTTTTGGTTAATGTAATTTTTGTTTAGTATTTTAAAACAAAATGTACAAGAAATGAAATTTTGTGATTACTGTCTAAACCCACGTTTAATCTTAAGCAGAAATGTTTCCATGGGCTGTTACAATTATAATCTAAGGTCACTCCCCACTCTGACAAAGGTCAAAGAAAGGGTTCCGGGAGGAAGAAGGATTTTTTTAATATATATATATAGGTCAAATTTGTTTTAATGTATCAGAAATATAATCAGTCTGGCCCAAAAACACCTGAAAAATTATAGGTGATAACATCTCAGCTTATGAGAGAATTTCGTGGCCTCTTAAAATTTTGACTTTTCAAAGTTGAAAGGTTAGGATTTAGTTTGGGTATAGAATTTCAGAATGATTTCTAGAAGCTAGAAAGTTAACTTTTTACAATGCAAAATGGTTTCTTTTGATTTTTGCTTCTGGTATCCAAATATGTTACTGTATAAATGTACCTAAGCCCGTTTGAAGTGGATCCCCACACAAACAACAAATGTTTGACCTTTATTATCTGAGACTGTGAGAGTATAATAGTCTGTTTGGATATAGGAAGCGGGAGTATTTCTGCTTTTTCAAAAACACACAAACTGATTTCAGACTTTTTTGTTTTCCAAGCAAGCTATAAATCCTTGGACTTTTGTTTGTGGTTCAACTACGTTTCTTTCGCACCAATGGTTCATATATATATATATATGGTGGCAGCTTGGCAGGAATATTAGTTTCCACATTTTCCCGCCCAGCTTCTTTCCCTTGGGATTTGACCAAACTTCAAATTGACTATACACTAAAAAGGGTGGACTAAAGAAAACTTTGAATTCCTGTTTTCGTTGTTTCATGCTTCAAGTGTTGACTCTCTAAAAATTCACTATCACCAAAATCCATTCCTTCCCTCCTATTAACAGGACTCCAAAATATACAGACACGGGCGCAACAACTATCAGAATGGAGTAGAAAACTTTCATGTTACTGTAGTTCTAAAACCCGTCACAGACGGCCTTAAGCCCATTACTCATGTCCAAGTCCCTTGTCAGTCAAACTATGCTTAAAACCGTAAAATATCACCGCTTAATTGGGGGCCCGAAAAATAATTAGGGGCCTCACCAAATTTATACCCACTCCATTTATGTTAGGGGTTCCAAAATGTGGTGAAAATACTATTTTGCCCTTCATTAATAATAAAACTTAAAACTCTATTCACCCTTAACCCCAAGCCTCCATTTCATTTCCATCTTTTAACAAAAAAATCGGAATCTCTTCTCTTCCCTTCTCCCTGTCTCTCAACTATCTTCTCTTCCATTCAGGACATGAAGAAAGAAAAAAATCAGTTACAGTTAAAGGGTCGTCAACCCGAAAATCTTAAAGCCTAACGATTTTTCATATGCATGTGGAGATTATGAAAAATCGTCAGGGTATATGAGGAGGGAGATAACGACCCGAATTTTGGTTTTTCATTTTTTTCGCTCTAAATTAGAGTCGTTACCGTAACATAAAAACATATAACGATTCTTTACAAACGACCCCATTTTAAAAGTTAACGACTCTATGTGAAAAGAAAGCAAAAGACGGTGCCCATTTTAAAAGTTAACAACTCTATGTGAAAAGAAAGCAAAAGACGGTGCCCAAGTAACAAGGGTCGTCACCTAAAGTTAACTCTAGCAAAAACATTTACGTGTATGATTAACGTGCATCCAAGTAATCTTAAAGAACTGTCATACTTTTAATGCTTACTCACTTGATCTTTGTAGTTATTATCACAAGAAGAGATTTTGCTACAAAGAGCTTTGAAGCTAACGGGCCTTTGTTAGAATCGTCCATTAACGACCCTTTGTTATGTTTTCCAAACTAATGCTTTCCTCCACGATCCTTGTTAGAGTCGTTAATTTTGAGGGTCGTTAATGTGTAATTTTTTTAGGTGATGACCCTTGTTAGAATCGTCAGTGTTCATCATATTACCATGACGATTTTTCATAACTTGAAAAAGTTGCAGGTTTGAGTCGTCAATGGTGGTATCAATTAATTGACGACTTTCTAGAATCATTGGGATATACATCCCTCGACACCGACGACTCTTTCACTGAGTTCTGGTATAGTGTTTATGAATCGACTCTTTCTTCATTTTGAGAATTGGTATTTTCGTTTTAATCAATGGGATCTTCATTAGCACCCTCATTTTGAGATGACGACATCACTTTAAAAACCTTTTTTTTTTCAAATTTTAATCTAACCACACTAATAAACTTAACTAATTATTAACCATAATCATCAAGCGGTAATTTAGCCATTAAATTTTTCTGGATAAGGGATAACCTTCAGTTAGGTTTTGATGACCTTTTTTGTCCTGTAATGTGAGGCCCTAATTATTTTTCGTGGCCCCAATTAAGCGGTGTAAAATATGTCCAGCTCGCAAATTCCCTGACTCATAGAGTCTCTTTGGGGAGGGTTCATTCCGATTCAAAATTTCTAACTCAACAGCAATTTATCAAACGCTCATGGAGATTCAATCTGTAAGTTTAATTTAGGGTTTTATCTTCATTAATTTTGCTTTCGTTTTTTTTTTTTTTTGGTTGGAATTTCAAGGGTTTTTGCTTTGCTTGAGAACCCTAATTCTATTGGGCACAAATTTATATTAGGATACCAACACCAATTAGTAGTAAATTTTAATAATTGTAGTTACCTTAGGAGTTTTGTTTCTGTAGGAAATTAGTTAATGATTTCAGTATTTGCTCAGAACTAGGAAATTTTAGGATGTTCTGTAAACACTCACCTGTTTATTCCCCTGTTTATGCATTCTATTAACCTTTGCTCACTTGAGGTGTCTCATCTTCAATCAGTTGTTAAGTGTCTGTTAGTATTAGGATCCTATCGATGACTTCGTCATCACAAACTCAATCATCCAGAACCGCATCTGCATCTACCACCACTACCCTTGCAGCAGCAGCACCTGCAGGCAATGGTGGTTCTTCATTGTCTGGTTCAACATCTGCAGCGCCCGCTGCGTCTAATGCCTCACCAGCATTCTCTATGCCCTTGTTTGGAGCTCCTACTGCTGCTGCTGCTTTGTCAACTACTGTTACTGCTTCGACAATATCTGCAGCTACTGCTGCTGTTGGTCATTTTTCTAGCATGTTTCCTTCAACTGCAGCCTCTTCTTCTTCTTCTTCTTCTTCTACGCCACCCTTTAGCACAATCATGGCATCTGCATTTCCATTTGGAACTGGTACAGCACTGTCAAATACCACTGCTAGCTTTACACAGACGGCTGCGACTGCATCTGCATCAACCTCTTCGTCAACAACCACCTCGTCCACTTTTTCCTTTGGAACTCCATCCTCTTCTCCATATGGATTTGGAGGAACTAGTGACCCACTCTCTAGCCCCGCACTCACAAAGCGAGGGGCTACTGGTTTTGCATCAACAGTCACCACCATGGGTCCAGTTCCGCCAGAAAGTACAGCCCCTGCTACAGCTTCTAGTACTATTAAAAGTGCAGTAACGACTGGCCTACTCTTTAGCCCTGCACCTAGAAAGCCCTTGTTCTCAGGTATTGGAGAAGCTACTGGTTTCACATCAACAGTCACCACCACAACACCTGTTTCCTCTGCTCCTGGTCTCTTTTCTTTGCAAGCTGCTTCCTCTGCTTGTTCCACACCATCTATTACTACTTCTAAACAAGAACCCGAACCGGTGGTCCTTAAAGTTGCCGACTCAGAATTTTATGACTTCGACAGGGATAAGACTGTAGAATGCTTCACAGCTGATCAGATATGGGCCGTTTATGACTATTTAGATCTTATGCCCAGAGGTTATGCTCGGATCAATAAAGTATATTCACCTTTCAAGGTGGATCTCACATGGTTGGAGTTTTTTGCTAGGGATATCAATGAGACTGCTTGGAAGAGAAGTGTGCTACCTGTTGCTTGTGGGAAGTTCATACACAGCGTGACTGCTACAACTGAAAATATACGTGCATTCTCACATAAGATTTTCTGGACAAGAAGGGTCAATAAGATTTACAACATCTACCCGCAGAAAGGGGAAACTTGGGCCCTCTACAAGAACTGGAACATTAAATGGAGCTCTGATGCTGGCAACCATAGAGAGTACGAATATGAATTTGTTGTAGTCCTGTCATATTACACTAAGAAATCAGGCATTTTGGTTGACCCTTTGGTTAACTTAAAAGGTTTTGTATGCCTGTTTAAGCCAACCAAAAACAATGGCATGGGTTCCTTTCAGATACCATCCAATGAAATGTTAAGATTCTCTCACAGGGTTCCTTCATACAGAACAAACGGTAAAGAACGAAAAGACGTCCCTGAAGGTTGTTTTGAACTTGATACTTATTCCCTGCCCACTAACCTTGAAGAAGTGTCTGGGTTCATCGATACGGAGGATGAAACTGTTGATTTTAATGTTAATGGTTCGTTAAAATCTGTATCCAGAGAGAATCCTATGCCGAAGAAGAGAAAAAATTCTGATGCAGAGAGTTCCTTAGATGGCAGTTCCGCAGGTGGAAATAAGTCTTCTAGAATATCAAACGGATGCTATAAGAACTCAAACGAAGAAAAGCGGGCAGCAGAAGCTTTTGGTCGACCTCTGGATAAGAGCAAGGCTACTGATGTTTCAGACGGCAAAAAAATTGCTATTGCTCACACCAAGGGAATGAGTCCAGATGGTGTGAATACCATACGTGGCAGTGTGGACGAGGACATCCCCTCTTCGCCTTCTTCTTCAAAGATTTTTGAAATGCCAGTAACGAGATTCTGCAACTTTGGCGAACAGAGATCCTGTGAAAAGTTTAAGACTGGCCAGATATGGGCTCTGTATTGCAAATTAGATAAGTTGCCCAGAAATTATGCTCAGATAGAGAGTGTTGAGTCACTTCCTGTTTTTAAACTTGCTGTAAAGTTGCTTAAATCTTGTGATCCACCGAGAGGCATTATTCCATGGGTTGACAAGGAAATGCCAGTAAGCTGTGGAACATTTAAGGCAACTTCTGGCGAAGTTGTTGTCTTTAACAATTTCATTTCTTTCTCTCATCAGTTAACTGAGGTACCAGTTGTTCATAACGTGTACACAATCTATCCAAGGGCAGGGGAAGTGTGGGCACTATACAGTAAATTTCGCTTTGACTTGACGTGCTCGGACTTGAAGAAATGTGAGTACAACATTGTTGAGGTTTTAGAGGTGGTTGATGTTCACTGGATAATTGTTTCGGTTTTGCAAAGAGTTACTGGTTTGATGACAGTGTTCAAAGCAAAAGAAAATGAGGGACTTGATTCTGTTGCTGCTGTACCGTGGATTGAATTGTATAGATTCTCTCATCAAGTTCCTACTTTCATGTTGTCAGGCGCAAGGTATGGCAAGTTGCGTGGCTGCTGGGAGCTCGATCCTAGATCATTGGCAGTTTATTGATACTTGGCGAACTAAAGGGGAGCAGGTTGGTGTAGATTAACCAATCTTCTATTTTTAGGTGTAGGTTAACCATTCACAAAAAGTATTCTCTACCTTTCAAAAAAAAAAAAAAAAAGTATTCTCTTTTGGTATGAAAACTGGATTTCTCGTCTAGTAGGCATTATATCAGCTTTCCTTGTTGGGTTGTAAATTCTGGATGGAGTGGTGTCAGCATAGGCCTTGAACTAGTCGTGTTTTGTGGCGCTTAAGAGCATCCATAGTCATGATGTTAAAATGGTATATACAATATATACCATATTGGAGTGGCAATGGATATGGTAAAATGGCATTTGATATGCTAAATTCGAATGGTATATATACCATTCCAGTTTAACAATTCCTAAATTTAGCAAGCGGTGTTTAAAAGTGTGCACAGTGTTTTTCCACCAACCCAAATAGCAGGCGCAGTTTTAAACACCTCTTAATATCTAGGCTCGGTTTTAAACACCTCCTAACTTTGAAAAGGTGTTTTAAACACCGCTCACATAAATCCTAAAATGTGTGTGTGTTAAAACACCGCCTAACATGTGGGTGTGTGCTAAAACTCCGTTTTGTATAATAAAGTTGAAGACACCATCGTGGTTAACACGAAAAATCCTATTTTGGAATAGTATATATACCAGTTTAAGATACCATTTACAGTTCGTGATCGTGCATGCTCTAATAGAGTTATATTCTGACAGTACGTGTCAGTTAGCTTGTGAATTTATACTTGTGCTTGCAGAGATATATACTCATGTCGAATGTAGTTATATAAACACTTTTATGAGTGCTGCTGTGCCAGACCATGAAACACCAAAGATCATTCTACGGGTGAATGTACAATCTTTTTGATATTTAGTTGTTTCTTTACATTATGAACTTTTAGATGAATGTAAATTTGCAGGTGACCCCTTCATGATCCAAGTTTGTGGCATCTGTTTGCATAAAGCATATATAACATAAATTGCAGTATAATACCATAATTCTTAATCTCAATCTTGAAATATGCCGACTAATTAAATTCCTGGCTGGTGATGCGCACTTCTTTGATGTTCATGATCAATCAGTTTTTATGGAATGCTAGTGTGAATCCATATACAACTTGGCATGTTATTCTTAGCTGTTTGGTGGCGAAACTTTTATCCAATATAGTTTTCATGTTCTGATATGCTAATGTTGAGGCCGGTATGCAACCAGAAGTTTTTATTAGTTTTTTGGTTTTTTGCATAATGCGAGTGCAGTAAAAGTGAAGGTTTCCTTGCAGTTGGTCACATATGAATCTAGAGAGCTCATTATTTTAGACTGCAAATGAGAAGTTTGGTACTGAAGCTCAAGTTGCTTAAAGCTATTGGACCAATCTTTTGCTAGGTTCTTGTCTGAACGGGGTTGCTAGTTGTTTGCCAAGTGAAGTTCAGTCATCCGATTCAATGTTAGTGACCAATCTTTGGAAAACCACTTTGATAAAACTGCTCTTCCGACTAATAAAAAATATTTGGAGCATTAAACTCAACATCATCGACCACTTTGTATACTAATCTCAAGCCAGCAGGAAAAAATAATCATTTTGCAAATGATCGATTTGCTCTGTTTTGCTCTAGTTTGATTAGTCTTCATCTCTGAATCTCTTTGTTTTCATAGTTGTTTGTCTGTCTCCTGTTATGCTCATTTTGTTCTTAATTTTTATTCTGATTCTCTAGTCATGTGATTAATTTTTGAAATTTTATTTACCCCCCTCTCTCTGTTTGTTCTTTTGTTTAAACGAAAATCAATTGGATTTGATTCTTGTTTTCTCTGTGATTTGCAGCTACCATCCATGATTACCAGTTGCGGATCTTTTGGAAGCAGGTTTTGTTTCTAAATCTTTCTTAGCAGTTATTGGCTTTAGATAATTTGTTGAAGTTATTGTCTCGTTGCCATGCATCCTCTAAACCTATAGATAATGTCTTTGTATAAACCATTTTTGATCAACTTTTTGTTCATCAACAAAAAATTCAAAAAACTTGTCTGCCTCCATTTTTGCAAGCGCCACATCAGTTCATCAATCCATTCGGTAATTTCTGCAGATCTCCTATAACCTTGCCAATCCCTCGTTTGACCCAGAAAATCGAAAAATTCAAATCCTCCTTGATTCTTCTGGATTTCCAAAATTCTTGCCAAAATTATAGGACTCGGAATATATTTTCTGAAACTAATTTTAGTACTTACCAAACCCTATATCTTATAAGCCAAAACCCTAATCTCACAGCAACTATTATACACATTATTACTACTTTTATCCCTACACCGACTGCAATCCTAAAATGAGAGTCATGGCTTCCAGTTCTGCAAACCAGAATAGCCTCACTGCTCAAACAAAATCAAGCAGACCAAGTGTTGCTGCTCGAAGACTTCAAAGGAACATAGTTGGATCTGTCAAGGCCATTGATGAAGCTGCTGACGAATGGTCAAACAGTCTAGTGGGGAAAATATTTGCTATAGATATGGTTGAAGTGGAGGAGGTGCATGATGAAATCAACCTTCTTTGGGAAAGATACAAGATCAAAGAAATCAAGGTCATGGGACATAACTTGTATGTCTTTAAACTGGAAACTGGAAACGATCAAAAGGAGATACTGAAAAAGAGTCCATGGGCCATTAAGGGGTACTTACTTTCTCTTCAGAAGTACAATGCAGAGGTTCCTCCGGAGAATATGACGTTCACTCATCAGGAATTTTGTCTGAAGTTCAGCAAGTTGCAACCGGAACACCTTAATGTGAAAGTTATCGATAAATGTTTGGCTTCATTGGGAAAGAAGATATCAACTAATCCAAAAAACTGCAATCCAAAGTCTGGAAATACAATTCAGGCTCAAATCAAAATGGATCTTACAAAGCCACTAAGAAGGGGAGGATGGTGGAGAACTGCTGCTGGAGGGGTAGTCTGGGTCAAATACCACTGGCAAATGCAGCCTCATAATCTATGTGAAAAGTGCTTTGTCATTGATCATTCGGAAGAAAATTGTGCAGATATTGCTTACCAATTACAAGTGTCTGGGGTTTTTGATATGGAAGCTGAAACTGTTGATTGTAATATTAATGGTTCGTTAAAATCTGTATCCAAGGAGAAGCATCCTATGCCGAAGAAGAGAAAAAATATTGATGCAGAGAGTATGTTTGATGGAAGTTCCCCAGGTGGAAATAAATCTTCTAGGATGTCAGACGGATGTTATAAGAACTCAAATGAAGAAAAGCGAGCAGCAGAAGCTTCTGGTCAACCTCTGCATAAGAGTAAGGCAACTAGTGTTTCAGTCTACGAGTATAACCCTGCTGCTCTCTCTGAGGAAATGAGTCCAGATGGTGTGAATACCATACCTGGCTGTGCGGACGAGAACATCCCCTCTTCACCTTCTTCTTTGAAGACTTCTGAAATGCCAGAGACGGAATTCAACAACTTTGACGAAGAGAGATCCTGTGAAAAGTTTAAGGCTGGCCAGATATGGGCTCTATATAGCAAATTGGATAAGTTGCCTAAAAACTATGCTCAGATAGAGAGTTTTGAGTCACTTCCAGTTTTTAAACTTGCTGTCAAGTGGCTTAAATCTTGTGCTCCACCAAGAGGCGTGATTCCATGGGTTGACAACGAAATGCCAGTAAGCTATGGAACATTTAAGGTCACATCTAGTGAAGTTGTTGTCTTTAACAATTCCAGTTCTTTCTCTCATCAGTTAAATGAAGTACCAGCTGTTAATAATGTGTACACTATCTATTCAAGGGCAGGGGAAGTGTGGGCACTATACAGAAAATTTCGCCTTGACTTGGTGTGCTCGGACTTGAGAAAATGCGAGTACAACATTGTTGAAATTTTAGAGGTGGTTGATGTTCGTTGGATAATTGTATCGGTTTTGCAAAGAGTTGCTGGTTTTAAGACATTATTCAAAGCTAAAGAAAAAGAGGGTCTTGATTCCATTGTGGCTATACCGTGGATTGAATTGTATAGATTCTCCCATCGAGTTCCTACTTTCATCTTGTCAGGAGCAAGGTATGGCAAGTTACGTGGCTGCTGGGAGCTTGATCCTAGATCATCTAATCATATAGTTGATATTTGAACTTAGGTTCTTTTCTTTCTTTCTTTTTTAAAAAAAAGCAACCCTCTTTATTTGATCCGAGTAAATGAAATTCTAGGTCAGAAGTTCTAATCTTGATATACCAGAGACTCAAAGCAAGAGCATACAGAAAAAATGTTGTCACAACTTATTTCAATATTTATCTTACAGAGAATGAAGTGTGGCGAAAATTTGATGCAATAATGTACCACCAATGGGCTAGAGAAATGTTGTCACAAAATTTTGTGTCAGGGAATTCAAAATCAGTGACTCAACCATGATCGATAATCACCTTAGTTTTACCTTCAACAAACGAAGTGATTAAAGTCTGATGCCGAATATTTGGATGATCTATAATTTGGATTATTCAACCATGAGTTATTTGGATTGCTTCAAATTTTATAATTATGTGGTTTAATACTTATCTATATTAATTTTATTTAACCAAATTTTATTACAAAATTGTTGGTTATTGCTCACCAATAAAGACTATTCTGTTATAAGTTTCAGTGATAACATCTACCCAGGAAATTCTCGTAACAACATTTTTTTTTTTTTGGGAAGTTATTGTTGAATCCTGTTTTACGGCATACAAGAAAATTTAAGGGCATACTGAATAAAGACAAAAAAGGGTTTGAAATAGTAAATCCAATAGCCCCTTAACCAAATATTTTTGGTAATGGCAAATTTACCCTTTCTGTATTAGTGTTAATAATAATGAATAATTTTGATTAGTATTTAATGTAAATGATTAGTAATTAAGATAATTAAGTTATAAAAGTTTGTGATGATGATAATTTTTGGGGAAGAAAAAAATAAATAGGTTTTCCGGAGAAGAAGAAGAAGGGGAAGTGAGGAAAAACTTGTGTTTTTATGAGCCAAATCCAGAAGATGAGAAACCCAATGCTAACAACACACAAGTATACAACGATGAGAAACCCAATGCTAACAACACACAAGTATACTTCCAGATTATGTTTAATTTCATTTGTGTAGGTTGAAATCATCAAAAAATTGATTTTTTTCACCCAAGTTCGGCGAACCAGAGATAGGTTCGGCTTGAAATTATCAGCCGAACCTAACTTGTATATTACAAAAGATGAACAATTCGGCTTACTCAAAATACAATAGTTATTGGCCGAACTTATAGTTTGTAACTTCCGACCTACTTACTAGTTAAATGATCGGCTAATAAGAAATTTTCATTACAAGCCGAACCTTCTCTTGAGAGTTAGGTTCGGTTTTCACTCTAAATATCGTATCATCCGAACCATATATTTTTCTCCAAGTTCGACTCATATTCAAACAATCATATCAACCGAACATGTTACTGATTTTCCATAAAACACTTAAATGCATACACATTTAGGGGTTAGACTTTTTGTTACATATGTTTTCTATTGTGCAGCCTTTTCATAGGATGAATCAAACAAAAAAAGTGGAAATTACTAAAAGTGTTAAGAAAGTGAAGTCTACTGATGGAGAATACCAAGGTACAAATTCAACTCATTAAAATCAAGGAGATCTTATCTTCAACTTCAAGAGAATGAAAAGACAAACACAACGCAAAAAGAATGAGGTCATTCCGACATAAGACGAAAAAGTTATGGCCAAAACAAGATCGAAAAACTTGAGTCTGCAGAGAGAAGGTTAGGCTGATAACTCATCAACACGAGCTAGCCGAACCTAGAGCCTGCAAATCAATATTTTCGAAGTGTTTACAGAGAGATGTTCGGCTTGAAAGTGGTCTAATCGAGTCAGCCGAACCTGACAACCACCCGGGGTAAATTTCACTTCTCAGGTTCGGCCGGGAAAGGTTGGCAAGGTATTAGCCGAATCTGACAATATTCTGGGACATATTTAAACACAAAATTGACTTTTATCTCAAGAAAATACGATCCCGTAAAAATTATAAAGCCTAACTTTGAGATCTTTATATAAGAAGACATCCAAAGCCCTAGGAAATGAGCCAAATCTCGATGACGAATACGTTGATGAGGAACCCAATGCTACAAATATACATGTATAGTTAAAAATAAAGTTATGGTTCGGCTCATTTACTTAATATCGAATCAGCCGAACCATATATCTTTTAGGTTCGGCTTGTATATTGAATATAATTTTAGCCGAACACTTATTGGATTTTTTTTTTTTTTAAAGTTAATTTAATACACATTTTGGGGTTCGGCTAAAACCTGATATTTAATGTTTAGCCGAACTGTACATAGACACTTTCAGGGTGAAATTTCAAGAACAGTTCGGCTCAAAACTCAACTCAATTATCAGCCGAACCCGCTACTGTAACCGTCAAAAACCTTAAATTTTTAGTAATTTAACTCATTCAATCGATGAAAAACAACAAATAAGAGATTGGATTTGTAGGAAATACCTTCTTATCCTCATTTCAGGAGTTGGAGCTTCAAATGGTTGAATTTCTGATTCAATTATATAGTTCAATTTAATCAACGATTAAATTTTCACGAATCGATAATGAATTACGGCGATGGAAAAAAAATTCTGAGAGAGAAGGAAGGTGGTTCGGCTGGAGGAAGAAGAAGAGATGTTTAGGATAGAAACATATTTTGTTTTTTGATTTTAGGTTCAAGGGTATATAGGTAATTGAACTACCCAATAGACACCCCTTATAAGGTGACCTAGGATGGGAAAACTATTTTGTATGCCTTGAAATTTTTTGGTATGCCCTAAAACAGGGTTCTTATTGTTCTAAAAAATGACTCCAAGTTCTATAATCTCTTTTTCTAGGCCCAACAAGCTCTTTATAAGGGTCCGTGAACTACTAAGTGGTTAGTTCATCTTCTTCTTTTTCCTAATTCACGAACGTGTATAAGGAGAAAACCTAGGTTACAAAACTATTGGTAGAGTATCAAGTTTTTGAGCTCCATTCTTTGTAATCTTGATATCGTTGTGATCGTGATGAATTTCCTGGTTTAGTTGTATCTTCTTCTAACAGAAGCATTGCTGATGAAGAAAGAAGTATTCATATTTCATTCATGTAACCATTTAGGGTTAGATTTGATTCTCCAAGAGGTTTCCTCCATTTACGAAATCTTCTCAAAGTCAGCTTTGTTATGCAACACAATCAATTCCTCATCAGTGATGATGTTATCCTCAGCTAGTCCATCAATAATTTATATTTCAGAGAGAATGACATTCAGTTTTGTGTTGGTTGTGACTAAATACTTCTTTGTTCCATATTTTTAGTTTCTCTTTAAGTGCTTTCGACTTCAGCCAAAGCACAGTGCTTGGAGTACCTGCAAAACAAAAGAAAGCCACCAATCTTCCAGTAATTGTAAGAATTCATTCTCCAAGAACCACACGACTTCAAACCTAAAAAGACTAGGTCCCCAAGAAGGGCCGGAAATGTCTAATAGGAGTGGGATGTGATAAGAGGTAGGATCTGGATTTGGTTAATTGGGAAACAAAAGGGACGTGTTGTTCAAATGATGGGGAGATAAAAACCCTATCTAATCAGCACATAACCGGGTTTGCTTGACCATTTGACCAAGTGTATGTTTCTCCCTTTAGGGGAAAGTCAATGAGGTCATGTTGTTGAACTTCTCCATATTTGTTAGAGCATTTCTCGGTTGAACTCACAAGTGTTGTTATATCAAGCTTGTTGTCAAATTTAGTTGATCAAAACTATATCTTGATTTCTAGTCTACAATTAGTCAAGTCTCGGATTAGGATAGATGTGTAGTTGAGAATCGGACATCACTGCATTCTACCGTTTTAAGGCGAAGATCAACCGAAGCTTTTGGAGAGCTTCTTCAACAAAATGTAAGTGAACACTGAACCACCTATATCTCAAGTTATATTCATCTTTCTATCTATGAGACGTTGTCGCATGACTAACTAGACTATTGCAAGCATAACAAGAATTTCGAGTCAAGTTTATCTTGGTAATTAGTTCTCGAAATATATATGACTAAGCTTAATGAACATTTGTTCATACTTGATGAATTTCGGTTAAGAACAATTTATTTTTCATGATCTAAATCGTGATTCAAGATTAACATTCGAAAATAGCCTGGAACAGTGATATGTGTCATTGATGTTATTTGCGAATGTTTCGAATTGATTTAGAGAGAAATATAGAACTACTGTAATTCTGGATAAAGGACAGTATGCATACCCGTTCACATACTGAATAAAACTGTTATAGGTCCAAAACCGTAGTACATGTACTCAGTACACGTACCAGAGTAGCAATATGTCGACAACAATTTTTTGGTATGCATACCTGGCATCCATACCATAAAAAGTATGTTGCTCGTGAACCAGGAATGGTACGCATACCCTGTATGCAAACCGAAAAAGAACTGTTGGTTTTGAAACCGGAGTGGTATCCATACCTGGTACGCAAACGGAAAAGTTTTGTAAGTTCTTGAACTCGTTTGTGTCTTAAGGGTACACATACCCGGTACACGTACCATGACATAAACAGTCACGAACATGGTAGAGTACACGTACTTGCTCTGTCCAATATTTTCAGATGCATAAAAATTATTTCTGTGAGATAATTGGCATTTGAATAATCTCTAAAAACACTTTATAGACATGATTGATCACATTATAACCTTTGGTTGTGACTCAGGTATAAAGTCTTAAGTGTTATATGAAAATGATTAAGCTTATAGTTCAATCGGCTAGTCTCGGCTAACCATCCATGAACAATGTCTTTATACACGGTTCGGTTACGGTTCATCCTAACAAGAGTGTATATCTTGTTATGTTAATATCATTTCAAAGATTCATCTAACGGTGGATATTGTTTGCTTGGTTCCAAAGCTATCTTAGCTTAAACCTAAAGCAACCTATACTTTGAAAGTCTATATAAGGGAGAATCTCAAGCAACTAGGATTTTTGAATCCCTGACACTATTCTTTGTGTGTCCTAGTTGTAAACTAGAGTCGTCCTCTCCCTAAAATCCTTCTAGGGTTTAGCGACTAAAAAGTCTTCACCTAGGGATTCGTGAAGCCAGGTCCAACTATCTTTTATCTTGATAGTTTGTATATCCTGATCTTGTTTGATTGTTGAGCTGCCTACTCGAACAAGATAGATAGAAATCACAAAGTTCTCTTCATCTCAGACTTTGTGATTCCACATGTTTAATACTTGCGAGGTGAATAAGTCTGGATTATTTCTATCGATTTTCAGTCTCACCTTGATCCATTGATCAGAAAGGAAATCACACATATAGGCTTATCTGTGGGAGGAAGATTGCTTTAAACTTAAAGTCTTCAATTGAGTTGAAGAAACTCTTAGGATGCAAATGACGTCAGCTAAGGACGTCATCTCTGAGGAAAATTTCTTAATCTAAAGACGTAAAGGCCTAGACAAATAAAGCTACCACGTTGAACGGTGAGGAAACCATCGCTTCCTATTGGCCGAAATCGACCTTTTTTGAGTTTTGTGAAACGAGCGTTTTGGTGAGGACACTTGGAAACGTACAATTAGATTAAAAATTATAAACTCAAAAGGAAAACTTAACTTAACGTGTTTGGAATTTTATGGAAGTCTAAATTCGATTGGCAAGTCGAGTACCTACCATATTTGGACTCCTTTTTACAAATATCTATAAAAATAAAAGGAAAAATTTAATAAAATCCGCACCTATTTCGTATCTTTTCTCTGCCTACTTATCGAGCAAAAAAAAAAAAAAAAAAAGAGTAACACTCTTTTACTTGCATATTCCGTCGAGTAAAAGTTACATGAAGTTCAATTGATCTTCCTTAAAATGGCCCTTACTTCCAATTGGCGTTGTGGATCAGAGTAATGTCAAAAGGATCATATATATATATATATATATATACAAGATCCAAATCTAAAACTTTAGACAAACTTAAATGAGAACTCCACTAACATTTCAAATCCTAATATGCCAATTTTATAGCTTCTATAATGTTGGGTTTGGTTTGGCACTTGAATGAACATTAAACTTAACCAAAGCTTTCTTTTTCATGATCATCCTTTTCATCAGATACGTAATTAATAGTCAAATTTAATATCGATTTGTCATGATCTAATTAAACTTAGTTGTTAGAAGGAAAAAGCAAGATGAGATCAAAACCCTAGGAAGATTTGAAGTAGTGGACCAATTGATTATGACGAAAGATGAGGTACACACTACACGCACATTTCCGTGTCATTTTCACAGTTTATGAGTTATAAATAGGTTTATTATTTTTTGTGGACCAATCCAAAGTCGGTAATTTTGGACCACTTAATATAATGCAAATTTGAATGAGTATTTAAGCATGTTGTTCTCACTTGATTGTGCCATACATTCTATAGTTGATTGATAAATAAATATTGCCATTTATAGATTTGATCCTTATCAGACCCAAACAAGGCTCCGTCCACTCTTGGTGGTCGGTATAAGGCGGCAAAAATGTTAACACATGCATCTGTTGATTTCTTTGAACAGGTAAAGATTAGTACTACTTTATTAGTTTGGGAAGATTTTAATATAAAGCTCGTCGAAAGATAAGACTTCTAAGGCTGGCCGCTGTGGTCATCCAAGATACAATATTCAAGGAGGTTCAAGGTGTCCGCCTAGCCATTATGGTGGTTCAAGATACAATTCAAAAATGCCAAACGATTAGGCGCTCAACGACCAATGATTTGGCGTCCAAATGTTGGACCGTTAGATTTTTAAGTTTAAAGAGAATCTGATGGCTGCGATTGAAAGCGCCTAATGGTTAGGCGTTTTGAGCGCCAAATGGTTTGGCATTCTCAATATAACCGTTAGATTTAGATTTCTAACATAGAATCTGATGGCTAAAACTAAAAGCGCCAAACCATTTGGCATTTTGAAAAAGTTTTCCAGCGCCAAACCATTGGTCGCTTCTGTGTTGGTTCAAGCTGACATCCAAACAAATGCTTGAACCTCATGTTGAATCAAGCAAAATGCAACACTTTTGCAACACTCTTTAGCTTGAATGTTGGATGTTGGATGACCATTGTGGTCAACCTTAGTTTCCCCTTGAGCCTAGAAATTGGATTATATTTTTGACCGATAAATTATTTTTTTTCTTTTCCTTTTTGATAGAAATGAGGAAATCATTAGAAGAGAGAATGTACAATGAGTTTAAAGAGTCTACCAGAGGTAGAAAGAAAATAAAAAGAAACAAAACGCAATTAACAAAAACTAAGTTGCAGAGAAAAGAAAATCCCAATTAGAGACGGAATAAGCAAAGTTAATGTGAATTCTAGACCCCTTGTCAGCATCCCATGATAAAACCAACGATTTTACCACATCACCCAAGTCTTAAACTCATAGTTCTTCTCGAAGATGCGACAATTCCGCTCTCTCCACAGTCCACACAATGGAAACCGGTATAAGATTCCATAGAATTCTTCCATGAACTGAAAGATGAGGATAAAACCAATAATGAGCCAGATCTTTAAAAGACTTCGGAAACACCCATGACCAATTCACAGTAGGCATCAACATGCACCAGATCTTGCAATGCAAGAATAAATGATCCTGCGACTCTTCGACGTTCCCACATAAAACACAAGAGTTATAAAAATGTACCTCTTTCCTATCCAGAATATCAATTTTATTGAGTTTATTGTGAACTAAACTCCACATCAGAAAAGAGATCTTAAGAGGAATAGCTGGCTTCCATATGAAATAACTTAGAAAGTTATCTAGACCTTTAGCAGCCGTTAATCTAGAATACAGTAAGTTAACCGTAAAGGTACCAAAGGAGTCGAACTATCTTCTTGTGTCTAATGTTATGAAGAGAGGGAGGGGTTGAACCAATTAAGACAAATAACCCAGATAACTGATCCACTTCATCGTCTTTAAGAAGACGTTGAAATCAAATTTCCATCTCCCAGATTCAGAGATCATGTCAGCAATATTTGCATATTTGTCTTTTACTAACTTGAAAAGCATGCTGAAAGAATGAGCCAGAATAACGTTTCCAATCCAACAATCAAACCAAAAAGAAATTTGCTTACCAAAGTATATGTTAAGGGTTGAGTTGGAGATGATAAGTGAGCTAGTTTCCACAATTCTTTTCCAACAAGAAATACCATAAGTGGTTTTTACTTTTCCTGGGATCCAAAAAGACTGAACATCACCATGCTTATCTGCAACGATTTTGTACCGTAGATGAGATCTCTTGGAACCGAATCTCCAACACCATTTGGATAACAAGCAAAGATTCATAACAGCAAGGTTTAGAACACCCAGTCCCCCTCTATCTTTAGAAGCTTTAACCAACTTCCAGTTAATGAGATGAGATGTTTTCGAGCCAGCCACATGTTCCCCAAAAAACCCCTCATTTTCTTTTCAAGTTACTTTATGATTGACATGGGAGCTCCGAATAAAGAAAACTAGTACAATATAACTTCTTTAAAGTAATAATCGATAATATAATATTCTCTTTAAAATAATAAATTTTCCTGGTTCCGACTCGGGCCCTTAGTGCTAAAATAATAAATTTGATAAAATCATAAAATAATACATTTCAAAAGTTTCCCTTAAAAGTTCCCCTTAATGATTATTAGGTCCCAAATAATATATAAAATAATAATGCTACTAGAAAAATAAAAAATTAATTTCATACATATTAAACTTTACCAAAATATGATTTAATATTGGTTTCTTTTTTCTTTAAAACTCAAATCAAGTTGTATAATTCGTAATGCAATCAAAGTACCACGGGGCCACGTTGTTATACTGCAACAAGAAGTAATTTTGAAGTGTCATTAATACTTGGAGTGCCCGTATTTGTATTACAATTAGTCAATAATATAATGCTTTTACAAAATTAGTCGATATTTTACTTAATTTACAAGTATTATTCAACCTCCAATTCTACAAGTTATTATACAATCCAAATAAAATAATTCAAAAAAAAGTTCATATCTTTCTCCGGCCATGTTTCTCTCTCCGACGATTTCTCTGGCGACTGAAAGCCAGTTTAATTCATAGGATTTAGCATGGTTTTTCATCGATTCAGCTTGGTTTTTCATCGATTTGCTTTCGTTTTTGTCTTCCTTTTGATTTCTTTCCCACGTCTCGACAGTTTTCATTCCACTTTCCGGCACTTTTGTGTAATGTTTTTCTCTTTTAGGGTTTGTGTTTTTCTCTTTCGTTTTAGGGTTCGCCTGTAACTGTCATGGCTAGATCGACCAAGGCATCTTCCCGTAACCGGTTATCAACAACCCCCTCTTCCCTGTTGTCTTTACCACCATCTTCATCACCTCCCTTCACAGAAGAGACATCATCTGATAATGGTTTCTGTCATTGCCCATTCAAGAGCTTTGATAGTTGTCACGACGGGGTCAACAGCAGGGGTTATGCCAAAGGATCTTTCTTGCGGCATTTATATGACAGACACCTTTTTTCTGATGCGAACAAGGCATCTTGCAGAGAATTGATTGCCAAACATCAACAGATACGCCTTGCTTGGGAGAAGATTCTTGGATGCCTACGGATGTGGTTGTGCTGTAGATGTATGCATCTACATGCCTCAAGATTTCGTGCAAAGGCAAGGAAGGGGCAGTTCATGGTGACGTTGTTGCAGGGCCATTTAACGGAGTAGGTGCAGATTTTCTTTTTCATGGATTAGCTCAACCTGTCGAGGTAAGTGTTGTCTGTATGGGAACCCCGAGTGACGCAGTTTGTGATGTTTCGGAGGGGGATGGTGGTGCTGCTGTATTAGAGTCGTTTGGTTTTATTTCTACAGATTTGCTTAATACCGTGTTCCAAAGGAAATTTACGACTGTAACAAGTATTCCTCATCAGTGCCAGTTATCGTTTTCGAGATTGCTGAAAGCCTGCCTCGACAAGGTCATCGTTAATCCAACTAATGAGACTGCTTGGCTGCAGCTAATTCTGTTTCCCATTTGCATGTTAGCACTTTACAGGCCGAGAAGTTCAGCGGAGGCGAAATCAGGCCAAAGGAAACGTCTACAAGTAGCTGTCATTAACCAAGCTTTATCAATTTGGAAAGAGCCTAACGGTTGCTTTGTACTGGTTGACAAGATGTTATAGCTTCCTGTTTGTAATGTGTCTAAGCAAAAAGATGAGAAGAAGCAGGGTATGGCTAACATGACAGCTTGCCGAAAGAAAATGAGCTGTGGCCATTTTGCTGCCGCAATTTGAGTGCTTTCTTCAAGCGGGGTAGCTCCATGTAATGAACAAACTTACTATGAATTGCAAGATAAGCACCCAGCAGTGCCTCCTACTGTTGTCCCTTGTGATGACATTATAGCGGACCCAATTACAGTGGATTGTCGAGCAGTTCTGGAAGCTATTAAGAGCTTTCCTAAGGGTACATCATGCGGACGAGATGGACTACGGGCACAACATTTAGTTGATGTGATGAGTGGGTCTGCAGCTGCTGTTGCAGACGATTTACTCGCTTCTATTACATGGGTTGTCAACCTTTGGTTGGCTGGAAAATGCCTCCAAGGTTTAGGCGAGTTCATCGCTAGTGCGCCCTTAACACCGTTACTTAATCCTGGTGGTGGTCTTAGGCCCATTGCAGTTGGCACGGTTTGGCGTAGATTGGTCTCTAAAGTGGCGGCTTTCTCTGTCGGTAAGGATATGACTTCCTATTTAGGTGATTACCAATTCGGTGTTGGTGTGCCTGCTGGGGGGGGAGTATTTTACATGCTGTAAATGGCCTACTGGAGTTGTAGGGTCACTCGGACAAGATGTCAATGTTGCTCATTGACTTTTCGAACGCGTTCAACATGGTGAGCAGATCTCAGCTCATCAAGGAGGTTCGTCTTCATTGTACAGGTATTCTCGTTGGGTAGAATTTTGTTACATGTGACATGCTAAACTCTACTACGACCAATATATTTTATCTTCTGCTCTCGGAGTCCAACAAGGTGACCCTCTCGGTCCCTTGCTGTTTTCCTTGACACTTCACCCCCTGGTGAAGACCATTGCTTCCAGCTGCAAACTCGATTTACATGCCTGGTACCTTGATGATGGTACAATCATTGGTGATACACTTGAGGTTGCCAAGGCCTTACGCTTGATTGAAACTGAAGGACCAGGAAGAGGTTTACATCTCAATATAAAAGTACCGTTGATGGTGTTTTCCCTCCTGATATTGGTAGACCTTCTAATGGTGTTAAACTTTTGGGTGGTCCTGTGAGTCTGGATTTGAACTTTATCAGTGATATGATGTTGAGTAGGGTTAACAAGACTGTTCAACTAATGTCTGCCATTAAAAAACTCAAGGATCCTCAAAGTGAGATGCTATTACTTCGCAATTGCACCGGTGTGTCTAGGCTATATTTTGCAATGCGTACTACCAACCCTGCAACCCTTCAACAAGCTACTGAGCTTTTCGATGATCATCTGCTCAAGTACTTGAGACTCCTTGTTACTGGAGACGGTGCTGGTTTTGGTCCTTTACAGCGGAGATTGGCTACCTTGCCCATCAAGGACGGTGGCTTAGGCATTTATACCATGGAAGATACCCGCACTTATTGTTATCTAGCTTCTCAGAGACAGGCTACTTCGGTGCAAAAGGTGATCCTGGGTAACTTATTCTCAACAAACAAATGCTCTGCTTATCAGTTGGCTCTTCAGAACTTCATCCAGGTATGTGGACTACCTTCTTCTTATTGCGTCGATGATACTGTCCCCCCTTACATGCATTCCCTGGCAGTCACTTATTTTGATGCAGTTAAGAAGAAAATCCCAGATCAATTTTCTATGTCTGCAAGAGATTCCATTTTGTGGTAGTGTAACCGAGTTAAGCATGCACAAGATTATTTATTAGCTATACCAATTATTGGGCTTAACCAATGCCTCGGGCCAAGACAGTTCAGAGTTGTCCGTTGTTACCGCCTTGGTATCCCATTGTTTGTTGAGAATGGTTTATGCTCAAGTTGTAACAAATCTACGGATATCTTTGGGGATCACGCGCTTCATTGTGCTAAGGATGTTGGGATTAAGTTTCGACATGACTTTGTACGTGACGTAATTGCCGATATTAGCTACAAAGCTGGTGTGCCTGCCCGTAAGGAAGTTTCACTTGGGTTTCTGTCAGATGATGACAAAGGCTTACGGCCTGCTGATATCCTCGTTCTTAACAGGGAAAATGGTCAAGATGTGTACATGGATGTTACAGGTGTCTCTCCTTTCACGGGTGAAGGTACTCGCTCTTTCGTTCCAGGCAAAGCTATCTCTAGTGCTGTTTCGTGTAAACGCACTAAATACTTGGACAAGTGTGTCTCACATGGATATGGTCTGGGTGTTCTAGCTTTCTTTACCTTAGGGGAACTCGGCGAAGATACTTTATGTTTTTTCAAGCGTCTGAAGAATTGTTTAGTTAGTAATGATGCCAGTAGTGGTTTTGGTAGTTTCATTTTTCATAGGCTAGGTATTGCTATTCGAAAGGGAGTTGGTTCCCAGCTTGTTGCTAGGTTGCCAACCAAAGCTTTGTAATAGTTTTTTTCTTTAAATTAGGATAAATTGTTCTTAAAAAATAATTTATTATATTATCGATAATATAATATTTCTTTAAAATAATAATTTTTCTTGGTCCCAAGTCTATTATTTTATAGAAGTTATACTGTAAAGTGGCAGTGAAGATAAAATACACTTAATTAAGGCCAACCTACCCCTTTAGAAAGAGTCCTTGTCTCAAATGTGATAATCAAGAATCAAACTTTACAAGAATTGGATCCCATACATATTTTGTATTTGATCAAGCTCCAAGCCGCAACCCCAGATACTTAGAAGGCAGCTTATCTGTTACACAACCAAATTCCTCAACCCAACTATCAAGTGTAGGATTATCACCAATCCACTGATATATATTCCATATAAAAAGTTTGGTGCTGACGAGCTCCTAATTCCGGTCATTGGCAATTTAAGAAATATATGTAGAATTCATTGACATAGTGGAATTACCATTATTTTTTTATGACTCCTAAATAATGTATTGTGCTTGTAGAATGTTCTTTCCATTGAGCACTACACTATATGGAATATATATCATTGCATTGTGAATCGTGATATGTAATTTTACCGTATACGGTTTGTATTGTACAATTAAAAGTTAAAATTGGTAGATGATGGGTGAAAACTAGTAACCATGCACTATGGAAGAACAAAAAGAGTGATGAAAATTTTGAAGAAACCAAGTGAGACGCAATGGTCCCTGTCTCTTTGGTATGAGCAAAAACTTTGATTTATATTGTCCTTGTACGGTAAAAATAAATGGATTTGTCTCTTTTCAGGACAACGAGGAGGAAATACAAGGTCCCAAAATAAAAGGCCATAATTTCTGGCAATGTACTGGGCATTTGTTTGTTTTTTTGGTTGGCGACTTTGTTATCTCTTCTCCTTTGTTTTTTTCTTAGGCAAATGAAGTCTAAATGAATTGAGATCCCAATCCAATCCCATTTGCATGACAACTTTGTATTGTAATGTTGTGTTTATAGAATCCACTAGAATGTAATTACTAGCAAAGAATCCACGGCAACATTAACCTATGCTTGAGCTAGGTCGGAGCAATTGAAAGCTATCCAACTTGGCAAAAAGGAAATAAGTTGAAGGCACAAGAGATAAGCTCAATCAGTGAAACTGGTTCCATAACTATGTAGCACGATCCAGAGAATTAAATTTCTGTGTGTGTGATCATTTCGAACTCCACTACGTGGACGGATTAAAGCTGTAGAAATGTATGATTCATTAATTGGGGGCAGAATTTAAGACCATAAGAGAGGACCATAGCCATTGGGAAGTCTAGGCCTGGCAAATGATCAAAGAGAATTAAGAATGTGTGCCCTACTCTGTCTTTCTGCCAATGCAGCGATCCCATCTGAGGCCTTGCAAGTCCTTTTCATGGCTGACCACAAAACCCTTTTCTTTCAGCTATTACTAACTTTCATGGCCTTGTAGGGATCCTCACTCTTTTGTCATTATACAAGTAATAATAACTACCCACTGAATAACTAACCTCCCCTTATCAAAAAAATACCCATAACAAAAATAAATGTTGCAAGTATTGAATAGAGAAAATGACCTAAAATGGATAGGATACTTTTTAATGCTGAAAAAAATCATCTATATCCTTGGTAATTTGAAAATTTACTTGTTTTTCTTTTTGTTCTTATGTGCAACTCCAAATAAAAAAAGAGATATTTTGAAAAAGGTTTGTATGTTTTAAGCCTAATTAGGGTCCGGGTTATAGAAGATGTTGTTAATGCGTTAGAGTCGAAGACTGATTTTGACCGTCTAATTTATTACCAAAATATCCTTACTAAATAGTAAAATGACAATATATCCAACTTTTGTTTAAAACTTAGAGAGACATTTCGTCGAACATGTTCAATGCTCTTTTTGCTGAACCTAAGGAATAGAGAAGGGGAAATTTTACACTTTCTACATCCCAGACCAGTTATTTACATAGATCCAAATACGAAACTGGTCACAGAATTAGCATCACAGATGTAACAGGATACTGTATTTGTAGAATTCAAAATTTATGTTTGAACATTATCATAGTAGTAACTAGATTTACTGACTTAATGGAATGCTAAGAAGTAAAATAACCAAATAAAACAAGTTTTGATCCCGTTATTTACATGGAGTTAACGAAATTTGGTTTACTAATGTTTGAGAAATAAACTAAGAATTGACTTAAATTTCTCTTTCCACTGAAAAAGATAAAGATCTCATAATAAATGAATTTTGAGAACTCACATTCATACTTGAAAATTAGGAGTCCCAAAAATTTGAACCCATCTATATGTAACCACCTGTTTGTCTTCTCTGTATCCAAATTTTTGCTTCACTGAATTTCTCCGTAGCAATTGGGTAACGAATATAACTTGCTTTGAAATGTTAAAAAGATGGTTTTGAAACCGAACCCATTTTGGAATACCTCATCTCCAACTCCAATGTTAGCACCCATGAGAACACAACAATTAACCCATTTTGGCTTTACCGGATCCCCTTAAGAGAAATAGAGAAGGGGAAGATTATTGGAAGAAGAACAAGAATATTAATGGAGATTCGACAGAGGCTAGAACAGAAAATAATTGAAAAAGAACCAGAAGGAAAGAAGATGAAAAAGGACGACAAAAGTATATGTTTTGATGATGTTCAACCGGTCAAGTTTAGTCAATTAACAGTCAAGGTATTTGGCAAAACAAAAACAAGTCAAATAACATTTTTGTAACGGTCTTCGGTTAGTCTTCGACCCTAACGCATCAACTACATCTTCTACTACCCAGACCTAATTAGGCTTAAAACATACGACCATTTCATAAAATATCTCATAAAAAGTAGCACAAATGTCATTTACTCCATGAAATATGCTTTACACGAGCTACATCATACATGATTATATCATCTCAATTCACTTATATTTATCCCATCTAAGTCGCTGACATTTCTTCTCTGCCCATTACAATATTTATAACTCTTTCTCTCTCACTATGATTTTGTAAATCTCTCATCACGCTAGTCTCTTTCCTTCTTCTGTTCTCCTCATAATAAATTCATTTTCCCCAATCAACTATTTCTCAAGTTTTCATTTCTCTGCTTATTCATTCATTCACTAGCTAGTACTGTTGTTCAGTTAGATGCCATTTAGAAAATGGGAAGATCTCCATGTTGTGAAAAACTAGGGTTAAAGAAAGGTCCATGGACACCTGAAGAAGATCAAAAACTTTTAGCTTACATTGAAGAATATGGCCATGGAAGCTGGCGTGCATTACCTCCTAAAGCCGGTAATCACCTAATTAATTCCATCCATCTTACATTTATATGTATCATTTTTCATTATGATCTTCACCACTGATCAGTAGTTGAAAGCTTAATTAGGTTCGATATTCAATTTGTTTTTGTTGCTATTTTCTGATCGATCATGAGTAATGATTTGTTGAAGTTGTTCATGATGTTTGTATATTTTGTAGGGCTTCAAAGGTGCGGAAAGAGTTGTAGATTGAGATGGACTAATTACTTGAGACCTGATATTAAGAGAGGAAAATTCACTCCTCAAGAAGAACAATCTATCATTCAACTCCATGCACTTCTTGGAAACAGGTATTTATCAATAACATGTACTCATCATGATAATTCATGGCTTAGCTAGGCTTGATGCTACTTTGGCCTTAATGATGCGTGCTTAGTAATTTTTTTATTTTTCTTCATTATCTGTTGTTGTTCAAAGTTAATTTTCAGCATAATTCATGACTTAGGTTTGATGTTATTCTGGCCTTAATGAAGTTGTGCATAGTAATTCTTCATCATTGTTTGTTGTTTAAAGTTAATTTTCTCTCGTTTTTTTATATCAACACATTTTTCTCATTAATGAACTGTTTAAATAAATGACATTGTTAGTGATAAATATTCATAATGGGGACATTTTTTTATTGAACATAATGAGGTCCCAAATAAGACACTAATGTAATGTGTTGTTTTCTTAATTATGACTCCCCAAGCGTCAGTCAAATACTAAGCAAGTACTGTATAACATTTTTATCATGATCCGTAAATTATCATTCGTACGATTAGCTTCAATGATTTTTTCAGGAAAAAGTATAGCAATCTTATTCCCCTTATTTGAGTTATTCTAATTAAATTTGTCAATATTAGCTTGGTGCACGTATTTTAATCCACTCTAGCATGGAAATGGGGTTTGATTTGTTTTGTAGTCATTTTTTCCTTTCCTAATTACTTATTTTTTGTCTTTTAGATAATTAGTGATCCTAATGTGATCATTAAAAAAGAATTATTGTTCCTAATGTTGATTAAAGAAAATGCGAATAATTAAATAAAATATTTTAGTGTTTTTTTGCTTAAATTTTTCTTATGTGGTTATCTTTGTGTTCAGGTGGTCAGCTATAGCTACTCATCTTCCCAAGAGAACAGACAATGAAATCAAAAACTATTGGAACACTCATCTTAAAAAACGTTTAACAAAAATGGGGATAGATCCGGTGACACACAAGCCCAAGAGTGATGCCCTGAGCTCAGTAATAGACGGTCAATCTAAGAACTCAGCTAACCTCAGCCACATGGCTCAGTGGGAAAGTGCTCGACTTGAAGCCGAAGCTCGTTTGGCTCGAGAGTCTAAGATAATCAAATTCAATACTTCTTTGGTCCAACAACGTCCAAATTCAGGCTCATTGGCTACGGATTCTTCGCCATCCTCGTCGGCTCAACTCCTAAACAAAATGGCTACACAACCAGCTGCTCAAGCGCTTTGTCTAGATGTTCTAAGAGCTTGGCAAGGAATGAAACGAGAGGCGACATTATCTGGTTCCATTCTGGGTCTTGGTTCTAACCAAGATTTTATTGAGTCTCCTACTTCTACTTTGAGCTCTACGGATAATTCAATTCCACTCCCACACATGGGATTTGAAGAAACTTCCAGGGGTGGTGTAGAATTTGCCGAGGATTTGAATCATTTTGGAGGAATCATGAAAGAAGAATGCGATGAAGATTGGAAAGGGTATGAAAAATGTGTAGATGATGTTGTGTCAGCGGTCGATGGTCAGTGGACATTTGAACCACCAAAAATTGGGGATGGACAAGAACCAGTTCTGCATTTCGGTGACGGGTTCACTGATCTTCTGTTAGGTCATGAGCCAAAGGATCAGGAAATGAAAGACGGGAGCTGCCATGATCCAACTAATGCCGACCTTGAAACTGGTAAAGCTGATGAATTTGATCATGAGAATAAAAATTATTGGAACAATGTTTTCAATTTGGTGACCACTTCTCCATCAAAATCACATGAATTTTAGAACTAGAACCACAAAAATTGTAGTATTAACTGAAACTTGTTCGTGCAAATTTGAAGTGTAGTTGTGACTAGAAAAACAAAAAGGAAATGCAAGTTGTTAGTAGTGGTTTGATCTTTAATTAATTATGCACTTATTTATTAGTTCCGAAATAATTAATGAAGTTTTCGCGTACAAAAAGAGAAAGGATATAATTATTGAAGTTTGAGATTAGCTAAGTGCAGTGTGAATGTAATGTAGATAACCTTACTTGGATTGCGATCATGCTCGTTCAGTTCAGCTAATTGTGTTACTGTGAACATGGGGTCACTTCACTTATTTCATCATAAAAGTGAAATTCAATGCGTATCTTGCCGTATCAGTTGCGGCAACATTTTTCAGCATACGGAGCATATACGAATCAGGCCGTATTTATTTGAGAAATTAGGTCAATTCCCAAATATTTTTAAAACATGGTTCTGATGGACGAGTAAAAATTAGTATGGGTGAAATGGATATAAGAAAATAGCAAGAATGAATCTGGATTCATCCTGGCATAGACTTAAAAAATAAAAAAAAAAAAATAAAAAAATATTTGAAAATGGGTAGGATGAAACTGTTTACATCCTGGCTATTTTTACATTCTCATCCATTTAAACAGTATCAAATTTTACATGTCTTTTTCACCCAAAAATTAACGTTATTGGGTTAATCGACCAAATTTGTGTATTTATTACTTAGTCAACTATGAATTAAGTTTTTCTTTTATGTACTAATAATTGTTTTCAACACTCAGTAGTGTGTCCTTTGGGACACCAGAACATCTACTCTGGACTAGTGTTGTCACTCAAAATTTTCATGGGAATGGCCAAATCCACACATACAAAACAAAACAACCATTACTACTGCCGCTCGACCGGTAATATTTCATGGAATTCCGTTTAACATTCATTTGTTTATCGTATTTTCATTTGATATGCCTATTAATCCAAGGATTAGGCGTATGGTAGGCTGATGCAAATAGAAGGAGATCCCATAGATAAACATTATTGCAAATGTTAAGAGTAAGTATTATGGTGGAAGAATTCCATCTTCCATATTTCATGACACCTTAACATTTGGAATTAATTATAGAAATGGAAGATTTCTATAATGGAAGATTTCCAAAACACCAAAAGGAATAGCGTTTTACGTTAATCTGATTAGCACTCAAATGGATTTCCACGGAAGCTTCCACAAAACCATGGAACATTGCTTGGATTTTTCATGAAAAACACCAATTTGAAAGCCACTAGACTTGACATTCCACAATTTTTTCACATTTGGAATAGCTTGGATGCCACCATAAGACTTGCTCTAATGCGACACAAAATGATATAATCAAGCATTATCCGTCCCGAGGTATTATTAAACACTTGGAATTTTGATCGTTGAGTAGACATCGTTCCACTCATGTCTCACATGGCTATAATTATATAAATTGGTCCATTTCAACAATCAATACCGGCCATCCAAATATTCCCAACAATGTGACAAAATGAACAAACGCCTTGGAAACGTGATCTCTGCATGAGATCTCGTGTCTTTTTGGAGAAGATCTCGTGTTTGTTATTAGCACAAAGGCAAATCTTTTTTGAATATTATATTCGATTTTTAAAAATTATATGTTGAGATAAGATCTTGGGGACCCTATTATAAACAATGATTAGCTATATTTTAATGTCAATTAATCAATTTTTGGGATTTTATCGATGGAGTTTAAAGAAAATCAAAATGTTTCTTAAATCTAGGGGTGTCAATGAATGGATGAATACTTGTCGGATATTTAGAAATCCGTATCCGATAGGTTAAGCGTTATCGGATATTCGATATCCGATAATATCCTATAGGATATAAAAAAGTAGATATCGATTCCGATAGGCTAAGTTATCGGATATTTATCCGATAATATCAGGTTATGACAAAAAATGTTAAAAAACCTTTAAAATATGTTCATAATTAAAATTTAAGTTCAATTTTTCAAACATTTCATATCGGATATTGGATATTAGGGTAAATCACAAATAAATCCATGTTCTATCGGATATCGGATATTAACAATTCGGATGGAGCCTAATCCGATTCCGATATATTAAGGAAGAAATATTCGATAGAATATCCGATCCGATATCTGATAAAACGGATAAAATCCTATACGATCTCGAATACTCGGAAACGGATTCCGGATATCGGACATATATTGACAGGCCTACTTAAATCAGAACAGCATACAGGTTTGGTATTATTAAAATTCCAAATTGATCAAAGGGGGTCCATAGCTCAGTGGTAGAGCATTTGACTGCATATCAAGAGGTCACTGGTCCCAACCAAGTTGGGCCTTTTACTTTTTTTAATATGATAAGCCCTTATTTTTCTACTACGGGTTTGTTGTATTTTGGGTTTTCTTTTACGTCTTTTTATTGAAATCGTTGAAAGATAAGTTGACTGTTGTTGTATTTTGGGTTAAAACATCTTGAGCACCATGAACATCTAAGATACGATCAAGAACAATTATTTTAAGAAAAAATATGTAGGTTCGGACCACTAGGTAAAAATGTATTTCTTGTTGTTAATCTTTGTTTTGAAGATATACGCAAAGTAACTTCCTAAGTCCAATGAAATCAATAATTGGGTTGTTCTCACAAGAAATTAACAAAATGTGAGATTGTAATAGAGGTTTTCAATGTTTGAAACTTGGGTCTTTGTTTGCTAATTGGAGCAATGAAGTAATTGTCACACCAGTAACTGAAGTAATGGGCTTATCCATTACACAAGTACAAAACCACTCACAGGGTCACTGACCATATATTTACAAGAGGTTTCTTGAAGAATTTCAAAAGTTGAAGATGCAAAATTGAAAATATAGTAGGAGATTTGATATACAAGAAAGAAGACAATGACATGAAAAAGATAATTCACCTATTGCGTGAAGATGAAGACTTTGACGGACCACAACATCTTTGGAGTTTCTAAAGAACTTGAATACTTAGAAGAAGAAGAGCTTTACAAGGTAGAACCACACTACACACAAGTGAGTAAAGTCGTTTATGGCTTGCAAGTGTCTACGAACCATATGGAAGAAGTTAGGACGTTGCATATAGTTGATTTTGGCAACTTATAAAAGTATTAACGCTAACCTTCTTGCATCGATGCCAACTAAAACTGATTCTCAAATATGTGTTTTGATACACATTACAACATAATATAGAAAAACCACGGTAAGTATCGATACCGCAAAAGCAAGGCCAATTCAAATTAGTATAAATGTCAAAAAGTTTTTGCATTGATGCCAAGCATAACCGCCAAAAAAAAAAAAAAAAAAAAAAAAAAAAAACTGGAAAAAGCTACATGAGATATTCGTAAATCAATTGGGACACTTTAGAGATTAAGTAACTCTTATATGAAAAAGTATAAATAAAAGATTAAGATTTAGGTTTTATCAGCCATAAAATAAGACACCAAAGAGAGCTTGGCCATTGGCGAGTTGAGCTTGATAAATTCTAGTTTCCATTACAGAGACCCCAATGTAAGCGAAATAAAATATCGACGGACAAAGAGGTACATCTCGTGATCATGGAGTTGTGAAGTGATTAAGAAAAATGGATGGAGCTTCTTCAAGCGAAGGACAATGAAGAGGATAAGCCAGTTGATTAGTTTTTACTGACATTCAATATTGTGTATAAAAATGTAATTTACCTTAGTATTTTTTCATATTGGACTATGTCCTAGAGTTTTTATCATCTTAATTTGTGATTGTTTGTACTTTTTCACATTTTAATTGCCATATGTCTTACAAAAACAAATGATTTGGTAAAATTTGACGGTTATAGATGGGTTTTTTAATGTAATCGACGGTTTATATTACTCTGAAAGTGCAAAATATAAATCGTGGTTGAAAATGCACCCTCAAAATAAGCCCCAATTCAACGTGTGTGATTTTCTCCATGGGTTGAGTTAAATATTTCCAATCCACTAACCAAAAATATTTCCTCTTTAGCCTAATCTCTTGGTACGTTACGCCCACGATAAAAAAAAAAAAAAAAAAAAAAAACATTTACAACGCCATTGTCTCTTCATAATTTCCCATTAATGCGAATCCTAAGCCATCATCTCACAATATATCAAAAATCTTATTCAATGACCAGTTACTAAATAATTAACCACACTATAAAGTTTGAGATCGAGAGAAAGAAGGGAGGCAAAGACTATTCGTCACTGTTCCAAAAGTATTGGTTTTTGGATTTATTAGGTCTTACCCTTGCAGTCCTTCCTCCGGTTTCTCATTCGAGTAAAATTCAACAACAATCCTGTACAGGGCCATCTTATAGAATTGGGGTACCCTAGGCGAACTAAAAATATGGGGCTTCTTTTAAAATCCAATATTGGGATACAGCTGGAATTTCTTTTAGGGAGAGATAAATTAGTATATCTAAACGATAATTTGAAACTCGGCTATGCGGCCGGAGGCCGCCTAATTGTTTTTCAGAATTTTGGTTAGATCTGGGGTTATAAGTTTGTATTTTGTCAAAAAAAAAAAAAACTGCAACATTGGTTGATTTCCCAAAATTAAAAAATTAGTAGTGTTTATAGGTGTTACATGGTACTCCCTCTGTCTTTTTTTTATCTGTCCTAATTTCTACTTTGGTATGTCCTTTTTTATCTGTTCGCTCTGTTTATAGACATACTTTTCAATTAAACTATCAAATATACACTATATTTTTTATAATCATAAAATCATTTTTAATATAAACTTAATTCAAAATCTTAAATATTATCACCATATATAAGAAAAAAATCTACTCAATATCTTTGTATTAATTGTCATTCCTTTTTAAATAAAAACATTTATAGATAGTTATAAAATTCCTAATAAAACTTCTACTTATTCTTACATCCTGTTCTAATTATGGACTCCATAATAAAAGGTAATTGATTTTAGTTTTGGTAAAATAATAATACTATCCAATTTATAATTTTTAATACTATTAATTTTAGTTTTGGTAACAACATAACATTAAATAAGGCTAGTCAAGGGTTAGTCACGACATTTTATAGGATTTCCTTAATATTTTGACAAAGTCAATTAGGACTGTTAATTTGAGACGGAGGGAGTATTTACTAACAATTATAACTGTTATAATTATCTGTAAAGTGATTAACTGTGGCAAGACGCTTTACTAACACTTATAAGTGTTACAAATTGATAAAATTAAAAAAATTGGGCCCCCAATAATTTGGGGCTCTAGGCACCCGCCTATACCTCCATCATAAGCCGGCCCTGATCCTGTAAGTCTTTTTTCATTGGTTTCATTATGAGCGTACTCTATTTGAATGATTTCCTTGATTTTTTATTTGTTGTTTTTCTATAATTTGGTTCCAATAAGCGGTAAAAGGTAATTGTTTTGCGGTCAAATAGAGTTTCCAATACGTACAAATCTTCTTAATTTCGTTGCAGAGAAATGCGATCAAGAAAAAACAATATGACAAATGTATGTTGTAAATTCAGGATGAAAAATCTGTTTTCGCTGCTAGCAAAGGAAATAAAATTATTAAAATCCTGAAGGATGTTAAAAGATAAGGTGCCTCCTTCTGTTGTTGCTGATGAGATGGCAGAGGAGACTCAAGAGAATCAACATTTGCGTTCTGAGCCAGCCCACAATCCTTTGATTAATGCGGAAAAAATGAAAAAAAAAATTTAGAGGCGAAGAGTCACCCAATGCAAATGGACTAGCATGTTGTAGGTGTAAAAACGCAAATGGACCAGACTTTACGGACAAAGAACCACCCAAAAAGAAGTTGTCTCATTCTACTTGAAGAAATAGGAGTAAAGGTACCTCAATTTTTTTGGCTACTAATGAGGTTCTTGAAGTTTATGATTCAACTTTGGATTTTGATATCCTATTGGTGGACATTGGGTTTTCGTTTCAAGTAGACAAGATTTTGCTTGAAATTCCATATCATCAATTTAATCCCCGGAAGATCATTCTGAAGGACCTAATAACGCTTGCCGAAGCCAGGGAACAATAATTGTTAGTATGTATTAAGGTCTTTCAAAATATTCTTTCTGAAGCATTATAAATTGGAATTAGTTTTTATTTCAAACATCACTTTTTTATTTAACTGAAGTTTGTTAATTGCAGAGCAAAGATCCAAATTCAGCAAAGAACTCTTTCACCAATCGAAGTATTAACAGGTACACATATATATTATTGGATGAGCTTCAATGTTGACAGTCATGGGGTCTTCGTGGAGTGCAAGTACATAGATCTTATACTTCATATTTTGGGTTGTATACATTCTTTTTCCCATCCATATTGCAGTATGAACTTGGTATGTTTGGATCGAGTTTAATCCCAAATTGGAATCATATAGTTGATATAATTTGTATTTAGAAGCTCAAGGTGTGATGAATTTGAGTTGAAATAATTTTTTATTTTTTCTTAGGGATATAGTGTTAAAAGTATGTTTTTTTCTTTCTAATCAATGGATATAAAGTTTACTTGGACAATGTCATTCATCTGTCATGCAATTGTTAACTGGACTATTTCGTTCATTTGTCATGCAATTGCTAACAATTGCATCTATTTATGTTTTTGTGATCTTCTGGAATAAGTGCACCACAAGTTGTAGGAGTTATACATACTGATCGGAAACGGTGATGGTAGTGGTGTTGCATGGAGTGTAGCACAATGAATAATCCAAATTCAGAGGATGGCCAGGAAACCACGGGTGGAGGTACTAGCTTTGCATTTCACCCGCCCACGGGTAGTAAGAATTCTTCTCCAAAACATGTTTTTCATCTTGGTCTTTAGCTCACTAAGATGATGGGGATTTAGGTAGTTTTGAGATGGTTTTACTTTCTTAAGAACTACCATTTTAGTCTCTAGCTAGCATTCAATTTTTTTAGTGGTCGTTCGAAATTTTATGTGGGTGCCGTCATCATCTCAAATTATAGAATTTGATTGGAAAATAGAATAGATCTTAGAGTAGTAGTTGGTTGAGAGAAAACAGTAGTATGGTGGGATAGTAATATTCTTACCCAATCTCAACTTTGGTTAGCTCTTAAAAAATCAGTTTTATAAAAAATATACTCCCTCCGTTTTTCACTTTTTCAATTTGACCTATTTTTAGGCTAAAATGAAAAGTGAAAGTATCCTTTTTTTAAAAGCGGAGGTAGTAGTTATTAATTTGAAGCAAAAGTTGAAGAGGGTTTCAAAAACTATTGTTCTTAATATGGTTGAAACATAGTTGGGTTTTGTAAAAGTTGAAGCAATATATACAAAATTAGCATTGTCACCAAGTTTAATTGGATAGGCAGGGAAATAAGAAACAGGAGAACTGGATTGCAACTCATGGCCATTATATTGTGATCTTACTGAATTTTTATTTTGGTAGCAAGTTATAATCTATTTGATTTCCAACTGTTTTGGGATGTCCTACAAAAAGATAGTTCTTAATTCTCCCCTTTTATGTACCATTATTATGAATCCATATAATGAAATAGAAAAGTTCGCATTTACTGTAGTTGAACGTCGTTTCTTTTGTGATAGGTTTGCATCAAATACGTTTATCTTCAACATTTTTTAGAATTGTAGCTGAATAAAATTACACCACGACGGCATATAATATGATCAATTACTGACACTATGATATTAGTTTCATAGAGTTAGAATTTGCATCGTCCGTTTACGCTTCCCAATTCGATTGTAAACTTTTGTTGTGAATGTATATTTATCCATAGTATGACATTATCTGATTCTTCAATTAATGTTTCCATGACAGTTTCACTTCTTTTATGGCATAGTTTCACTTCTTTTTCTCTTTTCTTTTTTAATACAATCAATTTTTTGTGTTATTTTTTACAACTAAAGTACTATTGCACCAGTCCATTGTACATAACTGCCGCAGTAATATGAACAAGGCATCGTGCATCCATCACAGCAAAGAACATAACAGTGCCTTACAAGCAAAGATGGGGGTCAACAATGACATAAACAAAACCGATGTACGAAGGCAACGCTGAATACAAATAATTGTCAAACACAGGCAATAGGAACGGGATTGTAGAAGCCAACCAGTATATAAGTGACTGCGGAAAAGTGGTGGTCACTAACTAATTTACTTTACTGCAACACTCTCTTTTATAGTTTTTATAACTGGCATTTTGTTTTAAAATTTGGTGTCGCTCAACAACTTTAGAAATGTTGTGTTTTGCATTGATATTTTGAAGTTGTTGAATCATTGTTAATTGGGCCATTAATTCGAACTGAGTTTGTGTTTCTCAGGCTTTGGTTGTCTATGGATAAACCAATGTATATTATTTGTTAACGTAGAGCAAATATTGTAACATGAAATATCAACTGCGTGGTTTATATATTACTTTCTGACATAATTTTTGTTAGTCATGTTACTGGTTAGGAAGAGATAGATCATATCATTTAACTATAGGTTTGAGTGACATTTGAAGATTTAAGGTTATAAGCAAGAATTTTTCAACTTCTCATCTTTTTCTTGGGCAAAATGGAAACTTTTTATGTTATTATTGAAATGTTCTTATTTCCCGTTTCTTCGTTTTGAGAACAAATAGTCCATGTTTTTGTTATTTTGGATTGTTATGTTATGGTTAAATGAAGACTGTTAATTGTAAATTACGCTTTGGTATTCCATTTATTTGTCTTTCTACTGACATTACTATTCTACTACTTTTCTTGAGTTTATCCAAGTCAGTTTTTAGATTTAGAAAATCGATTTGGTGATGGTGGTGGTGATTTATGAAACTTCCTCATAAAGTTTCCAATATCAATGCTTATTTGTGTTCCTCTTCATTGAGAAATTTTGTAGTTAGTTTGCGGCGAAGAAATTGTGGAAATATGAGAGGAGATGGTATTGTGAGATAATCTCAATAATGTTTTTGATATAGAGTTAATTAGTTGGACTTATGAGCACTGATAGGACTAATTCGAATAAGTTAAGAAACTGAGCGATAGAGAACAAATCAGAGCCCGTGTCGTTACGGCACGGGTCATTTTCTAGTATTATTATTATAAAAACATGTTCTAGGATACTAATTGAAGACTAATCTTCATCATTTCTTTAGTTATGGTGTAAGTCATAGATATATGTTATTCCCAACGTTGTAATATCAGTCGTACTGGCTGGTAATATCCGCGTTTATCGTGTATCAACCTTTGACCTAAAAGATATGTAAAATAATATTTCAATTATATCGGCAGTACCGGTCGTATCAGAATGATATATCGACCGCAGTATCGTCAGATAATATCGGTAAGGATGCAAATGTATTTATTAAAAAAAAATTGTCTTTTTTATTTCAATTTTTTTATCATACAAATTATGTGTATGAGGATGTTAGGTTATTAAGTTAAACTTATTTAATTGATGTTTTTACATTATAAATTATAAAATTATAAAGTTAATTGTGTATTGCCGATAAAATCCAACATAATCATTTGTTTAGGTGTATCGCACCTCGCCAATACGAGACCAACACGATATTAACTACTTAGGTCATTCCATATTTCTTGACCCTTTTTTTTTGATGCAAAACAGGGCAATTATTATTGATTAAAACTTAAAGAAACTACACTGTCTATATCCTCCAATATTGCTCCTGTAATAAAACTTGGAGGATATGCATTCCAAACTTGAGAAACATTGTAAATTCTAGCATGTTTTGCTAGCTTGTCAGCTGGCGAATTTACTTTCCTACTTATACATCTGTAGATCCAATTTGGGTGCAGTGACAGCATGTGTTTTATATCTAGTATCATAGAATGATTCTCCCAAGAATCATATTGGATATCTTCATTGACTGCTTTAATAACTAGTTGTGCATCCATTTCAAAGCATGCAAAATGTACGTCTAGCTCTCCTGCATACGTCATTGCATGTAGAAGTCCCCTGCATTCTGGCGCTTCAGCACTTAAGAGGCCATCAACATGTTCATATCTTGGTTGGATGAAGTTTCCTGCAAAATCACGATGTATTAGTCCCCATCCACTACATCTGACAGAATTCACAACCTTAAAAGAAGCATCACAACAAAATGAATGATAAGGGCTACTAGGTGGTATCCATCTAGGGGATGATTATGCACATTAGCCATAGTTTTCTTGTGTGTATGTATCAACTGTTTTCCTGTAGCATTCAAGATCTGAATGATTCTAATAACTTCTACAGGGTTTGGTTTAACATTGTCAAAAACACTCATGCACCTAGCTTTCCAGATCTCCCGTAAAGTGTTAGCCATTTTGACAACCCAATCATCAATTAGGTTGTTAAAATTATTTGAGAACCATCTTATGATCCACTCTTGCACAGTTATAGATGCAGTAGGCATGCTTCTTCTTGCTCCTGTTGTTGTAAACCAAATTGCTCTTGCAAAAGAGCAATCCCGAAGTATTTGTCGAGTTGTTTTATTCCTTGCTTGCATATTGAGCAATGTTCTCCTCTATAATTCATAACTCAAGCCATTCTTTCATTTGAGGGTACAATGTCCAGAAGACATTTCCATAAGAAGTGCTTAACCCTTGGTAGTGTAGGAATCTTCCATAGCTTTTTACAGAAAGTAGTTGTTGCTACGTCAGTGGTGTTCCCCCATATTTAAGCTCCATGATTTTATTATATGCTAATTTGACTGTGAAAACCCCATTTCTAGTAAGAGTACAGATGAGTTTATCTTATCCTACTCGTGGAATTCTGGTCTGCAGGATCTTCTCAGCGTCCTCTTGATTGAATATTTGCTGGAAAATAGTCACCTTCCAAGATTTTGTGTCTTGATCTATCAGATCCACAACACGACTAAAGTCTCTTTCAATATCCAGCTCCACAGTTGGTACTTGTGGAGATTGTTATCCTTAAATCCAATTATCCTTCCATGTTGATATCAACATACCATTTCCAACTATCCAGTGGCATTGATCTTTGATGAATTGCATACTGCCTTGCAAGCTTTGCCAAGCCCATGTTGAGTTTTTCTTCTTTTTTGCATGCAATCCTGGGGTATTTGGGAAGTATCTTTACTTTAATGCTTTAGACCATAACTTGTATTCATTCTGTATTAATCTCCAAGCAGCTTTGGCTAGTAATGCTTGATTAAAAGCTTTCAAGTATCTAAAACCCCTTCCTCCTTCTTGTTTTTGTTTACCAACAGCTGGCCATCCTGTAAGAAAAAAACCTCTTGAATCTTTTTTCCCCCACCAAAAATTTATTTGCACTTTGTCCAATTCTTTTATTGTTGTGTCTAGAATCTTAAAAATGCCCATATGATGTGATGGTAGAGTGTTGAGTACATGCTTTACTAAAACTAATCTGCCACTTTGATTTATGAAGTTTCCTCTCCATCTTGTTAGCCTGTTTTTTGTGTTGACAACCAGTAATGAGAAAGATGTAGCCTTTTTTCTATTTAAAAAAAGTGATATGCCTAGGTACTTTTCATCTAACTCCATCTTCTTCATCTTCAGACTTCTTAACAGGATTCTGCAGTGCCTTGGGTGCATATGCTTTGAGAAGAAAACAACTGAAAGTTTATTTGCTGACCTGATATGTCACTGTAAGACTTGATAACTTGTAATAAATTTGTAACATTTTGGATATTGGCTCTAGGAAATACCAAACAATCATCTGCAAATAGTAGATGACTAACTTGTGGTGCTCTTCTTGATATCTTAATCCCTTGAATTTTCCCATGCATTTCTGCTTTGGCAAGCGCTCTAGTGAAAACTTCCATTGTCAACAAGAATAAATATGGTGATATTGGGTCACCTTGCCGTATTCCCCTTGTTGTTTTATAAGATTGACATGGAACTCCATTTAGAAGAATATGAATTTCTGAAGTACTGACACATTCTTGGATTAAATCACACCACTTGTTGTTGAAGCCTAGTTTTTGCTTAACCTTGCTCAGAAAAGACCATTCTACTCGATCAAAGCCTTTGACATATCGAGTTTAAAAGCCATGTAGTGCTTCTTAGATTTCTTCCTCTTCATGCAATGAATTAACTCTTAAGTAAGAGTTATATTATCACCAATCTGTCTGCCAGGTACGTATGCATCTTGCATGGGTGATATTATTTTCTTAAGTTGTGTCTTCAACCTGTTAGCCATAATCTTCGAGATTAATTTGTAGGTTGAATTACACAATGCTATTGGCTTGTAATCTCCTGCTGTTTGAGGTAGCTTACACTTAGGAATAAGACAAAGATTTGTCTTATTTATCTTTTTGAGCAATCTTCCTGTACGGAAAAAATTCTGCACCATATTGATGACGTAATCCTTGACAGTACACCAGTTTGACTGAAAAAATCCCGATGGAAATCCATCCGGCCCTGGAGCTTTCCATGGTTGCATCTGCTTAAGAGTGTTATATAATTCTGCTTCATCTGGTATCTTTGTAATAAAGATATTGTCTTCCTCAGTAATGCATGGCAACAATAAGTTCAATAATGCATCATCTTCTGGAGGATTTGAAGTAGTCATAATATTCTTGAAGTGATCGACTAAGAGAGCTTCAAGTTAGTTCTTTCCACTGCACCAGCTTCCATCTTTCTTTTGAGAGACTCAATTCTGTTTCTTTCCCTTCTTTTGTTGGCTTGAAAATGAAAATGTTTAGTGTTTTGGCCCACTTCATGAACGAATACATTTCTAGACTTTTGCCTGTAGAAGACTTCCTCATGTTTATGCCATTCTTCAATCTTTTTTTCAACACCCTGTACTAAGATTGTATTGTCACTTCCATTCTCAGTTGGTTGTTGGAGATCACATAGTTGTTGTTGTAAGACTTTGAGATGTCCTTGTATGTTGCCAAAATTATTTATGTTTCAATTGGAGAGATCTCTTCTTGTTTCTGAAACAAAACCAGTTTTTAGCACTGCAGACATCATTAGGAGATAGGTTTAAAAGGACATGACAATGATCAGAAGCTAAAAAAGGCAAATGCTTAAGACAAGAGTCAGGAAAATAAATCAACCAATCAGGATTCATTAAAGCTCTATCTAGCCTAGATTGGATTTTTTCAGTTCCATGTTTGTTACTTGTCCAAGTAAAAAGATTACCATGATATCCTAAATCACTTAGGCCAATATCTTGAATTATTTGGCTATAAGTTGAAGAAAATGAGCTAGATTCAGTATTTCTAACTCTTTCATCCTCATGAAGAGTTATGTTTAAATCATTAACCATAATCCATGGGGAAGATATATAAAATTGGGAACAAATATCTTTTCGGAAATCCCATTGTTGCTTCCTTTCTTGTGGATATGGGGAACCATAAACATAAGGGAGTAACCATTCAGGTTTGGCCGGGTCATTGTGGACTAAACAGTGTATCATGTTGTTGTCACTATAGATTATATCTAGGTCGAAGCCATCCTTCCACAAGAGGCACAACCCTCTACTTCTTCCCACAGAAGGAACATAAAATTGATTTGGGAAGTTAAGTGGTATAACATGTCTGAGGATCTTATCGGAGTTAATTTTTGTTTCTTGACGAAAAACTATATCAGGGTTAGCATTTTGTTAAGATCAGACATGTAGTTCCTAGCATTTTTTTTATAGCAAAACCACTACAGTTCCATGCAATAATTCTCATGTTGAGGCTATTAAAAAAATCATATATGCAAAGCTATTATGAACCAAATTAATGTGAGGATAGTGATTTATATAAATTTCAAAACAGTTAATGCATGCAACTATAAAATTATTATGTTGTAATAAATAGAAACGTTTGAAAGTTACCTGCACAGTGCCTTCATGACCATTTGTGGGTTCAGATTGCATAGTTTTTGAATCATTGTTAACCATTCCTCCAGATATATTTATATCAGTAGATGTATCAGTGACAACAATTTTTGGGGGTAGGACATGGATATTATAGGGATTCATTGAAGGTTCTTGATTGAGAATAGAGTTTCTCATTCTTTTTGACTATCTAAGCTCCTCAGTTGCTTCTTCTTTTATAATCTCTTCTGCCATAGATCCTCAGCACCTTCATATACATCAGCTTCATTATGTAGGATTTCTTCATATTCAGCCGAGGTTAGACTATCAAGATATAGGAGCCAGGAAATATTCAAGCATGAGCTATTTTAATGGTCTATGACAAAGCATTTGTCACATATCTTCTTTGGTTGAAGATCCCAGTGATACCTAATCCATTCCTCTTCACAATCAAAAGTCTTCCACCAACCTCCACGATGCAACGGTTTTTTTAGTTCTATTTCTATCATAGCATTCACAGTATATTCATATCTTGGTTGACAATTTTCAAGATTGGTTGAGATCTTCTTACCCATAAAGCTGATTGCTTCATCTATGACTATCTAGTTTAGATGTTCCAATTTGAGATATTTGAATTGCACAGTGAAAACTTGATGTGTGAACACGTAATCCTTTGCGGAAGTGCTAACAACAAACTTTTTGATTGCAAATAGATCTTCTCCAACAATCCAAGGTCCATTTTGGATGACCTCATTCTGCTCCTCTTCATTATTCAACCTTACCAGCATGAGATTGTGACCCATAACTCTGATTTCTTTATTTCTGTATCTTCTACATAGTGAGTTGATACCCTCAATAATTCTCATATCGATCTTTTCTTTGTGCATTAGCTTTCCCACAACAGCATGCAACCACTCCTCAGTAGCTTCATTAACTTGTGTAGATCCTACAGCTCTTCTCCTCTCAGATGGCACCTCCAAAGCTGAATTTCTCAGCTGTCTTGGTAGCAAATTGATTCGATTTGCACGACTGTTTGAACTTGAAGCCATTTTAGGGTTTGCCGAACTTCCTCTATAAATATATCTAAGATAAATGATTTTTTTTATATGGTTTCTTCCCAATGTATGAGTATATATATAGCTCCAAAGAATTTTTGATCTTTCATCGGAATCCCGAGCATAGTGGAAAATATCTCTGAGAGTTGACAAGAAAGGAAAGTCTTTGCAGATTATTCTGTTAGGATAATAATATGCAGTTATGGCTTGACTAGACTTTCCTATAAAAGTGATAATATTTCTCATATATTTCCTGGTATTTCCTTGTAGCATTAGTGAGGGAAAATGGTCGTAATTTGTGTAACAAAAGTTATTATAGAGTGAAATTCTGATATTAGACTGCATGATTTTAGGAGGGAATTGAATTTTTTGAATTTCTATGGATCGGTGTTGACTGAGTTGGTTTCCTAGATGATCATGCTGAAGACAAGTTTTGAATCTACTGGTTCTTGGGAGGACATGGGATGTCACTGATCTATTGGTTCTTGGGAGACATGGGATGTCATTGATCTACTGATATGAATCATCACAGTGAGGATGATTGGCACCACTGCTTTCCACACAACTGCGTTTGATTCAGAAATAGCCATTTCTGAAACTTCACCACTGGATACCCACAAATGATTATGATGAAGATGACTGCACAGGAAAGAAGAGATTACCGCTTCATAGGTACAAATAATCAAGAATATAAAGCACAGTTTGGACAAGTTAGGCAAGGTAAATAGAGGTCCAGATTTGTCTAGGGAGGAGATAAATCAATGGCTGTAGTTTGTTCAACTTAAAAACATTATGAATGTTTTATTAATTAGTGTCTCATTAATTGACCATAATAAATAATTCATTAAATTTTCATTATAAATGTCCTCTTAGTTAATCTAATAAATATGTATTGCAATTAATAAATATAAATTATTTTAATAAAAATTATATTAATAAAAATTAGTGGCGGTAGTGTAAGAAGTAATGGCTGATAGAAGTTGTGGCGGTTGTTAGTGAGTGGTGGTGGTGGAAGAAATAGTGACGATGGGTGGTTTATGGTGGTGTGTGTTGGTGAATAGTCGTGGACAATATTAGTTCTGTATATTTAAAACACGGGTAACATTGTATTGTAAAAGATGTAGTTGGTTGTTTTTAACAAGATTAATATAAACATATACCATATTTGAGGATGATACCATGCTATTTAGGAAAAAAATAATCATAACTACCGGATCACCTAAACGGAACCCCTGCTACCTTTACTACCCAATTGTATAAACCATGGTTCTAAATGTTAAAAGAAAATCGATCGCAATATAAACGAGAATATAAAAATAAAAAAATGTAATGAAATAAATTAATTAACGGCCTAGGTTTGTTCAATTAAAACTTTATACATTCAAAATTAGAAGTACGGACAACGGCTAACGGGAGGTGGGCGGCGGTTATGGTGGAGAAAGAAATAGCATCATATGGTTTTATGGTGGTGGCGGCGGCGGCGGTTGGTGAGTAGTAATAGACTATGTTAATTTTGTGTCGCCACAAAATGGGTAACTTTATAAACTAAAAGATGTGGTTGATCGTCCTTAATAATAAAGTAGTCTCGGTTAAAGTACATGAAAGATTAAAAAAAAAAAAAAAAAAAAAAAGACTGTCACGTCATATATAATTACTAAAGGCAAGTGGCCAAGTCAAAATCCATTCACAAAAAATTACTTATTGTCGACATTTGTCGCTACGGTAAGTACTCTAACTAGATATACTTTTATGTCTATTTGTTTGTACTGTATTATAAAACAAAGCTTCACTAAGTTAGGAAAGATAAAGATCGGTCCTGGTTTTATTTGATGAATTCATGACTGCGATTGATCCTACGAATACACACTTTAATTATGAGAAATTCATTACATATTTTCTTCATCCCATCTCAAAAGTCAAAATCAAAACAGAGAAATTTGATCAACTGAAAATAACAAACATATCTTCCCATAAAAAGAAAAATTCATTCTCTCACTCACATCAGTTAGGATGAGTGGATTTTGAAAACTTTAATTCCTCACTTTGGAGCAAACAAAAAGCAGAAACAAAATTAGGAAGGGGAGATAGATTGCAGAAAGAAAAAAAAGACTTAAATCCAAAAATATACTTCTGGTGAATCTTTTTTCCATGTTCTCTCAATCTTCTTCCACCAAAACATACATCTCTGACCAATCAAATTACTCCGAGATAAATATATTTGAGAAAACCATTTCTTTTGACATCGCTTCATGTGTGAATTTTTGGGGTTTCTATCATTTTCTTGAATTTCATTTATTGTTAATTGAAGTATACATTTTCAACGATAACCTACTTATTAACCAGATTATGTCATGGTTGAATTTGGGTGTCTGTATTTTGTTATTAGCCAGATTATGAAAATTTGGCTATCATAGGTCGCCGAGGTTTTAATCTAATCACAAATATTTGGTCCAGAAAGGTGAAATTTTCTGAAGTACCAATTTTTTATTTCTTGCTTTAGACTTTAGTGGAAGTAGCATTTTGTATTCATCTTGATAGATACACTTAGCAAGAAACTACTAAAATTACTCAGATTACACATTATAATTTTACTATCGACTGGCATTTACAATATATGTATATGGAATGCCCCGTTTTTCGGGCTTCTGTTCAATCTTGATAGATACACTTAGCAAGAAACTACAAAATAACTCAGATTACACATTATAATTTGACTATCGACTGACATTTACAATAAATGTATATATATAGAATGCCCCGTTTTTCGGGCTTTTGTTCAAAAGTCCAGAAGAATTTGATTAGAAACAATTTTCAATAGATAATATAATATAATTATACGTAATTTATATAACACTCGTGCCATAATAAATGATCTATTAATTATTGTTTCACCAATTGCTCATAATAAATGATCTATTAATTTTTTTCATTATAAAGTGTTCTATTAATTAGATTTTCACTAATTGCTCATACTAAATGATCTATTAATATATTTTTTTCACAATAAATGTTCCCTTAATTAATTTAATTAATGTGTATTTCCATTAATAAATAATTTTGGTAAAAATAAAATGATATCAATAGACACTGGTGGCGGTAATAGGTAGTGGAAGCAGTGGAGTTCTTTAAAAGTGTTGGAAGCGCAAACATTAGTGGTGGTCAGGGGCGTAGCCAATCCCAATTTTAATTGTTTTTGATCTTCTTCTTTTTTATCATAAAATAGGCTATTAAGTGTATTTTACACCTGTATCCAATTTCAAGAATTTTTTGTCCCCCTTCCTCAAAATCCTGGCTCTACCCCTGGTGGTGGTGTTGGAAGAAGTAGTGGCGGTGGGTGATGGTGAGTGGTGGTGGACAATATTAGTATCGTGTCATTACAACACGGATAGTCGGATAACATTGTATTGTGAGATATGCGGTTGGTTGTTTTAGCAAGATTGAAAAAGGCATGTACAATATATTTCAGGGATGATATCAAATCATATATGAAAAATTGTTCATGACAGCTGGAACAACTAAATGCCACCCATGCTATCTTTAGTACTATATCGTATAAATCATGGTTTTCAATGTTAAATTAAAATCGATTGCAATACAAAAGAGGACGGAAAAAATAAATAATGGGACAAATTAATTAACGACTTAATTTTGTTCTATCTAAACCTCATATATGGTGTTTGTGATTGAAAATTTAAATTACTCCCTACAACCTACAAGGGGTAGGCGGCAGTGTTGGTAGCAGCGGCGGAGTCAGATTTGACACTCAGAGGGCTATTTTTTTTTTTGAAATAAACATGTAAACTATGGTGGACTAAACCTTAAATATAGATGTAATAAGTACTATTTATAAAATGAAATTAAATATTTACTGGGTAGTTTTGTGGTGAAAGAAATGGTATCATGTGGTTTTGTGGTGGTGGCGCATATTGGTGAGTAATAGTAGACTATGTTAATTCCGTGACGCCACAAGACGTGTAACATTATAAAGTGTAAAACATGGTTGACCATTTTAATGTTAACGTAAACTCGGATAAAACACATGACAATTGAAAAAAAAAAAAACTTGAATCAGTTGTCACGTTATTTAATAACTGCAGACAAACGACATGAATCAAAATCAGAACATATGAAATTACTAATTATCGAGTCGTGGACTGTAGAGTAGAAATATCTATTGGTTTTTCCTTTACTTTTGTAATGATAAGGAGGGTAAACTCGATAATTAATAAATATTAAATTTAATATGAGGGAGGATCCCCTCACACTTTTATCTTTACAGTATCTCACACTTTGGGCATTATCTTTTCTACAAAAACTAAACAGTCGCGTATTTGAAGCTAATATTTGGGGATATGTTCGTCTTACCAAGCTATACATACCCACGAAAAATGAGCAAATTCTGAAATGTATAACTCCGTAATCTATTACTTTGAAAATTAACCGTCGAAAACCAACGGTTAAAATTAAGATCGGTAGATGGTGGGGTTTAGTATTTCAGAATATATTCATTTTTTGTGGATATGTAGAGCTTTGCGAGAGGGCATATTTTCAGAATATTAACTTCAAATACTCTCCCATTTAGGTTTTATTAAGAAAAGTATCTTCCAAAGTGTGAGACAGTGTGAATCTAAGAGTGTGAAGGGATCCTCCCTCATTTAATATCCAGATAAGAATTATCCACATGCCGTTTCGACATGGGTTAAGCGTTATATCATATTTAAAATACAAAAACCGCTTCAACAGGAGTTGATAAGTTTCCGGGACACAATTAATACGATATTAAAAATTAACCAACGTCAAGGCCCGTGCCGGCCTCTCAAGAATATAAAGCATAGTTTGGACAACTTAGCCTAGATAAAGAGCGGTTAGGATGCATTCTGGGGAAAGCTAAATGTTGTGGTTTGCTCTAATTAAAATTAATCATTATGAGTGTTTTATTAATTAGTGTCTCATTAATATCTCATAATGAAAAATTTATTAATTTTCATCATTAAATGTCCTCTTAATTAATCTAATAAATATGTATTTTTACATTAATAAATAATTTTAATAAAAATTATATCAATAGAAAGTAGTGGCTGGTAGAAGCGGTGGTGGTGGAGGCGATAATATAAGTGGTGGTGGAAAAAATAATGCCGATGGGTGGTTTTATGGTGGTGATGTTGGTGAATAGTCGTGGACATTATTAGTTCTGTATATTTACAACACATGCAACATTGTATCGTGAAAGATGTAGTTGGTCATCACGATTGAAAAAAACATATATCATATTTTGAGGATGAGACCATACCATTTGGGAAAAAAATGATCATAACCGCCAGATCAACTAAACGGTACCCTGCTACCTTTAGTACCCGGATGTATAAATCATGGTTCTAACCATTAAAATAAAATTGATTGCAATACAACAATATAGCAATAAAAAATATAATGGAATAAATTAATTAACTACCTAAGTTTGTTCAACCAAAACTTTACTCATGATGTTTGTGATTCAAAATTAGAAGTACGAAAAACAACCACCAGGAGGTAGGTGGCGGTTGTGGTGGATGGAGAAATAAATGGTATTAGATGGCTTTATAGTGGTGGCGACGGTTGGTGAGTAGCAATAGGCTATGTTAATTTTGTGTCGCTACAAAATGGGTAACATTATAACTTAAAAGTTGTGGTTGATCGTCTTATTAGTAACATAAACTCGGTTAAAATACATGAAAGATCAAAAAAATAACATAAATCACAAAATTTCACATTATATAATTACTACATACAAACGGGCATAAGTCAAAATAAATACACAAAAATTACTTATTATCGAGATGTGTCGTTATGGTAAGGGTTGTACCCTAGCTATGTGTACTTTTTTTGCCTATTTCTTTGTACTGTATTATAAAATGAAGCTTCGCCAAGTTAGCAAAGATAAAGACCAGTCCTGATTTTTCCTCCCAATTGGTAAATTCACGGTTTCGGTCGATCCATGAATACACGCTTTAATTGAGAAAAATTCATTACATATTCTCTTATTCCCATCTCAAAATTCTAAATCAAAATGGAAAACTTTGATCAACTGAAAATAACAAACCTACCTTCCCATAAAACTAAACAATTGATTCTCTCACTCACATTCGGTAGGATGAGTGGGTTTGAAAACTCTAATTTCTTACTTTAGAGCAAACGGAAATCAGAAATAAAATTGGGAAGGGAGATAGATTGCAGAGAGGAAAAAACTCAAATCTAAGAGTATAGTTCCGCTCAATCTTCTTTCAATTTTCTCTCTATCTTCGTCCACCAAAACGTACATCTATGACCAGTCAAACTACTCTAAGCTAACAACATTTGAGAAAATCCTTCCTTTTTTACATTGTTTCATATTTTTGTGTTTCTATCATTTTCTTAAATATCATTTGTTGTATATTTAGATGAAGTATACATTTTCAAAGATAACCTTATTGATTACAATAACCTTATGGTTTGAATAGGGTGCCTGTATTTTGTGATTATCCATATTATGAAAATTTGGCTATCACAGGTCGCCGGGGTTTCAATCTATTCACAACTTTTTGGTTTAGAAAGGTGAGATTTTCTCAATAACCTATTTTTCGTTTCTATTTGTTTAGACTTAGTGGAAATAGAATTTATCTTAATAGATAAACTCAGAGAGAAACTTACAAGATTATTCAAATTACACGTTATAATTTGAAAATGGATTGATATTTACATGTATACAAAATCCCATGTTCTCCGGGCTTCTGTTTCAAAGTCCAGAATAATTTGACTAGAAGTTATTTTTAATAAATAATCTAACATGATTATACATAATTTATATAACACCCGTGCCATAAATCTATGGCTGTAAAATTATTAGTTTAATTAACTTCCAGTAATAATGTTCTATTAATTAATATTTTATAATAAATATTTCTTTGGCCTTTTCCACGTTTGGTGAACTTGGGGATGACATGGTTGAATTTCTGAAGAGATTGCATAACCATCTGTCTACATTTGATGTTGGCGCAAGAAAATGTAATTTCTTCATTCACGGATTAGGGATTGTGATTCAGAAAGGTGTTGGTGTCCAGCTTTTTGCTAGGATTCCAACCAGTTTCTTACAGTCCTCTCTTGTTGTTGATGAATCAGATTAATATAGTTAATTTTTATTTTATTAATCAAATAAATATATTTTCATTAATACATAATAAATTTATTTTATATTAAAAATCAGTAGGTATTAACGGTGGTTGTGATGGTGGGCGGGGGTGGTGGATCGGCGGTAAGGATAATGGTGGTGGGTGTTGGTAAGAATGGTGGAGTGATGACGTTAATGGTGGTGGTGGTGGAAGAAGTAGTGGTAGTGGGATGAGAAAGGTGTCTTAATGTAGATAAATAATTTAGTTACCCTTGGTTAAAAAAAATTTATTTGATATATTAGTTTATTTTTTTAAATTAAAATAAAAATTAAAGGCCAAATTTTTCTAGGGAGAAGATAAATCAATAGCTGTGGTTTTAAGATTTGTCGGGTCGGGGCAGGAAAGAAGATGAAACTTATTAAAAAAAAAATGACCATGTACAAGGCTTCACGCGAATCAATTGTAATTGATTTAGTTTCTCTCTCTATATTCCCATTTTTTGTCATGATTTTTGTTTCTACCATTTCTCCTCGACTTCATGTTATTATTCATGCTTGAGAAGTAGTTCATGGTAATAGGTAAAGAGAGAAGATAAGTAGATAAGAAACAAAATTGATCAAGAATTACAGATTATTAAACTTTAGGAAAATGAATAGACACAACTTTATGTAAATTTGGAATAATTTATATCACCAAAGGGAAAAAAGTAATTCCTTAAGCTAGCAGATTTTGTAAGATTAATCTGATTGATTTTCAAGTAATTTTTTGTTTTCAGTTTTGTTATAAATTTGGTGAACGACCTTTGATGATTTATTTCTTTTCGAAGTATGGATAGTATTTTGTTTTAAAAAAGCAGTGTTCAACTATCTATAGGCCCATAGAATTTTGAGGAGTTGGTTAACGATAAACTATGTTTGTCCTAAAGGATTGTATGACTTACAAACATAATATTAAAAGATTTGAGGATAAGGACATGTATATTAACTAACACCTCAAAAACATTTGGACTTGGATCGACTGGATCGATTTTTCACAAACAGTTATGATATGTATGAACCGATGGATATATTTGAAATACATATCCTTTCCCGTGCCGTTACGGCACGGGTTAAGCCCTAGTAGATCAAAATAACAGATAACAAACTGAAGTATAAAAATCTATTAACCAGTGGATGATTCCACAATATCCAAAGGTCTATTATGAAAACGAGAAAAGCAAGAGGTTCATAGGATGATTCCATAATATCCAATGGCTTAGCAAGTTAAACATGCATCAAAATTAATCCTATAAAACATGTAAAAGATTAAAAAAAAATAAAGATTTAGATCATAAAAAAAGATAAAAAAAGATTTAAAAAGAAGAACCGATTTTTCTGACTGAGTTAACTCAAAATCATCTGGGAAAAAACCTTCAAAGTCGTGCTGGGAAAAAAACGATTTTTCTAATACATTCAGGATGCAGACTGATTTAACTCCAAAGCATTTTGCCATATTTCTTGACATAGAATCACATATTAGGTTATTTGTCCCCATATGAGAGTAAAAGTTCAAATGTAAAAGTTGAAGCTCTCGTAATAAAGAACTTGTGTAGATGCTCATTTTCAGCATAAGAATCTGTCTCGAAGGATAAAACTATCCTGAGAAAACCTTTGTGTGAGTCATGCATGAAAAACACTTAAGTAAACCGCAAATAATTTGGGTTTATTAAGGTGCACAAAACTTGCTTATTTTATTATTTTTTTTGAAATGTTTAGATTTTGACTTGGAAATAAATTCTTCTTGGTAAACTATGTAATTGAAATTACTTTCAAACATAGTTCCACAATACGGATACATCCGTAAGTTTAGCAGACCTCGAACTGAAGGATGATGTCTTCGTTGCCGTCGGGTACGTCTTCAGGTTCTTCCGTGAGTAACAAGAGCCAACATTTCTATGTTCCTAGTCTAACTTAACAAAGTTAACATTATAATCAAATCAATCGACTTCGAGTTTTGGAACTAAACTTGACAACCAAACTTAACATACCAACGCTTGATGAATTCAACCGAGCGATGCTCAAACATAACCTCTCACTAACCTCTAATATATATATATACTAGGGAATCACCCGTGCCGTAACGGCACAGGCTATTTCACAGTGGCACGATCTCCGGTTATCGCGTTTAACACTCAATACACATTTTCGGAAGAAACATTCCCAAATAATTGTTTCGTGAAATGTCAGCCGGGAGGAGTTTCAAATTTCTTTTATCATCTATATTTGAGTTGAGCACAAAACAGTTTTTATAATAGGAAAAAGAACGACCAAAACACTCAAGCGAATGGAGATGCCAGAATTTGGACTCTTGTTGTCGGGAAAAAGAAACCATATGAAAGAAAGAAAGGATGAGGAAAAATACCTCATAATGAAGTAATAACCAAACCAAGGTTTTGATCGTTTACATCAACTCCCAAATTGAGAAACAACAAAAACTAAAACCATGGATAATCATATAACGGTTCTGATCAAGTTGGTTTAATTAAAATCCATCCAGTTAGAATCTGTTACTTTTTTTTTCTGTATATCCTCCGCGTAATTTTTGGTTTGTAATTTTTGGACCATTATTACATGAACAACATTTATCTTTACTGGGATTGGAATGCTTAGTGCGTCTAGCTTCTGTTAGACGTTCTTTGTTCACCAATGATGTCGAGCGTTCAAAGTTTCTGGCACTCCTTATGACTGGAACGAAAGAAATTCTGCAAACAGGGCAAGGTAGCATCTCGTTTTTCTAGTACCGTTGTTTCAAAAAAATAAATACGCGAATTCACCTCGCACGTAAATTACAGCATTCACTTTCCTAAAGACCCATAGGACCTCCAAAATTTCAATCAAACCAATCTGACTTTCTCCCCCAACTTTCTTTGATAGTGAAAAACATCAATTAAGAAAAGATGCCTTTAATTGGTAGTTGCCAACACCGATAAGCTTGGAGAAGCCAAACATCTGTTACTTTCCCATGGATACCCATACAAACTTGAATTCAATACTGGCCAATGTATCAAATATAATTCCAGATACTCCAAGTTAAGATTCCTAAATAGGTAGGTATGCTCCATTTTTGGTGGGAAATATTATGTGCTGAGTTTGAACAATAGAAATGTTTTGCATAAAGTTTGGTCTGAGTTGATAATAAATTCTGTCAGGACCATATTCTTTTACATAAAGTGATATCACTCTAACCCCTCTCGTGAAATTCAAAGCGCGAATGCTGGAAGCCTCAATGACCTGAGAAGGTATTAACAGTCAGAGTACAATAACCAAAGCCACAACATACAATGAGGGAAATTATAATAAACTTTGTACCTTATTCAGTCACATAACATCAAAACCAAATTCCAGCAGTACAATGAAAATTAAAATCACCAGTACAAACAAACAACGTCAAAAGATACCTATTTCATAATACATTTTAACAAAAAAACAATATGAAGGACAAAAAAAAAAAGGAACCTTCCTACTGCACATAAATTTATAGCAATTAACAGTGGCCTGAGATATTATCGGCAACCTTAAATTTTTATAGCTTGAGAAGTGCAAATGTTAACAACATTTCAAAGTTTCGGCGACATTTTAATGTTTGTAGGAAATGTACTAAACTTTTAACTTTTGGAAAGATTTCAATGTTCTTAGCCTTAGAAGTAACCATACTCTCTAACTGAGCCTCAGAAATGTAAATGCTATAAATGATGACTGCATTTGCACATAAAGTCGCGCAGTTGGCCGATGACTCTAGGACTCTGGCGAACCTCACCCTTCATGTATAATACTGTGTTTTTATAATCACCAAAAACACAGGAGCCCAAGTTAATTGAGAAGCCAGTAGAGTAAACAAATTGAGCTTAAAAGAAATGCTACAAATTCATTGCTCTCTAACACTGTTTGCTAACGATATCTAGTAAATATAGTGCTCTCCGGAAACTCTCTATTAAGATATTCAACTGTGAGTATAGAGATAGTCAACGGTGATTACTCATATGAGTCATAAGCAAAAGTGATTTTGTAATACTTTTATGCCTTTAAAGAATCCTTAACTCATGTATATTCATAAATGCTCTGGTTATTGCCAACGTCAATATCAAAGGTCATATTTGTGTGTGTACATCTTATAGTTCAATTTAAACAGAGATACCTCAAATGCGATGCTCAAATTTTCTAAACCCATTGAAACCAAAAGATAAGCAGTGTCACCTCCGCTACTTTCCTTCTTGGTTTTTTGCTCTTTAGGTAGCTCGTCCTTAAGTAATATGTGATAATATATTAGGTGTTTGACAAATGCTGCAATCACAAACAGATTCAATATTTGAGTCGCACATTGAGGGGGATGCAATTAAAAGAAATATTACCTTTTTCCAGTTGACTAATGCCTTTTTCTTCTTTTGATGGAACTTGGCAGCCTTGGAACCTATAAAACATAAAACAACGTTACAGAGAGTAAGGTAAATCAATATTATTCCACTAAAATTCCACTAAAAATAATATGATAAATTTCTAAGTTTAACATTTCATAGACTTCAGTATAAACTTAACTTCTAAGCTTGCCCAAATATACTCACAAATATTATTCCACTAAAATTATCCTAAATATCGAATCTACATAATAATATGATAAATTGCCTCAAAAAGGAGTGCATGGATTATTTCTCTTATGGTTATATAAACCAATAGAATGGCGAATTGAAAGTTACATTTTGCATCCATCATTCTTTAATAATGGACTCGCAATTTCAGATGTAATGGTTCTTATCGACACTAATGACTTTATAAATGATTAAATAAGGTTTTCGACTCACTCATGCCATATACTAATACATCAAATGCGAATTTCTTTTTGATTACTGGAGAATGAACTATTACCTGAGAGAAGAGACACAACAAAGGAGGTCACCGTATATCCAACAAATGCCAAAGATTTCCCTCTGAGAATGATGCAGGGGCAGAGAAGCTCCAAGGACTGAACTGGATAAAAGATAGGTAGTTCACCGTATTTGGCTTCCATCTCCACTTTAAAAAATATGTATGGGGTCGACCATACTTCAAGCAGTTTTGATGCATCTGTATTTGATTGCACGTTATATTTGTGTTACCTCTGGATTCCAAATTCATTCTCCCTGTAAATGTTTGCATCCAAAAATCCCATTGTTCAAAGTAGATAAAGAAATCGAGGATGACAAAAAATTAGTGTCACAACAATAAGAAACATTGAGGAAGAAAAAACATACAATAAAACATCTTGACTTACCAATCAAGCAATGTTTTATGGAGGGAAGATCGAAAAACCCCATAGGTTTTATGGAAATCAGTAAAGCATATGAAAAGATTGGCCATGGAAAAGAAATGAAAACCATCTGTTTTGAGTGAATGAAGTTTCCAATGCAAGTAATAGTTTAGTCTGGGATATTACCGACAAATCTCCCTATTTTTAAACTTCAAAAAATGTAAATTTGGACTGAGAATGCTGACATACTTACTTTTGATTATCCTTGTGAACATTGAGAGTCGTTATTAAGTAGAAACAGTGAGTACCAAAGAATGCAAGGAGTCTAATCAAAATCCAAAAAGTGCTCCATCGAAAAAAATAAGAATAGTGAAATTTCATAATTAATCTTATTGGCATATTAAATTTTTTTATCTTCTCTACACAACTATTCCAAATTCAAATTAAATGGCATTCGGAATCAAGAACTCGAAAGTGAATCGAAATTATAAATCAATAGCGACAAGAGTGATACCTGGAGATTGGGTGGAGTATGCTGTATGCGTGTTGGTGGTGATGGTGGGTATATGAAAGAAGGCTATGCAGAAAACCAAATATCAACCAAAACTTGATTGCAAAGGTACCCACACCAAGTCGCTAGGGCCGTCTGGGAATGAACTACGGCATTATGTGGTATCTTGCCTGAAAGCACACATACACTTCTATGAGAACAATTAATTGTTTCCACCGAAAATTGCTTCACAATCCCAGACACTAAAAACTAATGTAAATTACAATATGAATTTGAGATGAAGGGTGATATATTTACCTGTTCCACTATGCCGGAACATCCTTAGTGCTTGTCAGAGTCATAGTATGAATCCTAATCAGATGATCACTATGAACAGCGTTGTTTTCCTCTTTATAGTCTTACATGTAGATTCACAGTACTTCTACCTGAATGCTACATGAATATAAAAAAATCAGAAAATTATCACTGCAACAACAAAAAAAAAAAATCCACATCAAATAAAACACAAAACCGAAAATAGGCCATTATTAATATTGATATTACATTCAGATAAATTCATTACCTAAGAGAGAGGACTTCCTTGGACGCAGGTTGAAATTGAGCAGCATCATAGCCATCAAAACTCAAATTCCTTCCTCTTGAGGGACTTATTAATCCTCTACAAAGAAAAAACTTTCACAAAATCTAAGCTCTTTGTAAAACTCAAAGAATTATCTTTAGTACTCATCAACCAAGAAAATTATGTCAAAACAACAGTAAATGCCATTTACTTCAAAGAAAAAAAAAAAAAACCTCTTCACAATCAGACACCAATAACCTTTAAAAAAAACCAAAAATTCAAGTTCAGACAAAGTCAAGTTTTTATCTACTTGATTGGGATAAGTAAATCCCATAAAAACATAACCATACGGGAAATATACCCATTTGAGATAAGTTCTCATAAATTTCCATACCTACAGAACTACAAGGATTATCAATTGAAAAATCTAGAAAGTAAGAATTCGAACAAAATTTAGGGGAATTATATCAATCAGAGAAGTATGCATAAGTGTACACGTGAAATAAAGAAGAACAATTGGAACCCTAGAAGTGAGAATAAAGAACAAAAAAGTAACAATATGACAGGTAAATCGAGAACCATTTTCACAGGCATATTATAAAACTCAAAGACAAATAGAAACTGAAATCGTTTACCTTTTTTTTTTAAATCAATAGCTAGTCAGCATGGACTGATAATGTAGGAAAGATGTAAAACTTAGTTATACCTATATAACTGTTGAGTCTAGAAAATTAACATTAGGAAGTGCAAACCAAAAAGCACAACACAAAATTTTCATAAGGTTTGAAACCGTAAATTTAAACAATTTTGCACGAATGAAACGAAAAATAATCACCGGATCGAAAGTGGAAGCTACAGGAAGAAGACTTACATGTTCGATTGGAACTGATACTAATCTCGATTAAGATTAGCTATTTTATAGAGAGAATCCAATTGATGCAAGGATGGTCGTTTTTTTTCTGAGTAACAGGCAAATTTGAATATGGATTGGGAATACCTTCTGTTACTAAGATGAAAAGACGATGAACAGAGAATATAAAGGCATCTAGGGTTTATGATCCGTTATAGAATAGGGAAATTAAGATGAAAATATTATTCAGGAACATGAAAAGATTGTTATTAATCGGAACATGAATGAAAACCAAATTTATGGCATCTAGCTGTGCCGTTACAGACGATCAAAACCCCAATTTATGATTCGCTTTTAAGAAACCGAATTATATAGCGTGGGACGTGAGGGACTGCTGGCCATTGGATTAACCAAAACAAGTACGCTAGTCTACGAGGGAAGGGAAGATCACAGTGACTAGTTGGAAAATTCAATGTATCCTGACCGCTGGGTGACACACCGGACTCTCCTTTAATTGAATGAGTATATGTGAGGCCGTAAAGTTTAAGGTAAACCCGTGAATTATATGATAAATTATTGATTGAGTGAGTGCACATACGTGTACCCCGAATCAATTCGATGAACTCGTAAATTATATATATATTGAGATTTGAGAGTATACGTAGTATCTTACATGATATACCTACCCGTGACTATGCAGTAGATAATTTATAAGTACGTAATGGGAATACTTATACTTATAACGAGCTTAAAATATAACGGGCCTAAGAAAAATTGAGTTTGGAATATGTTTGAAAGGTTTAAAATAGATGGGCCTAAACAATTTATTAGGATTTGGATTGAGCTTAAATAAATAACGATATTTTGGGGACTACTCAAAAAAGGTGGGGGACTATTTTGTGATAGGAATGTCCACCCTGCATTCTAAGGGGTGTCCTAAAAGATTATGGAAGACTAATCTGCCCTTATCCTAATTAAGGTTATAACTAATCCAAATAACCCATTAATTTAACCACTACCCACTAAATTAAAACCTAAAATCAGTTTCAAAACCTTTTCTTTTCTTTTATTCTTCTTCTTCTTCTTCTCCAACATCAACCAAGAAGTCCGATTCGAGTAAAATGAAAATCCGCAGGTAATTTCCTTCATACCCATTCCTTTTAATCGTTTTTTGTTGAAGAAATCGATTAGAAATCATAAAAAACCATAGAAAATGTTAGTTACAGTATAGATTTCGGCTAGGAGAAATTTTTGAAAACCCTAGATTTTGGTAACCGAACTTTCAATATGAAGAACAGTTCGGCCAATTAGGAATTTTTAGGTAACCGAACTATGTAGTTCGGTAAGCTCGCAAAAAAAAAATCGTAACCGAACTCCTTCTTTATATGAGAAATTTGAGTTAGGTTTAGTCGATAAATTTATATAGGTAACCGAACTTTGATAAAATATAGTTCGGTTACTTCGCAATTTCTATGGGGTAACCGAACTTTGATATGTCAACACCAAACTTGTAGTTCGGTGACTTCGCAACTTATACCAGATAACCGAACTTTAGTTTGTTAACATTTTGTGTTTGATGTAATCCCATGTTCAATTTTATTTGATAAGACAATATTCTGTTTAGCTAATAATGTGGTTTTCATTCATTAGGAACAAAGGGAAAAAATCTAATCCCCACCTAGATGAAGATTTGAGAACTCCCACCCCTCGTGCTAGAATACATTTGGATTTCCGAAACCGTGGTACTAAAAATGCTAAACATGGAGGGGGATCGTTATAGGAAGTGAACCAAGAGAATGTTCGTAATGTAATCCAAGATGTCAATCAAGAGGTGATGGAGAATACAATTGATAATGTTATTGAAGAAGAGAATGATGATGAAGAAGAGCAAGGAAATGAAGACCAAGGAAATGAAGAGGTTGAACAACAAATAGAACACGTTGAAAATGTAGAGGAAGAAGAACAAGGACAGGGCAAAGAAGTAGAAGGACAAGAGGAAGAGAAGGATGAGGAAGGAGAGGAAGAAGGGGAGGAAGGGGAGGGAGAGGATGAAGAGGAGGGAGAGGAAGAAGAGGAGGAAGAGGAAGAAGAGCAAGAAATTATTTGTTAGCTTGGCCGCCATGAAATGTCCTTCAAGATGCTCCGGACGAGGGTGGTTATGACAACCTTCCATAACCTTGTAGAGAACCCATCCACCCAATTCTTCGTTGTAATTAAATGCAAGCTTGAATGGGCATTTAATCTTCTTTGAGAAAGTTTTGTTCTTCCTATTTGTCTTTCCTTTATAAACATAACCCTTCCTCTTGTGGCTTTTATCGGAATCACCGCTTCTCTCACAAATCATTTCAAAACGGGTTTTGCTTTCTCTCCCATTCAATACTAATACGCACATGTCTTTTAGTGCATGTTGTCTAGCCCAACTCTTTGCCTCTAAAGGACTTTTGAATACCAAGTCATTCATGTAGTGATGGGACGTGTCATCGTACAAAATATCAACAGGGGTAGGTTGATTTTCCATTGGTTCTATTGGATCAGATGCAACCTACGAGTAATAGCACAACGTCAATACCAACTAAAAATAAGAAATGCTTAAATTTTCGGCAATGTAAAAATAATATACGATCCTGCCGAACAAAAAGTTCGGTTATGAAAAAAATATTGCGATCTTGCCGAACTTGTTCTTTGGAATTTTCTATGGTATAGTTCGGCAACATAATTACTACACTCGACTAAACCGAACTACAAAGTTCGGTTAGCTATTCAATGAACGTGATTTGCGATCTTGTCGAACAAAAAGTTTGGTAACAAAGGGACTAAACTCGACTAAACCGAACTATTAACTGTATACTCTATAAAATTAGTTCGGCAACGTTTTCTGGAAAAAGATAACCGAACTCTCAAAAACCTCCATTAAAACAGAGTTCGGTTACCTGCATATGCTGAACTGAGTAACCGAACTGCACATATAGGAGAGTTCGGCTACCTGTTCTGCAGAATTGCTAACCGAACTACTTTGACCTAGCCGAAATTTCTTCCTGAAATTTTCGATTTGGCCAATTTTTTGCACAATTCAAGCTACATTAACTAAATTTGAGCCATACATGAGTACCCATAACTTCATCTTCTGGTTGTGGCTGATAAAATTCATCATTTGGGTCGTTGGGTTGAGTTTGGGGTAAATAGCTTTCATCATCTAACAAATAACTCATATCCGGATCATTAGAAATATTGACAAATATATTTGGAGATGAAGGAGGTTCTGATTCTGAGGAGGAGGTATCATCACATGAATCACTTATATCATATTTACTAAACTCAAAATAAGATTTTTTGGGTTCTTCCCTCTTTTTCTTCATCTTTTTTTCTTCTTCTTCTTCTCTCTCAATAATTCTGATTCTAACAAAACTATCCTATTAATAACTCACTAATCACTAACTAATAAGTAATTAATCATTACACTAACACTAACTAATCAATAAACTAACTAATTTAATTACCAAGGGTAAATTTGGTATTAAAAAAGAATTTAGATAAGGGGTGACCCAAAATTACTTCAAATGTCCTACCAAAAATTGAAGAGTAGTCACCCACCTTTTTTGAGTAGTCCCCAAAAGATGGTTCTAAATAAAAGTATAAAACTGGCAATGTGAAATTGTGTTCAAGCACTAAAAGTTACCGCCTAGCTCATCAAAGCCGAAAAAACTAATCTTAGGCCCATAACATGTAAGAATATGAAAACTCATGAAACAAGAATGCATCGACTGAACGAATGCTTGCATCTCCATGATTACATGTTGTATATGCATCAATTGAAAATTGGCTATATGCATAAAAAAAATGATTTTCTTTTGGCATATTTGTATTATGTAACATAAACAATGGATTTATAGTGTTTATTCCATATTTTGTTTTGGCATATTTGTACGAGGGAGGATCCATGAACACTCTTAAATGGATAAGGTCAGACAAGATTTGTGCCATTTTCTCCGGCAAACTCAAACGACAATGAATTTAAGTCTAATATTTTATTGATATGTTCCTATTATAAGACTTTACATTCCTACCAAAAATGAATGCAATTCGAGATAGCAAACCCGACCATCTACCGATCTTAATTGCAACCGTTAGTTTTGAACGGATGATATTCAAAGGGGTAGATGGTGGTTTTATACATCTCGAATTGTGCTCATTTTTTGTAGGAATGTAGAGTCTTATAATAAGAATACACCATCTAAATATTAGACTTAAATTTATTGTCGTTTGAGTTTGCCGAAGAAAATTGCGCAAATCTTGTCTGACCTTGTCCATCTAACTGTGTTATGTATCAATAAATACATGACACAGTTTGGACAAGTTAGGAAAAATAAAGAGAGGTCCAGATTTGTCCACAGAGAAGACAAATCATTGGTCGTGGTATGTTCAACTTAAAAACATTATGAGTGTTTTATTAAATAGTGTCTCATTAATTGCTCATAATGAATGATTCATTAAATTTTCATTATAAATGTCCTCTTAATTAATCTAATGAATATATATTTTCATTAATAAATAATTTTAAAAATTATATCAATAGAAATTAGTGGTGGTAGTCCAAGAAATATTGGCTGGTAGAAGCGGTGGCGGGTGTTAGTGAGTGGTGGATGCGATGATATTAGAAGTGGTGGAAAAAATAGTGGCGATGGGTGGTTTTATGGTGGTGGGTGTTTGTGAATAGTCATGTACGATATTAGTTCAGTATATTCATAACACGGGTAATATAGTATTGTGAAAGATGCAGTTTGTTGTTTTTAGCACGATTTATTTCATATTTTGAAGATGATACCATATTATTTAAGAAAAAATGATCATAACCGCCGGATCACGTAAACGGACCCCTGCAACCTTTAGTACCCAATTGTACAAATTGATTGCGATGCAAAAGAGAATATAACAATAAAAAATATAATGAAATAAATTAATTAACGACGTAAGCATGTTCAGCCAAAACTTTATAGATGATGTTTGTGATTCAAAATTAGAAGTAGGACCAACGACTAACGAGAGGTGGACGGCGGTTGTGGTGGAGAGAAAAAATGGTATCAGATGGTTTTGCGGTGATAGTGGCGGCGATTGGTTAATTGTAATAGACTATGTTAATTTTGAGTCTCCGCAAAGTGGGTAACATTATAAATTAGAAGATGTGGTTGATCGTCTTAATGGTGAAATAAACTCGGTTAAAGTACATGAAAAATCAATAGACAAAACAACAGAATATCAAGTTATATAATTACTAAAGACAAACGGCATAAGTCAAAATCAATACACAAAATTACTTATTATTGAAATGTGTCGTTACGGCAAAAAATATACTTTTTTGCCTATTTTTTTGTACTATATTATAAAACGAAGCTTGGTTAAGTTAGGAAAGATAAACACTTGTCCAGATTTTTCCTCCCAAATGATAAGTTCACAACTGCGGTCGATACCATGAATACACGCTTTAAAATTGAGAAAAATTCATCACATATTCTCTTATTCCCATCTTAAAAGTTAAAAACAAAACAGAGGAATTTGATCAATGAAAAATTGCAAACCTACATTCCCATTAAAAAAAACAATTGATTCTCTCGCTCACATTCAGTAGGATGAGTGAATTTTGAAAACTTGAATTCCTCACTTAGGAGCAAACGAAAATTAGAATTAAAATTGAGAAGGGGAGCTAGATTGCGGAGAGAAAAAAACTTAAACCCAAGAATATACTTTAGCTCAATTTTCTTTCCATGTTCTCTTAACCTTATCCATCAAAACATACATCTTTGATCAATCAAACTGCTATGAGTAATAATATTTGAGAAAATACTTTCTTTTAACACTTCTATGTATGAATTTATAGGTTTGCTATCATTTTCTTGAATTTCATTTGTTGTACAATTAATTGAAGTATACATTTTCAAAGATAGCCTACTTGATTACAATAGTCTCATGGTTGAAATTAGGGGTGTTTGTGTTTTGTTATTAGCCAGATTATGAAAATTTAGCTATCGTAGGCAGGGCTGTCAATAATAGTCCGAAATCCGAAATCCGTTTCCGAGAATTCGAGATCCTATAGGATTTTATCCGTTATATCGGATATCGGATGTCGGATCGGATTTCTTGTCGGATTTTTTACGCTTATCGTAACGGAATCGGATTAGACCTCATCTGATTGTTAACTTCTGACATCCGATAACACATAGGGATGTGCTTGTAATTTCCATCACCCATTAGTATTAGATGTCGCCATATCGGTACTCAGGAGAAGTAGCGACGAAAATCTCAGGCTCTCACTTCTCACTTTCTCAGTTCTCTTCAGTCTTCCCGTCTTCCGAGTCCTCTCAGTCTCTCATCCCCGATAAGAATCAATCGAGTAATCAGGTATTGAATCCTCCCTTTTGTTCTTTTCTTTAGTTAATTACAATTGTTAGCTTCATAGATTTTTGAAATTAGGGTTCGATTCATTAATTTAGGGTTGTTGTTGTGTGTGTAAGTGTTAACAAATTAGTGTTTCTGAAATTGGGTAATCTCAAATCGTTTAGATTTTTGGGGAAAACTCCTTATTTGCCTCTTGTTGGTGTTGTTGCTGATAGACAACTTTGAGTCTGTGTTTGGGGAGATTTTGGAGATCTGGGTTGTGGGTTTTTATTTTTTAAGGTGTAATGTAATGGAGTTGGCTGTTTAGCTTAGGAGTTGAGTTGGTGCCTGAGCCTGAGTGCACATTTTCTAATATTGGGTTTTCTGTGTAGGTAAGGTAATTGCAATTACAAATGCCTAAAAATAAAAATAGAATAATAGTTGCATTGAAATCGATTGCAGATCCCTCAATGTCAACTCCTTTACCTCTATCGGTTGATGTTCACATGGCCTCTGCCTCACAATCACAACAATTACTGCCAGAAAGTGTTGTAGGTTCAGCAATTGGAAGTACTGGTACTAGTAGGAGGAGACCAGCTGCAGCAATTGATTCAGCACCTAGTCCTCAATCTGAAAACCAAAAATAAGAAGGGGATCATATTTCAGGCTCTCTAAGTTGCTCTCATTCTGAATCTGATGCAGATACTAATGAAGATCCACTTATAACTGCTCTGAAGAAGAAACTCAGACAAACAAGGTCACCAGCGTGGTTGAAATTTGATAGGGATGTTGTATTGAAGTTTAACAAGAAACATGAGAAGAAGGCTATTGTAGAAGCTACTTGCAGACACTGTCACTTGGTGGTTGAAGCAGGAAGTGCCAATGGTACTAGCAGGTTGCTTGCTCATCTAAAGATTTTCCCAAAGAAAGAAGAAAATAAGCCAGGTCAGATGAAAATTTCTACTGCACTTAAAATAGCAGGTAACCAAGCAGCCAAACTAGATAATTGGAAGTATGATCCTGCAGTTACTAGGTTATGGGCTGTTAAAATGATTGCTAAGCATGATTACCCTCTGAACATGGTTGAACATTTTTACTTTAGAATGTTTTGTAAGTCTTTGAACCCTGCTGCTAAGATGATGTCTAGGAACACAACTAGAAGTGATTTGTTAAACTTTTATGGTAAAATGAAAAAAGAATTGCAACAAGTATTGGATAATTTGAACTCTAGGTGTTCTCTTACAATTGATATGTGGACTGCTAAGCAAACTAAAGATGGGTATTGTTGTATAACATGCCACTACATAGATAATGAATGGAATTTGCAAAAGAAAACATTAACTTATGTTGTAGTGCCATCACCACATACAGGAGATGTTCTAACAAATTGTTTAAAAAATTGCACACTTGAATGGAACATAGATAGGAAATTATTTTCCGTAACTGCTGATAATCATTCCGCAAATGGTGTTATGATGAGAAATTTGATTAGATGGCTACAGGGTAATGATTGTCTAGTTATTGATGGGGAAATGTTTCACATGAGGTGTAGCAACCACATTCTTCATTTGGTTGTACTAGATGGAATGAAAGTTGCTGCTGAATTTGTGGCATCAATTAGAGAATGTGTTAAGTATGTTAAGTCTTCACAAGCTAGGAAAGAAAGGTTTGAAACGGCATTGTCATAATGTAGGTTGTCTGGTAAGGCAGTTAGTTTAGATCTGGACACCCGATGGAATTCCACTTTTGTTATGCTTAAGAATGCACTTGAATTGAAAGACGGGTTTAAAAGACTAGCCGAGTCTGATCCTGAATTCTCCTGTCTACCATGTGAAGAGGAATGGCAACAAGGGGTAGTTATTTGTAAATGTTTAGAGGTGTTTAATGATGTGTCAACCAAGTTTGCAGGGATTAAGTATCCAACTGCAAATCTGTACTACAACGGTGTTTATAAAGTTAACAAAGGCATACAAGAATGGGAAAACAATGATTATGAGTATATCCAAAAAATGGGAAAGAAGATGAGAGAAAAGTTTGATGCATATTGGCTTGAGAGTAATTTGGTGATGAGCATTGGAGTTGTGTTAGATCCTAGGTACAAGGCAAAGTGGGTAGAGTTTCGTTATAAGCAATTGTATGGATTCACTGGGTATGCAGGCATGTATAACAAATTCAAAACAAAATTGACAGCTCTTTTCAGTGTATATGATTCACAAAACTCATATGCAGCTGAGAATTATTTTGGAATCCGCAGCTCTGTCTCTAGCTCAAGTATGATGGATTCAGGCAAAGAAGATGAGAGTGATCCAGATTATGATGAGTTCATGATGCAAAACAATGAGTTTGAGGTGCAGAAATCTGAGTTAGAGAAGTACTTAGAAGAACCAGTGATGGCCAAAGGCTCTCCAAAAGATGATTTTTTTTTTTGATATCTTGAGTTGGTGGAAGCTAAATGCACCAAAGTACCCAACTCTTGCAAAAATGGCAAGGGATGTGTTGGTTGTTCCAGTCACCAGTGTGGCATCTGAATCAATGTTCAGTGCTGGTGGAAGAGTGCTTACGACACACAAAACTTCATTAGATCCATGTGTTGTTGAAGCATTGTTGTGCTTAAGTGATTGGTTGCCAGACTTCTTTTGTACTGGTAATTTTCTTTTCTTTTACTTCATTTTGTTTCTTCTTTTGTGTTTGTATGCCATGTCTTTTAACTTTGTTGCTTTATCTTCATGTCATCTGATCTGAATGTGTTATAATGCTGCTAATGCAGATATGGAAGTCATGGAGGAATGAAGTTGAACTGAGTGTAGTGCAGTGCAATGCCTTTGGATTCTGGATTCAGGTAGCAGCCAACTAGGAGCAGCAGGCCAGTAGTGCACTGTGCAGTGCTTTGAGTTGTTTTTCAGTCTTTTGGTGTTTCTTTTGTTTGTTTTTGTGTTTCTTTTCATGTGTGAGACACTGAGAGTGAACTGAATGTTTGTTTGAAACTCTTTTGGTGTTTGAAGACAGTTTGGATGTGTGAAATTTGAACTTGAATCACTGAAATTTGAACTGAAATTTTCAGTTTTCTAACAAATAACGGAATGTATCGGATTAAAATCCGACATCCGATAGCTTAACATATCGGTATCGGTTTTCAGTTTAGGAGATCCTATAGGATATTATCGGCAATCGGAATTCCGATAACTACTAACCTATCGGAATCGGATTTCCTAAAATCCGTCGGATTTTCATCCGTTGCCAGCCCTAATCGTAGGTTGCCGGGGTTTTAATTTATGCACAACCTTTTGGTCTGGAATAAGATGAGAATTTCTCAAGTACCAATTTTTCATTTCTATTTATTTAGACTTTAATGGAAATAATATTTTGGTTTCATCTCGATAGATACACTTAAAGAGAAACTCATAAGATTATTCAGATCACACGTTATCATTTGACAACCGATTTTTATTTACAAAATGATCATATATGTATATCGAATGCCCCCAGAAACTATTTTTTAACATAATTATACATAATAATAGCACGGGTTAAACCCTAGTGTAACATAAGCAATGGATTTATAATGTTTATTCCATATAATGTATATGTATCAAAAAAGAAAAGGCTGCTTGTTATGTATGCATCTACTGAAAAAATGGATGCATGTAGTTCATGCGTTCGCTGGACAATATTCATGCCCAAAAGAGCAATTGTTCTCGACATTTTCCTATATATTAAATTTTTGACACACTTATTTATAATCCTTGTATAAATCTCTTCAAAAAAATTCCAATTAAATAATTTTTTTAATCTTTATTTAACTTAGTTTCTCTAGAACATTCAAACAAACTATGGACATGGTTATACTTAGTCCCTTGGATATTTCTGCTTGGATTAAGTTGTTGCTTTTTCCTGTATGTGTTCTGAGTAATTATACTCCCAAGAGTAGTGCAGAAGCTAGATATGGTATGCGTAAGAAACTTCAAGCTGCCTCTATTAATCGGGCCTTAACAAAATGGAGGGATACTAATGGTTGTGTTTCTTTGATTCTGGATTTGCTATCAGATGATACTCTCTTATCTAAACATAAGGTTTTGTCTAAGAACAATAATCAAGATGATCTCAATTTGAGACTTTGTAGACGAAAGCTTAGTCAGGGTTCTTATATTGCGGCCATCCGTGTTCTACCTTCTAATGGTGTTGCACCGTCTATTGATATCACTTTGTCTGATTTACAGCTCAAACATCCTTCGGCACCACCACTAGTCTTGTCTTCTCCAACTTTTGAAGTGGTGGCTGCTACGGCTAGTAATGATATGGTTTTGAACAAAATTAAGATTTTTTCTAAGGGTACCGCATGTGGCAGGGACGGTCTTCATGCTCAACACTTGCTTGACGCCCTCAGTTGTCCTACAACAGTTGTGGCAGATGAGCTTCTTGCATCTATTACTGCTATTGTAAATCTTCTTTTAGCCGGTAAGTGCCTTCCACAGCTTGGTAAGTTTATAGCTAGTGCACTACTTACTCCTTTACTTAAACCTGGAGGCGGGATTAGACCTATTATAGTTGGTACTAAATGGAGAAGACTAGTTTCTAAGGTTGCAGCATCCCTTGTTAGTAAGGATATGACTAGTTATTTAAGTGATTTCCAATTTGGCGTTGGTGTACCATGTGGAGGTGAATCTATTTTACATTCATTAAATCGTATTCTGGATGAGAAAATGCTTCTTGTAGATTTTAATAATGCTTTTAACCTCGTGGACAGGTCTGCCATGCTTCGGGAAGTACGTCTTAAATGGCCTAGTATTTATAGATGGGTTGAATTCTGCTATGCTTCTCCTGCCAAACTCTATTATGGTGCTTCTACTCTTTTTTCCGCACAAGGCGTACAACAAGGGGACCCTTTAGGGCCTTTACTTTTCTCACTGACCTTGCATCCTATTGTTTTAAATATCTCTCAACAATGTAAACTTGGTTTGCAGGCATGGTACTTAGATGATGGTACCATTATAGGAGATACCATGCAGGTTTCTAAGGCCTTTCATATTATTAAGAATGAAGGTGCAGCTGTTGGTCTCCGTCTTAATATACAAAAAACTGAATTGTTCTGGCCCACTCCTGATGTAAGGAGTCTGCAAGATGATAATTTTCCCGCTGATATGGGTAGATCTTCTATAGGAGTTAAATTACTTGGTGGTCCTGTGAGTCTAAATGCTAATTTTTGCAGTTAATTGGTTCTTGACAGAGTACATAAGACCATTCAGTTGATGACGGCAGCACGCAAACTCGAAGATCCACAAAGTGAGTTGCTACTTCTTCGAAATTGTACATGTGTTTGTAAACTCTACTTTACGATGCGTACTACTGCTCCTAGTTATGTGAAATAGCACAGGTAATATTCGATAGTTATCTTAATAAGTATATGAGGCAACTAGTGACTGGTGATGGACCAGGTTTTGGTCCATTACAACATAGATTAGTGTCTCTACCCATCAGAGATGATGGTCTTGGTATCTATTCTATGTTTGATACTATGCAGTATTTTTTTTTTTGGCTTCTTCCTCTCAAACCCTACACCTATAGAAGAACATCTTATGCAATATATCACTAGTATCAACATCAGATAGTATTCCAGTAAAAGGTCCATCATATTAACAGGCTTTTGACCATTTTGTCCAAGTGTGCGGTATTGATTCGTATCAACTTAGTAATCTCCTTACTTCCCCACATCCTATGCATTCATTGGCAGTTCAGTATTTTGCAGGTGTGACGAAAGACATGCCCTCATTTTTCAATATGTCAAGGCGTGACTCAGTGCTTTGGCAATGTAATAAAACCAAGCATGCTCAAGATTACTTACTTGCTATCCCTGCGGATGGGCTTGGACAGAAGCTGGGGCCTCATCAGTTTTGTGCAGTTCTTAGTTATAGGCTAGGCATTCCCCTCTTTGCAAAAAAAAAAACAAAAAAAAAAAGTGTGCTTGTGTTGTAACAGGGATATGGATGTATATGGTGACCACGCCTTACATTGTGCTAACGAAGTTGGAATCAAGTTTAGACATGATCTTTTTCGTGTCACCCTTGCGGATATTTGTTATAGGGAAGGTGTGCATCATAAAGTTGAAGCATCCTTGGGTTTCCTATCTTGTGATGGCGGTGATTCCAGACCAGCAGATATTCTTGTATACAATTGGGAGGAGGGCCGTGACACTTGTTTGGATTTGATGGGGGTTTCTCCTTTTGCCTGGGGTGGTGTAGAAGCTTTTACACTAGGTCTTGCTTTGCTTAAAGTTGTTAAGCGTAAAAGGAGTAAATACCTTGATGTATGTAGAACCAATGGATATAGTTTTGGTACCTTGGCGTTTACTACTTTAGATGAGCTTGGTATCGAAAATAAAGAGTTTTTGTTAAGATTGAAAAATTATATAGCTAGACATGATGCTAATATTAAAGTTCGCAATTTTCTTTTCATTAGATTAGGTTTAGCTATCCAAAAAGGAGTCGGAGCGCAACTTGTTGCACGACGACCAACTAGTTTCTTTTAATGTTGAGGATGAATTTTTTTTAATAAATAAATTTAATATAGTAGATATTTTATTTTTTACGTTTTGTAGGTATACTAAATAAATTTTTTATTCAACCACGACAAAAATCAGTAAAAATATGAGCTTGTGGGTGAACCTTCATCCTGATGGGTTTAATAAGGTAAACTGTACTAAGAATGGTCTTGGTAATACCTAGGATGAACATATGTATTCAGTGAAGGACGTAGAGGGGGTCCAGTGGGTCTGTTGATCCCACTCGATTTTGTAACTTACAGGTAAATCATAAAGTTGACTTTTTTTTTTTGCTAAGTCACATATTTTTATTAATAAGAATAACTAAAATTCATACAATGATTGTCAGAACAAAAAGAAGGAAGCTAAAAAATTACAGAGATTAACCAAAAGAAGTGACTAAGCTTTTAGCAAAATCTATAATATGCTGTATATGGCATTTCAATATGACTGAGAAAAGAAGGCCTTCCTGCATGCTGAACCCTTTCACCCAGTTGTAGTCTTGCTCCTTTCTTAGCCAACGTATCAGCAGAGAAATTGATTTCTATGTAGCAGTGAGTATAGAGAATCTCAGATAGGGACTTACTTACTTTAAGCCATCTTGCTTTGATGAACCAGGGGATGTTCCCAGATTTGAAGTCTGCCACTACTAATTGAGAGTCTGAGATGATAACAATCTTTCTACAAGATAAAGAGACTGCCCACTCAATAGCACACACAACTGCCATCATTTCTGCAATATAGTTAGTGGCAACACCTATACCACCTGAAATTGTTCCCAAAACCTGACAGTCATGGCTTCTTGCAATAATTTCAAACCCTGCATTACCTGGGTTACCAAATGCTGCTCCATCACAACAAAACAACACATATCCTTCAGCTGGACCACACCAAAAGCATTTTTTAATTGTGTTTAAGCTGGTGCATCTACCATTAACATTGAAGAACTGTAGAATCTGAGAATCATAAATTTGATTCCATCTAACACCTTGCATTTTATAACTACCATAATGAACCAGGCTCATGATCCTACTTTTGAATATGTTTACATTAGGTTGCACATTCTCAAACAACATCTTATTCTTCTGGAACCATGGTTCCCTTAAGGTAGCACAAGCAACTGTTAACCATATTTCTTTGATAATGGGGCTTTTGTGTTTTGCAAAGTTTAACACATCATCAAAGGAGATAGGACTGCTGAAGTGAAAAAGATTACCTAACCATTGCCATATTGTTGTGCTGAAATTGCAGGACCATAGTAAATGAGCCATACTGTCTTGACTTTGTTTGCAGATACAACATTTGGACACCATAGAAAAGCCTTGCTTCACCTTCTTCTCATTATCTACATAAATCCCTTGTATGATTTTCTAAACATTACTTGTTATACCAGGATGCAGAAATGGCTTCCAAATTTTTGATGGCCAATGAAGGGGAGGTTCCATGTGTCTGATTTTATTAACAACAGATAAAGTAGTAAAATTTCCTTTGAGATCTCCACTCTATACAATCTAGTCTTCATCACCACTTATTGCTGGCAAGGAGGAGTTTATGTAAGCTTGCATTGCAGAAGGGATATTCCAATTGTTATCAAGAATTACTTCTCTAACTGTCATATGTAAATGTTTGTTGACATAATCTGTATAACCAATGGAATTAATCAGAGGTTCTTCTCCAATCCATATATCAAACCAAACTAAGATTTTATCTCCAGTACCATCTAATATCATTTTTAAGTGTGTGCCATGCCCATTTCAGACCAGGCCATACTGATGAGTATTTCCATTTTGTATTCCACTGTCCATTCTTATCTTTATACTTAGATGCAAAGAATCTTGAGAAATCATCCCCAGAAGTTTGTAATTGCCACATCATTTTCATTAACAGTGCTTTATTGACAACCTCTAATCTTCTAATCCCCAAACCTCCTTCAGTTGTAGGAGTACAGACTTTACACCAAGCCAAGGTTTCATATTTCCTCACTTCACTATCTCCTGACCATAAAAAATTCCTCATTATCTTTTCACATTCTTTAATCACTGAGCTGGGCCATTTATAGATTGCCATATTGTAAAGTGGAAACCTAGAAATTTCAGATTTGATTAAAACCATCTGTCATGAAAAGAAAGTAACTTGCCTTTCCATGTAGCTAATGTACTATGCATCTTTTCCACAATTGACCAAAGGATAGAAAATTTTACTCTGCCAGGCATTAAAATAACTCCTAAGTATTTATTTGGGAAGGAAGTAAGCTCCATTTGCAAAATATTTGAAATTTGTTGCTTCTTTGCTGATGTGCATCCTTCCACAAAGCACTTGTTCTTGGCCATGTTAATAATTTGACCAGAATTGTCTTGATACTTCTTAAGTAGAGTAACCAGGTGTTCTAAGCTTGTTTTGGAACCATTGCTAAAGATTAGAACATCATCAGCAAACATCAAATGGGTTGGATAAACTCCTTTTCTATTAACCATTGGCTGCAATTTCCTGGAATTTACTAATTTAGTTAATCCCCTGCTGAGTGCTTCCTCCATTAAAATAAAGAGAATGGGAGAAAATGGATCTCCTTCTTCAATCCTATGCCCATGGAGAAAAAACCTCTAGGACCTTCATTTAATAATAATGACATTCTTGCAGAGTCAATGAGAATATGCAACCACTGACACCAATTGGCTGAGAAACCAAATTTTTGAAGGACTTTAAATAAGAAAGACCAGTTCATAGAATCAAAAACTTGAAATATATCAAGTTTCAAACTCACATTGCCTCCTCTTCTTTTAGTTTTCATTTCATTGACTAGTTCCGAAGCTAGCAGAACTTGTTCATGAATGTTTCTACCTTTGATGTAAGCAACCTGCTATGGTGATACTAGTTTTGAAATGAATTTTACCATCCTAGTAGCGATGATTTTAGTAAAGACCTTAAAACTTACATTACTTAATCCAATAGGTCTGAACTGATTTGGTTTTTTTTTGCTCCTTGCACTTTTGGTAGAAAAATTAGAAAATTGGAGTTAAGTCCTCTAGGAATAAACCTTATTTTCCAGCAAAACTGAATTGCATTGATAAAATCATGTTGAATAATGGCCCAACATTCTTTATAGAACATACCTGAGAACCCATTAGGGCCAGGAGCACTCTCTACATCTATATCCCATATTGCTTGTTTGATTTCATCTCCAGATGGAATGGCATCAAACAAATCCTGATCAGCTTGTGTAATAAGACTGGGTATAACTTCAAGTAAGGAATAATCTATATTGACATCTTGATGTTGAAATTTCTTTTCAAAGAAATTAACTAAAAGATTTGCAGTTTGTTCTTGATCAGTTATAAGATTACCATGTTCATCTTCCATTTCACAGATTAGATTATTGGTTTGTCTAACATTAACATTTGTATGAAAGAATAGTTTATTAGATGATCCTTCCTTGACCCATTTTATCCTTGACTTTTGTCTCAGTATTGTGCTATACTGAACTTCTCTAGAATTATATATATTATGTGCTTGCACCAAATCATTTAAGCACTTACATTATGAGGATCATTATTTGAGATTACCGTTTTAGCTTTGACATCCTCCTCAGCTTCTTTGATTTTAATATGAACATTTCCAAAAACTCGCCAGTTCCAGTCTTTTAAGATTTGCTTCATTCTCTTAAGCTTTTGCATAAAAATATAAGCAGGATCACTAGCCAAAGGTTCTATCCAACTATTCTCTACTAATTTCAGGAACCCTGGATGTTCTAGCCACATTTTTTGGAATCTCAAAGGAATATTTTTTGGTTTTGGAATACTTGCACATCCTCCAAATAAAGGAGAATGATCATAAACCACACTGAGACCAAACTTATATCCCCAATCAGGATATTTCCTCAGCCATTCCATATTGAAGACAACCCTATCAAGATTGCATAAAATTCTTCTTTCTCCAAGCTGACAATTTGACCAAGAGAATTCTAAACCAATTCTAGGAGCTTGTAAGAATTCACATTGATCCAAACATTCATTAAAATCCAACATTGATCTTCTAGAAGGAGCTCTACCACCTGCTTTTTCCTCTGTGGATAAAATTGCATTTAAATCCCCTAAAAGAATCCAAGGTTTTTTTTAACTCACTAATAGCAGTCATTTCTGACCACAAGAATCTTCTTTGCACTAAATTGACATGTGCATGAATACCTTAAACAAGTATATCTCCAACAGAAACTGTAATCATTTTATTTGTAACTGAAACAACTGAAGGAGTAGCTATAGAATGACTCCAAAATAATCATATATTACCCTTATGAGTAGAAGAAGAATTATGGATGGCCATAGATTGCATACCTGGCAAATTTAAACTACTGCAAAATGATGAAGTACACTGAACTCTTTGCTCAGCTACCCAAACCAAAGTTGGACTAAATTGATTGACTAAAAATCTTAATTTTTGCTGGGCCCTAGCTCTTCTAAGACCCCTAATATTCCAAAATAATATCTTCATGGTTTGGATTGGGGTTTTTTAGGACCCCCTTTTCCTAAATTCTTTCTGAAATTGTACTTCACTGTTATTGAATTACCTTTATTCTTCTCAATAATAATAGATTTATCTGGAGATTTTTTCTTTTGAGAACTGGAACCTTGTTGCACTGGAGAAGCTACAACCTTAGGCAAAGAAGTGAACTGAACAGCTTCTGTTAAAACTTTTCCAGTAACCCCATCCACAAATTTAACTACACTATGTTCAAGCTATGTAGCTTCAGCAATCTGCAACAGTTTTTGTGGCTCCAGATCAGCCATGATTTCCTCATCTACACTAGCATCTTCAATCTCGGAGTGATCTTCTTTTTTTTCAGCAATTGGCACAATCAAAGCACTAAATCTGTTCCCAACTGGATGTGTTAAGATGGGATTACTAACTTTATTTTGTAAGATTGGAGTAACAATACAAGAAACAATGGAATCAACTTCTGGGTATGGAATTTCCACTGATTGAGGTGTAACAGAACTCGAAGCTTGGTTTTGTAAAGTATTAGCACCAATGTTTGACACAATTGTATCAACTTTAGGATTCTGACTTCTTACTTGCTATTGACGAGGAATAGTATGAGTGATTTCCACTTCAGATCTATCACAAATATCAAAAGGAGTAGGGCTTTGTACTTGTCTTCTCAGAATATGCTTTTGTTGAACACTTGCTTTGTGAGTTTCTGAAATCTTGTTTCTCTCTATTCTGCATTTTGTAACTAAGTGACCAATAATTTTGCAAGTAGAGCAAAATTTAGGGAAATCTGGAATCAAAATATCTTGAAAAAAACCACCAAACTTAGTACCAATCCATATTTTGTTAGGAATGGATTGAGCAAAATCCACTTCAACTAAAACATTTGCATAATAACCCACTTCACATTTTGCAGTTGCAGCATCAATTTTAATTTGTGTTCTAATTTCCTTACAGATTATAAAAAGAATTTGTTCCTTCCAGAATTCTAAACCTAAACCAGGCAATCTAATCCAAACTAGAGCTTTTGAACTTTTTTGATTCGCAGGACGAAAGTTTGAAACCCAGTTTCTGATCCTCAAAACTTGATTGGTGACTTCCCATGTTTTAGATTTGATATGAGCTCTATCAATTTCATTATCTAATTTGATGGTGAAAAAAACCCTTCCCAGTGGAATATGCTTACAATCACCAACCAATGTCCACTGATATTTTCCCAGTGAAAAAACCCTTCTCAAATTTAGATATTTTCCTTATTTAAACCCTAGTCAGGAAAACTTATGGATCCGCCATTATATGTATTAATCAAATATTTATGTAAATGAGATTAATATTAATTTTAATAAAAGTAGAGAATCACCTTCGATCAAAAGGCTATATAATCGACGTAACAAAAAAAACGATCGGGGAAAGCTATAAGGAGATTCTAAAAGTAGGGCCAGAATAAAAATAATAATATTTGGATTTAATTATTATGCTTCATTCATATTTGCTTGGGTGGTTCTGGACAGACCGTCCGTTTGAACCACCCCAATACCGCACAAACACATCAAGGAGGGTCAGCCCCTTGTGGGGAAAACAGGGGGTCTCGCTTTTGATTTGGTGTTGTGTCTGTGCAATTTTTATGAAATTTTTTTGGTAGTATGTTAGGTTTTTTCGTATTTACTTTGTTTAAATCATATTTTAAGGATTTGTGCTACAAAGTGATAATCTTTTTTCTTTTTATATCTATATTAGTGAAAAAGCGGGGGTACAAACACCACACCCAATATTTCGTTTGACAATCTGAATAGACAAACTCCAATATACTTTCAAGAGAATCAACTAGACAATCAGACTCAATCTAAAGAAAAGTATATCAAAGAGTTTTATATCTCTATTTCTCAATTCAATCCGCAATCAGCAAATAGGAATTTGCGAGCCCGATTGAATATAAGAGAAATAACTTGAACGGTACCAAATACCAATGTTCAAGGATCAATCAATTTCAATCAACAACCAAAGGTTGGATTTACCAATTGATCGATACAACGCACAACCTGTGATATTTCTATTATATAACAAAATATAATGCAAAAAGAAATAACACAGACACCATAAGTTTTGTTAACGAGGAAACCGCAAATGCAGAAAACCCCGAGACCTAGTCCAACTTTGATCACTACACTGTATTAAGCCGCTACAGACACTATCCTACTACCAATTAACTTCGAACTGGAATGTAGTTGAGCCCTAATCAATCTCACACTGATCAAGGTACAGTTGCGCTCCTTACGTCTCTGAACCCTAGCAGGATTCTACGCACTTGATTCCCTTAGCTGATCTCACCCACAACTAAGAGTTGATACGATCCAAAGTCGAAGACTTGATAAACAACTTTGTCTCACACAGAAAAGTTTATTGGAATAGATAAATCTGTCTCCTACAGAAATACCTACGAGTTTTGTTCCGTCTTTTGATAAATCGAGGTACATAGGAACCAATTGATAAACCGAACTTATATTCCCGAAGAACAGCCTAGTATTATCAATCACCTCACAATAATCTTAATCGTATGGTAGCGAAACAAGATATTGTGGAATCACAGACGATGAGGCGAAGATGTTTGTGACTACTTTTTATCTTGCCTATCGGAGATTAAATATCGAGCAAATCTTAGAGAAGATAGTACTCAATACGATAGAACAAAGCAAGATCAGAACACGCAACTACATAGAAAATAGTTGGGTCTGGCTTCACAATCCCAATGAAGTCTTTAAGTCGTTAACCTACATGGTTTCATGAAAAACCTAAGGTTAAAGGAGAATCGACTCTAGTCGCAACTAGTATCACACATGAGGTGTAGGGATTAGGTTTCCCAGTTGCTAGAGTTCTCCTTTATATAATTTTCAAATCAGGGTTTGCAATCTAAGTTACCTTGGTAACAAAGCATTCAATATTCACCATTAGATGAAAACCTGATTAGATACAACCTAATATCTTTCAACCGTTAGATCGAACTTAGATTGTTATACACAAATCAAATGTACCCTCATTTAGGTTTATGTAATCGTACCTAAATGTGTACACCATGTTGGATCAACAGTAGTTAACCGAGGTTAGCTATATGAACACTCTCATATCAACCTTATTCATCTTAACCATTACTAGTTCAAATGATTCAAATGAAACTAGTTAAAGAGTTGTTCAATTGCTATATTCTCATAGAAGTATACAAGAACACAATTGAAGCAAAATCGGTTTGATTCACTCGAATCAATTCATGAACATTATAGCCACGGTTTGCAAAGAATGCATTCCTTATTATATAAATGTATTTGTTCATGTTATAACTGATTTTAGAACTTTAACCATTCAAGTATGCAAACGGGTACGCATACTTGAAATAGCCGGACCAAGTTTGGTTTTCGCCAGTATGTGAACAGGTACGCATACCTCCAAACCCAGCAAAATTTCCGGTCACAAACCTTACGCCAGTATGCGTACGGGTACGCGCACTTAGGTTCCCGGACTTCTCAAACCAACAGGTACGCATATGGGTATGCATACTATGGTTCCCGGACATGGATCACACATATGCAAGAGTGCACAACATGTTTATAATCCAATGTTGGTTAAGTGTTCTAAGCTCTTATTTCAATCGTTGAAACATTCTTAGAGGATGACAATAGCCGTTTTCACACACTATTAGCATCAAAGCAATTTTCAAGTTATTGAATTAATCATAACGAAACATTCCAAGTCTACATCAAATGATTGTATCACACAAACCATGTTAGATGTTACTAAGCGATTTTCACATGATCATCTTTTGACTTTTGTCAAGAATATAAGATGAACTTGGTTGAGGCGAAAGCTTACCAACACATATTTCGAGAAATATGTAAGCGAGTTAAACTCAGCTCGAAATCTCAAATGTGTATAATCGAAAACTATAGTAATACGACTTTTGTCTCAATATAGGAGATAGAGTAGAAATAGACTTTCCAAGTGATAGATGAGTTTCAGTCTCCACATACCTTTTGTTGATGAAGCTCCACAATCTCTCTTAGTAGTTCTTCGTCTTCAATTGATGAACGTTGTGAAGTCTAATGCTCAACTACACAATCTATCCTAGTCCGAGACATTATAAGTAGACTAGAAATCAAGACTTATAGTTTTGATCACTAACATTGACAAACAAGCTTGAGATAGCAACGCTTGCGAGTTCGACCGAGCAGTGCTCTACCAATTTCCCCTTTTGTCAATTTTAGTGACAAAACTATCAATACATATGGATTACAAAATAAATAAACTTTGTAGCTTCTCATCCAAATGCTTGATCTCCTTGGTTCTTCAACATTACTCGAAATCTTCGTCACTTCCAAGTACTCCAATGATTCCAAATGTGTTCAAATCAGCATCATCGTTGTTGAAGATCCGTAGCTATAACAATTAAAAAACAGTTGCTCTCAATCATTGTTATATAGTGTCATAGTATCATTATACAGCATCAAAGTCCAATTGTATCACAACTTTGACAACAATACTATGGTGATATTTATCACTCCCCCTTAGTCAATACTTCATCTCAATATGAAAACCACTCCCCCTTACATAATGATCCGTAAACCATATGTATTTTTAGTGTGAACTACACATTAATTCTCCCCCTTTTCAAGACCTTCAAGCTTGTGACAGATGGTATTGACTGCATCTTCGGACAAGATATTCTTCCTGAGACGATCCTTAACATGTGTTTTCATGAGAGAAAGGTCAGAGTTAACCTTTTTCAACTCAGTTCTTAACATATCAAGGTTTTTTAAAGTATCTACAAGAAGCAGTTTTGCATCGTTAAACTGACCGATAAAATCTTGAACAACTTCAGCAGAAATCTCTTCATCATCCTCAATGTCTGAAAAGAATATTAGCAGATTGAGGAGAGGTGTTATTAACTTCCACAAGAGTTCTTTTCTCCTCTTCTTCGAAACCACGACCCTTATCAAGAAAACCTTTTGCAAAGTTACAAGTTCCCAAGGAGATGCCATTCTAGACAAGAAAAATAACCTGGAGTATACGTACTCAAGCAAAAGGTTTTTGGTATTTAAATGGTTTCTCAAGGAACCTGATTCTAGGGTTTCCAAAGTTGGTTCGTGATATGTAACAAGGATACCCGTACGAACACAAAATTGACCCATAGCCGGAAAGAACCCAGAAGGCGAATTGACAAGAAGCAAGACATAGTTTACAAACCAATGTTTTTGTTATGTGAATATTTCACAACTCTGGCTCAATAAATTTTACATTCTCACAAGAGAAAAATTTAGAGCATAAGAGTAGCATTTCGACATACAAAAATTTCAAGAAGAAATTAAAAATTAAAAAGTTGAAATACAAATACTTATGCAAACATGTTTGTGAATGATAATCTGGCTAGAACCGATAAGAAAATAGCCATAAAATCAGAAAACACTTTGCCATCAACTATACCTGATTATATCTCACTCAACTAGAAATTTTTGTGAGTGAGACTTCAACCTTGTGATTAATTAGCACAAGTATGAGCCTTGAGCTCATCAAATGAACGTTGTTTTCGGTTAAACCTCGTTCATCACAAGTATGCGAAAAGTTATCATAAAACTTACTATCATCAATATACGACGCATAATATGTATTCTTACATGAAGAATCTTGACTAGAGGGAATTGACAGTGTTAATACCCAAAAATCGCTCCTAGGTAAAACAATGTATTGTTGAAGTACTTTCTTTAGGTTCGAAAATCAAAATCATACAAAACGAGCCTAAACCAAGAAATTGGACGTTCACGTTTTGCTTCGGTTACAAAGAGAGAAAATGGGTTGATCTTAGGGGAGGGAAAGCAAAGAAAGTTTGAGGAAGTCAGTGGTGATTGAATTTAGGTGTGAGGTTGTTAACTATGGAAGAAGAAGAGCTTGAGAATGATAAACTTGTTTTGTCTTCTGAATAGACAAGGTAGTCTATTTATAGTTGGAACACTCAATGTTTCCTCGTAAGTAGTGGAGGTTGTGGAGAGATTGAGAGATGGGGATAGTGGGATAATGGTATGGTTACGCCCATGATGTTAGGAAAGTTTCTAGAAACCCGTAAACCATCATTCCATTGCTTAGCCACTTCTTTTAACCGCTCTTAACCGTTGCCACTACTTGTAACTTCCTTATCATGGGATGTTTCCATGCCGCACGTTGCTGTAAACCACCAGACCAATACCCATAAGTAATTCCCCCATGTAACATGTTTTGATTTCTCGTAGGATTCATGGATTTGTTTTCTAGTCTTGTCTATATTGTCACGATATACTTGACTGAGTAATAGCCTAAGCTAGCCATACTTTGTCGAAGTGGCATAGCTTGAAGAGACAACTCGACTCCATGGTTACGTGTGACTAATAATGAGTTTGCCATAAGATGGCATTGTAATCAGTTAGCCATAATAATATACGTAGATAACATAGTGCACCATGTTAAATAGCTAGCTAATTCGTGACACGGGCCACGACCTAGTCGATAGCCAGTCAAGTCAGCATGGACATGGATGCTAGGCTTGGAGCAACGTAGCCGTGGCCATATGGCTAAGCTAGGCTGAGAGGAAAGGAGGTCGTAGCCATATGGATTGTCTAGGCGAGACATGGCTAGGCTAGGCCTGAAGACAAGGTGGTCGTGGCCATGGTTAGCCATGTCGAAAGATAAGGAGGCTGTGGCTACTATTTTGGCTAGGCCAAGAGACTAGGAGGCCATTGCATGGTTATGCCATGCTAAGGGATAGGGAGGCTGTTGCTGTGATTAGTCCAGGATAGGCCGACTAGCAAGGAGGTCGTGGCTGGTTAAAATCCAGGCTAGGCCGGCTAGCAAGGAGACTGCGGCCATGGTTAGCCAAGCCGGTAGACAGGGAGGCCGTGACTAAGAGGTAGGGTGGCCGGCTAGGCTAGGCTTATGGAAAGGTAGCCGTGGGCCAGGCCAAACCGGGATATAGGGAGGCCGTGGCCTGACTAGCTAGTTGGCTAGCTAGGAAGCTAGGCTAGGCCATACTAGGAACCAAAGAGGCCGAGGCCAGGACTGAAGACAGGGAGGCCATGGTTAGCCAGGCCTGAAGACAGGGAGGCGTGGCCTGAGAGGCAAGGTGGCCGGCTAAGCTAGGCTTAGAGCATGGTAGCCGTGGGCTAGGCCAAACTGAGAAACAGGAAGGCTGTAGCCTGATTATCTAGGAAGACAAGGAGGTCGTGGCCTGATTAGCTAGTTGGATAGATAGAAAGTTTGTGTCCATGGTCTGGCTAGCTAGTTGGATAGCTAGGGATAGGAATGCCGTGGCCAAAGACATGGCTAGGCTAAGAGATAATGAAGTCATGGCCTGGATAGCTAGTTGGCTAGCTATGGAGTTAATGGCCACGGCTTGGTTATGGAGTGCGGCTGTGTTGGCGCTAGCACATCATTTGTAGCATGCAAAACATACTCGAGGAATTCTGCCGTGGAAGTTCTTCGACTCGAGGTAATATTCCAAATATTATGCTTCTGGTAATACTTTTATTCAAAATAACGTAGTAGCTTATTCTAAATATTTATAATAAGCACCATCAGTATAGACTGAATAATGCATGACAATTCATAAGACCGTGCATAAGATTATGAGAGTTCAGCCGAGTGAAGCTCTAAAATCTTGCAGGCATATTCAAGGCCAGTATATCCATTAGATGGATGCGCATTCTCAATTCTCTTGCGGAATATAATGTAGAAGTACGAATCTATAATTCTGATGCCGGGTCAGGAATTTATACATATTTAACATATATAGAGTTCAGATGGGTGAAGCCCTAGTACATATATAATAATAGATATGTCTCTGATGTAGGTTCAAAGGCGATTTTTACAAGTTTTGCCCTTGTCAAAAAAACACCATCAACATTAAGTCCCCTGCTTAGCACGGAACAATACTGTTTCGTGGTAAGCACTAGATGGTGACAATGACGATAAAGAATTTTCGAAATTTAAGACTCAGTTAAAGAATAGTTACTTAGCTTTTTCTCCTCTAGGCAATGTCCTTGGCACAGACTTGGGATTTAGGATTAGACTCTTTTGGGAGCAGGTGATAGACTCCGGTGCTCAGGATTTTATTATATAGTGACACGCACTAGTAATAACATCATCAAGTCAGCAATATGATGAACATCTATAGATGAATCCTGTAGCAAGACTGGAAATAGCGAAAGCCATCATGATGTGTTGATGACAGACTGGAGCTCTGGATAAGGCTGGCAGTGGACTCCAATATTTTTTTTGAGGTGAATTTGAGTATGACAATCCTTGAAGCATATAAGATCCATCGACTTTGTTTCTTGCACATCATTCGCTCCAGGAGGCTCCGAGTCTTCATACGATGTCGGTTTTCGATGTTTGACCCCAACCTTCGAAGCTAATGGATAAATCTATCATGTGCAAAAGGAATCACCTTATTCGGAGTTTGTATGCCCTGTCTTCCATACATGGACATTTGCAGTTTGTAATCCCGTGCAATTCTTGAAACTCCATGAATTTCAGTAAAAGACCCATATCTCTTAGCCCGTGTATCCGTTTGATATGCCCTCTTAGTATGTCGTAGCAGAGACATAGAAAAAAACTTCTTATGAAGGATGTATCGTCCCGTTACTCATCGATGGTTGCCGATTTTCTGAACTTCCGAGAGCATCTTGTAAGCTATATAGCCGAAACTAGTATTGTGACCACAAGTACTTGTTTGTCTCAGCTTGTAGATTGATGGTGTCACCTTGAGAATTATTGATGCAACAACTTTTCCATAATTGACCAGTGTGATAGAAATTTCCGATGACATAGGTGGAGTCCCCATGTAATGGGTGTGATCAGGTAAGGAAGGACAGGACGGTTGATGTCTTCTTCTGTTGCTGTTGTTTCCATTGCGCCGAGGCTGGAGTAAGAGATGGAATTGAAGTTGAAGCCCTTGTTGGTGCCTGGACTGCTAAATCGCAATTAAAATGTTCTTTAAACTCCTGAGCATTGACAGGAATGAAATTGTGTTTATTCTCTCATAGGATTATTCTTTCCCTTCTGATTGCGATGATGATATGCTTGGAATGCTTGCATGAGCAAAATCTTACGGAGGCGTTAAGTGAAGTGGATGAGATGAGAGGAGTTTCGTTGCCGACGTGCTGCTATCATGTCTTCAAGAACTTCATTCCAAGCGACATCCTTTGAACTATCTTCTGAATCTTGGATTGTTGTATGGAATGGGATGCGATAAGCAGTCCCCAGTTACACTTCTGTTTGGTTACTATAGTTGTATTTCCGCGTCGACTTTGAAATACAATGCGGTCTTGTAAGGAGTTGTAGATGTGTACTAGATCCGATGGCATGGTCGGATACGTGAAGATATCTCTGGGGCGTACTTTTGGAGGGCAAGGAATCCTCATCAAATTTACGGCTCTCTTGTTGTCTATCTTATATGAGATGGATATATTTTCGACAGTAAGGGGATCTTAAACAAACCTTCAATCCCCCCAAGTATGATTCATACGATTCTTCGTATGTGGTCATGCTTCAGTCAATGCGAGTTTTCTTGTTTGTTGAAGAGTCTCGGAACATTCACAGGAACGGTAGTTCTGTTTTACTGTTGATCTTCAGGAGGGTCCCTTGATAGTAACTTCTGCAGTTGAGGTGCATCGGATTTGGATTTTCTCAAGGAAAATACGGCCGTAAGTATCTCTGGATCTTCCTTTGGGATCCTTGATCATAACAGGCATGTGTACGGCTTCATGTTGAGAAATTCTTGCTGCTTCTAAAGCTTTGACAGTGATGATGTTGACATCTAATCCAGCATCGATAAACGTCTTCTCAAATTCAACTCGCCCGATATGGGCGGCTGTAAGGAGTCCCCGGTTGGACTTCATATCATTCTTGTTGATCCCGGTCTCAGAGACATGCTTGTATGGATCTGTGGCTTTTTTAGGCAAAGGATGAGTGTTTACCAAAAAATAACCTGGTTGAGGGCCGTTAAGGCATCCCGTGCTGGTGATGTGAATTCTAAGTTGTAGTGAAAGTGGTGAGTAAAGTTCGTTC
>JAJJMB010002020.1:6121749-6152097 GCA_023531105.1 Papaver atlanticum | reverse complement strand
CACTATACATAAAAGAGATGAAAATAGACACATAAATGCGTCTATCAGCTGGCAGTCCTTAGGTGTAATTATCCTAAGCCGATGTGATTACTTTGCATTCGCTGGTAAGGTGGTGACTGCGTTTAAACTTCTAAAACTGAAGGAGCCTTCAGTCCCCAAGTGTAGCTTACTTTGATTGTATAACCTTGAATCCATGCCTCTGGGATTTGATACAAGCTTATTGTACTCTTCTGGATGCGATGCTGGGATAGTTGGAACATCATATGGACGAAGTATTCTAGATAACAAAGAGGTAGAGGTGGGATAGTTATGTTGTTAGCGTGGCTCCCCCGGTGTCTTCAATAAAAATGTTTCAGCAACGTCTCTGGAGTTATCTCATGAATATTTGATTGTTGTCGGGGATGGTTTGCGGTGAGCAATCCCCAGTCGCACTTCTCTTTAGTTATTGAAGTTATTTTCTCTGAGTAGGCTTGGGATCCGTCTTGGCCTCGTAAAGTGTTGTAGGCGCCTTCCAGACAGAGAGGTGATGATATCCTTACGCTACACCTTTGGAGAGTGGATAACCTTGTCGCGGTTATGACATTTTGGTTAACCGTCTGTTCTGAGCTGAAGAGGTCTTTGACAACGAAGGGATTCAGTGTAGAGCCTCAGTCCCCAAGTGTGGTTTACGTGGTTCTATCTTGTATGGTCGGTGGGCTGACCATGATAAAGATATCACCATCTTGCATCCGTATTGGTGACCCTATTACTTCTTCCATGTGAAAAAAATATATGGAGAAGTACGGATTACCTTTGTCTGTAGTGGTTGTTTATATGGTGAAGCTCTGGCTGGTATCGACAAACGAGCAGCAATGGTTCTTGGCAATAATTATAATCAGAATAGACTTCATTTTCGTGGGAACAAAACAGGTTGGCTGGAGTTGCATGGGGGTCTTGGCTGGCTACGGTCACGATTCTTGATAGGGAGGAGTGGTGGCTACGGGCACGAACTTTGGCAGGGAGAGGCGTGGAGGCTACGGACATGAACCTTGAAAGGGAGGAGTGGTGGATACGACCACGAATCTTGGCAGGAAGGAGTGGCGTATACGGGCACGAACCTTGGCAGGGAGAGGCGTGGCGGATACGGACATGAACCTTGGCAGGGAGGAGTGGTGGCTACGACCATGGATCTTGGCAGGAAGAAGTGGCGTCTACTGGCACGAACCTTGACAGGCTACGGTCACGATCCTTGACAGAAAGGAGTGGTGGCTACGACTACGGATCTTGGAAGGAAGGAGTGGCGTCTACGGGAACAAACCTTGGCAGGCTACGGTCACTGTGACGGACCAGAAAATTACGCCTGGCGCGCCTGGGCGCGCAGGCCATAACTCCCCCAATGCGCCATTTCGATGCTACGATCCGGGCCTTAAAGCTAGGTAAATGCACGTCCATTTTCTCTTGCAAGCATGCTCGTGGAGTATGATGCAGCTGACTTAGCTTCCACATCGCTCCAACTTACCCTTTTCCACAAAGGGGTATAAGGCCATAAGGCCGAGGCCAATGCATCTTACATGCATCACTGGATTCTCTTACCAACTATGTGTAGCTTGATAGGAAGTATGAGCATCCGCTGGCTGGCATGCAACTTGCCTCATCAAGTCTGGCCACAATCATCTCTTGCATCGAGATGCCGAGCTTAGATGATATGAGGGGCAAAAGTGCCGTAATAATCTCACAATTAGATGATATGAGCGACAAAGTGCTGGACCGGCAATGCTGCAACTCATTGCGGCTGCCTACGTACCATTCCCTACTTTTAAGGGATCAAGCACATACCGTAGTTCATCCTAGAAGGGACAGAAAACTTAAACCAACTCGTTTACGAGGCCGTGGCCAAGCAATAATGGTAATGGCCTAGTCCGTGTAGGCCGTTTCGTAAAAATGCATATAGGATATGCATTATCGATCCCGTGGCAAGGTATAGTAATGCCCATGCTTAACCTATTCCATTGGAAAGTCTACACAGCTATAAATGAGGCTTAGGCATCATTTATACTCTTCCGGCTAAGTTAGGAAGCTTACTTGGTGCATGGTCCGCATATACACCTTCAACCAACTACCCCTCCCTATATATGTTAACTTGACATTTTTACAACTTTGATTAGGGGAGCAAAAATCATTCATCAACTCCCACTTTTACTATTCATGGTCATTGCCATATATTTCCTTAATAACCGGCCAAGATGGCTGTTCACTGCAACTTCCAACTCCGATGTTCATCCATGATGGCTGTGCACTGCCAACCCGATGTTCAGCCATGTTGGCTGAACATTGTCAACGCATTGGCCAAGGGCCAATGTTCCTTTTCCTACGCAACAGAAGCTTTGGATGAAGCTTCATCTCGGGCCATGGCACACTTTTTTGCATGCGCCATGCTAAAAACACGGGGTGTTACAATATTCACCCCTTTATAGAATTTCGTCCCCGAAATTTAAAACAAAAGCTATTGTGGACAATTTCTTCGATTTGGATTCCTGAACAAAAGTCCCATACCAGATGCTCAGAAATCATGCTTCCTCAGTTCGTTATGGAACATCAATTAGGATTTTCTGAGCAAACGTCCCATACCACATACTCATGAATCCAAAAAGAATCCACAACGTTACCAAGAATATCGAGTTGGCCAGTTCCCAACCGATATCTCAAATAGGTATCCCAAGGGGCGTCCCATACCACCACTCAGGAATCCCTAAAGTAATAGTCGGCCAGTTGCCAACGTCAGAAACGGCCAATTGCCGAAGATAATAGTTTGCCAATTGCCAATACCAAAAATGGCCAATTGCAAAGGTTAAAGGATGGCCGGTTGCCAACCTGCTATCGGCCAGTTGCCGATTAAAAATTGGCCAGTTGCCAACATCCGCGCAAAAGTTGGCCTACTCTCAAACTTTATTTCCTTTAGAAGGAACAATACTCGTTTGACAAGTCCACTCCGCACAAGTCCCTAGAGTTTTCTCAGAACTTCCTCTGATACCAACTGTGACGGACCGGAAAATTACGCCTGGCGTGCCTGGGCGCGTAGGCCATAACTCCCCCGATGCGCCATTTCGATGCTACGATCCGGGCCTTAACGCTAGGCAAAAGCACGTCCATTTTCCCTTGCAAGCATGCTCGTGGAGCATGATGCAGCTGACTTAGCTTCCACACCGCTCCAACTTACCCTTGTCCGCAAAGGGGTATAAGGACATAGGGCCAAGGCCAATGCATCTTGCATGCATCATTGGCTTCTCTTAACAAGTCTGTGTAGCTTGATAGGAAGTATGAGCATCCGCTGGCTGGCATGCAACTTGCCTCATCAAGTCTGGCCACAATCATCTCTTGCATCGAGCTGCCGAGATTAGATGATATGAGGGGACAAAGTGCCGCAATCATCTCACAATTAGATGATATGAGCGACAAAGTGATGGACCGACAATGCTTCAACTCATTGCGGCTGCCTACGTACCCTTCCCTACTCTAAAGGGATCAAGCACATACCGTAGTTCATCCTCGAAGGGACAGAAAACTTAAACCAACTCGTTTGCGAGGTCGTGGCCAAGCAATAATGGTAATGGCCTAGTCCGTATAGGCCGTTTCGTAAAAATGCATATAGGATATGCATTATCGATCCCGTGGCATGGTATAGTAATGTCCATGCTTAACCTGTTTCATTGGAAAGTCTACACAGCTATAAATGAGGCTTAGGCATCATTTATACTCTTCCGGCTAAGTTAGGAAGCTTACTTGGTGCATGGTCCGCATATGCACCTTCAACCAACTACCCCTCCCTATATATGTTAACTTGACATTTTTACAACTTTGATTAGGGGAGCAAAAATCATTCATCAACTCCCAATTTTACTATTCATGGTCATTGCCATATATTTCCTTAATAACCGGCCAAGATGGTTGTTCACTGCAACTTCCAACTCCGATGTTCATCCATGATGGCTGTGCACTGCCAACCCGATGTTCAGCCATGTTGGTTGTCTGCTGCCAACCCGATGTTCAGCCATGTTGGCTGTCCACTGCCAACCCGATGTTCAGCTATGTTGGCTGAACATTGTCAACGCATTGGCCAAGGGCCAATGTTCCTTTTCCTACGCAACGGAAGCTTTGGATGAAGCTTCATATCGGGCCATGACACACCTTTTTTCATGAGCCATGCTAAAAACACGGGGTGTTACAGTCACGATCCTTGACAGGGAGGAGTGGTGGCTACGGGCACGAACCTTGGCCGGAAGAGGTGGCGGCTACGACCACGGACCTTGGAAGGAAGGAGTGACGTCTACTGGCACGAACCTTGGCAGGCTGCGGTCACGATCCTTGACAGGGAGAAGTGGTGGCTACGGGCATGAACCTTGGTCGGGAGAGGTGGAGGCTATGACCACGGACCTTGGGAGGAAGGAGTGGTGGCTATGGGCACGAACCTTGGCAGTCTACGGTCACGATCCTTGACAGGGAGAGGCGTTGCGGCTACGACCACGGATCTTGGTTGAGTATAAGTAACCACGACGAATCTTTGCCTTAACTTGATTCTTTGAGGGAAAACTATTCAAAGTGGTATGGTTGATACTTGGCCTTAACTTGGTTCAAAATTCATGATTTGGTGTTGTTGTTTTTTTTGAATGGGTTTGTAAGATTTACAATACAAGCAAAATACTTATTTCATACTTGGAGATTAGGGATGGTTTGAACTTAATTAAGTGCTGATTTTCGCCAAAATTCAATTCCCAAATTGAGTTTCAAAGATAGCCCAGCACATGTTTGTGAAAATAACCTGAAATTTCTGAAAAACGTAATTTATGTCCTGTTTGGTATTGACTTTTCGACATATCTATCTTATCATTTTTATGTTAAGTAGGGATTCCTCAGCTTTGTAAAGAGACCAAATTTGCTGAATTCCATCTCTTAATGAATTTTCTACGAATTTTTCTAATAGAGACTTTCGAAACTGAAAAAATTCTGAACATGTGTTGCTGTCCTGTTTTGAAGAACTCTTTGATACAGCTATGAACCATTATACTTTCTCCTATAAATTTTTTGTTGAATTGGGTTTTCTCATCTTTCCAAAAAAACCAAATTTGTCTAATTCCATCGCCTGATGATTTTTGAACGAATTTTTGATTGGAGCCTGCCGAAACTGCAATTTTGCTAAAAACATGTTTCTGCCTTGTTTTATTCAGACTTTCAGGAACAGATATACACCTTATTACCTTTGTTTATCATTTTTATGTTAAATAGGGATCTCTCATCTTTCAAACAAGACCAAACTTTCTCAATTCCGTCGCTTAATGAATTTTGTGTGAATTTTCTATTGTAGACTACTAAAACTACAATTTTCTGGAAAACGGGATTTCTGTTCTGTTTTGTTGAAACATTTTGACACAACTATAAACCTAGTTACTTGTTCTTATAATTTTTATATTAAAGAGGGTGTTTTCAGCTTTCCAATGAGACCAAGTTTGATGTATTCCGTTGTCAAATGAATTTTCTACGAATTTCTTATTACGAGTAGTCAAAACTGAAATTTCTGGACCTCAGATTTTACGATTTGCATTGTGCGCTCTTGCTGTTTCAAATTCTTGCCACATTCCCATCATATTAAAATGCTATTTACTTGCATTATAGCTGGTTGTATCACCATCCACTTTGGCTAGAAATTTATCCCACTTTTGTTATTTGAACTGTACTTCGAACTAAATCACGGGCTCGTGTCTTTGGCATCTTGGTGAGTGGGTTTGCTACCTATGGCTAATTATGATTGAGCTATAGATTTCCAATAATTTGAGTTTGTTACATTGCAAGAGGATTTGCCCACTTCTTGGATTTACAAGCTTATATTACGCTCTCGAAAATGGGTTTTGGTAAGGGTTTTGAAAATGTTGCCGACGCTTATATTTGAGTAAGTTTTCAATTATGGATTTACGAGGTTCTTCAGAACTTGGTTTGTGATGTTTCTGTTGTGACAACTGGATTTGGAAACTAGAGAACTCTACTATAGGATCGTCGGGCCTTAATTGGCACCCCATCTACGGATGGCAACCCGGAAGACCGTTTGTTTGATAATGGTGGCTGGTATCGGACTACCCTGACGTTGGCGCTGGCCTTGTAAATAGTCGAGTAATTCTATCTGAATTTAATTGAATGGCAGCTTACAAATGTTTATGAACAAATGCATTACATTTACTTATGAATTTCAGATTCTAGTTTTATGCTCTATTGATGCTTTAAGCTTTGGCATTTTATTTGTATATCTCATGACATTCGATTCCGTTATAACCCCTACTGGGCTGTGGGCTCATCCCGTTTTGTTTTGTTTTCCCACAGAGTTTGGAGCTAGCTTGATGTGGTAAGCTGGGAAGAGATTACAACGTGGAGCTAAGGACACAACATGGTATATGTCGTTGCCCTTGTATATATATATATATATCATGGGGTGTTTGGGTATTAATCCTAAGTTACCTTGATTGGATTTTACCAAGTACAAATGTTTCAAATTTGCAAAGTTGAATGTTAGTTTTGTAAAACTTTCTTGACTATTTTCAGATGTTCATTGTCCAGAATTTTTAATTTCAAATCCAAATACTTGTACTAAGAAACTTTCATCAACCTGCTTGGTATTTACATAAAGAATTATTTTCTAGTTTGAACTTCACTGCTTGTGAATGTCAAGTATTTCTATGTTGTTTCTTTTCTTTTCATGGAAACTTCTACTTCTACCGTTGAGCTTTTACATTTAAGACAATAGTTATAATTTGCAGCTTGAATTCATTTTGTTGTTATCTTTCTGAAATATCCTTTTATACTTTGAGTGACGGAATGGGGGTTTAGCCCTGCTGGATGGGTTGAAATCCAACCCGTTAGAGGGGAAAATTTCCTGTCCGTTACAGTATAAGTGGTGGTAGCCACGACCACGAACATTAAAAGGCTTTGATAGACCGTTATGGCCCAAAGGATGAGTTTCTTCCTTACATATAACTCACATACGTCAGTTTATTTCTCCTTATCTTATTTCTCCTTCTCTTATTTCCCCTCTTTTATTTTCGGTGAAGCAGCTCCTCCCTGATTCCCTGCGAGCGTCGCCTATTGTTGCTTGCCTGATCGTAAGTGCGATCTTGGTGTATTTACTTGATGAAAATTTCATATTTATGTCTTCTTGCCAAAACGGCCGCAAAATCTTCATCCGATGTCGGAATGAGGTGTTTGACCTCTCATTATTTAGCTAAAAGGAAGATCTAACTTCTGCAAAAAATAATTTCTTGATTTGGAGTCCATTTGGTGGGTGAAAAGTACCTGACACCGAGAATTCAGAACTTTCCAGGAAGAATTCTGTAGGTTTTCAACTGTCACGTAGTCGAGAGTTTCGGCTGTCATTTATAGCTCATTCATCGGATTGATGTGCCATTTTAGTATGTTGTAGAAGACTTCTATATGAATCGTTTGGTATATGGCTCACTCCCAGATTCTTCACCAATTAGCGCCAGTTTCAATTCTTCCAGAGGGCAGTGTAAAAACGTTTCTGACGGAGTTCTTGCAAAATGACCCGTAACCTTTCTAAACTACATGGCATGTCCTAAAACACTTTTTAATGAATTTTTAGGTTGCTAATGGACATGTTTCATGAATTTTATGGTTTGTACTAGAATCTCCATGTTTGAACCATTTTTGCTAATTTATGATTTTTCAGCGGGGGTACGACCCAAATGGAGAAAGACATGAGAGAGTCTTGGAGATTACCGTTGCTCATGAAATGTATCCACTTGTGAGTTATATTTTGATGTGTTAGCACCAGCAGTAGACTTGGAGGTGTTTCTGGATGGCCCCTTCTGGAACTGGCGTTGTTCTGGTAACATCTGCTCTGTGAGTGCCTTCAGATATGCGAGGTTCTCATTCTTGGTGGTAGTTGTCCCTCCTTTTGTTTCAGCAAGAGCTTCTTGTCTTTTCATCTATTTTGAGAGACTTGGTGATGTCTGGCATGGCGCCTCCAATGGCATGAAAGAGGAATTTTGGTGTTTTCGGCAAAAGAGTTTCGAAGAATGATCTGTGTTGTTCCACCGCTGGTATTACCGAAATTGAGATTGGTAGCTGAACCTGAATTGAAGTCTACGATCCACCCTTCTTTTTCAAATGGTTGAAGAACTGATTTTGTGACCGAGAGGTTGATCTCCGGCTGTGGTCGCCAATTGTTAATACCCAAAAATCGCTCCTAGGTAAAACAATGTACTGTTGAAGTACTTTCTTTAGGTTCGAAAATCAAAATCATATAAAACGAGCCTAAACCAAGAAATTGGCCGTTCACGTTTTGCTTCGGTTACAAAGAGAGAAAATGGGTTGATCTTAGAGGAGGGAAAGCAAAGAAAGTTTGAGGAAATCAGTGGTGATTGAATTTAGGTGTGAGGTTGTTAACTATGGAAGAAGAAGAGCTTGAGAATGATAAACTTGTTCTGTCTTCTGAATAGACAAGGTAGTCTATTTATAGTTGGAACACTCACTATTTCCTCGTAAGTAGTGGAGGTTGTGGAGAGATGGAGATAGTGGGATAATGGTTTGGTTACGCCCATGATGTTAGGGAAGTTTCTAGAAACCCGTAAACCATCATTCCATTGCTTAGACACTTCTTTTAACCGCTCTCAACCGTTGCCACTACTTGTAACTTCCTTATCATGGGATGTTGCCATGCCGCACGTTGCTGTAAACCACCAGACCAATACCCATAAGTAATTCCCCCATGTAACATGTTTTGATTTCTCGTAGGATTCATGGATTTGTTTTCTAGTCTTGTCTATATTATCACGATATACTTGACTGAGTAATAGCCTAAGCTAGCCAGACTTTGTCGAAGTGGCATAGCTTGAAGAGACAACTCGACTCCATGGTTACGTGTGACTAATAATGAGTTTGCCATAAGATGGCATTGTAATCAGTTAGCCATAATAATATACGTAGATAACATAGTGCACCATGTTAAATAGCTAGCTAAGTCGTGACACGGGCTGCGACCTAGTCGATAGCCATTCAAGTCAGCATGGACATGGGTGCTAGGCTTGGAGCAACGTAGCCGTGCCATATGGCTAGACTATGCCGAGAGGCAAGGAGGTCGTAGCCATATGGCTTGTCTAGGTGAGACATGGCTAGTCCGGGCCTGAAGACAAGGTGGTCGTGGTCATGGTTAGCCAGGCCGGAAGATAAGGAGGTCATGGCTACTAGCTTGGCTAGGCCAAGAGACTAGGAGGCTGTTGCATGGTTATTCCATGCTAAGGGATAGGGAGGCCGTTGCCGTGATTAGGCCAGGCTAGGCCGACTAGCAAGGAGGTCGTGGATGGTTAGAAGCCAGGCTAGGTCGGCTAGTAAGGAGACTACGGCCATGGTTAGCCAGGCTGGTAGACAGGGAGGCCGTGACTAAGAGGCAGGGTGGCTGGCTAGGCTAGGCTAGGCTTATAGAAAGGTAGCCGTGGACCAGGCCAAACCGGGAGATAGGGAGGACGTGGCCTGACTAGCAAGTTGGCTAGCTAGGAAGCTAAGCTAGGCCAGACTAGGAGCCAAGGAGGCCGAGGTCAGGCCTGAAGACAAGGAGGCTGTAACCATGGTTAGCCAGGCCTGAAGACAGGGAGGCGTGTCCTGATAGGCTAGGCTTAGAGCAAGGTAGTTGTGGGCCAGGCCAAACTAAAAAACAGGAAGGCCGTAGCCTGATTAGCTAGTTGGATAGCTAGGAAGTTAGTGGCTATGGCCTGGATAGCTAGGGATAGGAATGCCATGGCCAAAGACATGGACATGCTAAGAGATAAGGAATTCGTGGCCTGACTAGCTAGTTGGCTAGCTATGGAGTTAATGGCCACGGCTTTGTTATGGAATGCGGCCGTGTTGGCGTTAGCACTTCATTTGTAGCATACAGAACATACTCGAGGAATTCTTCCGTGGAAGTTCTGCGACTCGAGGTAATATTCCAAATATTATGCTTCTGGTAATACTTTTATTCAAAATAGCGTAGTAGCTTATTCTAAATATTTATAATAAGCACCATCAGTATAGACTGACTAATGCATGACAATTCATATGGCCGTGCATAAGATAATGAGAGTTCAGCCGAGTGAAGCTCTAAAATCTTGCAGGCATATTCAAGGCCAGTATAGGCATATGAAGTACGAATCTATAATTCTGATGCCGGGTCAGGAATTTATACATATTTATAAACATATATAGAATACCGAGAGTTCAGCTGGGTGAAGCCCTAATACATATATATAATTATAGATATGTCTCTGATGTAGGTTCAAAGGCGATTTTTACAAGTTTTGCCCTTGTAAAAAAACCACCATCAACAGACAGCCTGTTATTAAGTTCTTTATAACCTTCAATTATCATTTTTAGGTTGTCTTCCATCTCTTCCTTTTTGCCTCCTTCTTCTGGTACCTTTTTCACATCAAGAACAACCTTATCTCCCTTTTTGATTGAAGAAGCTCCATGAGTTCTTCTTGAACGAATTGGTTTAGGAAGACTGTTTCGTATTTGAACATTTGAGGAACACATCGAACTGACTTTCCTGGTAGGGTACATAGGGTGAGTACTAAAACCAATTGGTCTAGACATACAAATGTCAGTTACACCTTTGAGAATTAAATCTAAGGTGTGTTGAAGACGAACAATAGAATTGTCATTCAACCTCAATTTCCTCTTTTGTTCAACATGTCCTTTTGAATCACAAAAGAGACACACTTTCTGATCACCTGAGTGATTAGACAGAACAGTCTTTAACCTATCGTTGGGAAATATCTTCACTCCATGTGATGCGGCAATTCCTTGATTAGAGGAAGACACAGGCACATCCTTTTCAATAGGAAGGGATTTCAATTTTACTTCTGAAACTGAATTTTTTACAGTTAAATCAGAAGCAATTGGTATAGTGGACTCTTTGGAACATTCTTGAATAGAGAGTTTAATCAAAATAAGTTTAGTTTCCAAAGCATCCTCTTTGATATTTTCCTCAAGCAGAGTTCGTGAAGAACATGCTGAGACGTTTTCCTCTCAAAGGACCTTTAGAAGAGAGTCACGTTCATTTACCATACCAACAAGAACATTGACTTTGTGTTTCACACGGTTGACATCATCATCCTGGATTCTAACAAGTTTTAGAATCACTGCACTCTCTTTGGCTGCTTCCCTTTCAACTTCAGTGTCAGACTCGTCAGTAAGGTAAACCGGGTAACACTTGTTAATGGAAGTCAGTTTCGTTGGAACACTAGGTTCGTCTATATTCGAGATTGAAAAATCTTTCTATTTAATAGATTTCATAGAAACAAAACTTTTGTTTCTGGTGATGCGTTTATCAGAGATAACACTTTTGTCCATACTCAGATCGCTACAAACACAGACTTATAAGGTCTTAAATGTGTTTGCCTGCTCTGATACCAATTGAAAAAGCGGGGGTACAACAACCACACCCAATATTTCGTTTGGCAATCTGAATAGACAAACTCCAATATACTTTCAAGATAATCAACTAGACAGTCAGACTCAATCTATAGAAAAGTATATAAAAGAGTTTTATATCTCCATTTCTCAATTCAATCCGCAATCAACAAATAGGAATTTGCGAGCCCGATTGAATATAAGAGAAATAACTTAAACGGTACCAAAGACCAATGTTCAAGGACCAATTAATTTCAATCAACAACCAAAGGTTGGATTTACTAATTGATCGATACAACCCACAACATGTGATATTTCTATTATATAACAAAATATAATGCGGAAAAGAAATAACACAGACACCAGAAGTTTTGTTAACGAGGAAACCGTAAATGCAGAAAAACCCTGGGACCTAGTCCATCTTTGATCACCACACTGTATTAAGCCGCTACAGACACTAGCCATTTCAGATATGGTGTTTTGTCATACCCAAAAAAATAATCCAATATAATAAATGCAATTCAAAATACTTTATCCACTAATTCTAAACTAAAAGGAATCATTCGGAATATCAATCCTAAATGTTCTTTCTGTGGAGAACATGAGGAAACAGTTGAACATCTCTTTATACATTGCTCTTTCATTAAGTAGTTTGGAAATTAGGTTCATATCATGTTCAGGTTAATTCCAGCGACACTACTAAAATGGTAGACATATGTAAGTATTGGTTTCAATCCCCAAATGATGTAATGGCATTAGAACTAGTTGCAACTAAGATGTGGTCATTTGGTAAGAAAAATGTAATATAACATTTCAAGGGACTTCACAAAACCCTCAACAATTAGCTATTGGAATTCAAAGACATGTAGATTAACAGACAAGGAAAAATAAAACTATTAGTAACAACAGTAGAAAAGGAGTTAAAAAACAACCTATCCCCTGGTCAACTCCAGCTAGACATAACCTAAAAATCAATATGGATGCAGCCTGGATCTTAGAATCTCTTCCATTTAGTTTTCACTAATTTTGCATGATGGTACAGGCTTCTTTGAAGGAGGAAGGGCATGACCATCAAATTGTGAAAATCCTAAAAAAAAAGAGGCAATGGGATTATTTCAGGCAGCATCTTAGGCAACATGATTTTTTTTTTGGCAATTTCAGTATAGAGAGTGATTGTGAAAGCTTAATCAAAAACCTTAATGGCAATACAGTGCCCATCTCTTGGAGCAGCAAAGCTATTTTGGAGGAAGTAGATAGAAGATTAAGACAATGTGAGAACTTTTTAGGAATTTATTTTGTACCCAAAATGGGTAATGAAGTTGCAGATACATTATCCAAAGAAGCAAGATATTTTTATGATACTTTTATTTTGATGCCATCCCTCCATGTATTAATCTTAAACTGTTAGTAGATAAACCAAATATTAGGGGAGACTCTAACTCCATGGTATTAGATGGCTTTACTCATGATGTAACTCAGGCCTATGCCTCTCCTTAGTTTTTGTAATATAATCTTATTTACCATTAAAAAAAGTGATTATGTAAGGGGATTTTCTAAAGTATAAGTGACAATTTCACCTTTTCCATTGACAAAAAAATCATCGAGATTCGAGACCTTTACATATGCTAGATATTATATAAAAATTGCTAATTGTTAGAGCACTGCTCGGTCGAACTCGCAAGCGTATCTATCTCAAGCTTGTTTGTCAATGTTAGTGATCAAAACTATAAGTCTTGATTTCTAGTCTACTTATAATGTCTCGGACTAGGATAGATTGTGTAGTTGAGCATTATACTTCACGACGTTCATCAATTGAAGACAAAGAATTACTAAGGAGATCTTGTGGAACTTCATCAACAAACGGTATGTGGAGACTGAAACTCATCTATCACTTGGAAAGTCTATTTCTACTCTATCTCCTATATTGAGACAAAGTTGTATTACTATAGTTTTCGATTATACACATTTGAGATTTCAAGCTGAGTTTAACTCGCTTACATATTTCTCGAAATATGTGTTGGTAAACTTTCGCTTCAACCAAGTTCATCTCATATTCTTAACGAAATTCAAAAGATGATCATGTGAAAATCGCCGAGTAACATCTAACATGGTTTGTGTGATACAATCATTTGATGTAGACTTGGAATGTTTCGTTATGATTATTTCAATAACTTGAAAATTGCTTTGATGCTAATAGTGTGTGAAAACGGCTATTGTCATCCTCTAAGAATGTTTCAATGATTGAAATAAGAGTTTAGAACACTTAACCAACATTGGATTATAAACATGTTGTGCACTCTTGCATATGTGTGATCCATGCCTGGGAACCATAGTATGCATACCCGTATGCGTACCTGTTGGTTTGAGAAGTCCGGGAACCTAAGTGCGCCTACCCGTACGCATACTAGCGTAAGGTTTGTGACCGGAAAATTCTGCTGGGTTTGGAGGTATGCGTACCCATTCGCATACTGGCGAAAACCAAACTTGGTCCGGCTATTTCAAGTATGCGTACCCGTTTGCATACTTGAATGGTTAAAGTTCTAAAATCGGTTGTAACATGAACAAATACATTTATATAATAAGGAATGCATTCTTTGCAAACCGTGGCTATAATGTTCATGAATTGATTCGAGTGAATCAAACCGATTTTACTTCAATTGTGTTCTTGTATACTTCTATGAGAATATAGCAATTGAACAACTCTTTAACTAGTTTCATTTGAGTCATTTGAACTAGTTATGGTTAAGATGAATAAGGTTGATATGAGAGTGTTCATATAGCTAACCTCGGTTAACTACTGTTGAGCCAACATGGTGTACACGTTTAGGTATGGTTACATAAACCTAAATGAGGGTACATTTCATCTGTGTATAACAAGCTAAGTTTGATCTAACGGTTGAAAGATATTAGCTTGTATCTAATCAGGTTTTCATCTAATGGTGAATATTGAATTTTTTGTTACCAAGGTAACTTAGATTGTAAACCCTGATTTGAAAACTATATAAAGGAGAACTCTAGCAACTGGGAAACCTAACCCCCACACCTCCTGTGTGATACTAGTTGCGACTAGAGTCGATTTCCTTTAACCTTAGGTTTTTCACGAAACCTTGTAGGTTAACGACTTAAAGACTTCATTGAGATTGTGAAGCCAGACCCAACTATTTTCTCTGTAGTTGCGTGTTCTGATCTTGCTTTGTTCTATCGTATTGAGTACTATCTTCTCTAATATTTTCTCGAGATTTAATCACCGATAGGCAAGATAAAAAGTAGTCACAAACATCTTCGTCTCATCGTTTGTGATTCCACAATATCTTGTTTCGCTACCATACGATTAAGATTATTGTGAGGTGATTGATAATACTAGGCTGTTCTTCGGGAATATAAGTCCGGTTTATCAATTGGTTCCTGTGCACCTTGATTTATCAAAAGACGGAACAAAACTCGTAGGTATTTCTGTGGGAGACAGATTTATCTATTCCAATAGAATTTTCTATGTGAGACAGATTTGTTTATCAAGTCTTCGACTTTGGGTTGTGGCAACTCTTAGTTGTAGGTGAGATCAACTAAGGAACGCAACTGTACCTTGATTAGTGTGAGATTGATTAGGGCTCAACTACATTCCAGTCCGAAGTTAATTGGTAGCTGTTCAAATACTGGCTAAAACTGATTTATTCAATATTGTTTTACTAATCCAGGGCAAGACCTTACTTTTCCAACCTTGAAATGTATGTTCCATCTTCTCCGGTATATTTTCAAAAGTTTCAACTTTCGACTTATCTATGAATTAGGGTGCTCCCAGATAAGAATCTTTTAGGTTTACTTGCTTAATTTTCAGTAATTTCGACATCATTCTTTGGTGTTTTGATTAATTACCCGAGGATTTACCCGAGGATTTATTCTGTTAATTATATTTTTACATTATATTAAGTTTTCCATTACAAAATAAGACAGTCATTTGCAAAGAAAAGATGGGATATTGGACTACCTTTCGGGGTTAATTTAACTCCATGAAGCTTTTTTTTCTTCGTTTTCTTGAGCTAAAAGAAGTGAAGATAAGACCTCCATGCAGATTATGAAAAGATACGGAGATAAAGGATCTCCTTGGCAAATGCCCTGGATGGATTAAATATTTCCCTGGTGTACCATTTACTAAGACCGTTATAGAGGTAGTCGAAATACATTAATCTATTAGAGAGAAAACTTCAAGATTGAAACCAAAAGTTTTTAAAGATTTTTGAAGAAACCGCCAATTAACTCTATCAAAAGCTTTAGACATAACTATTTGACTCCTAATTATCAAGTTCTAGCCTTTTTCCTTTAAAACGAATGGGATTATTTCATGCGCAACATGATATTATTTGAGATCTGTCTAGAGGGGAGAAAAGCAGAGTGGAAAGGTAAAATGATTCAAGAAGATGTTTAATTCTATTTGCTAAGATTTCTGCTATGATTTTGTATATGGTATTATAAAGGACGATTTGGTCTAAATTTGCTTGGATTCTTCGAATGTTTAACTTTAGGGATTAGAAAGAGGTGAGTTTTATTTTTTCCGTGTTCATCTGGTTTGTTTGAAAGAAGTGCTGAACTGTAAGAGTTACCTGAAATCCAACTATGTCCCAAATATTTTTTTAAAAACTCACTTGGAAACCATCAGGACCTGTCGATTTATTTGGTTTTATTTTCCTTAAGACAAAATAAATTTCTTCGCATGGAATAAAAGAGATAAAAAGATTTTCATTGACAAAAACACATGAAGAGATGTTTTCTAGGATGGATTCATGTAAACTATGATCAATATTGTCAGCTAAGAAGAGGTTTTGAAAATAATCAGTTAGTATTTCACTAATTTCTGTTCCATTATGAGTGACTATATTTTGATTATTAGTCAAGCATTCTATTTTATGTAACTTTTTGTTTCATTAAGTTACAGTATGAAAATATTTTGTGTTTTCTTCACCTAGTTCCATGTTGTTGTACGTTTCGAAATGTGTTCATTTTTGGTAAGCATGTATAACTTGGTAAGAGGAACATAACCCCAAAATTTTGGCTTCGAATCCATTACGGTTTAATCTTTAATCGAAAATATCAGATCCAACGTGTGGAGAAATTTTTTGATGGGTGCAAATACCGATGAGGGTATGGGGGACAAATAAGAGTTCGACATTTGTCACTCTTTCCCTTACCATTTTTAACTAATTTACATTTTGATTTTGTATACCCCTTCCCCAAATCTTGTCAAATCTTATTAGGTAATATTAACTAACCTTAATTAAGGTTTAATAGTTGATTGGAGTAAAGTAAATTTAAGCCCGTCTCTCTCTCTCTGAGGCGATTTCTACGCCGCCCCTATAACCACCAAAAATAAGCCAGTAAACACCAAAATATTACCAGTAACCACCGTCTCCAACGGTGAAGGCCACCGAAAATCACAATCATCTTCAGATCCTAAGATTTTAATGTCTATCAAATCCTTATGCATCTGTAACTAAGACCCATTTGACTCTTTTGCTCTAAGACACCTTTGCTTTCATCTATTACTAAGACACCATTAAATATGATTTGAATACTAAGACTCCAAAGACTCCTGTGTTACCATTTGTATCTAAGACTCCTTGCAGTGGTTCCTTTGCTTCGACGCTCCTATCCTGAGATTCCTTATTTGGTTCAGATTCGGCGATTGCTCTTGCTCCGGTAACCATCCTCACTAATTCTCATTCATCTCTTTCGATTAACTCCTTTAATTATTATTTAATTTTTGATTTCTGCTAGTGTTGACAATTTTTGTCTTGATCTTCTTCCCCTTGTTTTTCCAATCAAAGATTTTTCTTTGAATTTGGGTGAGCACCCTTGGATTTGATTTCCTTTTATGTGGCCTGTCCCTCTTTGCTCTTCCAAAGAAACAGATTCTTTTTTTTTTCTTTTTTTTCTCAATATTGGGCTGTTTAAAATTGAATTTCTTTTCCTCTGATTCAATAGCAATCCCATCTGTCTCTATTTAATCCAGGATTGTTATTTTCTGAAACCTAATTTCTTTAAATTGATTTTTATTTAGCCGTTTTAGTATATCCAATTATCCCTTGTTTCTCTGATTCTGATTTTTCCTTTGCTCTTTATCTATGTATCTCAAATCAAATTTATGAAGTTTTTAAAATCATGCAAAAGGCATTTAAAATCTCTATCTAGTCTAATGCATTACCCTCTGATACCAGGTACCATTTGCTATAACTGGAAAAAAAAGGAAGATGCTGAAAAAACAAGGGTTTCCAGGAAATTCTCAAACCATTCTGCTGACCCAATCTGAGAATCTGATGTCTAAGAGGATAGAGGAAATAGAGAGCTCCCAAACAGGTTTTTTAGGAAGGCAGAATGCAAAAAGCTTGGAAGCAATCACAGCCAAAGAGGTATGCCTAAAACCTATTATTCAGAATTACTTGGTATATATGATTAGAAATAACTTCACTGAAACTAGGATAGTAGCAAGTTCCACTCAAAATGGTACGCTCATATTCAATTATTATGTGATGTATTGTAAGGATATAGCCTATGGTAATATCAAAAGCAGTAACTTACATTTCTTAGATTCTCTATTAATTGCTATCTCTCCAATTAGAAAGCTTGCTGATAAACTAGGATTCCATTATAAGATTTATATTTGTATAGTCTTAGTGAAATTTAGTTATCCTGTGATATCTTATTTCTGGCAGTTCATTAGTCTTATATCTTGGAACTGCCAGGGATTAGGCAAACATGACACCCAAAACAGCTTGGTGGACACTTCAAACAAGGAGAATCCTGATATTCTCTTCTTGTCGGAAACCAAGCAACAAAACAAGGAAATGATTACCATACTAAAACGAATGAATGTCTATAATTATCATCTGGTTTCTCCTAGAGGAAGCGCATGAGGTCTTTGTCTCTTATGGAAAAGTAATGTAGATTTAGAAATTAAAGATTCTGCCTTTAACCACATAAATGCTATGATCACAAACCATCAGAATGATAGTACCTTGACTCTCACCTGTTTTTATGGGAGTCCATATAGGCCACATAAACTGCATTCTTTGAAAATTATTGAAGACATGTCTGTTAATATGATAACTCCATGGTTAGTCATTGGAGACCTGAATGTAGTTCTTCACGAAGAAGAAAAAAAATAGCAACTTTCCGTTTAAAAGAAATGAGGCTAGAATATTTAATAATCTTATAAACAAATGTGAGTTAATGGACCTGGGATTCTCTGGTTACACCTATACTTGGAACAATCATAGGGATGGTACGGAAAACATAGAACATAGACTTGATAAGGGTTTAGTAAACTCTAAGTGGAACAAAAAAATCCCAAATTCAAGCATAAAACATCTAGGACCTATGGCCCCTAATCATGTTCCAATTAGATTAAACACTTACAACCATTGGAATGAAGGGGCTACTCCCTTCAGATACTTTGGCGAGTGGATGAAACACGAGGACTGTAAACCCCTGATTCAGGAGAATTGGGATCTTAGAATGCAAGGTTCTCCGGCACATAAAATAAACAGAAATCTTGCTTCTGTTAAACACATTCTAAAGCTTTGGAATAAACATACTTTTGGTAACATACATAGCAATATTGAGAATATTAAGAAAGAATTAGATAAAACTAATCAAAGGATTGGTTACCCCAACAAATCTACTGACTTATGTAAACTTAGAAAGGATTTAGCTATGTGGTATGCCATAAAAGAAAAATTCTGGAAAGACAAAAGTAGGGATCAAAACATAGCTCTAGGGGATAGAAACACAAAGTATTTCCATAGTAAGGCTAAACAAAGGTTTCGTAGAAACAGGAATGAAATTTTTAAGTCTGAAACAAATGAATGGCTAGACAACAGAACTGATATCGAAAATTGTATAACAAAACACTTTCAACAAATAGCTACAACTGTTAAACCTGACATAGATCAAAATATGATAAATCTTATTCCTACTTGCATAAATCAGAGTGATAATTATATGCTGTGCATCACTCCCTTAGAGACAGAAATAAAAAAATTCTTTTTTCGATGGATACTGACAAAAGTCCAGGCCCAGATGGCTTCCCCCCAAAAATTTTCCAAAAAAATTGGGACATCGTTGGGCCTGACCTAGTCAAAATGATCCAAACTTTCTGTTGTTTCTGGGAACATCTCTAAGGAGATGAATGCCTCTTTCATCTCCTTAATCCCAAAATTCTAAATCCTACCACTCCGATTGAGTTTAGACCTATAGCATTGGCTAATACCACTTATAAAATTATCTCTAAACTAATGGCAGGGAGAATGAAAAAGCTCCTTGAAAAAAATGATTTCACCATTTCAATCTGCCTTCATTCCTGGAAGGCAGATTTCTGAAAATATAACTATAGCACATGAAATTATCCACAAGATGCAAAACTACAAATCAAAAAAAGGATTTATGGGTCTAAAAATTGATATGTCGAAGGCATTCTATAGAGTCGAATGGACTTTCTTGCTTCAAATAATGTCTAAATTTGGCTTCAATGAGAAGTGGTGTAATCTGATACACCAATGCATCTCTACAACTACTTTATCAGTCCTTATTAATGGGCCTCCTACAAAGTTTTTTAAACCCACCAGGAGCTTGAGACAGGGGGACCCTATAGCCCCTTACTTATTCTTGTTCTGTATGGAGGCTCTCTCCAGAACAATTACCCATGCCGAGAATACTAGTTTGATAAAAGGTATCAGAATTGTTCACAAAGCACCTTCAGTTAGCCACTTATTGTTTGATGACGGCTGCTTACTTTTCTGTAAAGTCAGTGAGAAAACTTGTTATAATCTGGTTAAGATGTTTAAATACTTTGGTTTAGCTTCGGGCCAACTAATAAACCTAAACAAATCAGGGGTTTTTTTTAGCCCGAAAACTGGAACAGGCATTAGACAAAAGGTGAAACAGATCTTAGGAGTAAAGGCTATTCCTCTAAATGATAAATATTTAGGCTCGCCTTTATTCACTAATAGATCTAAGATCACTTGTTTTGCACCTTTGCTTGAAAATATGGAACTTAGAGTCCAAAGTTGGAATGACACTAATCTGAATAATGCCGGCAAAACAGTAATGATAAAGAATGTAACTTCATCGTTGTATGTTTATCAAATGAACTGTTTTAAGATACCGGTAAAAGTTTGCAACAACCTAACCAAAATTCAAAGAAACTTTTGGTGGGGAAAAAATGAAAAAGGTCTAAATGACCAAGGTAAGAAAGGAGTATTTCTTAAAAATTGGGACTGTATTTCTAAATCCCTCGAAGAAGGGGGTCCGGGGATAAAAAACATTAAACATTTCAACATAGCTATGATAACTAAAATGGGATGGCGGTTGAAAGAACAACCAGACTTGCTTTGTGCTACTATTCTTAAAATAAAGTACTATCCAAACAAGGATATTCTCCACATAAACACCATCCCTAATAGAAGGGATAGTTGGATCTGGAAATGATTGTTGACTGGTATTTAAAAAATAAAAACTAATAGCTTTTGGGAGCTAGGAAAGGCACAAATATAAATATTTGGGAGGATTTTTGGATTCCAGACACCAAACCCCCTTACCATAAACCAAACTTGATAACTGAAAGTTTGGATAAAGTGAGCGATCTCCTAACTCCTTCTAAAGAGTGGAATGTTGCAAAGTTAAAAAAGTGTTATGAAAACAGCTTAATTGAAAAAATCAGGAATATAAGAATTCCTACTGTGGACAGAGATGACATCCCACATTGGAATCTTAATAGCACAGGAAAATTCACAGTTAAATCGCTTTACAACCATATCAACTCAATAGGAGATCCGACCCAAGATTGGAACATCATTTGGAGAATGAACATTACACCGTCTGTTAAGATATTCATTTGGAATGCAGCGCACTCGATACTGTCCAATGGTATGAGAGTCGCAGCTGTAATTCCAAACATTAACACAACCTGCAAGTTGTGTAACAATGGACAAGAAACCTTTACTCACTTATTTCTGGAATGTAATTTTGTTGTCCAGGTGTGGATGCATCTTAATTTTGATATGCAGTTTATTTGTAATGGTACTGCTACTTTTCATGATTGGTTGAATGATTTCTTTGAAAACCCGAATAGAGGAAATTATGGTATAGAATGGCAGGTTTTATGTAGTGTCACTATTTGGCATATTTGGAAGGCGAGATGCAAAATAACTTTTGAAAAAGAAAGCCAAAATAGTGTTAATATAGCCAATAATATTGTAAAATATGTGAATAGCTATTTGACAGTGAATAACCATGGGCACAACATAATGCAAACTCTCTATTATAACCCCTTGAATGATGAAACGCTGAAAGTGACCAAGACGGAGGACACACCAAAACAAATGGATATACAAATCAACATAACTATAACTATGACGAATTGTGATGCTAAGTCGGGAATTGGGCTGACTTTGTGTGATTTCACTGGAAATACCAGAGAAGCTAGGGGGATGTATTCCACAGCAACAACAACAACAGAGCAATTGGAGATAGAAGGAGTTGAAGCAGCTTTCAAATGGGCCACAGAGTGGAGTGGACATACGATTACCTTCAGAAGTAATTCGGAACCTACTCTTTTGTTGCTTATAGGGAAGTATGCAAAGGTAAGACAACAAAGATACAAGATCATTGGGTATTTCTGCAACAACACTAAATTCGACATCAATTTCATAGTTAACTCTTTTGCTCTAGTTAAGAGATCAACTTTAATTTGGGCAGCTAATATTTCAGCTTTTTGTAACAAATTCTCAATTAAACATGCTTGGACACAGGCTATGCCTTGTGGGCAATCTTAACTTTTTTGAATATTCAGAATTGGAATCAATGTGTAATGGTTCACAGAACCTTAAACTATGGAGATCATAGAACTCTATCTTATGTAACATGAAGGAAACCTCTTTTTCTATATAAAAAAAAATAATCGTTGATTGGAGTTTTGTGTTTTGATATTTGATATCAGATTTTTTTCACACCGAGAGATAGATTAGATTAGAATACTGATATGAGCAGAGAGTAAAAGATATTGATGTTTATTTTAAAATAGTGATTTACAACCTGATTGTTCCTTTGGATGATGGAAGAACGGAATTAGTCCAACTAATTTTGAGGTTTTGTTGCCTGTAGTGGGAGAAGTACCTCAGTGGGACAAAAAATCTTTGATCATTTTGATTTAAATCTTTGAATCTTTAATGGGAGACTTAGTTAAAGTGTAATCATAGGATGAGCCAAGATAAAAAAAATCAGAAGAGGACTTGAGTTGCATTTCCAATGGTTTGAACAGTTTGTATCATACATCTTCAAAATCCATTTTACCTCGTGAAACTATTCCAAAATGGGTTTATAATTTTATTTATTTTTTTAGCTTTTTGTTCATATGTTTTGCATGTAAAACAATTTTGTTTGGGAAATCAGAGAAACAAGTTTCTTTGGGTCCCTCCAGAATATTCAGCTAATTTGATCAAACCTTAACCATTAAATTTACATAATCCAACAATGGCGCTGCACCATTAGAAGATGATTGGAAAAAAAAATTCTTCCCTTTTTTAGCGATATTCCGTCCATGTTTAAGAGGTAGAAAACTACCTTTAATATAGGAGAGAAGTCATTGACAGCTAACAATATTTGTGGAAGGGTAAATCAGGTGAAGAATTTAATTGCTTAAAATTAAAAATGGTAAGAAAAAGAGGGACAAATGTCGAACTCCTATTCGTCCCCCATGCCCTTATCGGCATTTGTCCCCATCAAAAAATTTCTCCGACATGTGAGATAGTGTGAGAATAAAAAATGTGAGGGGATGCCTCCCTCAATAAAATATCCAATTAAGATACCCATTACTCTATTCTAGACGAGGGTGATTATGAAGTACTTAAATCTGGTTAGCATATAGCCAAGGTCCTAACTTCTCATAAATGTCTCAAAGACTCAAACGATTCTGCCTAATCACCCTTTTTAACTTGCAGTTCTTGTAGGTCGGCCTTTATGAACCGTGACCATCAAAATATCAAGCTACCAGATCAAAATATTTTGGTTTTACCAAAATGCGTGAATTAGGGAACGAACGATGGGTTTCGATTTGTACACATCAAAAGATGGACAAAATAGTTATCTTTTATTACATAATACACAAATACAATCTAGTCGTTTAGCAAAAAAAATAAAATAATAATAATATCTTACAGTATTTCGTCACACATTAGACAAAAGAGTTGTATTTCTCAAAGACTTTATGAAACCTTTCCTGCCTAATAGCCGCCATCGTCAATTCGTAATAATCCATGTAAGCAAGTGAGCGATTGAAGCTGGCAAGTTAGGCCCCACCTTAAAATCCCACTGATCACTCCAACTCCCTCTTTCTCTCGTTTGTAGTATTCGTGGAGCCACCGAGGTACCTGCTAGAAATTTGATCCACGCCAGTGTGTATGCAAATGCATGGATTCAAAATCATATGACTCGACGGTACTCGGGTAAAAACGACAGGTTACTGGAACTTAAAACACCTCTGGCAAGTTTATGGCCAATCTCCAAAAATTTATTTTTATGTACACGCGACAAACATTCATTGGGTGGTGTACTTGGTATAGTTCCAATCATTTTCGATTATCTTTATCTGGAATGACGATGGACAAAAATGGGGTATGAAACGTGGTAGCAGCTTTGACGTCTCAATCTTTGAGGATGTCATCATTTTAGGCCGAGATTGAGGGGCCGTAACCTTTAGCGACGAAAGCGAAATGAAGACGGTGTTCAAAATGGTTATACGTGTCGATTGGAGACGTATGCTAATAATTCTTCTTGTAGCCAAGCCGCAAAGCAACAACTCAACACTCACTCATTCTTGGATATAATCGAACTTATTTGTCAACTTGGTGTTTACACGGCCAATTTTTCAAAAGGGAAATCTGGAGCGGTTTAACTAGTAAAGTTACCGCGTTGAAGTGCTGTTGAGCGGTGAACCGCCATTTCTAAGCAATCAATCAAATGCCCCGGCTTTTTCTTTCCTCCTATGTCCCAAATTTTGGCACATCAAGGTTTAAGGTATACTCCATGTTGACAATATAAATTGAGATAGCAAAAGTCTAAAGGTTAGGCCAGTTGTAATACCGAAATTCTTAATTTTATGATTTGAATTCGAACCCAAATCGTCATAGGCCACTTTATACGGTTGATTGGAATTTTGCGGGATAAGAGATACGCATTCACACTGTCGAACACTCTCCACCAATGGCAAGAGGGAAGATCATATTGCACACTTCCAATATGGGCTACTTGATGTTTACTTAATTAATTTATGTAAAAATAACCAAAAAAAATTAACGGACAACGAGAGAATCAGACGATTGACGATGTATAAAAGTCCTACAAATGCTAATACGTAATTCCTGTATTCATCAGAGTGGAATGTTTGGCGGTATTCAATGACTAGTGAATTAGGTGCATTCATACTGTTAAATTCTACCCCTATAATATAGGGAAGAATAAGTTCAAAATTAGGAATCCAGGTGACCTACTTGATGTAATTAAACATCCAGTTCAACGTTTCTGTTTATCTAAATTATTAGGTTCATTTTTTAAAACTTACTAAGCGAACGATCAAGCATTGATCATGTGGAAACTAAATTCCAAAGAATTTTTCGCAAATGGTGCAACTTAATGGCCATCCGACTCAAAAATTAAAAGTAAGGCGATAGGAATCCACTGTACTACTAAGCCGATCGTAACTCACTGATTCAAGATGGTCTTGTTTAGAATATTGGACTCGTGACTGTTTCTTGCTGTTAGTTCTATTCGTTAGCAGTTCTTTTTATTTTCTTGAATTGATGGTGGGACTTTAAAAAAAAAATATCATTAACCAAAGAAAGTCAATTTGCTAATTGAACCAAATAGTGCACTTAAGGAAAAAAAGAAAACAGGTTCAAGAGAAATTCAATGTAATTCATAAAAATGTATTCCAAAACAAAATCCAAATACACAAATATAAATCTTTTGACAATCGCTATGATTCATGAGAAAGCTACTTAGTTTGCATATATTATATATGCATGAAAAGTTTTCATGCGGAATTATTCAAATTTTACACGCATACACACTTACATTATTGTCACACTGTTTAATGTAAAGAATATGTAATTAGTCAAGTTATACCAATTACCACCAAATCAAATTATATGAAAAATGAAAATCAATCCTTAAAACTAAAACTAAAAACTATACTCCTGCTTCAGTAACTCCAGATACAATCAAGATCTACATGTCCAGTTGAAGTCGACGGAACCTCTTGTTCTTCAAAAGATCGAGAAGTAGTAGTACTCATTTCATGGTTCGATACAACAGAAGAGATTTCCATGTTCATATCTGTTGTCAACCCCGTGTCTTGTGAGATACTCACCATTTCCCTTTCGACTTTACAATTTGATGACGACCCATGATTATTCTCAAGCTGTAAAGCCTTCAGGATAGATTGATCTTCAACTAAAATAGAACTTGGGTATTGAAAATTTCCTATATCCGGAAGTGTTTGGTTCAAGTATATCGAGTTCGGCACAAGAGAAGTTGTTGATATGAGTGAGTTGTTGAAGTATTGGTGATCAGTTATATTCTCCATCCTTTTTTGATGACCTTGTTCCATTAATGTTGTTGCATTGGAGAAGCAGGTCACGTAATTGGATTTGTCACTCTTATTACCGATTGCGGATGTATCCATTAGTGGTGGTAAAAGAGACGACGAACCCGCCATTTCGTCATTGTAAGATGAATTCATTCTCATGAAACTTGGAAGATAAACTTTCTTTCCACTTGTTAATAAATTCTTCTTTTCAAATACCCTTGAAATCACCCATTCATTCTGCAAAACCAATAACAGGGATACAAATTGTTAAAAACAAGAACCAATAATCAAGAAATTAAACCACCCTTAAAAAACAGAGCAAAAAACAGAGGACTTACCTTGGAAGTTTTAGGGAATTGAGGAATTGAAAATTTCCCATCTAATCTGTATTCGTGCATGATCCAGTTAGTTTTTTCACCTTTAGGAGCTCTTCCTCTATAAAACACCAACGTTTTTTTCATTCCAACTAATGATTTTCCTCTATAAATTTCTTTATCTTTCCCGGTAGCTTTCCAGTAACCCGCTTCGGTAGCTCTGTTAGTTCTTAAACCAGTTGGATACTTTCTATCTCTTACACAGAAAAAATACCATTGTTTTTCTCCCATTTTAGCTTTCCCTTCAATAAAAAAAAACATAGAATTAGAAAACCAGAAATCTTAATATGCTTTTGTGCTAATTAAGAAACCAAACAAACTTAAGAATATTATTAAGAGTATACTTACATGGCAAGTCCCAAGGCTCACACTTGTTCAAATCAACTTCGCCAATCGCCTCAGCAGAGAAATTAGTGTCAAGAACTTTCTTTGTTAGATAATAAGTTATTAATTCTTCATCAGTCGGATGAAATCTGAAACCAGGTGGTAATACGACTTGATTTTGATCATTATTCCCACTCCCACATATTTGCTTCTCCATCTTTAAGAAATCGTATTAACTTCGCAAACCGTAAGGGGTTCTTTAAAATCTCTTAACTTTGAGTGCTAATCAGTGAAAGAGATGTTAACAAAAATGGGTACTCATAGTATTTAGATATGGGTTTGAAACCCCTAGGAAAAAGTTTTAGAGATATTTATTTAGGAAAATAGTCTAGTGAGAAACAGAACTTATCTATAAATACTGGTTTTAGTAAAGAGATAAAACGTAGATTTTAAGTAAGCTAAGGTTGGTAGTTTTGGTTATCTTTAGCTTCTTCCTTTATTTGTTAATAACTTTACTTTGAAAATTTGTCTAAATACAACTCATTTCATTAACCATTTCATGTAAATTTTGAAACAACCTCATTCATTGATGATTTCATTTATAAGAAGAAGATGAAGAAGAATCGTTTAAGTTAGAATTATACACGTTTGAATACGTGGATGCCGGATTGTGGTGGTGAGGTCAAGAATGAGATGATCGAAAGGACAATGTTTTATGTGAAGATGATAGCTACATCATTCAAATTAGCTAGCTGGAGATGTGTACGTGTCCAAGGCCAGCTTTCTCTCCTTTCGACCAACTTTTGACAGACTGAAAAGTTTTAGACCCGTATGACTCGTATATTCCTATATATTATTTTTTGTATATTTGTGAAACCGGTTTAAGCAGACTTTTTATCGAACTTTTACTGTCTTTTTCAAGTACTATTTTGTTAGGGAAGTATTGTGTTATATCTTCCCAACTAAACCCATCTACTAAGTACTAACAACTATCCAATATTTTAATAAGTTTGAAACTTTGAACTGCAAGCATTCAGATTTATTAATATTTTTGATTGATAACAAAAACACACCACGCAGGCGCCTAATGATATCCATCAGGAAAATAGCCTCGAAGTCGAAAGAAGTTCATTCCGAACGGAGTAGAAAATCATTAGATTATAACATTTTCTTCCCGGCACCTTACGAGAGTTTTCTAGCCTGTACAGCTACGAAACTCTTTGCTCTGTCAGGTTTTATGTAATGCCACGGTTTCCTTCATGTCTTCTCCACACCTTATTAATCTATTTTATCTGTTTTAGAAGAAAAAACTCCATCCACTAACCAAAATTCTCCTTCACCTCATGGAATTGTGCCATAATTTGGACAAATTTCTCCTTTACCTTACGGAATTGTGCCATAATTTGGACCAAAATTCTAAACTTTTCTCTAAAGGGGACCATTCACTCGGCAACTCACTAACCTCATGCTTCGACCAATAAGAGAAACAAACAGATTGGATTGACCATTTTTAATCTTTTTACCGAAAAGAGACTTTAAACCACATATTAAACAATTCTCATAAAACCGAGGATTATCATCAGTTACAAGGTTAATACAATTCTCAATATAGATATTGTTCATAATGGTTGTTAGGCTTTCTTCTTTGTAGATGCTTTTTATAACATTCCGGTTACAAAAAGTGGAGATATTGGCTGCCTTGTTGATACTATACCTAGTTGTTAACACAAAAGCCACAACTTTGAAATTAATAGCAGGATTAAGTTGATTTTCAAAATCAGTACTAATGTTATATTCTTATATCTATGTTTCTAACTTTAGCACATCTTTCCATCAGATTTTTCACACTCAACTTGTATAAAGATCGAAATTTGTAAGAAAATCAAGAATGATGAAACAAACATATCGCACTATGCAAGTCAGATCCGAATCTGGAACCGGTTCTGGAGTCGGTTATGAAACCGGTAGTAGAATCAGTTCAATAATTGATTGTGAATTCTTATTTGAATATGAAACTTAAATGGAGTTCATACTAGCTATTAAGCATGTTTACGAAATTGCTTTCTAACATGTTTTCAAAACACGAATTCGAACTAGATTGAGATATCTAGTTACCGAAAGTTCAACTCTAAGTAGTAACAAGTATAAGACTAGCGTTAAGCAGATTTCATCGAAAGTATAAAAAATTATACTTTGTAACTCTGTATAACAAGATGTTGAATACTAATGTATATCATTTCTTTGGCACTTTGATCATAGATAATGATCAAGTCACCTTTTACTAAATAAAGTGATGAAAAAAACTTCGTATGTTATATTTGTCAATGAATAAAACTGTGAGAACTAGATAGCAGTGGAGCTATCATCCAATAGTTACTAACCTCAGTTTGAAAGACGGTGTCTTCGCTTGATCTTCAATTCTCCAAACATTGACGAGTAACTAGAGTTCTGTCCCAACACTTTAAAGTCCTAAGCCTGACCTAACAGGTTTCACTTTAGTAACTAGTAAGCAATTCAAGTGGTGCTGACATATAAACTTGACATACCAACGCATGTTACAATCAACTGAGTGGTGCTCTAACTGTTAGAACACTTCTCGGTCGAACTCGCAAGCGTTGCTATCTCAAGCTTGTTTGTCAAGTTTAGTTGTCAAAACTATAAGTCTTGATTTCTAGTCTACTTATAGCTATGTCTCGGATTAGGATAGAATGTGTAGTTCAGCTTTAGACTTCACGGCGTTCATCGATTGAAGACGAAGAACTACTAAGGGGAGCTTGTGGAACTTCATCAACAAAAGGTATGTGGAGACTTGAACTCATCTATCACTCAGAAGTCTATTTCTATTCAATCTCCTATTGAGACAAAAGTCATATAGCTATATAGACTTTACATTATACACATTTAATATTTCGAGCTGAGTTTAACTCGCTTACATATTTCTCGAAATATGTGTTGGTAAGCTTTCGCTTTAACCAAGTTCATCTTTTATACTTGACGAAAGTCAAAAGATGATCATGTGAAAATCGCCTGGTAACATCTTACATGATTTGTGTGAGACAGTCATTTGATGTAGACTCGGAATGTTTCGTATTGATCATTTGATCACTTGAAAATTTCTTTGAAACTAAGAGTTTGTGTGAGACAGCTATTCTCGTCTTCTAAGAATGTTTCAATGATTGAAATGGGAGTTTAGAACAATTAACCTTTGATTGGATATAGCAAAGTATGCGTACTTGTATGCTAACTATTGCAAGTGTATTCCAAGTACGAAAATTGAGTATGCATACCCGTATGCGTACTGATTCTACAGTTGAAGTCCGGGAACTATAGTATGCATACTCGTATGCGTACTGGTTTCAACTGAGTTCGGTCATGAACGACAGTATGTGTACCCATTTGCATACTTGAGTGGGTTAAGTTCTAAAATCGGTTATACTCATGAACAAATACATTTATATAATAAGGAATGCAATCTTTATAAACCGTGGCTATATTTATCATGAATTGATTCGAGTGAATAAAAACCGATTTTGCTTCAATTGTGTCTTGTATACTTCTATGAGAATATAAACAATTGAACAACTCTATAAATAG
>JAJJMB010002020.1:6083729-6121739 GCA_023531105.1 Papaver atlanticum | reverse complement strand
TTTCATTTGAGTCATTTGAACTAGTTGTGATTAAGATGAACAAGGTTTATATGAAAGTGTTCATATGGCTAACTTCGGTTAATCATTGTTGAGCCAACCAAGTGTACCCGTTTAGGTACGGTTACCCTTATCTAAATATAGGTACATTTCATTTGTGTGTAAAAAGCTAAGTTCAATCTAACGGTTGAAAGATATTAGCTTGAATCTAATCAGGTTTTCATCTAACGGTGAATATTTAATGCTTTGTTACCAAGGTAACATTGATTGCAAACCCTGATTTGAAGACTATATAAGGGAGAACTCTAGCAACTGGGAAACCTAATCCCAGCACCTCTTGTGTGATACTAGTTTCGACTAGAGTCAATTCTCCTGTAACCTAGGTTTTTATAAAACCATTATAGGTTAACGACTTAAAGACTTCATTGTGATTCTGAAGCCAGACCCAACTATTTTCTCTGTAGTTGCGTGTTCTGATCTTACTTTGTTCTATCGTATTGAGTACTATCTTCTCTAATATTTGCTCGAGATTTAATCTCCGATAGGTAAGATATAAAAAGTAATCACAAATCTCTTCGTCTCATTCTTTATGATTCCACAGTATCTTTTTCTGTTACCATACGGCTAAGTTATTGTGAGGTGATTGATATTACTAGGCTGTTCTTCGGGAATATAAGTCCGGTGTATCAATTGGTTCCTGTTCACCTTGATTTATCAAAAGACGGAACAAAAACTCGTAGGTATTTCTGTGGGAGACAGATTTATCTATTCAATAGACTTTTCTATGTGAGACAGATTTGTTTATCAAGTCTTCTACTTTAGGTCGTAGCAACTCTTAGTTGTGGGTGAGATCAGCTAAGGGAATCAAGAGCGTAGAGTCCTGCTGGGATTCAGAGGCGTAAGGAACGCGACTGTACCTTAATCAGTATGAGATTGGTTAGGGTTCAACTACATTCCAATACGAAGTTAACTTGTAGTAGGCTAGAGTCTGTAGCGGCTTAATACAGTGTGGTGTTCAAATATGGACTAGGTTATGGGGGTTTTCTGCATTTGCGGTTTCCTCGTTAACAAAATTTCTGATGTCTGTGTTATTTCTTTTCCGCATTATATTTGTTTATATAATTGAAATATCACAGGTTGTGAGTAGTTCAATCAATTAGATAATCCAACCTTTGGTTGTTGATATAAATTGATTGACACTTGAACATTGGTCTTTGGTAACGTTCAATTTTTTTCTCATAATAATCAGGCTCGTAGATTTCTAACTGTTTGATTTGTTGATTACATTGAGAAACAGAGATATAACTCTTGGATGTATTTTCATTGATTGAGTCTAACTGTCTAGTTGATTCTCTTGGAAATATATTGGAGTTAGTCCATACAGATTGCCGAAACGAAATATTGGGTGTGGTTTTTAGACCCCCGCTTTTTCACTAACACTATTTTAATTTCATTATACCATTGTGGCTTTTGGGCAAGTTTCTTTATTTTGTGTTGTGCCGCGGGAGTCAAAACAACTAGACATTTTGTAATCTCCAATCTGAAAAGAAACTTCAGCTTAAAAACTAGCAAAATTTGTTTGGTAAATTTTCATACTGAAGTGCTGTGATGACCTGACCCTTCAACGATATTGTCCTCACTTAGCCACTGCGGTTATATAGAAATGTGGGGTTTCCAACAAGCACTGTTGCGATCTCCGAGCAACAAGATTTAGAGAAATCATCCATCCCCAGTTAACTCCCATCCTAAGCACGTTTGTTAGAGCATTGCTCGGTTGAACCCACCATGCGTCGGTATGTCAAGTTTGGTTGTCAGATTTTTGCTCCAAAACTCGAAGCTTCTTGGTTAGATTACTAGAGTTTATTTTTTTAGGTTAGACTAACAATATAAATTTTGAGATTCGCTCGTGTTACTCTAAAGACGTACCAGCATCAACAAACACATCATCCTTCCGATCAAGGTTAGTAACACATACTTGACTTATTTTATTTTAATCTATGTTTATTTCAAGTCGTTTAGATTAAAAATATAACATACTAAGTATATTGATGTATGTATAGTATTAGTGACTTGTTTATTTCGTTATGACCAAAGTGTCAAGGAAGCATATACTAGTTGTTTTACACAACTTTGGTATATTGGATTACGAAGTATAGTTCAGCTATTTGGACTTCGTAAATTCAACATAACACTGTTTGGTAATTCGTTACTAGTTAGTGTATTGAAATTTTGGATTGCTTTCATACCTCGAAGACTATGTTTGATTACATGAGTTTAAGGAAGTAAACTTGCGAAACTTGTTTCGTAGTTGAAATGAATCAAAGGATCTATTCGAGGATAGATCTCTTAAACAAGGATCTCTACTAGGACCGATCCTAAGGATCTCTAGTAGGACAGATCCCTTACCAAGGATCTCTACTAGGAACAGTCCCAAAAATCTTTACCAAGACCGATCCTTATAGTAACTAAATAAGGTGCTTTCGATTCGGCTATTAGCTTAGAGTTTGGATAGTTATCGGAAATATGGTTTGGTTAATATGGAAAGTTCATAATATGTTGACTTAGTATCTGAACATATGATGAACTCTTATTACTTGATGTTCAAGTATTTTCCTTAATACTCGAACTGATATCCCGAACCTAAATATTCTAAGTATCTTTTGATATTCAAAATTTATGTGCTATTCATACCCAGGATATGCATACCTCAACGGTTGTTATATTAGTAAAGTATATGTTATATGCTAGATGATATTTACTTGTCATCCGAGAGAGATTTAGGTATATTAGTTGGATTACAGTTGGAATATTACAATACCGAAAATAAATATGTATTGCATATCTTTAGTATTTTCGAATTTGGTAATTCCTTGTTGTCCAAACTAGCTTGTTTATTATAAATAGTGAAGTTTGTCATTCTTACAAACTTATCCCTTAGACACACTCAACTATCCAATTGTGTGGGAAGCCAACTGGAGTATTCTTGTAATACTTGTTTGAGAGGAGGGTATCCTAATATGGTGAAATCTCTTATGTGCGCTTCTTTTAAAGACTTTTGTGGGATCAAAGAAGAACTAGTAAAACCGCTGGTGGGAAACTAGATTTGTATTGTTATTTTAGTTTTCGATTATGATTTGATTGACTGAAGGTAAAGTTGAACCTTGATAGATCTAGTTTTTTTATTAATCATTATCTTGAAATAAGGTCACTCAAACTAGTTCAAGGATCAACGATTTCAGTCAGCTTTGTTGAATCTAGACTTGAAGATATAACTTTTGGTCATCCATTATTAACAGACTCCATTCTATGTGGATCAACCATTAATAGAACAAGTTGTTTGTGCAGGTACTTTGAATATTGAAGATTAAAGACTAGAAGATTTCTTTTTGGTATTCTGATTTTTGTGATAACTTCGCGTGTACTTGATTGATGGGGACCCGATAAGCTTGTTTATCTCTTATAAACTTTTTAAGCTTATTGTCGTATAGATCGATAATCTATAGTTGTGTTTCTCTTTGAGATCTACTTTGGTAGTTTGTAACTAAGAATGATTATTTCGATAATCTCGATCCTAGTTGATCTAACCCAATAAAAGAGTTTAAATTGATTAAATGGAATAACCTTTGTACTCAACCACATCTCTGATTAACTTGATGATCTGGGAGATTGATAGACAGGTTACAGAAACAGATTAGTCCTTTTCTTTTTCAGATTACGATCCAAAGGAGTTGAGTGGTGGAAGTCATCACAGCAGGTGAAGCAACTTCAAATAGTGGACTCTATCTTTGGATTCACGTGTGTAGATCAGATTGGTTGTAGGCGCATGGATACTAAAGGAACTAAGTAACTTGGAGTTAATTTACTTGGTCTCAACTATACGAAATTGTATTAGTATTTGTATAACGGTTTAAATTCTGAAAGTATTCAAAACTGGACTAGGTCCCGGAGTATTTATGCCTTACAGTTTTCCTCGTTAACAAAATATTGCGTGTTGTTTGATTTACTTTACTTCAGTGTTATATTATTTTGTCTTTATAATTAAAGCAAACATATTGTACGTTAATCAAACACTTGGTTTGATCCCATAGTTTGGTTAGGTTTCGAACTTACGCGATATACCAATTGTACATCTTGTGGCTATAATATCCTTGACAATTCTTACGTGTATTATAATACACAAGGTGTGTCTTGCATAGGTTGATATCGAAAAGATTGTGGTGTACTTGGTATCCTCGCCATTTCACTAATTCGTCTAGAACTTCGCCTTTGCAACTCTTTCAAATTTTGTGTTGAAATGGATTTCCAATGATAAATAATGAAAGAGAATCTTCTCATCAGATATCAACAACATATAAATTGGTTGTCTCTTCAGGTTTCTTCTGTATATTTGGATTCTTGTTGTTGGCTCTAGCCCTGTGGCTGGGTTGTATTCTCATTTATTTTGTTTATAAATTCTTTCATTACCGAGCAATTTTTTTTTTGGCAAATTTCTTAAAGTGCTTTTCTCTAAAAGCATTTATATTTGGGTCAACTTTTAAAAACTACTCATGAATAACTTGTAAAAGTCGAAAAAACAGAAGTTATGCGCCCACCGAAGATTTTAATAAGTGATTTTCTATCTTTGCCTTATTATTTTGTTCGAATGACAAAATTTACCTAAAAAAAAAAATTTTTTACACATTAGTAATTAAATTTATAAAAACAATACTCCCTTCGTCCTAACAAAGATGACTTATTTAAAGTTTGCACAATTCTTAAGGCAAAAAGGGGAGAGGGATATTTGTAGGTACTTTTTTCCAATTATATCCTTATGGATAGTAAATAAATAAAATTTAGAAATAATATATCTCTCAAGCTATCCAATAAATATTTGTAATTTTGTATTGTCGTAAATTATTTTAAAACACATACTTAACTGATATAAATATGACTATCAAAGTATACACATTCCTTATACTAAAATCTAATAGCAATAATCCATTAAAAGGGTAATTTTAGAAATATGTTCTTGTTTATTTTTGTCATTAGCTATATTAGCAATCAAATTATTGAATATTGGTTTAGTTTATATAAAAAAATTCTCGTAGTGGCAATAAGAATAATAATAATTTTGTGAATATGTAAATTTTTGTCATTAACTATATCAGCATCACTTGTAACACTCAATATTCGACAGTGGTTGGTTGAAAGAAACATATGTGATGATATAACTTAAAATAACACCGAGACTGAGTTTGAGAAAAAAATCCCAGTTATGGGTGCTCGGCAGAGAGTAGGAACGAGATGGGTGACCTCTTGTGAAGCTACTGGTGGATAACCGTAGTAGTCCCTATTAAAATTCCACACTACTAGGTAACCTCAGTGGAAAAGTGGGAACAATATCGATAATAGTTGGGATCATTACAACTATCGATGGTTCTCTTGTGTTTGGTCGGAGAGTATGCTAAATGGTTATGCTAGATACTGGCCTCTCATGAGGTAGAGAACATCTATATTATCCCTATGCCTTTTCAACACAATTGGTTTCAGAGTTGGAAATCATTCTGCAGAAACTGAAAAGATCTAGAATTGTAGTTAAAACTGAGCAATTTCTAATAATGAGTTCTTTAAGTTCCGATATCTCAACTCCTGCTACTGAAACCCACTTCCCCAAATTATTCCATGAGTCCAACTGTAGTATCTCCAACATAGGAAATCGTCTGCGACCTTCTTTTCCAAAGAATAAGAAGTCAAGGACTCACAATCAACCAAAACTGATCCTGAGGTCACTTAGACAAGGAAGTTTTTTTAGCCGTCCAATAGAATTTAGATTCAAACAGCCTATAAGTTCGACAGTTCTGAGATGCACAAGAGAATTCCAATTACAACCACACAAGGTTTCCAAATTGTAGTTTTGAATGACCAAATCCTCCAATTTTTGAAGAGGATGGAATATAATAAAGGCACTTCCTTGAAGAATGTTGTAATCATCCACTGTAAGATTTATCCTTCTCAAGTGATTTTTATTTCTAAGTAGTTATTCACTTCATCACAACCATTCAGTGCCCGTTAAACTCCAACAACAGAATGGGAACCTCCAAGTTGGTTCATCTCTATTAACTCGGTTACCCTGCAACCATCTATGATGCGAATGACAAAGGTTGTTAATTCTTGAAGCTCGATTAATATTCGGATATATGGTGGTGTGTTTAAACGTACTATACCATCATCCATATCCAAGTGTCTTTGTTAACCCATTTGGTAAACCTGCAAGTAAAACACAACCTCTGATCCTCCATATTTGTAACTGCAAAACACAGCAAATGCTTGTAATAGAATTAACATCCGTCTTTGAGATGTCAAGGTACTTTATCCCACTCAAATTTCCAATTGGAATCCGGTAAACTAACTAACCCACTGTCACTTAAGTACAAAACTCGAACTCATCTGAAGTTGTTTTCCAATAGATCAACTGGTATTTCAGAGAAATTAAATCTATCTCGAGCCGAAAAGAGAAGTATCCTTAGATTTTTAAACATATCAAAGTCTTCAAATTGCACATATTCAAAGGTCACTGACAAGCAATGTAAATACTCCGAGTTTCCCAACAAAGTTGTTCGACTATTTTTTGTAGATGTAGATAAGTTCTTTATTTCGAAAGCTTTGACCATATCATATGTGAGACTATAAAACTTAAACTGCACCATCGAACCGGTTGCATCTTGTATGAAAAATTTATCTACAAGTTCGTTGAAATAAGAATCAACTTGATCCTCTAATGTGGCACACCCTCTAGTCTGAATTATATCCTCGACAATCCACAACTCAATCCGAGCCTCTCTTTCAAATTTATGGTCCCTGCCGTATATAGTTTTTTAAGAAAGACAGACTCTATGATGAAGAGGCAAACCTAAATACATATAAACTAAAGAATGGTAAAGGATATTTCCCATAGGAAGATGCGATATATTTATTTCCAACATAGATTTCCACTCATACAAATCCCTTTTTGTGGATGAAAAATCATCCAGAGTCTCTGAACTTATCTCAACCATCCCAAAAGCCCTTTACTCAAATATAGATTTGCACTCCATCTCTGACAACATAGGCAGTTCCCAATTCCAGTCAAAATGCATGAGTGTTGCTGCACTTGACCTTCAAGATGTAACTAAAAATACACTCTGATCTGCACAAACTTTCAGAAGATCTAGAAATACATCAATTTCAGAACTAATAAGCTATATAAGCTATATATGGAAGAAGTTAATCTCTGAGAAATTGATGCCTCGAAGTTAATCTCCAAGATGTTACACCTATATAAGCTATATATGGAAGAAGGGAAAAAATTAAAATTTTCTTTTCAGGCCATCTTCTTAACACAACTAAGAAATTGTTTATTTTATTAGATCATGATTAAAAGTGTAATAGAACCAATAGATGAACTCGAAAAATATATTAAACAAGAACGAGCATATCGACGTAAAACTTTTAATAAGACTTTTTAGATCACTTTATATTACCACAGTGTATCTACTATATGCAATAAAACTAACTAAATCATAAAAATATATCTTATGTGTTAAACATACAATAAATAAATGTGATAGTTTCTTGAAAAACATGGAAAATTGTGGTATAAGTGGTGTCCCTTCATTTTAAACCCATTGTTTGAAAAATATTGTTGCTTCTTGTGAAAGACATGTCTATGATTTGGCAAAAAAACATGAATTTAAATTATGTGTCCCTTTATTTTAAACCCATTGTGTCCTTTCATTTTGAACCCATTGAAAAATGTAAAACTGAATGTAGTATTACCACGTGAGACAAAAGGATTCTTCTTTATATGAAAAAGAAGACCAAAAAAAAAACGCATGGGTTGCAAAGAGTAAATAGGAAATGTGTTTCTTAATTTAGAAAAAAGAAATTCTTTTGCTACCAGAATACCAACAAACTAATTAAAAGTTTGAATTTTTTTGTTCAAAACTTATATCATTAATTCTATGTATAAAAAAAAACGTGAAAAGATAAAATAAATTGATGCCCCTAAAAATTTGTTGCCTAAAGTTGAACTTTGGTCACTTTGTGTCAAGGCCGGCCCTTTTAATCACTTGGGAAACACCATCCAGAACAATAATCAACTTTTTATCTCAAATGTAATCTTGAAAACGACTATGGTTGGCATATGAAGATAACAACATATCAAACGATTGTTTTTCAACCAACTCGATGAATGACTTGATTGTTAGATTTAAATCGAAATTTCCCCTCACAGATACCCAAATCCTATCTTTGTATTCTTTCTTAATCCTGGTATTGTTATATACGAGTCTAGCAACCATGGATTTTCCAACTCCACAGAATCCACAAACTGAAACAACCGAAACTTTATTTCACGCCATTAATTCCTTTATCCTTCTAATCAACTCATAAGTTCCAATCTCTCTAACTAGTAACGCTGACTCATCATGTTAAAGGGATTAGTTTCAATTTCACTTACTAGTTCCAATTCTTTGATAACTTGTGCAAATTGAAGGCACCCATGGATATCTGATTTTCAATTTCCTTGACATGATTGGATGTCGTAAAAAACCCATCTATCAAAAGGTCAGCCTTATGATTTTCAACTTTCCAATGGTTTAACTGTTCCATAAACTTTATATCAGTAACACCATTTTCTACTGCCCTTGGCAATTGAAAACAACATTTCATTACACTTAATTTCTATGCTAATTTTTCTCATATTTTTAATTAGTAATTCAAGATAAATTCCCAAAAGGAAGAAAAATCAACAATTTATCCAACAACAGAGTAATCATATTAGCCCTCCACCAGAAAAGATCACATCGTATTTAAAGGCATCGACAATGTTCGTATGCATGATTGAGGTTTAGTTTTTGATTGAGAGAGATGGTTGAAGAGAGTATAATAAATTAAGAAGACATACCTCTGGTGTTTAAGGAATGAAAGAAAAGAAAGAAAAATGTGTTCTTCAAAACGTTATAATTTCTTAAACCATGACAAGTTTCTTGGATAATTCTGTTTTCTTGGTTTCCTTACTATCTCGCCATCCCACTTATTTGCTCTTTTTTTATGGCTCACGTTTTGGAAATGTAAAATGCATATCGAAACCCAGTACTGCGCAAATGTGCCCGATGGCCTAGGTATTACTTCTGTGGAAGCCAAGTAAATAAATGCCCAACGATTTTTACCGAAAAAGTCCAAAAAGTTTTATTTCATAAAGATCCTTGATTCGCCGTTGTTGGTTTTATGAATTCATCTGGTAAGATAATATATCAAAACTTATAGCCAACTTAAACCTTTACACTCTCTTTTTTTAAGCAAAATGGATTGGTATTAAGAAAAACCCGCACCTTTTTATACGAGGCTAGATAACCATAAAGAAGGGAGACTCGAAACATAATACAAGTTTTTTTTCGCCTAAGCGGCAAGAAGTGATGTGTTTTGTAGTTGTAGTGGTAAAAAGATTCAAATTCTAAGACTTGTGAAGGATTTTTTAGACTCAAATTAAACTTAATAATTAAATAAAGTTGTATCAAAAATATAAAAAAACACCGAGACTCTGGATTCCACCATTAACCAATTAAGTGATAAACTCTAATCAATATTCATGCAATTTTTTCTTTTAAAGTGATTCTAATTTATTGCCTCTAATAGATTTTTGAAGTAACAATTGTAAACATCAAGCATGAAACATCAAAAGTTTTAAAACCTAGCATGTTCCATCAAAACAATTCACAACTACTCAATAAAAATCAATTTTCCAATATTAGTTCTATGCAAATAATCATGTAAAAGATTGCAAAAATAATTAAAATAGAAATATACCACTTTTCATGGAACAATGGCTTCCTCCATTGCCTCGGCTAAGGGGTTTAGCTCCTCATAATAGAAATATGCTCAAAAGTTGTTTTCATTGCTCAAATAAGGTGTTTTTATTAAGAAGGACGAGTTGTAGTTACAGAAAGCTTTTTGTTAGGAAAGTAATGGTCGCTGAAAGTATTAAGCAACGACAGTGATAAACGATAACAGCTTTCTGTAGTTGAACATAAGACTGCTTCTGCGACGGTTAGGTGTGGTTCGAAGTTCTTTGTGTTCTTCGCGACTGTTCAGTGTGGGTCAATGTTCTTCGTGTTCTTCAAGCCTGGCAGCAGCAGAAACAGCAGCAGCAGCGGCCTGTAAATCTCTGATTCTTGCCTCTTCAAGCCTTCTAATCCCCCCAAACTCTCGACCACCCCTCTATATGACCCAACCAAACTATTTCTATCAAAAAGACCGATTAAATCTCTCCAAAATCTTCCGAAATCTCTTTCTTTCTCTTCACGGCAAAGTTGCGGCAATTTCTTGTTTTAGAATTTCCACGCGTATCTGAGCTTTCCTTTTGATTCTAAACTCTTCCTTAGATAGATATCAAGCTTTGGGAAGAAAATCTTGCCTTTAATCTCTCTAAAATTTCCTAAAATCGGTCACACACGTGACTTTCCATATTTTGCTGTTGAGATAAAAATCCGTCGATTGAGCCCAGTTTAATCGATTTCAACACCCATGTTAGATTCCTAGACCCATAAGGAGTCTACCCTATGAAAATAAGAGGTTTAATCGACCTCAAACTCCTCCAAATCACTACCACCAAAACTGCCAGAAACGTGTATATATTTTCCCGCCAAATTTCTTTTTGAATTTGAGAAGATGACCTCCCCCTATCCAGTCCCGGTCTGTGTTTAGTAGCTTCCTTGAAATGGGTTACCCCTTATCCAAAGTGAGAGTCCGAATAGCAAATGTCCTTCGGGTTGCATTTATCAACTTTTCGAGCCGATTTCTCCAAAAATGTTTATTGCCCAACAATACCTACAAACACATAAAACACCATAATAAGTACAAAAATGGGTACTAACAATATACACAATAGAGATGAAAATAGACACATAAATGCGTCTATCAAGAAGCTGTACACCCAAATTACACTTTCTAGAAATAGAACGACACTTGAAAATCCTTTGTATGAGAAATGTAGAATTAGACATTATCCCACTACCTCTAAGAGTTAGCGCTATGGAATGAGAATCCTCCTTCAAAACGAAGGAGTTTGATCAAATTTGATCCACTATAGATAGGAACGGAGGGTGGGTGGGCGGGAGGAGGTCTTTCCCCAAAGTCTACCAGCTACTCGTGTATAATAGGGGTGTCTAGGTAGGTTATGTTTAGTTGCTTGTATGTGGGGCGATACATCTTTAATCTCCCCGCCTAAAAATCAGAAGGAAAAAAAAAGGAAAAAAAAGGTGGGGCGGCATATCTTAACCCGCTTGAGTAATATTTTCCTAAAATTTCTATCCAAGCGGGACATGATTTATATCCAAGCGGGACATGGTTAGCCGTTTAGGGCGTTTTTTTTTCTTTTCCCATAGCGCAAATATGACTCCCTCACTTAGGCACTCATTAGATTTGAAAGGGATAGAGTGTAAAAACACTCTATCCATATAAGTGCGAATCGGTCCATCAAACAAGGTAATCATTTCTACTAAAGCACTAGCATAACTTTCCAAGAGAACATCTGAGAGCTGACGATTCACCGCCTTCTTAAAAGCAACGTGAATCCTATGTAGATTCCTTAGTTCGGTTGAATGCACGTTTAGAACATTGATAGTTGGTGTGTATCTTAATTTTCTTGAGTGGTTCTCGAAGAGATATCCAATTGAATAATCAGAATCCCCAAGGTATCCAACCACAGTATTAAAATCCATCTCACTGGAAAGAGGTTTCCAAATGGATAATGAATTAGTAGGAAAGACAAGGATAATATCATGAATAATCAAATTCTCTCAAAGTTTAAGCATTTACTTAATGAGATAACATCACCGTATTAGTCAGCTTTTCTCCATTCTAGGTTCACGTCTAGTAATGTAGTTATTGCTCATGAGTTAGTAGACATAATGGAAAAAATAATAATATCTAAACATAGGTTGATGGGTGTTAAGTTAGACATGTTAAAAGCTTTTCATATGATTGAATGTTCATTTATTTATTTTTGGCGTTTTCGTGGATTCCTAAGATTTTTCATGAAGATTGGTGTAAAAATATAAACCAATATATCTCAACTGTTTCAACTTCTATCATGCTGAATAGTGCTTTGGGTAACCCGGTTTATTCATCTAGAGGCTTAAGACAATGTGACCCACTTTGTCACCTTATCTTTTTATTTTTCGTATCGATTGTTTTTTTCAAGATTTGATTTATGCTAAATAAATTTACTAATTCATGATATTGATGTTTATAAAACTAGCCTTACTAGTACTCATTAATTCTTTACATATGAAATTCTGATAGGCAATTCCCTTCGAGGTAAGATATCTACATGTAATCAGGTGTTCTTGTTGATTAGTGCTTGTGTTAGGTATCGAGTCTTAGGTGTGTATGTGTTATATATGTCTCTATTACTATTTTACATATATGTAATCAAGTGCTTCCTCTTGTGAGGTTTTTCTTTTTCCAGGTTGGCAAGTGTTATAACTTTGCCTTGGTAAATTGACTTTCCTTTTTAATTTTTATAAATGCTATTTATTCTAAATGATGCTCTTTTTTTGCTATATTCTCTCTTATGGCTCTATTTTCATAATCACACTGGAATATTAGCTTCATCTCCTACGGTGGTGATGTGACAGGTGATGTGGTTTTAAAGTTGTAGTGAAAGTGGTGAGTAAAGTTCGTTCAACTCGGGCTTGTGAAGGATTTTTTAGAATTAAATAAAATTGTTTCAATAATAATAAGAAAGTACCAAGACTCTGGATTCCACCATTGACCAATTAATTGATAAACTCTAATCAATATTCATGCAATATTCTTCGTTTAAGTGATTCTAATATTTGCCTCTGATAGATTTTTGAAGTAGTAGTTGTAATCACAAAGCATGAAACATCAAAAGTGTCAAAACCTAGCATGTTCCATCAAAACAATTCACAACCACTCAATAAAAATCAATTTTTCTTTTAAGTTCTATGCAAAAAAATCATGTAAAATAATTGCAATAAATAATAAAAATAGAATTATACCACTTTTCATGGAACAATGGCTTCCTCCGTCGCCTCGGCTAAGGGGTTTAGCTCCTCATATTAATCGTGTTCTCAAAATACATGTTTATGGCTCAAAAACTGATTACAAGGGAGAAAAGGGAATACTGTAGTCGCTGAAAGTCTAATACAGCGGACGGAATCGTTGCTGAAGAGCTTTGGTGACTGCTGGATGATGCGACCGTAATTCGTTGTCACTGAAAATAAGTCTGCCTCTGCAACTTTCTTTTTCCGCTGTTCTGTGTTCTTCGTCTTCTCCGGTTCAGTTTTGCACCAGCAGAACGTGATTTCTTCCAATGGTTTTTCTAGCTTCTCTAAGGATCTAAACTTCCCCTAACTTCTTCCTCTCCTTCCTAGGACCCTAACCAACCCTTTTATACATAGTATAGCAAAGAAAATTCGAGAATAAACTTGGTTTTTTCCTCCACAGCAAGTTTCGATATTTCCTTCTTTTTTTTCTGTTTCACGTGCATTCGATCAATAAAAGCTCTCCAAACTCCTCCCTTGATAGAAACAAGTCTTTAAGAAGAGTTTCCTTCCACTTCTACACGTAAGTTTCCAAGAATAAACCAAGAAACTTGCCCAAAATAAACCATGATATTTTTGGAAAGTTTTCGCTTCCAATTCGAGTTCTAGCCACTTTGGATCCATTCCAACACCCTTACCTTGCCTGTTAGGTCCATAGGAACAAACCCAATCAAATTCAGCCCTTTAATCTCCCTAAAAATCGATCAAAAATCCATCCAAAAAATCGCCTGTGTGTGAAGAGAATTCCCGCCATTTTCTGTTTTTTTTGAAAACGTGAAGAAATTTGTCCTCCCCCTATCCAGTCTCGGTCTGTGCTTAGCAGCTGCCTGAAAATGGGTTACCCCTTATCCAAAGTGAGAGTCCGAATAGCAAATGTCCTCCCAGGAGCCTTTAACAACTTTTCGAGCCAATTTTCCCGCAAGAGCCCATTTTTCCAAAAACACCTACAAGGGGGTAAAATACCAAAATTAGTACAGAAATGGGTACTAACACTATACATAAAAGAGATGAAAATAGACACATAAATGCGTCTATCAACAGGTCATGTTTCTGAGGTTCCTAGCCAGGGTATCATTCTGTGTTGTATAGATACTGGTCCGGAACTGACATTGTGTTAGTCTTAATAACGACGTGCTTTCTCACCGGGATAAGTCTTTTTTCTCTTAAGCTATCTTGGTGTGGTCTTAATTTTTTGACATGGTCGACCAATAAAGGTTTACCTCGTTACCTTCTTTGGCCAACTCTTCAAGAGATAAATTTGAGCATAAGTTTTTGCTTCGTCAAAGTAATTTGACGTTATGTTAATGATTAACTTCATAGTTTTTACAAGATAGTATGTTCTCAATTTCTTATAGAGCTAGTCTAACTGAAAATTGTTAGTGAGCTATATACTGAGATTCACTTTATAGTTAAAACTTCTAGTTCTTATTCTCTAAAACGTTATATACTCTTATGCCTTAAGGAAAATATTTTTTCAGATGACTAATATTGTATGGGTAGTTCAATCTTCACCGAATTGGTTTTTCAGTTTGTATGACCCCCTTCCCATCTTTTCAGATATGATGTAAGATCCTTCTGATGATGCAGTGATTTTTCCCAACTTATACTTAGAGATGCTAGGTAAAACTTCTCTTAATACCAGATCACCTAATTGCAAGTCTCTTGGCTTGACGTTTTTGTAGTTTTTCCTCATGCATTTATGATGTTTTTCGAGCGGTATCAGTGCTCTTTCTATTTTTAATTCAACTTCCTCTGTATATTTTAGGACAGTTTCGTTATTTTTTCCTAAGTTGGCTGATAATGTTGGAACTTTCAATTCTGTAGGTAAATAAGCTTTCATTCCTAAGGATGTAGAAGATGGGGATTCAAGGGTGGAGGATCTTTTGGTTGACATGTTGGCCCATAGAACCTCATGTAGAATGTCTGCCCATATTCCTTTAGCAACATCTAGCTTTTTCTTCATGATGAATGGCATAGTCTTATTCGAGATTTCTGCCTGTCTATTTCCTTATGGAAAGTATGGCGTGTTAAACCAGTTTATATTCAGTGATTAAGAACTGCCCATATCCATATTTTTGTGTTATTTTAGCTTTAAGCTTTAAGCAAGATAAATGATCTTTTTTGGAGATATAAATACAATTTAAAGTTTTTGAGTTTAAGAATTATACTTTATATATATATATATTCACTTATTTGCTAAACCGGTTATACCATGACTCACAATATAAGTTGTGACCGATTATACCATGCTCCCCAAGATAGGTTGTGACCGGTTACACCATGCTTCCCAATGTAGCTTGTGATCGGTTACACCTTACTTCCAAAAGTAGCTTGTAATATGTTACACCTTGCTTCCAAATGTAGCTTGTGACCGATTAAACCTTATTTCTCAATGTAGCTTGTGACCGGTTACACCTTGCTTTCCAAATTAGCCTGTGACCGGTTACAACTTGCTACACGCTATAGGCTATGACTGGTTATACCTTGATTCTCAACATAAGTCAAGATAGGTTCTACCTTGTCATCTTGTATTCGTCATCCAAATGATATTCAATAAAGAACCGGACCAACACACTTATGATTTCCCTTTCGATTATGAAACAAGTTCATACATCTACTTCCTTAAACCAATGTAATAATACATAGTTTCGTAGGACGAAATCACACCTATATCCTGCGCATAATCAAGTAACTAAATACATAGATTATGTTGATGTCGTATTTACGAAGTTCAAAAGATAAATGTTATACTGCGTAATATAATTACTTGATACTTTGATCATAATGCTATGACCAAGTCTAATCACTAGAGTATTATATATACAGCTTCGCATGTTATGTTTTCAATATAAAGCGACTTGAAAGATATGTTAGGAATGGAAACAAGATCAAGTCAATATTATTAACCTCAAGAGGAAGGATGATGTCTTCGTTGCAGTCGTTACTTCTCCACATTCTTCAGAGTAATACTTGTATGTCTCAACATTCCTAGACTTTCTAGTCTAACCTAAACGAAGTTGACTCTAGTAAATAATCAAGCGAGTCTAGATGAGTTTTGATACTAAAATATGAAAACCAAACTTGACATACCAACGCTTGGTGGGTTCAATCGAGCTATGCTCTAACAATTACGAACAGTAAGTATAGATTAATAGTAATGATCCTTGTTCCTGATTTGCAAATAAGTTTACTTGGACGGTCTCCAAAATTAATATCCAAGAACTAACCCAGTATGTAGCCGAAATGTACACGGACCGAACCAGAACAAGTCTTGTAATCTATATTTCAAGACAAGAATTCACAAGAGCAAGTCTTTAGGTTTTGTATAGTTTGAGCTTAAAAATTGTCTAGGTCGTTTAACGTACTACTTGTGATATTTATATTATTAAGATAAACAATATAATAAGGAAAAAAATTAACACAAGACACTAGAAATTTTGTTAACATGGAAAACTACAATATGCAGAAAAACACCGGGATCTAGTCCACTTTTAAACACCACCCTATATTAAGCCGCTACAGATACTAACCTACTATCAAACTTCGCAATGAAATGTAGCTAAGATCGAATCGACCCTCCTAGAAATTTAGTTTTAATCGTGCACCTTACGTCTATTGGATCTCGCAAGACCTAACACACTTGATTCCCCTAGATGACGTCCTTTAAACCCCAGGAATTGCTTCAACTTAAGTGAAGACTTTTAATTAATCTTCCTCTAACATATAGCTTATTGATTTCCTTTAGAAAGATATACAATCAAGGTAATAGAAAGATGTTTATTTGTAAGGGATCTTAAAGGTAAAGAAGACATCAACCAAACCTCAACAATTAGGATAGCTTACTCTCTTCAAAAGGTTATAGAGATTCCTAATGGAGTCTACCTCACAAGATTAATCTAACCTTATGTATAGCAGAAGAGACAAACCTTTGGAATAGACAAGAATTATGATGATCAAGATAAGATTTCGGATATTAAGAACTATCAGGTAAAAGATAGTTTGACCGAGCTTTACGAATCCCTTAGTGAAGACTTTAAAAGTCGTAACCTAACACAGTTTCACGGAGAAACCTTAGTCTTTAAAGGACGACTCTAGCCGCAATTATGACATTGAGGTGTCAGGATTGATATTTTAGTTTTCGGAAAGTCCTCTATATATAATGATTAACATGGCTAGATAGCTTATAATGAAAGCTAAGTTCGTGAACTAGTTTCCATATTTACGAATTACTTTGATATCAAAAAAGCTTAACTTCTCTATATAAATTGATCATGCAAGCATGTGAGAAGTTTTTTACCTTGAATTACAAACAAGAATGTTCAAACGCATATTTGTTAAAATACGCTTTGTGGTTAGCCAAAGAACAATGGTTAAGTTGTTCGTGAACCATCAAGTTTTTCAGTAACTCTCAACAACTAAAACAGCTTGTGAACAATTTGTCATCTCGGAGTTCAGGAACCTTTTGTATCCATAAGTTTGTGAACTATTCAATAAGTTCGTGTACGCAAAAAAAAAACAAAAACAAAAAAAAAAGTCTGGGAACCTCTTAAAATCAACTAGTTAGCAGAGTAGCCAAGTCAGTTCATGTACTTGGAGATTCAAAAGTATTCAGAACATTTCAAAATCAATTAGTTAACATAACCAAATCAGTTCGTGTACACGAGTTAATAAGACTTTAATTCATCAAGACTTACAATTTATAAGTTCCAAGTTCGTGTACTGAGCAAATCATTTCGTGAACATAAAAATTAACAGAAAAGATTTATGAATCAGCTTCTACGTCTATTTCTTCTTGCTTAATTAACGGAGAATCATAATAAACAAGATATACACAAGAAGTTAGAAGTGGGTTTAGTCATTAGCCATGTATCATCCAACCTATCCATCACTTGCCGCCACCATCCCAGATAAACAGTTGTAGAATAACGCCGTGAGGGTTTAGTCATTAGCCATGTATCATCCAACCTATCCTTCACCTGCCGCCACCATCCCAGCTAAACAGTTGTAGAATAACGCCGTGAACCACCACGACTGTGCTGGACTGTCAGTCTTCTACAAAATCAGCCCCACATAGCACCATGCATTTTCAAGCATTGATTTAGACAATACGATCAAGAAAACAAGCAATGAGTCAATGCGATAATAATCCTTTTCAACATCATTGATATGCATCCGTAGATATTAGCTAGGAACACAAATGATATCCGAACTTGGAAGCCTGAAATTTAGGCCTCTCCAAGGACGAGTGATGATAGTTCTAATGAACTAAGATAAATTGCATAATTGGTTACCCTAAATACAAAATACGTTGGAGAATCTAAAACAATCAGAGTTTCAAAATGTAAATGAGATTGCTTCAGTTATTCGTTTGTAAATGAAGAAGATTAAAGCATTACGCCTACAAAATATCCTAATGTCTATCCAATGCTTGAATTTTAAAATTGTCATATTATTCCCTTCAGCATCTTCTTGGTGTTTCCCATCCGATGGCAGGTAAGAATTATGTCTTCAACGAATGGGACAGCATTTGGTGTGCATTCAGATGACAATGACACTCGGTATCTTGTTTAGAGTATTGGATTTCCATTTGACTCCAAAAGGATGATTGCGGCTTCACTAGTGAAGCGGTTTGAAACATACTATAACTAGACAATCTTATTCGATATTGTGAGGAGGTTCACAGCATATATATGGTGATGCTACTGTGAATATGCCACATATTCACATATTTTACACACTTATCTTTGTGGTGCTGGAACATGTCTCTGCACCAGCATTTGGTTATCAAGATAATCATCATTAAAAGAAGAAAAAAATAAGTTGTTACATACTAAGCTTTCTTCCCCTTTTTTTCTTTCCATTCTTTGATATCAGCATCAATCTTTGCTTGCACGCGTTTATGGAAACCGGGATATGGCTCATATTTGCAGATAATCTGAAGAACCTGAAATAGATCATAGCACACAATAATACATATTTGATCACTCACCAAAAAGTTCCGATTGCAGTAGAAAATTTTACCAAACATAAGATGGTTTAGATTGATCAATTACCTCGAGCAAAACAAAGAATGGTGCCATTAAAAATGCTTGAGTAAGGTTGTCAAATAATGCAGGTGCTCGCTTCTGAGGAAAAGAGCAAAAGGGAAGAGTAAATTTGCAATAACTAAGCAGTCAGAAGAAACGAATCATACAAAAACATGGCACAACTTTTATCAAATTATGTTTTGTTACCTCAAAGACTCCATGGCCTATAAATTGTCCAGTCCAGCAGAAAAGCTGAGCACCCAGAACTGCCTGAAGTCATTTCATATCTGACAGTAAGTTAGACACATCTCGTTCTTGTTTACTAAATTGCCATAAATATATTACTTACTAGCCAACAATTAGAAACCTGGAGAAAAAGAGATACAAACTCGCAACTAGATTGGTAAAGAAATGTGATTGTCATTTTATTCATATACTATTCTATTCTGGGCCTTCTGGCACAGGCGCCTCCTGAGATATAACCCCGCAGTCCGACCCAAACACACTGTAAAAGTCGAAGGACAAGCCACCAATATTATATAGCCTGGTCTTCTGCTTATCAATTCTGTGCAGAGGCAGCAATATCTGCTACCTTAAATTCACTAAAGCATTCAGAATGCACTTAAGTCTTAAACTCACTACCAAGAGTGTTTTATTAACTAAGATATACTATTCCAATAGACTCATTTTTGTGGGTTTCAGTTAAGAAATCTCTGGTTAGACTCTAGAAGTTAGAATGCTATATGAAGAGATTAAGTCATACCCTGTTTCAGCAGTATAAGGGATTATGAACATCTAGAAGATAAAAATTATAAAAACCATAGAATCGACGGAGACTCCCAATGATGTAAGAGGTATTAAGAGGGACCTGAAAATTGAATATCACAACAGCGACCTCCCATTGCAAGAATTTACATACTTTAGTTGGAAATAACCAAGCCAAACAATTGATATGTTGGAATCTAGTTGTGATGTCTCTATCAATAACCTAATAGGCTAATACCATATATTGCCAATATACAAAAATTCCCATGGTAATTCCAGCGTCAGGAAACAAAAAGATTCGATCCTAAAACCAATAAATACAATCACAAAAAATTAGCTAGAAACATAGTTGCTGTCAACGTATAGAAAAACTACAAGCGTAAAACTAAATTTTAGAAAACAAAAGACACCAGATAATATGAGGAAAGATACAATAGGATGCTGCTCAATGGAGAGACTAAAGTGTACACAATCTCAAGATTGTTCTGAAAAGTACAAAGGAGAAACAACTAAACAAAACAGAAGAAAAAAAGAGCTAGAAAGGACTCAATTAACCACAGTAAAGATGACAAAACACTATATTTGAGATATGCAGTAAAAAAGTTCTAAAAAACAAAGTAAATAATCAAAATGCATAACAAACACAATTTGCTGACAAGACCACCTACTTACAGTCAAACAGAAACAATATCCGGAAAAAAATTCAGATTAATAGTAAAAATAAAGTTACCTAGCAGTAATATGTTCTTAGTCAGTGGCTGGAATTTTCTTCTTACCCCTTAGTATCCTCATAATACAAAAACTTTCAGAAAGAGATATGGAGCAAGAAACATTCATAGTAAATTTAAAGAAAAAGTTATCCATCACATAAAGAATGCACATAGTGAAAAAATCACAAAAAACACACATAGGTTGACAAATGTATGACTAAAACTGCTTAGCTAACCACATTAACTTCATGACCAGTAAGGAAGACTGACAGATACCTACTTACTTTCAAAGATAGAAAGACAAAGCCAACAAGAAAATACCAGAATGTTATTATAAAATATATATAAGTTTACATAGGAAAACTAGTGTATCCTTTAACCTAAAGTAGATTCCATTGACATTGCTACTTTGACATGCTTATTCTCCGCTGCACCTAAACGGTAAAGACTCCGTTGGCTGATGTCCATGAGCAATAATTTGAGCCGAATATTCTCACCAAAAAGCAATCCATTTAGAACCTTGGCATCCATTGACTACAATATTTGACATGTCTAGTAGTAACCGTCAATAATTTCAACGCAAAGATAAACTGGTTACAAGTTTTAAAATGAAATGAATTCTAGTGAAGATGTTATTATTAAGGTGGACTAGATCATTGTCGCCGAAAATCAGCCATTAAGTCTTCACCATTGGAGTGCACTGGGAAATGTCATTTCCGAGCGTCAAAATAACAATGTCAATGGAACCTCCTCAAACCTAATTTAATCCTTTTTATTAACAAATACTTAATCCTAGAACTGAACAATAACCCAAAAACAACTTAACAAGTTCGTCTCAAATCAGAGAAATCTAAGTTCATTATGCACTAAATTAGCATAAATCCAGACAAAATTAATGAACAAATTTGAAAATAAAAAAATTACCTTCCAAGCCAGAGAGAACCCCAGTTTTTTAGCAACAGAACTAGCTCCAACCCAACAGAAGAAACATAAAAGAGCAGCTAACGAACCAGCTTTAACATCAAGCAGTACATAATACAAAGCATAGATTAATGTAAAAAAGAACCCAAAATTCAAAACCAAGTTCCCAAATGCTGCTGAAGCTTCAATTTGAGGAAGAAGATGAAAGGGTACAGGTATAAAGTAAAGTAAGATCAAAGATGTGAAGAAAATAGGCCAAACTAATAAAGTATGGATGAAAATATTGACTGGGTTACTATGATAAGCTCCATAAAAAGAAAAATGTTTCTCAAGATCAAGTAATCCACTTCTTTTCGCCATTCAAAAATTAAAAAACCTGAGAAACGAAATGGGAATGTTGATTTCTGTGTGTTTAATTAATGAATGGTTTTGAGAAGAAGAAGATGAGGGAGAGGGTTTTGTTAAGGAAAGTTACTTTTAAAAGGGAATGGGTCGTTGAGGTTGTTTTCTACAGTCCTTTTGGCATGAAGAAGAAGGAGACGGAAGCAAAGAGGACTTTGTCTAAGTATACGCGTTGTTTTTAACGATGTAGTGCATCCTCAATGGACCAGAATTAGCTGAGTCTGTTTCCCAGGTGCCAGGTCATCATATTCGTGTGTTGAAGGGTGGCTCAAATGGAACCATCAAATGGTTGGTTAGTTCGATGGTTTTTGGTTTATTAGTCGGGTTTCTATGGGGGCGGCTAACCCACTCATGTGTCCAGGCCAACTGGCCGAATCATGGAAAAATGGTTAAGCGACCGAGTCTCTATCGAATGGTAGAGACTAAACCGTTAGTGATCGAGTCTCGACCGCTAGCGATGTTGTCTCCCTCGTTCGATGGGTATTCAACCTCGAATGGCCCATTCTCTATCACTACAAAAATGTGAATTTCACACACAAAATTTACACCAAAATTTTTACCCAAAATTTTTCTATCTTTTATTCCAAAATAATTTAAATGGCAAAATTTGAAACCCAACTTGATTTCTAGAGAGTGGTGCTTGAAGCCGTTGTTAGTACAAAATGTGACAGTTATAAAGAAATAAGTAAAAACCAAAGAAGTCTTCAATTTTTGGATATTAACCAAATCAAACCTGCAATTAAGAAAAGGCAAAGAAAAGTTCAAGTCAAGGAAAATTTGAAGGCAAATAGGAAGATAAACAAAGGAAACTCCGTTCATGAGCGCATTGATTGGAAGTTGGATGAAATGAAAAAAATAAACAAGATGATGAACTTGTCTCTGGGTTTTTTTTTAAGTCTTTATTGTAAGTTATGAATGTCTAGTTTATATCTTATTATCTAGATTTATGAAAGAGGCACTAATGTAGATTAATTCGAAAATTAGATTATGAAACTTAATGAAAGATACACTAGTTTATATCTTAATAATATCTTAAAATTAAACTTAATTAGATTTGATAATAACTTTAAATCTTGATTAAATGCATCATACTAATGTTAATCTAAATGCATCACACAAATGTTAATGTAAATGCATCATATTTGGGTAATACTCTAAAAATTTTGATAACAACTATCGAATTGAAAATTTTGTCCCACTATGTTGCGTCATTAAGCCCGACACATTTGCTCCACATCAAATTCGTTTTGACCATTTACTCGGTTTCGATTGCCTTGAATGAGCGTAGCAACAAACAAGTTCACATCCTTGTTGATTACTTGGAAGCGACAACACAAAGAATTTGCATCGCGATTATTGAGGTTTAATGGTTCTTCTTGAAATCTCTGAAATATGTTTTCCATACAGTAAGGTGTTGTTGTGCACCATTGATCTGAATCATCTGATCTTGTGTAACAAGAACATAATTCCTGCAAATGCTTTCATCTTCAGCTAAGCTAAATTTGCGACCATGAACTACCATATTGGATTTGTGGAGTGAAAGAATGAAGATTTAAGTAATGGTGTGAGTTGAAATGAAATTGGAATTTGGTATTTATAGGTTGATAAATTGGGACCGTTGGATGGGATACACTAAGCGGTTGAGTCTGCACCGTTGGCGATCGACTGTTGAACGTTCGGTGTAGTTTCAACCGCTCGATAAGACTCGACCTGGCCTGGCTAGGTGGCCATGCCAGGTCAGTTTGCTGGTTTACCAGGCCAGTTTGCTGGTTTGCCAGCTTCATAGTGGGTGCAAAACTGGCAAACTTTCCATTTGCTACCTTCATAGAAACCGGCCTTAGAGGGTTTATTAAGGCAAGTCTAATAGGATGGCATATGGGTGAATTTGCCATTTGTACTCCATCGTAGGACTTGCGAACCAGCAAATAGGGTGGGCAAACTCTTAAATATGAGGGTTTTCTTAACACATCACAATCTGAGACCCTCGAATTACTTTGAGTTGGTCTCCCTCAACTGGGTCGAGATTCGTCTCACTGCTCTTATTCCACTCTTTATAAATTCAACGAATTTCGACTCCAAAATCACACCTTTTACACGTATACAATTTTATAATTTCACTTCAATCTTAATCTTTTAATCTCAAGCTTTTAATCTCAAAATCTGTAGAATTTTCTTTTTTGGAAAACTGGCTCCTAAAGTTCGTGGTGCTAATTACACTTAAGAAAAGGTTTTAGCTCTTTGTACAACTTATGTTTTTCATACAATAGGAAATATCCATAGTGACCAAGCTCGAGCTATATCACACACGTCTTTTTGGCATAACATATTTGCAATGTTTACTTCAGAAACCTTAAACCTAAGAAACCGTGATACTCATGGATTGTCGGATCGTTTTCAAACAATTAGTCGTGCAGTTACTCATCTTCTTGCTCATGTAATGCAAACTAACTGCAGTAGGTTGTATGGTGAAACTGTTGATAGATTGATCCAAAGAACTCTAGTGATACTGCAGATATCCAACGGCAAACCTTTTCTTTACGAAGCTTATTTTAACATTCTTAACGATCTTCAATGATTCGACCCCATCTACCTCCTAGATGCTCCATCAGCCGACCGCTGAATGCGGATGTTAATTACCTCAGTATTATAATTTAGTTTCAATTAAGTGATAGATTAGTCTAATTTAGTTTGCTTTGATTTAATGTATTTTGGTTTATTCTAATGTAGTTTGCTCTAATGTTATGTAGTTTAATCTAATGTAGTTTGCTCTAATATGATGGTGCAAATACAAATACATTTGCATTAATTAAACACAAGAAAACACAACATCAAACTAAAACATAAAATGATAGTGGAATCAGTTCATACCCTTAATCAGTTCACTCCAACTTAAAACACATTGGACATTTCCAGAAGTTTTTTCCATATGTGTATTATTCTGTAAAAGTATGCAAGTGTATAAAAAAAAATGCAACCATTGCTTGAGCATCCACTAATTAACTTTGTTGGAAACTATGCTTCTCGATAGTGGTCACTCTGTGACTTCTTCAGTTTGGCTTTATGTTTCAATTTTTTGCACAATGCTGCTACCTTTTCATCTTCTTTCTCCTTCATGATATCATCTAGCACTCGTGGTTTTTCACGGCAGTTAGGACCTTGACGTTGCAAATACCTGAACTTTTCCGGTTGTGATTCAATAACCCATCATGTTTGCTGAATAAACTATTTGTGGAAACTTTGAATACATCCAACGGCATTGCATTAAACTATGGTCATCCATGAAACACATAATGGACAAACCTCTTTTGCTTCCATACATAATATTTATTTTCCTTTGCTTTTAAAATACATGTTGTTGGTGGATAATATTTCGGTTGAGAATGTTTTTTGTTCACAATATTTTCGGTTGAGAATGTTTGTGGTTGTGTTTGGAAAATATTGGTTGCAATGTCAAATTTATATAAGACAAATATAACAGTTTAATAAATCCATTTTAAAAATCCGTTATAAATAGAGACGAGATGCATCTCATACTGAGACGACCGACTTAGTTTGATCCAATAATGGCCAGTTCTATCCAACGACTCTTCTCCCACTTCCTATAATTCCACTTCAAATCTTTATCTTTCAATCTCAAACTCCTAAATATCATTCATCGAGATTACAAATGGCTCTCTCTCACTTGAATATGGAAAAATATGTTGCTCTTATTCAATGTTGGCCATATATTGTTAGGAGAAATATAACCAGTCAGCATTACCAGTAATCATTTATGGGAAAGTGTGTATCAAAGTTTTGTAGCATTGTGTAATGAATCCGTAAGAACCAACAAGAGCCTTAAACTAAGATTTTCATTCGTCAATAATGATGTGAAAAATTATATGGAAGTTTTTTGGATGACTCATCATGATAATCTTGGATTGTCCGACGAAGAACTAGTGAGTATCTTCATAACATTGTCTTCATTTTGAACAATTTCATCATAGTTTAATTAAAATCATATTAACTTGTTGTTTATCTGTTATTCAAAAAACCATGGCTCAAACCCAATTTATAAAAGAAAACGGAAGAGAGTTTAAGCAATTCGAATTCTATGAATTTATAAGTTATATATGGATTGATTTAATCCAATGTATTTTGATGTTAATGTTGTCATTATGAAACGAAGTTACTTAATGTGAAAGTCTAAATGTGATACGTGTCGTTTAATATAAAATAAAAGTCTAATTTAAGGATATATTTCCATTAATTAATATTACTTCCTCTTCTTTTACAAGATATAAACTTAGACAATAAAAACTTAAATAATGACTTCAATTAAAATCTCGTGCAATCTTTGGCCTCCTCGTTATCTTTATTTGAGGTATTCTCCATCCAACGCGCTCTTGAACAATTTTTCCTTGGTTTTAACAGCTCAGTTGTTAGCTTTCAAAACTTAATCTTTTCTTTTCCTTTTAGCAGAACGTTTTCCTATATTAACTTTTAAAACTTGCACATTTTTTTCCTTTTTACTGTTTTCAATATTTTAAAATTACCGCATATCTTATTTACAGCAGCTTCAAGTTTGGCTTTACAAAAAAGTGAAATAGCTTTTTGAGACATTTCAAGAGAAGGATTTTTAGTGGAAAAAATTTAAGAGAAGATTGAATTTTGGTGTGAGATCGGTGAATGTTTTATAAGGGTGGGTTATTTATAGAGGAAAAAAATAGTCGTTGTAATTCAACCGTTATCGTCTTTGGTCATCTCAACCTGGGAAGGTCATTTCCATGTGCTTCGATATTCCATCTTCCCACCATTTTCGACATCAGCTTATACAAGATACATCTTGTGTAATATAATATAGACAAGCACTGTCAAGAAAATTACTTAAACAAGATGTGCACTTGGTATATAGCGTAAGTTCGAATCAACCAATTTATGGGATCAAACCACTTACAATTCTATTACTTTGATTGTAACAATAATTATAATGCGGAAAATAAAGCATAGGCACACAACAAGATTTTGTTAATGAGGAAAACTGTAAGGCAGAATTTTTAAATACTCTTTGGATTAAGTCGCTATATAATGACTACTACAACTTCGTATAATTGAGACCAAGTAGTATAACTCCAAGTTACTCAGTTTCTTCAAAATTTTATGCTCCTACAACCAATCTAATATACGCACGTGAATCCCAAGATAAAGTTCACTATGTCAGGTTACTTCACATGCTGTGAAGACTTCGGCAACTCAACTCCTTTGGATCGTAATCCGAAACAGTAAAGGACTAATCTATTTCAGTAACCTCTCTATCAATTTCCAAGACCAACCAAGTTAATCATAGATAAGTTGGGTACGTAGGTTCTAACTTTTAATCGATATAAACTCCTTTGTTTGGTTAGATCAACTATGATCAAGATTAACGAAATAATCAATCTTAGTTTACAAACTATCAAAGTATATCACAAGGAGATACACCTAGACAGATTTTCGATCTATACAACAAGCTTCGAAAAAATATTTTCGAGATAACCAGCTTGTTGGATCCCTGTCAATCAAGTGTACACGAAGTTACCACAAAGATAATAATACCAAAAAGAAATCTTCTAGTCTTCATTCGTCAGTTTTCAAAGTACCTACACAAAAAACTTGATTCCACTAATGATCGATCACATGCAGAATAATGTTTGTTTACAGTGGATGATCAAAAGACTTATCTGAAGATCTTGAATAAAAAAGATTAGATCTGAAATATTTGATAATTGAACTTGAAAAAGCAGGGGTATAACAACCACACCCAATATTTCGTTCGGAAATATGTATGGACTAAACTCTAATATAATTCCTAGAGCATCAACTTAAAAGCGATACTCAATCAAGAAATATATCAAAGAGCTTTATCTCTTTCTCAATACAATCAGCAAATCGAACAAATAGAAATCCGTGAGCCTGATTGATGTGAGAATAACTTGGACGGTACCAAAGACCAATGCCCAAGTGTCAATCAAGTTCTATCCAACAAATAAGGTCGGATTTATCAACTGTGATTGAACTACGCACAACCTGTGATATTTCAATTATATAAACAAATATAATGCGGAAAAGAAATAACACAGGCACCATAAATTTTGTTAACAAGGAAACTGCAAATGCAGAAAAACCTCGGGACCTAGTCCATCTTTGAAAACCACACTGTATTAAGCAGCTACAGACTCTAGCCTACTACAAGTTAACTTCAGATTGGAATGTAGTTGAGCCCTAACCAAGTCTCATACCGATTAAGGTACAGTCGCATTGCTTACGCTTCTTGAATCCCAGCAGGACTCTACGCACTTGATTCAAGGTAAACATGAATCTCAACTAATATTCCGGACTTATACTCCCGAAGAGCAGCCTAGAAATATTAGTCACCTCACAATAACCCAACTGATTAACAGAAAAAGTTATTGCGGAATCATAAGAGTCTGAGACGAAGAACTATTGTGATTACTTTTTATATCTTACCTATCGGAGATAAATCTAGAGAAGATAAAACTCAATACGAAAGAACAAGTAAGATCATAATACGCAACTACAAAGAAAATAGTTGGATCTGGCTTCACGAATCCAAAATGAAGTCTTCAAGTAGTTAACCTAATAATGGTTTTGGAAAACCCAAGTTAAAGGAGAATCGACTCTAGTTTGAAACTAGGACACATGGAAATGTCGGGATTAGGTTTCCTAGATGCAAGAGTTCTCCCTTATATAGCCTTTCAAATCAGGGTTGCTTACAATCAAAGCTAAGATAGCTTAGTAACAAAGCACTCAATATTCACCGTTAGATGAACTCTTGTTTTAAGATTCAAGCTAAGTCTGCTAAGAAACTAAGCAATCAATCTCCGCCATTAGATGGTATTAGCTTGATACAGATAAACGAAATATACCTATATTTAGATATGGATATGAACCGTACCCAAACGTGTATACTTGTTGGCTCAATAATAGTTAACCGAAGTTAGCCATATCAACACTTATAACTTAGCCATATTCATCTAACACTTCTAGATCAAAATATGATGATCAATCAATCATGATAGATAATCAAATGAATCTAAATGTGTTTCAAGAGAGTTTTTCAAATGTTCATCATCTTATAGGAATATGTATATGCACCATTTGAAACAAAATCAGTTTGGTTTGTAATTGTACAAAGTACTTATACAAGAACCAATTCATGAACATAATGCCACGGTTTGTAAAACTAGTTTACATACCTTAATACATTAAAGTTCCGGGGACTTTAGTTCGCAAACTGAGTTCGCAAACGAACCTAAGTTCATAAGTATGAAAATCACACTTTACCGATTTTAGAACTTAGCCGCTCTGTTCGCAAACTGAGTACACGAACAAGAGTTCTGGACTTTGGCTTTGTCCAGCTGTTCGCAAACAAGGTTCGCGAACACCGGCTCCGGACTTGGCCTTGTATAGCCCGTTCACAAACAGGGTACGCAAACAAAAGCTTCGGACCCTTTCACATGTAAACCAGTTCGCAAACAGAGTTCGCGAACAATAGTTCCCGACCTGAACTAGACTTACATAGTTAATATACAAAGTATACAACCTGTAATATATCCAGACATGGTAGTTGTTCTAAAACTCTCATTTAATCATTGAAATATCCTTAGAAAACAACAATGATAATCTTACACATACCACTAGCTTCAAGTAAATTTCAAGTGATTAATCGATCAATACGAAACTTCCCAAGTTGACATCAAATGATTGTCTCACACAAATCATGTAAGATGTTCAAGGTAATTTTCACATGATCATCTTTTGACTTAATATATAGTTTAAAACAAATAAATTGTCTCCAACTAAATTCGTCAAGAATACGATGAACTTAGCTAAAGCTAAAAGCTTCCAACACATATTCGAGAAATAGATAAGAGAGATAAACTCGGCTCGAAATATCAAATGTGTATAATGTAAAAGTCTATATAACTATACGACTTAGTCTAATTAGAAGATAGAATATAATAGACTTCTGAGTGATAGATAAGTTTTAGTCTCCACATACCTTTTGTTGATGAAGTTCCTCCAAGCTCTTCAGTAGATCTTCTTCTTCAATTGGTGAACGCCGTGTAGTCTAAAGCTCAACTACACACTTCTATCCTAATCCGAGACATAGATATAAGTAGACTAGAAATCAAGTATATAGTTTTGATCAACTAAACTTGGAAAACAAGCTTGAGATAGCAACGCTTGCGAGTTCGACAGAGCAGTGCTTTAACAATCTCCCCCTTTGTCAATTTTAGTGAAAAAATTATCAATACATATGGATTAAAAAATAAATAAACTTTGTAGCTTCTGATCCATCATGCTTGATTTCCTCGGCTCTTCAACTTCCTTGAATTCTTTGTTACTTCAAGTTCTCCATCGATTATGAATGTGTTCAACCCAGCATCATTGTTTTTGAAGATCCGTAGCCATAACTGAAAAAGAGGGGGTACAACAACCACACCCAATATTTCGTTCGGAAATCTGTATGGACTAACTCCAATATAATTCCAAGAGAATAAACTAGACAGTCAGACTCAATCAAGGAAATACATCCAAGAGTTATATCTCAATTTCACAATACATCTGCAATCGAACAGATAGAGATCTGTGAGCCTGATTGATATGAAAAATAACTTAAACGGTACCAAGGACCAATGTTCAAGTGTCAATCAATTTCAATCAATAACCAAAGGTTGGATTTACCGATTGATTGAACTACGCACAACCTATGATATTTCAATTATATAAATATAAACAAATATAATGGGGAAAAGAAATACCACCGACACTAGAAGTTTTGTTAACGAGGAAATCGCAAATATAAAAAAACCCCATGACCTAGTCCATATTTGAACACCACACTGTATTAAGACGCTACAGACTCTAGCCTACTACAAGTTAACTTCGGAAATGTAGTTCAGCCCTAACCAAGTCTCACACCGATTAAGATACAGTCGCGTTCCTTACGCCTCTGAATCCCAGCAGGACTCTACGCACTTGATTCCCTTAGCTGATCTCACCCACAACTAAGAGTTGCTACGACCCAAAGTCGAAGACTTTATAAACAAATCTGTCTCCCACAGAAAAGTTTATTCTGATAGATAAATCTGTCTTCCACAAAAATACCTACGAAGTTGTTGTTTCGTGTTTTGATAAATCAAGGTGAACAGGAACCAATTGATAATCCGGTCTTATATTCCCGAAGAACAGCCTAGAAATATCAATCATCTCATAATAACTTAACTATATGGTAGTAGAACAAGTTATTGTGGAATCACAAAGAATGAGACGAAGAGCTTTGTGATTACTTTTTATATCTTACCTATCGGAGATAAATCTCAAGCCAATCTTACAGAAGATAGTACTCAATACGATAGAACAAGTAAGATCAGAACCGCAACTACAAAGAAAGTATTTGGGTCTGGCTTCAGAATCCTAATGAAGTCTTCAAGTCGTTAACCTATAATGGTTTTAGGAAAAACCTAGGTTAAAGGAGAATCGACTCTAGTACGCAACTAGTATCACACAGAAGTGTGGGGATTAGGTTTTCCAGTTGCTAGAGTTCTCCCTTATATAGTCTTCAAATCAGGGTTTGATAGCTTAGAAACAAAGCAATCAATATTCACTGTTAGATGAAAACCTGATTTAAGATTCAAGCTAAGTTTGCTTAAAACCAAAGCAATATCTCTACACCGTTAGATGGTCTTAGCTTGTTACACACAAATGAAATATACCTTCATTTAGATATGGGTAACCGTACCTAAACTTGTATATTGAGTTGGCTCAACAATAGTTAACTGAAGTTATCCATATGAACACTTTTGTATTAACCACATTCATCTAACACTTCTAGATAACATGATAATCAAATGAATCTAATTGTGGTACTCATAGAGTTGTTCAATTGTTTATATTCTCATAGAAGTATACAAGACACAATTGAAGCAAAATTGGATTTGATTCAATAGAATCAATTCATGAACATTTAGCCACGGTTTGCAAAGATTGCATTCCTTAATATATAAATGTATTTGTTCATGAGTATGAAATCATACTTCACCGATTTTAGAACTTAACCTATTAAGTTTGCAAATGGGTAAGCAAAATTAAGTTCCTGACTTTAGTCTTGTCCGACAGTTCGCGAACGGGTACGCATACTGTCGTCCCGGACCTAACTCAAGTGAAACCGTTCGCAAACGGGTATGAAAACTTGGTTCCCAGACTTTGACAGTTAAAACTTTTCGCATACTGGTATGCAAACTTGGTTCCCGGACCTGAATCATACCACAAAAGTTTGCATAATGTGTTATATCCATACAATGGTTAAATGTTCTAAACTCCCATTTCAATCATTGAAACATCCTTAGAAGACGATATAGTTATCTCACAAAAACTATTAGATTATAAGTAATTTTCAAGTGATCGAATGATCAATATGAAACATTCCGAGTCGACATCAAATGACTTTCTCACACAAATCATGTAAGATGTTTCAAGGCAATTTCCACATGATCATCTTTTGATTCATTATTTAGTTTCCAACAAATTAATTGTTTCCAACTAAACTCGTCAAAAATAATGATGAACGTAGCTAAAGCAAAATGCTTTCCAACACATATTTCGAGAAAGATATAAGCGAGTTAAACTCAGCTCGAAATATCAAATGTGTACAATGTAAAAGTCTATATAGCTATACGACTTAGTCTCATTAGGAGATGAAATAGAATAGACTTATGAGTGATAAATAAGTTTTAGTCTCCACATACCTTTTGTTGATGAAGTTCCTCCAAGCTCTCCTCAGTAGATCTTCGTCTTCAATCGATGAACGCCGTGAAGTCTAAAGCTCAACTACACATTCTATCTTAATCCGAGACATAGCTATAAGTAGACTAGAAATCAAGACTTATAGTTTTGATCACCTAAATTTGACAAACAAGCTTGAGATATCAACGCTTGCGAGTTCGATCGAGCAGTGCTCTAACAATCTCCCCCTTTGTCAATTTTAGTGACAAAACTATCAATACATATGGATTACAAAATAAATAAACTTTGTAACTTCTCATCCAACATGCTTGATTTCCTTGGTTCTTCAACATTCCTTGAATTCTTCGTCACTCCAAGTACTCCAGTGATTCTGAACATGTCCAACTCAGCATCAATGTTGTCTAAGATCCGTAGCCATAACAATTAGAAAACAGGTGTTCTCAATTATTGTAATACAGTGTCATAGTATTATTACACATCATCAAAGTTCAATTGTATCACAACTTTGACAATAATACTACGGTGATAGGTATCACTCCCCTTTATTCAATACTTCACTCACAATGAAAACCGCTCCTCCTTACATAATGATCTGTAAACCATATATATGTAGTGTGAACTACAAAATAATTCTCCCCCTTTTTGTCAATATAAATTGGCAAAGGTACGAAAACTAACGGGATCATAATGAAATTCTCAAAGAGACTATTCATGACTAAAAGATAACATATCAACTTTGTTTCGATGATTTCACATAGTCGAAACGTAGTGTATTCATCAAGGAGTTTATAAATATACAAGATAACTCCTACAATATTCCACAGCCGCACTCCCTGCAAAGATTTGGCAATTAAGCACAAGTTCAATTAAGAACTCTCCCCCATAAAATGTCATTCTCAAAAGAACAACAAGAGCGACCTTACTTTTACGAGAAAAAAAGGATTTCTTTGGACATTAAAAAATTACATGAAACATGAATTTGTATCCAGAAAACTCGAATAAATTAACCACAAGAGACCTTAATGATTAATTTAATCGGAAATGCTCAACATAAGAAAATTACGGAGCCATATAGTACTTTCACATAGAAGTGGATCAGGGAAAGATAAATACTGCGGAATATTCAAAAGTTCATTATATCTTTTATCAATATTTGCATAAAGACATAATAGACTTAACTTTTAACATATATGGGACAATCATAGTTCACGGAGATAAACACACATATCTCATAAAAATTTTACAATATATAAAACCAATAAAGATTAATACTGCAAAATCATCTTCCAATTAACTTAGAATTTAAATAAATAAATCTAAAACATTGCAAGATGAAAATCGTTGGCAATAGCTATGTGTAATCACAATATTTGCTATTCCAAACCCTAGTTATCCTTCTTAAAACACAAGGATAAATTCTCATAAGAAGTTTCATAGACAAAATGAAAGATAAGAGTTCGAGAAATCAATAATCATCTTCATCATTGGACTCCATCCAAGAGGCTTGAACTTTTTCCATTTTTTCCTTGATTTCAGGAAACTTTGTAGCAATCACACATAATTTTTCTTGCACACATTTTACCTTGGAATTGATCTTACAAACACCCTTGTGAATTTGATAAAGAATACTCAAGGTGGTAGGATCACAAGAACCGTCAAGGGAATCACATCTTTGTCTCTTGCAAGCATTCATCTTCATACGTTTGAAAGTACAAGGACGAACAAGTTTGGGAGTTCCAATAGAGTTTCCAATGGGAGCAATGGAATGTGCATGACATATTTGCTCAATTAAGCATGGAAAGCCTTACTTCTTGACGGATGACGTCATCGAGACCATTTGAAGAATGATAAATCCACAAATATCAAGACCTTGAGCACCCAATTCAAGGAAATAAACTAACTCCGCAAATTCACGACTCCACCGAGAGTTTTCAATTGTGGAGGGACAAAGATTAGAAATGCCAAGTTTTCCGAAAAACATCAAAGCAAGACTAAGATCATGGGTAGGAAATTTCCCTTCAAACCAATCAACATTCTTTCCACAAAGACCATTTGAAATGGTTTCATATGATGGTCTTTCTCCTCTTGGTCTATGAAGGCGAAAATTACCTTATGGAATTTTGGTAATCCTTGAAATCAACTCTCTATCAACTAGAATCCATTTTCTATGTATCATAGTCTTGAATTCTAAGTCATCAAGATTAACATCATGGATGTTAGTATAAAAGATTCTTGTGAGAGTGTCAAAACCTTCACCAAGACCATTAAAGATGTTTCCAAGATTATATTTCTCGAAACACATCAAATCTTCTGTATGACCACGTTCCTTTTCCAATTTCTTTTCTAGAATGAAACCACTAGAAGAAATCTTTTCAAAGGTCTTACTACTAGAATCCTTGATGAATCTAATTCTAATAGAATCTTGGTCACTTGGTATGTTCATACCCATAAGAGAAGATGAAACAAGGTTTTTTGACATCTACTTTGCATTCTTATCATCATTATTGATTTTCCCCATGAACCCTAAAAATTGAGAGTAATAAGAAAGAGAAAATCTTACTTGATATGCTCCTTGAAGATGATGACAAGCCTTTGTCCCTTTTTGACCTCCAAAAGAAGATTTTATGGAGATGACACGTGAACCCTAGAAACGCCCTTGTTCACGAACGCGGACAAAGAGATGAAAAATAAGAAGGGTACGCGTAATGGAACCCTTAAATACCTGGTAGTGGGCTTGGACCCGTACTGGTTCGGTAACCCATAAAGGGAAACATGATTCCATTTCTAAATCCTGAACCATGAGGTTTGCACACTGAGGAGAATTTAAAACAGTGTGATGAATAAAGTAGTACAAAACTACATAACATTTTTCAACCTCAGGTGGACATAAAAATTCTGTCAAGCGAGTTTTTCCTCAAGGAAAAATTAATTTCAAAAAATAAACTAACCCATAATACAAAGACACAAAACTAATCAAACCGTTACTTACCCCATTTCAAGTTATATACAAATGGGGTGGAGCCAATCTTGTTACCAAGAGGCTGGATGGGAAGAGGAACCCTCATGCACCTTCTCCGGTCGATATTTGTGAAATGTACTAGAAGTATAATCATAGTAATGATGATACTCAGGGTAAATTGGAATTTTTTACTCATTTTTATTATGATTAAGGAAAGGATTATTCCGACATTTGGAACTTGTAACACAACCAGCATAAACCTTTTTATCGATTTTTCCTGAGTAGTTAGCAGGACCCGACTGTTCGTCCCGAAAGACATAATCGGAAGATTACCAGTACAAACTTTTTCCTTAATTGAAATTAGTCGTTCAAACGATTTAAAAACGTATTCAAAATCCATAAATAGATTTTTGTCGATTGATCCATCACGATAGTATTCCTCAAAAAGATTGATAAGCAGTCTAGAGAGGTTCCATATCCTTGAGCTTTTATTCACACGTTTCCTGCAACGAACCTTATTAAAGGAATCTTTATTTTTTTCTTTAGATTGTTTTCCATCATCTAAGATTTCCAATGTCTTAGATGATGTGAGATTATCTTGAGAGACCAGAGGTCTTGACGAAAATAAACTCTGAACAATTTTTGAGGATTTCTGGTGTGCGTTACATATGCACATAACAAGTTTGCCAAATAGATTTCCCATAGGGACAGTCTCTAAGATCAAACAAACACAAACTTATTAGGTTTATCGTGTTTGCATGCTTTGATACCAATTGAAAAAGCGGGGGTACAACAACCACACCCAATATTTCGTTCGGAAATCTGTATGGACTAATTCCAATATAATTCCAAGAGAATCAACTAGACAGTCAGACTCAATCAAGGAAATATAGCCAAGAGTTATATCTCAATTTCTCAATACAATCTGCAATCGAACAGATAGAGATCTGTGAGCCTGATTGATATGAGAAATAACTTGAACGGTACCAAGGACCAATGTTCAAGTGTCAATCAATTTCAATAAACAACCAAAGGTTGGATTTACCAATTGATTGAACTACGCACAACCTGTGATATTTCAATTATATAAACCAATATAATGCGGAAAAAAAATAACACAGACACCACAAGTTTTGTTAACGAGGAAACCGTAAATGCATAAAAACCCTGGGACCTAGTCCAGATTTGAACACTATACTGTATTAAGCCACTACAAACTTTAGCCAACTACAAGTTAACTTCGGACTGGAATGTAGTTGAGCCCTAACCAAGTCTCACACCGATTAAGGTACAGTCGCGTTCCTTACGCCTCTGAATCCCAGCAGGATTCTACGCACTTGATTCCCTTAGTTGATCTCACACACAACTAAGAGTTGCTACGACCCAAAGTCGAAGACTTTATAAACAAATTTGTGTCCCACAGAAAAGTCTATTATGATAGATAAACTGTCTCCCATAGAAATACCTACGAAGTTTTTGTTCTGTCTTTTGATAAATCAAGGTGAACAGGAACCAATTGATAATCTGGTCTTATATTCTCGAAGAACAACCTAGAAATATCAATCATCTCACTTATAACTTAATTATATGGTAGTAGAACAAGTCATTGTGGAATCACAAAGAATGAGACGAAGATCTTTGTGATTACTTTTTATATCTTACCTATCGGAGATAAATCTCGAGCCAGTCTTAAAGAAGATAGTACTCAATACGATAGAAAAAGTAAGATCAGAACACGCAATTACAGAGAAAATAGTTGGGTGTGGATTCAGAATCCCAATGAAGTCTTCAAGTCGTTAACCTATAATGGTTTTAGGAAAAACCTAGGTTAAAGGAGAATCGACTCTAGTACGCAACTAGTATCACACAAAAGTGTGGGGATTAAGTTTTCAAGTTGCTAGAGTTCTACCTTATATAGTCTTCAAATCAGGGTTTGATAGCTTAGAAACAAAGCAATCAATATTCACCGTTAGATGAAAACCTGGTTTAAGATTCAAGATAAGTTTGCTTAAAACCAAAGCAATATCTCTCCACCGTTAGATAGTCTTAGCTTGTTACACACAAATGAAATATATCTTCATTTAGATATGGGTAACCGTACCTAAACATGTATATTGAGTTGGATCAACAATAGTTAACCGAAGTTAGCCATATGAACAATTTTGTATTAACCACATTAATCTAACACTTCTAGATAACATGATAATCAAATGAATCTAATTGTGGTACTCATAGAGTTGTTCAATTGTTTATATTCTCATAGAAGTATACAAGACACAATTGAAGCAAAATTGGATTTGATTCAAGAGAATCAATTCATGAACATTTAGCCACGGTTTGCAAAGATTGCATTC
>JAJJMB010002020.1:6003572-6083719 GCA_023531105.1 Papaver atlanticum | reverse complement strand
GCAAACGGGTATGAAAACTTGGTTCCCAGACTTTGACAGTTAAAACTGTTCGCATACTGGTATGCAAACTTGGTTCCCGGACCTGAATCATACCACAAAAGTTTGCATACTGGTATGCATACTGTGCTATATCCAGACACTGGTTAATTGTTCCAAATTCCCATTTCAATCATTGAAGCATCCTTAGAAGACGACAATAGCTGTCTCGCACAAACTATTAGCTTATAAGTAATTTTCAAGTGATCGAATGATCAATACGAAACATTTTGAGTCAACATCAAATGACTGTCTCACACAAATCATGTAAGATGTTTCAGGGCAATTTCCACATGATCATCTTTTGACTCATTATTTAGTTTCCAACAAATAAATTGTTTCCAACTAAACTCGTCAAGAATAATGATGAACGTAGCTAAAGCTAAAAACTTTCCAACACATATTTCGAGAAAGATATAAGCGAGTTAAACTCAGCTCGAAATATCAAACGTGTATAATGTAAAAGTCTATATAGCTATAATACTTAGTCTCATTAGAAGATAGAATAGAATAGACTTGTGAGTGATGGATAAGATTTAGTATCCACATACCTTTTGTTGATGAAGTTCCTCCAAGATCTCCTCAGTAGATCTTCGTCTTCAATTGATGAACGCTGTGAGGCATAAATATCAACTACACATTTTATCCTAATCCGAGACATAGCTATAAGTAAACTAGAAATCAATACTTATAATTATGATCACCTAAACTTGACAAACAAGCTTGAGATAGCAACGCTTGCGAGTTCGACCGAGCAGTGCTCTAACAAAAACAATATGAAAATGAAGGTTCTCAAACATTGTTATACAGTGTCATAGTATTATTATATCTAATCAAATCCCAATTGCATCACAACTTTGAAATAATACTATGGTGATATGTATCACTCCCCCTTAGTCAATACTTCCACCTCATAATGAAAACCACTCCCCCTTACATAATGATCCGTAAACCATATGTATGTATTGTGAACTACCAAATAATTCTCCCCCTTTTTGTCAATATGAATTGGCAAAGGTACGAAAACTATGGGATCATAATGAAATTCTCTAAAAAGATAATTCTTGACTAAAAGAGAACATATCAACTTTGTTTCGATGATTTCACATAGTCGAAACTTTGTGTATTCATCAAGGAGTTTATAAAGATACAAGTTAATTCCTACAAAATTCCACAACCGCTCTCCCCACAAAGATATGGAAATTAAGCACAAGTTCATTTAAGAACTCTCCCAATTTGATGTCATTACCAAGAGAACAACATGCGCGACCTTACTTTTACGATAAAAGAAGGATTTCTTTGGACATTAACAAATCACATGGATTTGTATCCAGTAAACTCGAATAAATTAACCACAAAAAGACCTTATTGATTAATTTAATCGGAAACACTCAACATAAGAAAACTTACGGAGCCATACAGTACTTTCACATAAAAGTGGATCAGGAAAGATCAATACTACGAAATTTTCTCAACAAGTTCATTCTATCTTTTATCAATATTTGCATAAAGACATAATAGACTTAACTTTTGAGCATATATGAGATATTAGCAAAGTTCACGAACATAAACACACACATATCTCATAAGACGTTTGCAATATATAAAACCAATAAGATTAAATATTGCAAGATCATCTTCCAAATAACTTAGAATTTAAATAAATAAATCTAAAAATATTGCAAGATGAAAAACGTTGGAAATAGCTATGTGTAATCACAATAATTGCTATACCAACCCTAGTTATCCTTCTTAAACATAAGAATAAATTCTCATAAGAAGTTTCCTAGACATTAAGATTCTTGAAAAACTCTTTATCGTCCCCGAACTCCTTGTCGTCAACAGACATTGGAACATAAGGTTCATGAAGAAAGGAGTCAATTCGAACAAACCTTCTTGACTGTTGCCGAACCAGGGCCTTCTGAATTTCAAGAGATATTAGTACGATAGCCTTTATTTGTTGAATCTCCATCCTTGGTTCTTTTAACTCTTCAAGAACAACATAAAACTTTTGAAGATTTGAGGTGTTAGCCCTTGGTTTCTTCATATTCTTCCTTTTTCTCTTCAAAGTTGTAGAGGAATGGGATTTGTCTTTTTCCTTTATGACCGATGGCTTAACAATCATATTAACATATTTTCCATCAGAAGAGATGATGCTTGGAGTCTTCATAAAATTAAAATATGGGTTTGTGAAAAGAACCACAAAAAAAAAAAGCTCAACAAGCAACCTTTTGATGAAAAGAGTTTCAGAAAAGGAAAAAGAGTGTAGGGTTATGGAACCTATTTAAAGAGTAAGTAGGGTTCACGTACGATCAACACATACATCCCTAAGAAGGGTATAAATGTCGATTTTAACCCCCTTTTTTATTATTCAAAAGGATGAAATCTTTTCAGTACCATTTCTTGAAGATATGAAAAAAAACAAATAGAAATTCAGAAAACAATATTCAAGATACAAACTAGAATAGTTTCTAACCCTAGAGCCCGACTATGCACAACTCTTGTCTCTTTTCAAAATACGGGCACATGAGACAAGATGCACTTTCAACACAATTAGACTGTGTTGGGGTGAACAATAATCTGTTTACCACAAGGTTCCTGCACGAAATTTTCAGCACCCCTTTTTATAGGTCGTTTAGACCTAATTCTTTTCTGTAGATATCTAACTTTTCCTTAAAAATTAACTTCTTAGGAGATTAGTTAAATTTACATACCTCGGATGGATTCGACTTTAGAACAAGTTTGAGCCTGTTTGCTAATCGATTAGCTCTCCGTTGCAGTTTGTTGACATACCTTACTTTATGTTTGTAGTTGAAACAATTAGAGAGTTCATGACCCTTAATAGTACAATAAGTACATGTCAATGTGGAGGATGGTTCAGGCACCATAGCCGAACATGCTGTTAAACAAAGCGAAAAGTTCACAAACCCGGTTGGCGAACCGTGGTGAACTGGATTTTACAAGTTGGATAAATAGGCTAGAAGTTGGCGAACCCGGTTCACGAACCGTGGTCAACTGAGTTTCGTAGTCTAGTATGGTTGGCGAACCCGGCTCACGAACTGTGTCACCCTAACTCGTGAACAATCCCTACGATTGGAAAATTGTTGTACCAACTGTCCCGATAATGTTAAGCAGATTTTTAAAGACTTATTATTTCTAATATGTTTAGCATTACTAGAACTCTCTTGAACACTTTTAAGACTTCATTGATTACTTAAACACTTATGTGTTTGTATCATGATTAATTTCTTAGGTGTTTTAAATGAACATCAAATAACTTTCAGTTCTTTGGCTAACTTGCCAAACTGAACTGTCATTATACACGGTTTCGTAACTGAACCTATGTGTATAGTCTTCTAATGTATTTTTAATACCTAAAGTGTTTTGCTTCATTCTCAAGTTATCTTATCTTGAATTCTAAGCTAACCCTGGTCTTTGAAGACTATAAATAGAGCATCTCTGTAAACTGGGAAAATTAATCCCTGACACTTTGTGACCTAATCGATTCTAGAGTAATCTGAAATGACGAGGGTACCCCAGTACACCACAATTTTCTTCGTTTCAACCTATAATTCTGATACCTTTAGTGATCATCTATGGACAAAGTCAAGATAATACAACAACAAGGTATACACTTTTTAATAATTATAGTATAAAACCGGTATATTATATGATCACTATCAATCCTTGGATTAACATACAAGTGTTATTTACTTTATTATAACTAAACAATTATCATGCGGAAATAAAGTAAATGACACAGCAAAATTTTGTTAACGAGGAAACCGCAAATGCAGAAAAACCTCGGGACCTAGTCCAGTTTTGAATACTCTCAAAATTAAGCCACTATACAAAGAACAAATCCAACTTCGTATAGTTGAGACCAAGTAATCTACCCCTAGTTACTTAGTTCCCTCAGTATTCCTGTGCCTAAAACTGTCTAGCCAACACACGTGAATCCCAAGATAAACGTACTATCTTGAGTTGCTTTACTGATGTAGATGTAGAGCCTTAATCGCTCAACTTCTTTTGATCGTCTTCCAAACAATAAAGGAACAAAGTTGTTTGGTAACCACTCTATTAATCTTTAAGAATAAATATTTTGAGGATAGTTTGCCTGGCTAAGGATAGTTTACAAGAATAACAAACTTTACTATTTATAGACCAAGGTTGTTTGGACAACAAGGAATTTCCAAAGCCGACCAAGCGTTGGTATGTCAAGTTTGGTTGTCATGTTTTAGTATCAAAACTCAATTAGAGTCACTTGATTAAATATACTAAAGTTAACTTCATTTAGGTTAGACTAAAAAGTCTGGGAATGTTGAGACATACAAGTATTACTCTGAAGACCTGAAGATCGTAAAGACGCATCGACTACATTGAAGACATCATCCTTTCACTTGAGGTTAGTGATACTGACTTGACTTGTTTTCATTCCTATCGTTGCTTTCAAGTCGTTTAAAATTGAAAACATAACATGTGAGGTTATATTTAATACTCTTGTATTAGACTTGGTCATTTTATTATGATCAAAGTGTCAAGGAAGAATATATGATTACGAAGTATAACGTTTATCTTTTGAACTTCGTAAATGCGACATTGACATTATCTATGTAACTTGTTACTTGATTGTGTGTTGGATACATGTGTGATTTCATCCTAGGAAACTATGTTTGATTACATATGTTTAAAGGAAGTATATATAGGAAACTTGTTTCGTAATCGAAAAGAAATCAATAGGCGTTTTGGTCGGGTTTTCATGGAAGATCTGTTGGATGACCAATTCGAACCTAAGTAAAAAGTTTGGTAGAACCGATCTTAACTTATGTTGAGAATTATGGTAGAACTGATTTTTAACTAGTTTGGGATATGCGGTAGAACCAATTTTGACTTATGTTGAGAGTCTTGGTAGAACCGATCCTTACCTATATTGGGATACATGGTAGAACCGATATATCGTCGATATTACCGGTTTCGGCACTTGGGCGAGACAAAAAACACTATATCGGAGATATGAAATATGACCGATAATCTCGGCCGGTAAACACCGATACGGTCGATATATCGCCGATATTACCGGTTTAGAACCGAGATTTTACCGAGATTTCCTTTGTGTGAATAATTCTTTTATAAAAATTATAGGTATAAAATTTGGAACCGATATTTCAACGATAATATCCCCGATACAAAATTGTACCAGTGTATCGGTCCCGGCAGAGACAAACCGATATCCGATATTAACTACATTGGGTTGGGTATTAGTTGGAAACATGAACGAAATTAGGTATTTATTGCTTATCTTGAGAATATTTTCGTTTTGGAATTTCCTTGTTGTCCAAACAACCTTGGTTTATAGATAGTTGAGTTTGCATTTCTTGCAAACTATCCTAAGAGCCAGGCAAACTTCATTCGTGTTGTTTATGGTGGAGCCGTCTATCCGGAGTGGAAAGTACCCTAATTAGGCGAAGTCTCTTATGATTGCTCGTTTAAAGACTTTTGTGGGATCAAGAAGCTCTATGAGTACCGTTGGTGGGAAACTAGATAATTGCATTGTTATTTTGGTTTGCGATTATTGATTTGATTGACTAACGATTGTTGAAACTTTGATTGTACCTAGTTTGATTATTCTTGAGAGCGATCTTCTGACATAAGTGTCACTCAAGCTAGATAAAAGTATTGACGGGATCTTCATTACTGTTTGTAGATCTAAAGATAACTCGTGATCATCCATTGTTAACAGACTCCATTTCTGTGTTGGGATTCATGCGCGTGACCATACGGTCGTAGACGCAGGGATACTGAGGGAACTAAGTAACCAGGGGTAGATTACTTGGTCTTAGCTATACGAAGTTGGCTTTGTTCTTTGTATAGAGGTTTATTTCTGAAAGTATTCAAAACTGGACTATGTCCCGGGGTTTTTCTACATTTGCGGTTTCCTCGTTAACAAAATCTTGCCGTGTCATTTACTTTACTTCCGCATTATACTTATATTTTTATAATAAAGTAAATAACAGTAATACGTTAAACCCTAATCACTTGACATTGATCCTATAGTCAATCGGTCTTGTACCGTTGTTGATGGTGGATTTTTGACGAAGGTCATATTCGTAAAATCACATCGGAAAAATTATGCATCTCTGATCAGTATCGGAATCATAAGAAATTTGTATCTTCACAAGGTGAATCGTAGTTTAGCAATACCATGGCGGTAATAATGTATGATAGAAATATTAGGGTTTCTGAGGTAGAACTTTTGATATTCTATGTATTTAATGATTAAAGCTGAAAGACTCAGCATATTTTATTCAATTCAGAATTCATCCCTGGTGTCTGAATTCAACCCAGAATAATATACGATGCTGATCACATCATATCTGAATGCTCCTAGAAAGTAATGGATATTTACCTGGTGTCTGAATTCAACCCAGAGTAATATATGATGCTTTTCTTAGTCGAATTCCATGGAAAGTAATGTATATTTACCTTTCGGGCATTAAGGGCACCCCGAGTAAGCCTCGAGCAAGAGGCAAGCGTGTATTTGGTAATAATGCTCAAAGGAGCATTCATGGAAGAACTAGGATTGGAAGTCTGATTAAAGAAGGAAATGGAAGAGATAAAATAATAATAAAATAATAAAGGAACCGTGAGGGTGGGACCACACGGCTAGCCGGCCCTCCCCTGTTTTCCTTATTTATTTATTATTATTATTATTATTATTATTATTATTATTATTATTATATATTATTATTATTAATAAACGTGGGAGGAAGTATTACAAAGGAGCAGTTGGTAACCTAGCAACAAGCTGGGCACCAATACCTTTATGAATAACCAAACTTAACCTATGAAAAAGAAAACTTCCATGACCACTACAAGCGTCAAGATTAGCCAGACAATTCTTAAGTCTCTTTAAAAGCACTACAAAATCTTCCCCAAGTTCACCCAGGGTAGTGAAAACCAAAACCCCCAAACCATAACCATGGTATGCACATATGTCTAAATATTTTTTATGTTTACGCGAAACTGCATTGGAAATGGCTGGGCCTGGTACGAAAACACTCCCAGCAGCGGTAGTGAAAGGGGAAACACCAATATTATTATTATTATTATTATTATTATTAGGGTTTTGCTCTTTCAAAGATTCCTCTTTCGATCAAAACTCATGAAACTTCTATATTTTTCCATGAACCATGTGGTTAGCAAAGCAAGTGGTCCCGCAACCATGACTTGTCCGCCTACCACCATGAGAAATATTAAAATAATATTATTTTAATACATTTAATAGTGGTACTTCTACCACTATTCAGAGTTTCAGTTGAACTCAAATTCTTCATACAAGGATGAAATAATGCTCGATGGACCATCAAAAAATACCAAAATCCCCAGGATTGGTCCATGAAGAACATGGCAACACGGCCACGCCACCATGACCATGGCTGGCCCTTTGGCTTGCAGAAGCCGGTCCCACATCTCTTGATGATTTTTGACCTAATTAATCATCCAGAGTCCATATTTGGTTCAAACTCCTTCCTGCAACTGGGAATGATGACCTACTCGCCATCAAATGGTCCCACGACCACCAAGGGCTGGTTTTACACCTCTTGGTCGGTCCCTCCTCTCTCTATGACTAGGTTCTACTACCTATTTCTCAATCAAGCACAATTTAATAATGATTAAACAACAATTAATTATCCTTTCACCAACTGCTCTGCAAAGGAGTTTGGTAAATGCTAAGTCTAGCATCCAAATACTACATGGTCGGTCCATCACTAGTAGAGTGGTCCCTCTCTCATCCATTGGTTGGTTCTCAGTCGATCATCCAATGATCATAATTAGGGTTTTGAACTGAATGCTCTGTCTAGCGTAATTATGAACATGTTCAAACACCAATGTTTTAATATTGATCCAGCAATCAATATTTCAATTGATTAATTAAATAATATTCGGTTAATATTTTAATTAACACTTTATTTGGTCTTGCTACAAGTTATTCATGGATCTAGCAGTATTCATCTGACTAGCAATACTTGCTTTAATCATCAATGCTCCATCTGGCAAAACCCTAATTGCTTCAATTAGCAGTGGGTCACGGCCAACGGGGTTCAGAACCACAAATATTGATTCAACTATCAATATTTAATTGCTCAGAACAATATTCCTCATATTGATTCAGCTATCAGTACTCGAGTTGCAGTAATTCTCATGTTGATCCGGCAGTCAATATTTGAGAATTTAACACTGATCCATCCATCAGTATTTTATTGGTCCATAAACCAACATTTGGTTCGCCTATCAACCATTATTTTTTAATATTATAATTTATCCTCGTCATTCGTCTGACTCATGACACATGTATCGAGAAAGGTCTTTATAATTACTCAGCAATAATTATTTTCATAAGCACTCAGTGCACCAACATAATGGTTTATGATCGTTCCAGCAATCTCATAAAACCATCACTAAGTCATTCGACTACCATTACTGCTTCAACTAGCATAATGATATGACACAATTATCAGTGACCTAATTCAACATCCATGCTCTGCAGAGCATGTTTCCGTTTCAACATTCCATGCTCCATTCATCATAATATTGAACTTCGTCTGATCAGTTCATAAGACTCATAGTGTTAGGTCAAAGATTGACCACTCACACATGAGACACCAATTCACGTCACATAGGGGGATATCACTAGGGTTTTGGTATGGCGGCCTACAACACGTGCGATGTGAGGTACATCCACGATGAGAGTTGTGGTAAGTCGTGCTGGCAATTAAAGGGGAAATGGAAAGTGGATGGTTGATCAACCAAGTCATCCATGCAATGTGGAAGTGGTTTCGACACGATCTCCCACTTCTCCATCTTTCAACTGTCACCACTTACAGGAGATTGATGCGCTTCTATAAATAGGTTTCTGAACCTATGATCTGATAACAAACAACAACTAAGACTCATCACTGTCAAGTTATCAAACACTTTCAGAAGATTTCTCTCGTTTACACAGAGAATCCTCTACAAAGCAGTTCAACACATCACATCACCTACAAATCAATCTCCATTGATCTCCACAGAATCTCAGCTTCCCTCCCTATAGACCGACGACCCTTCTCTTCCTCTCGCGACCGAATTGAATCTGGAACGGTCATTGTATTGGTTTAGGCCAGGGTCTTACAGATTAGTCTCTCGAACTCAAAGTACTCCCGTGCAGTACATTTGTTTAAAGGTTCAGACGATTCACAACTCCGAGCACCTGCTTCAGTGAGCACTTGCCTCCTCCACCACTTTTTTACCAGAAAACCTGTGAGCCGTTTTTACCCACAAACAACCGTAAATGTTGTCAAGTGAATACCTTGTTGTTGTATTGTCTCGACTTTGTCCATAGACAATCACACTTGATATTAGACTTATTGGTTGAAACGAAAAAAACTTGGTGTATTTGGGTACCCTCATCATTTCGATAGCAGAGGTAGAAGTGATGGGTTTTAACTCCAAATAAGTGCTTCTTTTTAATCTTCTCTTAATCATGCTTGCTACAATGTTCCACTCTTTTGGCTTAGAGATTTCAATAACCCCCGATCTTTCAATTATGTTTTTGAGTTTTAGAGGCATGAATTGAGTAGATTTCTGAACCGGAAAATCTTTTAGAAAAAGGATAGGTTGGCTTGAGGAATTCCTCAAAAATTTCCAATTGTTTTTATGCCTAAATTCTCCACCGATTCTCCCAAAGTATGCGAGCGATATTTCTTCTTTCCCTCTGGGATGCAGAGAGAATAAGCTTGATTTTTGTCCCCTTTTCTGAATCTCGAGATCTTCAAGTAGTTTCCTTCTTCATTTCCCTTGATATGTCTCGGAATATGCTCATTTTGATAAGAACGTAGAGTTTTGTAGAAGAAACATATCCCATATATATTCGTATTAAATCCGTTATCATTTAGATTTTATAGATAAAAAGAAGATGGTCCACTCACGTCTTTATTCTCACACTTTGGACGTTATATTTTGTGAATAAAACATACACGGTGGGGGGTTTGAAGCTAATATTTTTGGGATATGTTCCTTTTACAAAGATCTATATACCTACCGAAATACCAATCCTCACTATCTACCAATCATAATTTTGATGGTGGAGAATCCGTTGATTTTCAATGAGTAATTTTCAAAATAATAGATAATATGTTATACATTTCGGAATGTGTTCATTTTTGGTAAGGTTATAAAGTTTTGTCCAATACCAACCCAATTATGATTTATGGAAAAATGAATGTCGACCAAATATAGTTGAGTATTTAATTTCTAATAGTTATCCTTGGTATCCATAGGTTCTCCTCCACAAGTCACTGTACGATGATGATGCATCACAGTTGGAATATCTAAGGATACCTTTACCTTTAAATGCTTGGCTGAAAATCCTAAAAAGATCAATATCTACGACATTACACATGAAACTTTTCCCAAGCACTAGGGAGGATAGCTTTTACAAATCATCACAAATCTTGTGCAACACAAAATGATTAGTGACACATGCCAAAGCTCGGTTAAGTTTCTAGTGGTTATATACAACACAGCGAGACTAATTATTGTACTGTTTGTGCAAAATAACCGTCTCCTTTTGGAAAAACAGAAATGATCCGAATATAGCAACTCAAAAACAATCCAACTGTAATTTAAAACAACAGCTCATAACTATATTAGGCTACGAACACACGCAAGAAGTTAAGTTCTCAACCATATAAATAGTCGACCAAGATTACTGCTCATATTGATTACTGCCATCAACTCTTTTTTTTTATACATTAATTAGTACCCGACCAACAACTTTTCCTCTTCTGTTTCATTCAAATATTGATTACTGCATTATTTCTTTCTTTTCAGGATTTCCTACTTCTGACTGTAAAGAACAGATTTTGATCAAAAAATAGAAGTGAGTTTCTGATTCTTGAAGGTCTTCTTGTGTTTTTTGGTTGTGAACACCAAAAGTTTCGACATAGTCATGGCTGCAGGTTCTTTGATAAGAAGTGGTATATGTATATCTAAGCATTCTGAACTTGAATTCACAAAGAAAAATATTGGTTCTCAGAGACTTAAGGATTCGGATCCTAAACAATTTTCAGTATCCTTGAAAAACGGATTCAAGGGGAGTAAAATGGTTGTTTCAGATCATATTGGCAGCGTACACAACTTGAGCCTGCTGAATAAAAGCTCTACAAATTTCTTTGCAAAAGTATGTATAATGATCAGCTACTTGTTTCTTTCACTTTTCTGTTATTAAATTTCTTAACTCAAAAAGTGATAATCTACTTGCAGGCACAATCTCCAAACTGCATAAGCAAATCTATGAGATGGTGGGAGAAAACTCTTAAACATAATAATAATATCACAGAGATTCATTCAGCTCAAGAACTCGTCGATACGCTTTTAAATGCAGGCGATAAACTCGTCGTAATTGATTTTTACTCTCCTGGTTGTGGAGGTTGTAGAGCTTTGCATCCAAAGGTGATCCAGTCTCATGCCAATTTGGCAAATTAGATCAATATAAGATCCTAACTTTAATGGAATTAGTACTAACTAATGCTAATTTTGTATTCAGATTTGCCAGATTGCGGATTTGAATCAAAATGCAATTTTTCTGAAAGTAAATTATGAAGAACTTAAGGTCATGTGCACTAGCCTCAACATTCCTGTCCTCCCTTTCTTTAGATTTTACCGAGGAACTGAAGGTAGACTTTGCAGCTTCAGCTGCACAAATGCAACTGTAAGTACCAAAACCGTTCTTTCGTTTTTCATTTTAATCATGAAATGGATCTCAATTATTCTTCAGTTTATTATTGAACTTCACTGTTTTTATTTTCTTTTGTATACGAACAGATAAAGAAATTCAAAGACGCAATTGAAAAGCATGGAACGGATAGGTGTAGTCTTGGACCAGCTAAAGGTTTGGAAGAAGCCGAGCTATTAAGACTAGCTTCAAACAAACAGATCTCACTCGATTTTTCACCAATGAAATACGAAAAGGCACTGCAGCATTTGTTTGAAACAAACATGGAAGATTATTCCTCTTCGATCGATCAAAGATAATGCCGCGATAGTCATCATATACTCCGTATAAATTCGGTTACCGATATAAGATTAAGATATATGTTATGATTAACCAGTAATGGGGATGTTGGAAATACTAAATTTATGTGTTAAATTTTGAATATGCGAATCGGTATCGTTGGTTTAAATTTATCAAAACGTGTTATAGTTTTAAAAACTTTTTCCCTCTTCTTCTTCTCCTCTCTCCTAGGCGATTTCCGGCGACCAAAATCCAAACTCCGGCAACCTCTAACTGCTCAGATATATTCCTTTTGGAGTGGATCTGAACAGTAACCACCTTTTCCTTTTAGTTTTAGCAAGTTATTTCATAGATTAGCTAAGTTTATAATGTTTTTAAGGTTTAGTTTTGGGATCTATTCCCCCTTGCCGGCGGCAAGTTATCTCCATCTTTATGGTGGTTCTTTCTATGCTTGTATAGCATCTTCTATCGACTTTCATGGTCGTTCTTTGTTAATGTTCATAGGGTTCAAGATCATCGGTGACGAACTCCGGCGTCCGGAATCTTCATCGGGAAATTCAAGACTCAAAGCAAATCACTCCTATTTTGGAGTATCTCTTTCTCAAGAAGAAGAAAATCAACAAAAATGGTGGACTTGTGATCCGAAAACCATTTGTGATCCTATTATGGTGGTTCCTCCGATTCAATCGGTTCTTACATACACTTTTCTAGTCTTTTTCCGGTGTTCTTTCTCTTTTCTTGCTAGAATACTTGGTTGTGTACTAGTATTGTATGGTGTTTCTCTATTACTCTATCTTGATGTCTTGAAACTCTTTGTAAATTTAACATTGAATTATTAACGAAGAGTTCATCTTTTAAAATATATATATATTCCAAACGTGTTATATAGTTTGTGGGAAGTAATCCCTACTTGTTAGGGAATTCAAAAGTAGTGGGTTACTCTCCGACAGTCAATGCAGTGCCACCGCTCAGTCACCGGTTGTTGCCATTTCTCCCCTGAGAATAAGATAAAATAAAATCGTTTGCCGAGTCACGAATGGAAACAAAATGGACTGACATAAAGTAAGGTCCAAACTGCAAATTCCCGTTACACCCGAGTGTCTTATTAGAAAGGACATTTCCCTTTTATTGACACTACGCCCAATGAACCCTCTCTCAATTTTCAAACCTTCTTCTTCTTCAAAAATTGCACAATACCAGCCCTAAAGGGAGATGAAGGTTTCTCAAGCACTAAAAATGACTGCAACTACCACAAACCAAAGCGATGGGGAAATCTCGTATGAGAATCTTAGAGAAAAAAGAATCAAAGAAAACATGAAAAGAATGCTAAAACTCGGAATCTCTGATCTTTCTAAGAAACTCAAATCTAAACCCCTCCCTCCTCTTCCTAAGAAATCTATCAAGAAGAACAAAAGTGAAGTAGAGAACACTGAACCCCCTCGTCGCTCTTCAAGGTAATTTCATATCATATTTATTTATTTATTTTTGATTTATTTGATGGATTTGAGTATATGGGTTTTGTTTGGATTTGATAAAAGATGATGGGTTTTTTTTATTTTGGTTGTGGGTTTTGAAGGTTGGAGAAGCTAACTCCGGTTAGCTACAGTGATACCCGTCCTAAGACTCCAAAAGGACGAAAGAACCAAATGGAAGAAGAAGAAGAAGATGATGATGAAGATGAAGAGGAAGATGATGAAGACGAAGATGGGAACTACAGAACAAGAGCAAGGTTTAACTCAGATTTATGTGGTCGTCGCTCTACTAGGTAATGCCCTTTTCATTTGGCTTTTGAATTGATTACTTGGGTTTGTTTTAATTTGATTAGCAATTGATGGATTTGGTACATTTTGGTGGTGGAATTTTGAAGGTTGCAGAAGGCAAGTCGAGTGAACTATGCAGAAGTTACTCCAAAAAAGACTAATATTGAGAAGGAAGGAGATAATGAGAAGGATGTCTTGGTAGAAGAAGAGGGGTTACCAGAGATGGATACTGAAGAACATCAGAAAAGTGCCAAGCAACCAGTTTCTGTCAACCGGTCTCTTGTTTTTGATAATGTAGAACATTCCCTTCATCCTATTGAATCTGTGAACTCGTCTACGGGTGGAAAAGATCCAGATGTTGGAGAAGTAACTTCGCCAAAGCAAACTTAAGTGTTATCGCTGGAAGATTGAGGGACAGGAGAATGAGCTCTTGAACACACGTGCTGTCTCTTTTATTCTGATTTAGCATGAGGAAGGACATGAAACCTTACAATTTTTTGTTAGCAACATCCTTGCAGATTCAAGGTAGGCAGGTAGAAAAATTCTTTTGGTAGTAGTTGCAATGTCGCATGGCTTTTTGTATATTTCTTGCGAAGAATCGGTTAGATGGTCTTATGGTTTCCTCAAAGAAATTAGATATGATGAATTCTAGAATTTATGTTCATATTGATGATGCTTTTTGTCTGATTATCTAAATTGTTAAAATGGCTACATGATCTGCCTAGTTCATGAATGTTATCTTTATCACTCAGATATGCCAGATTGCATAGTTGAATCAAAATGCAATTGTTCTCATGATAACTTATGAGGAACTAATGGTAATGTGTAATAGTGTCAGCATTCAATCATACAGGAGCTGAAGGTTACTTCTTAGCTACAGTTGCACTGAAGATTTCAAAGATCATGAAATATGCTTGTTTATTACTTGGGATTCTTTTTGGAAGTTTTGAGAAAAATTATGCATAAACAGATCAAGAAATCCAGAGATGCGATGGAACAATGATCATGGGACAGATATAGGTCTAGTCTTATAACAAGCAAAAGGAAAAGGTGTGAAAGAAGCCGGGCTAATTGGGCTTTACAGTGGACTGTTGAATGTTGATGTACAATGTAAATTTTGGCTCCAAAGAAACAACTTCTAACAAATACTCCAGACTGGCTTCCGAGGCATCTATATATACATTTGAGGTAGGAGAAAGAGAATAGGACCAGCTGACATGTTTATGGTTGCATCATTACGATGAAAAACTGATTTGCCAGTTATCATGTCTCTTTGTTCTTTCATATGTTCAGCTAGTAAGACTAAGGCCAGCAATCTGAGAAAGCATTCCCTTTCCATATGTTGTTTTGAGTTAGTGTTACAGGTAAAGTGGAGTGCCAGGATTTTTTAAAAAGAGGAGAAAATTGAGTTTTTGCCTTTTTGGTGTCTAAGCTTTGGGAATACTCCTTGCTGGAGAGCTGTTAACCACCATGGAAACAACCCATGGTGTAGGTCCATACAGTGACGAACTGATAGCATGACCATTGACCAATTTGATCGTATGCGGTGGTCTGAATAATTTATTCCCTTGGAAAAGTATACATTTACCCTTGCACATCCGCGCACTTCTTTGCAGGCTTATTTACTTGCTTAAAGCTTGAGATGGGGTGCAAGTGTGATTACCTACAAAAGAAATGGTTGATAAGGTATTTTCACAAGAGATAAAGTCAATGGCAGCAACTTGTTCCCTCTTGGAAATCCGAATAGTCAGGCAAGTTGGTAGGAATTTCCAGGTGCATTCCCTTCCTGGATTCCCATTTGACTTTAAATTTTGGGATCTTTGGAATCTGGAGTCTAATAGAGGGAGAAAGAGAGAGAGAGGTCTTTGTAATTTTCTCTTCAACAAGAACCAGAGAAGAAGGAGAAGGAGAAAGAAAGTTGGAGCTAGCAAAAATGGATAAAGGATTTTTGATTGGATTGCTTGGTGCAATAGTCACCTTGTCAGCATATTCACAAAATATAGTCTCAGATACCAACTGCATCCTTGTTGGTTTTCTTATTCTTATGTTTGGTCTACTTGTAAGAGAAGGTTTTATTCCTCTATAAATCCCATCTTCTTCTACTTTGATTGTGTAAGGTGCACCTTTGTTTGTTGAGTTTAAATGCAACTCAGTACTACTGTATTTACCCTACTCTTATGTATTTTTTTGGTTTGGAAGTAATTTGATTTCTTTGATGTAATCGTGCTTTCTTCAATTGATATCGTTGTTCTTCTTTGTTGAGAATTTTTATATTTGTTTGAGAAACATGCCTTGGTTCAGGCAAAATTTTCATGTTATGTTGATGGTCGCACCAACTTAAAACAATACGGAAGATTGCAAAACATTAAGCATCAATATATGCCCCATCTACCAGTGAGTTCTGCGGTTCTACCTAGATGTTAGGTTCACGATCTGCAAGCTTTTACGCTTATTCGTTGAGGGAAGTCTTTATCGAACTTGAACAATTTGATTGTAGAGTATGGCTAATTTATGGAGCGGGGAGAACTCCATAACCAGAGAATAGTGTCGTACACTGTAGGAGGAGGCTTGGCAGTTCATAGGACTAATTTCTTTCCATGAGATATTTTTTCCTTTCCATGAGAAGATTAACAGCATCCATTTTCTTTCTTTTGGCCTTATTCTTTGCAATACCAAGCATCATTAAAAGATTGTTCACCTAGTTTGAAATAACAATGTTTGGGACAGACATCACAAAAACACCCAAAAAAAACCGAATGGTGAACACCCCACATGGAATGGGAAAATGATAGCTTGACGAAAGACAAAAAGAAAAATAGGATCCATGGCCATTGGATTTGTACTCGGGATACACTGCGGGAGAAAAGCCCGGTGAATCTCTTCCCCATTGAATGGTAGGTAGGTCGTATCTATGATACGAATCATTTTTATGTTGGTGTCGGTTTTTGTGATGTTTTAAGTCTGTGAAGAGTTTTTATTAGATATGTTTATCAAAATTCTTAATATTTTACGAAAGAAAAAGAAAAGAAAAAATCATAAATCATACTTTAAAAATAAAAATAAATAACTATGAAAGCGTAATATTATGTTTTCTGGAAGTTATATATATATACTCCTTGAACATATCGAGGTCAAAAAAAAAAAATCCAAAATTAGAAATTTGATTATATTTAGGTTATAAGGTGTACCTAAACATGTACACAAATTTGACATTCATTGTGTAAAATGAAGTTCGTTGTTTAGCTAATCAAACATCGTCGCAACCTAGTTTAACTCTTTTACATATTGATCAGATTTCACGGAAAACTCCTTCAATATTGAAACTGATGATATTATAGCTCGACCTAGTTGAGTAATCTTCATGAAATGAGAGAATGTCGTAATTTCACACAAACTCAAATCTTCAACTTCAACCGTTTATAGAAAATCAAATTTTGATAAAATTGGTACTATCTAGTAAGAAATTTTATTACTAACATCGAAACCCTTTTGGAATTCATCTGAAGAAGTTTTAATTGATATACTTGAAACTTCTGAGCAGTTGAAATAATAAAACCTCAACATGATTCACGACCACCTATCAACTGATTGTTGTGGATCACACAACTCGTGCATTGATGAAAGGATGAAATTATGATCCAACAAGAGGAAAATTCTTCACGACTTTTCAATCCGCCGTGGAAACTTTTTAGATGTTAAAAGTAGGACAACGTCGAAAAACCATTGATAAGGTAGCTTAAAAATCTGCAAAGAAATCCATGCTCGAATTTGATCAAGACAACAAATATGATTTTTTTGAGGGGTTTTTCCCTAAGGTCCACCACATTCTTCTTTAAGATAGTTGTTGAATATGGCAACTTTTGAGTATTTTTGTTTTTGTCCATATTTTTCATTTCTTCTCGGCGGCACTCTAATAGTTTATATATGTTTGGCTGATAATTCTTTCAATTACTCCCTCCGTCCCACTATTAGATGACCTAATTCAAGTTTGCACAATTTTTAAGGCAAGGAATGGAAGGGAGTATTTTTAAGTATTTTTTACAATTATACCCTTATAGATAATAACTTGTAAAATTTAGATATGATTTATCTCTGAAACTATACCATGGATTTTCGTAAACTTTGTATCATTGAAAAACATTTTAAAACACCTACATAACGAATATAAACATGGCTACCAAATTATATATATTTCATATACTACCGATAATCAATCAAAATGATAATTTTAGAAATATTCCCTTGCTTAATGAAATAGGTCAACTAATAGTGGGACAAAATTTTAAACTAAGTAGGTCATCTAATAGTGGGACGGAAGGAGTAGAAGACACTAAGGATTCTCCGAAACGTGACGTAGGCAGAATTTTTTTCTTTTAAAAAAGCTTTACGCCTTTAAGTCTTCGTATACTCTGAAATCCGCACTTGAGCATGTACAAACTCTTCGTTAATAGATCGGGGTCAAAAATGAAAAGTTTGAACCTTTGTTTTTCCAATATACCCTCGTATTTCAAATTAATTGTTTACAAATTCGTATAAACTTTTCATATACTGTTTTGTGAAGGCTTAATTTTGGATCGAGGAAATTACAAAAAAAAATACATTTTAATTACGGGATATGATTTAAAGAAGGATTGATGAATTGGGGCTTAATTTACCTTCTGGGGTTGGGTGCCACCTAAGTACGTACTTAAAGAACTTACGCAAAAGCCTCCATTGGTTTTCTTCGCCGATGTATATTGGACCGTGCCTTTACATGAGTTTATCCCAAGCTTTTACAAGAGAATATTTCGGTCGACATGTGTATTCCTAATGAGTTTGATTCCCTAATTATCAAAAACACTTTCCTACTTTTAATTAAAAAAATATTACAAAGATGACATGGACGCTTAACGGATAATCGACAAGATTTTTCTCTAAGACCACAAGATCTTAGCCGAGAAGGGAAAGGTAACAAGTAAACCTCCCGTTTTTTCGTTTTCACCTATATGATGATCCTTGAATGACTTAATAAAGGTTCCAGTCAATTAAGCATCAATAATGTACTACTCGCAATTAATATAAATATATCAATCAATTAAATATAATACGGAAATATAAGGATAGCAAGGCACAGAATTTTGTTGACGAGACTACAAATGTAGAAAAACTCAGGAGTACTTTAGATTCGAGAGATCAATCTATACAATCCCGGCCTAAACCAAGAAATGGTCGTTCCAGTCTTGCCTCGGTCACAAAATGAAGGAGAAGGGTTGATCTTAGGGAGGGAAGCGAAGAAGGTGTTGAGGTCAGAATGGTTAACTCTGAAGGTGTGGTTGTTTTATGACTTGTATCAGAATTTGGAACTCGCTTACAGAATGTAAGCTTTGAGTTCTTTGGAGTTTTTCTGGATACTTGTGTTGATAACCCTTGTTGGTTGAAATAGGTTGAAAACCTATTTATATCAGTCATAGTTTCACGCGCCCTGATCTCATAGGAACTGGAATAGTCAAGTGATGGAGCAGTGGGATCATGCAGGATGGTGAAAACCACGTCTCCACTATGAGGGGAAGACTGGGTGGTTTCGTCCCACTACTTCTCTATCATCACTAACTACCCGCCTTTCCTGACACTTTCTTGTAATGGGCGTGTTGCACGCCGCACGCTGTAGACCGCCAGACCAATACCCTGATGAACATCCCCCAGTTTGTGACATGTTTGATGTCTCGAGTATTTTCGTGCAAAATATGCAGCAGGTTGCTGAGTGGGTCTTGTTTGCAAGACCTAGTTATTTTGACCAATCACGCGCAAGCCAGGCGGCGGGTGGTCATATGTTACAAGTCAAGTCATGAGACTTGCCGCAAGAAATCTCCCCCCTCTTTAAGGCAAGCAAGCTTAATTGAAATCCTTACTCTTTTTTTGGTTCACCAAACGGAAAATGGTTAACCAAACGGATTAAGGACTAAAATGTTAAACAAAATAGGGACTGTTTAGTTAAGAAATATAAATAAGGACTGAAATGCTTAACGGAATAGGGACTTAAATATAATAATATATGAAATCGTTTATTTACTGAAATACCATTTTTATAAAAATAAAGATAAATATTTAAAATCTTCGTATCTTCCAAATGGTACGTCGGATTTTTTTGAATTTTATATATTTGGAAAGCTCTTTCAATCACCTACGCAACGACTATAAACAACCATATAAAAATTTTACTTTTCAATATGTTTATAGTTCTCCGAAAAAATAGCTATAATTTAAAGGTAAATTGAAAGAGCTTATGTACTTTTTATATGTTGCCTATATAATGCTCAAATACTTCACTTGATATACTATAAAATTACTTAGAAGAATCTATAGATTTTAGTTTCGATACAGAAGATTACCTCCGTTTCATTAAAAGTGATACTTTAATATATATTTTTTTTCTTTCCATTTTTATCTAATATTAGGCTAAATTGAAAAGTAAAATGAAGGTACCACATTTCAGAAATGGAATGAAAAATTAATGTTGCCAACATGCATCGCACGTGCTCACTACTTGTAGCATGTAATGCCTTTAGGTCAAATAATTAAATTATTTGTAGAAATTGATGTTTGTAAAACATCGTTTGTAATCGAAGCATATAAAGCATCGCTTTTAAGCAAGCAGCTCAAAATAATCGATGCTCATGAAGCATCGTTGTATAAAGCCTGCCTAAATTAGTCGCGGAGCTTAATGTCTTAAAAGGAGCATGACCGGCTATTTTCGAGAAGCTGCTAGGAGCCATTCACGCACGCCATGGGCAGGTCGGTCGGTCCTTATAGGAGAGTGACGGCTAGCGACCACGACGACATCTTATTGGTCGCTCCAAGTTTAATCTAGACCGGTTAAATTGGCTAGCCAAATTGGATGGCTGAGATGATTTGCGGCAGTTATTGGTTGCCGCTAATTTATTTAAGACTCCCAAAAGAAGCGCAGCCAGCAATCTTTGGGCGATCGTTTAGGAGCCATACTGACAGGCCGCGGCGTGGACGATTGTTCCTTATGGAAGGGAGGTGGCCAGTGATCATGGCCACATCTTGTTGAACGCCTAGAATATGAGTTAGGCCTGCCGATTCGACTGGCGAAGTTGGGCGGCCGAGATGATTTGCGGGAGTTAATGGATGTCGTTTATTTAATTTAGGTTTTAAAGGCCGTGTGGCCAACCCATTTTGGGCCAACGGTTTTGGTGTTGGCGGCATGCTATAGACTATTCGACCGGCCAGTGCTATAGTCGGGCCGTTAGTGCGCGTATCCACGCCTTGTCCGTCGATTGGAATTGAATCTAGGCCGGTCAATTTGACTGGCGAAGTTGGATGGCCGAGATCATTTTGCGGCAGCAATGTAATGCTGCTTAACAGAAATTAGGGTTTCGCAAGTCGCGCAGCCATCTAACTTTGGGAAATCGGTTAGTGGCTCTGTTGGCGAGTTGGCAGGGCTTCGATTAACCAAGGTGTTAGTGGACCCGCCGGTATGCATGGTGGTGCTTGTCCGCCCGTGTTAAGAAGTGGTTAGACTTGATAAATCGAGTGGCCAAAATGTACGTCCGTGATCATTTTAAGACTGACATGGGCAGCCTATATTAAATTCCTTAAGGAATTAGGTGTGTCGACCAGTCAACTTTCAACTTTATTTACAAGTGCGTGTGGCGCATTTAAAGCGATCTGATTGGTCGATGGGAAAGTGGGATGGCAAGCGGCAACATGGAGTGTGGACGACCGGCCACGGGTGGCGCCTACTGGAGCAGATCGGTCCGCCAAATGGCGTGGCCACGCCTCCCTTTGTTGCTGCTTTTACTTGTCGCGGTTCCTCTTTATTTCTTTGTTTTCTGCTTTTTAGTAGAATCTTGCTCTTACTAGCTCCATGATGGATTAATTTCCTAGCTTTCCTAGGTTGGTTTCGACCAATAGGGTTCGAGATATTGCGCAGGGTGCAAAAAACCTAATTTTTGCAAATTAATTAGGTTAAAATTTGAATTTTGCGAGCTGTCACAAAATTGGTCAAATTTGGTGAATTCTTCTTGTTGACACAAAATTCTTAATTTTATTCTCAGATAACAGTCAGCGCGTCTTCTGACTGAGTACTTTCATGCAGACCTTAATCTTGATACTTCGGGAAATTCATGCTACTCAGTTGCGAGTGAACGTTAATTGTCATGTCATATCAATATTAAGAGTTCAGCCGGGGAACATAACATAGGAAAATACTCAAGACATACATTAATGAATAATGCAGGCGAGAGGTCAAAATTTATAGAATATTTGGGATTGTTGCCACATGCACCATTCTAGATAAATTTCATATAAATATACTAAATTGCTCAATACATATGTAATTAAAGAGGCCTGAGCACTCATCACTTTTAAATGGCTCAATCTTCTTTGCAGAATGATGGCGCATTAAATACAGGATTTTACAATTTTAGCCCTAAACTAAAAACCACCATCAACATTAAGTCCCCTGCTTAGTACGTAACAGTGACATTGTTGCGGGGTAAGCACTAGATGGTGACAGACGATGATAAAAATCGAAAATGCGAGACATGTAGAGGTTACCAGGAAAAGTTTGATTGACCTTTGGCAACATGTCCGTGCGGCTAGTGATCTTCGTACCGGCGTGCTGCTAGTTCGGCCATGAAGCGTTGGTGCCGCGGGCCCAGCTACATTTCTCCGTACATGGTCCAAAAGGAAACCCTCCTTCTGTTCGAACTCTGGAAACTCCGTTCGTAAAAAAGGGGTATTGGCCCTCTTCCGTTTTTGTTGCTCGTCCGGTTCCGTGCTTTCGTCTGCAGCAGCCGGCTCCTCTTCGTCACTGTCAGCAGCTCCGTCACGAGTGTGCCAATTGTCAGTGGCAAGGTAAGTACATCTTGTTCTTTCTTCTTCTTTTTGCAAGTATGAACTTTAGTTGTACGTATAACTTTCACGGTTTTGGAATTTCATCAAATCCCGAGTGAACTCCATCGATCCTTTCCGAAGTGTGTAATAAGGTTTTGTTTCCAGAAGAATGAGTGTCTAGCCTCTCCAGTGGATTTCAAAACTTGCCAAACTCCATTGCGCTCAATTGTAAGAGACCTTTACTTTAAGTTGTTTGGTGTATGGACCTTCTGATTGCGATGATGATATTCTTGGAATGCTTGTATGGGAAAAATCTTCCAGAGCCGTTGAGTGAAGTAGACAAACTGAGAGGCGTTCCGTTGCCGACGTGCTGCTATCAAGTCTTCAAGGACTTCGTTCCAAGCGACATCCTTTGAACCATCTTCTGAATCTTGGATTGTTGTATGGAATGGGATGCGATGAGCAGTCCCCGGTTACACTTCTGTTTGGTTGCTAGAGCTGTATTTTTTAGTCGGCTTGGGAATATAATGTGGTCTTGTAAGGAGATATATATGCGTACTGGATCCGATGGCGTGGCCAGATATGTGAAAATATCTCTGCGGCGTACTTTGACGAATTGACGAAAGCGACAATCTTTTGGATCCGTCATTTGTTAATCAATGGGCGGGAGTCGCACTTGATAAACATGTATCGTATCCAAATTTCTGGCAGCCCATGCACCCCTTCCATAGGAAATTGGAAATCTAGAAACACCGAATCTGACTTTGTCGATTGAGATGGCAGACATGATGCGGTTGGTCTGTGTGGCTTGCTGAGGCGTTGAAGCGGCTTCAGCTTCTGGAGAGAACGTTGAAGCGGTGGCTTCTGGAGAGAACGTGAAGCGACGACTTCTGGAGAGAGCGTGAAGCGGCGGCTTCTGGAGAGAACGTTGAAGCGGCGGCTTCTGGAGAGAACGTTGAAGCGGCTTATGGAGAGAACTCCAGTGAGGGCGCCATTAACCCTTGATTTCGAAAAACGAGTTCTTTCCATTCTTCTGAGGCGATACGATATGGCATATGGGAAGACGGCACACAAATAGTGCTGGTCGACAAGTCGTGTTTTCTCCTCATGGGAAAGAATACCGCTTTTTCTGTTTGATTTTCCCTTGCAAATTACATGCTTCTTGAAGATTTGTGGCGCGCCAACTAGACATGTATGAGCATGGACGCCGTTTCTGAAGAAGTAGTTGTGCGCTGCTTTCCAGTTTTGTGAAAGAGTTCCAAAAGTACGAAATTCATAGACTGAAAAGAACAAGGTTCCTTTTACGGATTCCTCGAGACTGTCTCAGGGCTTGAATTCGAAACAGGCTGCTCTTCAGGGCATGAAAGACGTCTTCTCTAAAAGGGATGTACTGCTTCTGGAAAATTTCCCTTGAATATTTTGTCCCTCCTTTTTCCTTTGCATATTCCCCCTTTGAGTATGTTCTGGAAGATAAGAGATGCTTCCTATATAGTTCGATTTTCTGGCTTTGATCTAGTAGGTAATTTGTGTCACATTCGCAAGTTGTTGATACGGTAACAAGTAATCTTCAGGATTGGATGGCTTGTTGGAGACCCTTTCAGGTATAGACAGTGGCAAAGGATATACTCCCAGCTTCGCCTTGTTGTCGTGTATCCATGAGCGCCCCAGGACCATATCATAATTTGGGTACTCCTTAACTATATGAAATTTGCGTGTGTTAGAGCATCTCCTACCTTGATTTCGAGATTAATGTACCCGTAAGCGTCTCTGGACTCTCCTTCTGAGTTTTTGATTATGGTTGGATAGTGAACGACTTCCTGCTTTGAAATCCTTGCAGCTCTCAGAGTCTTGACGATTACAATGTTGAAGTCAGAGGCCGCGTCAATCAGCGTGCTGTCAAACTCGACATCCTTCAAATGAGCAGTGGTTAGGAGTCCCCAGTTGCATCTATCAGTCGTGCTTTCTAGGAGAGGTTGGGGTTTGAGAACGGCTTCTGTGACACTCTGTATCATTTCTCGGGTGTTAATGAACCTGTTTGTCATAGTCTAAATTTTTACTCGAGTTTAACCGAACCCACTAAACAAAATTCTGCAAATTCTTCGGTTAGTGCATCACTGGTGCCTATTATTTTGCCGGGGAGACATTATTTTTATTTTCCCCTTTGGTTTAGGGTAGCTACTAGCTAGTAGCTAGACAAAATTATTTATAATTAAATGATAAATTCATTATGTGGCACCTTGGCTCCCACGTGTTAAAAATTCATGATCAAATGGGACACGTTAGGGATTTTCATTTTCTCTCTTCAAGGACAACTTTGGTATGAACGAGGGGGGGGCTCTCCGTCTTCTTTTTTCTTTTCTCCCCTCCCCTCTCCCTGTTTGACAGAAAAATTTAAGTAACTTGGTTGAATTTATGGGAAAATGGTCTTGGTGGAGATGAGAGTAGGTGAAGTTGTTGATGTTGTTAATGTTGGCATGTTAAAGCGGAGTAATGGGCATTTCTCCTCCCTGTTTCCAGTTGGAAATTGTTTTCGAAGCTATTGTTTTCTTTTACTCAACTGAGCAAAGTGATTTCTATCAGTTTGGGGGTTTGTATGTGATACTAGATGCATGTCTGATTTGGTATAAATATAGATCCTTCCTTGAATTGAAATTCTTGAAAAACAGAAAATTAGGGTTCATAACAATTTGAGTTTTTGTTTTCCAAATCTGTTGACAAATGTATAATTCATTTTGAAACGTTAAATGGGATGTTGAATCTTGTTAAAATTGGGTATTCATTTAGATTCAATTTTAAGGAACTTGATGTGTTTCGGTTGGTTTACAAAGTATTGATAATGAATTGAGAATGGGTTTGATCAATTCGCCTGGCATGTGTAAATTGAAGCATGATACTAGATTTTCAGATTTTGGGAACTTTTTCTCCAAGGCTATATATACATATAGCCTTGTGGTAGTAAAGGTAGACTATCTATTATTTCTCCCTCGTCTTATTGTCGCGGTGACTATCGCGGTTAACCTCTTTTAGTGAAGATGGATACATCTAAGAATTATATATAGTAGGTGAATGTACTGAATGGACATAGTTGTTTTCCATTTAGTGATAATGTACTGAATGTTGGTGCAAGTATGTTTTCCATCATTTGCATTAAGGAATGGACATAGGTGTTTTAATATTACTGTTAGTTCATTTTTGGTAAGGCTTAAGATATGTCAAAGTACAGGGAACGTAAATGGCTATGGATGTTATGGATTTTCAACATTAATTTGTGGATGTCTAGGACTTTGGGTAGTCTACTAATTTGAAATTGCAGACAAGGAGAGTTATAAATGGAGCAAGACGCCCATAATCTGTTAGTAAAAAGCCCCAAGAGAAAAAGGGAGAGCCAACGACGGTTGCGGTGATGATGTATGTCTCTCTACGTCAAGTCCAGTGGTGTGGGGGTAAGAATCATTTCTTGTCTTGGATTGAGTATTCATATTGCTCTTGTTTGATTTGTGTTGACTACATTGAGTACTTGAGCTTGTGAATGAATTTGGTGCATGGAGTAGTCTTATTTAATGGTGTTAGTATAAATTCTTGGTTTGATATGCAGTCTTAGAAAATAATCGGTTCTTACTACAAATGGTAGTTGAAGTAGGCTACGAAACCATCAATTTCTTTTCTATAAAAAGATCAAACATTGCCTACAGTCCCCAAGTATCTGGAGAAGCTACACCATGGTCAGATTCATGTCATTTTGGTATATTTTCCGGAACTTTACTATTGAGTGTGATGTATCCATTGTATTTAATCTGCCATGCATTGACATAAATGCTTCTCTCTGCATGCCTTCTACAGCTCTATTTAATTTATTACATGATAGCCTTACTATATACCCATTCGTTCCGTGAACCAAAACCTTCACTCACTCAAATGAAGTGCTGGTCATCTTGAAAATTTGGAAAGTATATGGAACATTTAAATTAGACTTGAACTGTTGAATGAGAACTAAAGAATTTAGTTTGCTCGGTTTTGATACCTCAAAGCTTTGTAATAAATCCTTACTTATCTACTTGATAGATTGTGGACTTGATATCCTGTATACAATGTGTTTAACTCTCTTGGTTGAACTTATTATAAGCAACGTTTGATTAATTTAGTGGAATAGTTGTGCTGACGGTGCACGAAGACTGTCTTCATATATATGTATGTTTAGAGTTGTTATTGATGGTACGAGTTCTCGTAAATTTACTAGTAAAGTTTTACGGTGCCCTGTTCGCATGAATTCTGGATTCACGGGAACGTCATTTTTATCTCTTTTGCATACTCTTGTGTGTATGAGTGCTTTATTCTGTGGTGGCCAGTATTTAGGAAAATGTGGGATTTTTCTTTGGCTTTTGTGTTTACCCTATCCTTGTCGTCGGCTTAAAAATATTGTCGTCGTGCTACTTTGGAAATGAATAGATGGTCTTCGTAGAATGTCGATTTTTCTCTAAATGCATTTCCATTCTAGTATTGACGGGTACGGCAATAGGGAAATGGAGGAATATTTATGGCTTTACTATTTTGGTTTAGTATCTTTCCGTTTGGCTGGTCATCGGTAGATAGTGACACTTGAACCTCACAGTTCCATTAGCTTCAGAATAAAAATGAATGAGTGACCGGTGAGTCCTATCTGCACTTCTACATTTCTTTAAGTGATAAAATTCATTTTTATTTTCGTTATTTCATTTTAGGAAAATGGTTACCGAAATAAAATGATTTTGTATATATTTATTTTTACTCCCGAGTGATAATTGTATGAAAATCTTAAACCAACCCAATGTGGGTAGCTTTAGTTGTTCAGTTACTGTTACGGTGAAATGAGTTGGATTTGCTTGCCGTTCTATATTTGTAAAACTATTGGTACTGCATGTTATTAGATAGAGATAGTTACTGCCAAGGTGTGCAGTTCATACTATCTAGACAAACGTTGACGAACTACGGTCGTGCGTGATCCCTTCGAGCAACGGAGAGGGTACGTAGGCAGCCGCTATGCGGTTCAGCACAGATCCACAAGGTTGTTCATATCATCTGAAAAGGGTTGGTTGCTGCTTCGTAGTTCACACCACCTATTCGGAGATGATTGCAACTTTGGCATAATATAGCGTTGGTAAGAGGTAGTTGCAGTATTAGTTGTTCATACTACCTAGTGAGAGATGATTGTTACCATCTCTCATGGTAGGCAACTGGCCGTATAAATTATTAGAGTTGGCAACTGGCCATCTCCCATTTTTGGCAATTGGCCATATAAATTGTTGGAATCGGCAATTGGCCATCTGTTATTTTGGGCAATTTTCCCTCTGTTATTTTCTGCAATTGGCCGTCTGTCATTTTGGGCAATTGGCCCTCTGTTATTTGGCAATTAGCCGTCTCTTATTTTTGGCAACTGGCTGTCTGATATTTTTGGCAATTGGCCATCTGTTGTTTTTTGGCAATCGGCCGTCTCTTATTTTTGGAAATTGGAACCCTTGTCGAATTTTATGAGTACTATGGTATGGGACATATGCTCATAGAATTCTGACCTTAAGATTAATGAGATTTTTACCATGTGCAGGATTATGAATGAATAAAATTTTACTTGAGTGGCGTATTAGAGAGTTGGAGCTTGCCAAGCGACCGTAACCCGACCCGCTTGAAGCAAAAATTATCTGGTCTGTCACAGCTTCCCTGGCTGGAAACAGCTGCTTTCCTGATACAATACGGTTGAGGGTTGTAAATATGTCTTGATGCTGCGCCTTGGAGAAATACAGAATCTCACATAAATGCTCCATCATAGACTGTACAGTTTTGTAGACGGAGTCCCCAGAAATCGTGCAGCTCCTGACGGGAAGAGGGTCTCTGTGAACTCCTTCGGTGCCTAATTGAAGTTCTCCTGCATCTACCTTCTCCTTGAAAATGCATTTCAATTTGTTGCAATCGTTGGTTGGGTGATTGACGAACCTATGGTAACGACAATATTTGGGATTTGCCATTTCTTCCTCGGTCGGTGGACGTCTGAGAGGAGGTAGCTTGATGGCGTTATCTTGAATCTACGCTTCCAGGAGTTCGATTACTTCCTCAATTGGAAATGGGGAGTTTGGAGCAGCATCTCCAGTTTCTTGTTGTTGTGCAGGCGTCTTAGTCGCAGTCTTCCGGGGTTGAGCTGTCTGCTGCGCTGGTGCCGCACATTTGAGTTGTTGTTCTGAAGCTGGAGCTTTTCTCTTTCCTCCTTCACTCACCACGCTTTACAGAGGGTTTAGTGTTGTATTGTTTGTTGATGAGACGTCTGTTCCCTCGAGTCTTGCATGCATCTTCATTCCTGGCGGACCTGGTTCTTTCCAACAAGGCTGGTGTTGTTGTAGCCGGCCGCTTAGCAGCTTCATGAAGTTCAGAGAATGTCTGGAACCGCAGGTTCTCTAGTAAAGCGCGATAGACGGGTACCATGCCATTAATGCACAACTCCACCAACTGACGTTCAGTCACATTTGGATTATGACAATCTAGTGTCTGAATTCTCTTGACATAATCATTTGGATGCTCATTGTTTTGTTGAAACATTCTTCCCAAGGATGAAAAGGTGATTTGCTCAGATGCGAAAAAATATTTCTTGTAGGAAGCGTTAACCATCTCGCACCAGTTGGATATGCTGTTTGGTGCAATGTTGTTGTACCAGGTATATGCTCTCCCGGTAAGAGACTTTGAAAACTCTTTCAGGCGGAGGACATGGTTGTATTCGTGCTATCCTAAGGATTCCATAAAACGAGAGATGTGTTCGTGAGCGTTACCAGTACCATCATAAAGGGAAAATTGAGGAGAAGAGTATCCCCTCGGAAGAGGAACTCTTTGCACATCAGGAGGATAAGGAGGTTGATGCTGGTGCATGTCCGCCGGATTTCCTTTGCCTCGATTTTGGAGAAGTCGTTCCAGATCCTCACGTGTGATTAAATTGGATTGCTGATTACTTTCCAATGGGCGTTCAGGAGCAACGCGAGCCTCTCCATCTATAAAGGTGCGTCCTGCTGAAGTGTTTGCGTCGGGGGTGTTAAAAGTATTCCTTGTCAGCTCCATCTGGGGTTGATGTGACTCTTGCGGTAGCCGCTCCGTTAGTGTCTTGAGGAAAGTAAGCACCTCTTTCTGAGTTGTAGCCATGTCTGTCTGAGCTTTAGCGAGAACTTCTTGTCTTTCCATCAAATCAACAATGGTAATAGGGGTTGGCTTCCTCTGGCTCCTCCAGCCTCTCGTTCTAATGGAGGAGTGGCAGTAGCTCTGGTAACAATTGGGGGCGTTATGCTCGAAGAAACATTGGAAAGGGTGGCGGCGGCTCTGGCTCTGGTGATAGGAGGTGTCACGCTGGAGGGAATATTTCCTGCGCCGCTGGTGGTGTTGGTGGTAGAGGATGTAACACCACGGGATGTGTTGATTGTGCTGGCAGGCGGTACATTGGTGTCAGCAACAGGGATAGTGGCGCCAGGAGTATAATCAGCGCCAGTAGCATCAGGATTGGTAACTGACCCAGACCTAAGATCCACCATCTTGAATTTGAGAAAATTGAAATGAAATTGAAAATTGATCTTGCAACCGAGAGATTAATCTCCCACTGTGGTCGCCAGTTTTTTTGGGGTAAAAACTGATTCTGCTGGAAATGGTAAATTTGGGTGTGCCGCCGAGAAACGAATCTCAACCCTGAACAAATGCACTGCACGGGAGTACTTTAGATTCGAGAGATCAATCTGTACAATCCTGGCCTAAACCAAGAAATGGTCGTTCCAGTCTTGCCTCGGTTACAAAATGAAGGAGAAGGGTTGATCTTAGGGAGGGAAGCGAAGAAGGTGTTGAGGTCAGAATGGTTAACTCTGAAGGTGTGGTTGTTTTATGACTTGTATCAGAATGTGGAACTCGCTTACAGAATGTAAGCTTTGAGTTTTTGGTGTTTTTCTGGATACCTGTGTTGATAACCCTTGTTGGTTGAAATAGGTTGAAAACCTATTTATATCAGTCATAGTTGCACGCGCCCTGATCTCATAGGAACTGGAATAGTCGAGTGATGGAGGAGTGGGATCATGCAGGATGGTGAAAACCACGTCTCCACTATGAGGGGAAGACTGGGTGGTTTCGTCCCACTACTTCTCTATCATCACTAACTACCCGCCTTTCCTGACACTTTCTTGTAATGGGCGTGTTGCACGCCGCACGCTGTAGACCGCCAGACCAATACCCTGATGAACATCCCCCAGTTTGTGACATGTTTGATGTCTCGAGTATTTTCGTGGAAAATATGCAATAGGTTGCTGAGTGGGTTTTGTTTGCAAGACCTAGTTATTTTGACCAATCACGCGCAAGCTAGGTGGCGGGTGGTCATATGTTACAAGTCAAGTCATGAGACTTGCCGAAAGAAATAGCATGTAATGCCTTTAGGTCAAATAATTAAATTATTTGTGGAAATCGATCGTTTGGAATCGATGCATATAAAGCATCGCTTTTAAGCAAGTAGCTCAAAATAATCGATGCTCATGAAGCATCATTGTATAAGCCTGCCTAAATTAGTCGCGGAGCTTAATGTCTTAAAAAGAGCATGACCGACCATTTTCGAGAAGCTGCTAGGAGCCACTCACGCACGCCATGGGCAGGCAAGTCGGTCCTTATAGGAGAGTGACGGCTGACGACCACGGCGACATCTTATTGGTCGGTCCAAGTTTAATCTAGACCGGTTAAATTGGCTAGCCAAATTGGATGGCTGAGATGATTTGCGGCAGTAATTGGTTGCCGCTAATTTATTTAAGACTCCCAAAAGAAGCGCAGACAGCCATCTTTGGGCAATCGTTTAGGAGCCATATTGGCAGGCCGCGACGTGGCCGATTATTCCTTATGGAAGGGAGGTGGCCAGTGATCATGGCCACATCTTGTTGAATGCCTAGAATAGGAGTTAGGATGGCCAATTCGATTGGAGAAGTTGGGCTGCCGAGATGATTTGCGGCAGTTAATGGATGTCGTTGATTTAATTTAGGTTTTAAAAGCCGTGTGGCCAACCCATTTAGGGCCAACGGTTTTGGTGTTGGCGGCATGCTATAGACTATTCGACCGACCAGTGCTATAGTCGGGCCGCTACTGTGCGTATCCACGTCTTGTCCGTCGATTGGAATTGAATCTAGGCCGGTCAATTCGGCTGGCGAAGTTGGACGGCCGAGATCGTTTTGCGGCAGCAATGTAATGTTGCTTAACAAAAATTAGGGTTCGCAAGTCGCGCAACCATCTAATTTTGGGCAATCGGTTACTGGCTCTGTTGGCGAGTTGGAAGGGCTTCGATTAGCCAAGGTGTTAGTGGGCCCACCGGTGTGCTTGGTGGTGCTTGTCCGACCGTGTTAAATCAAGTGGCTAGACTTGATAAATCAAGTGGCCAAAACGTACGGCTGTGATCGTTTTAAGACTGACATGGGCAACCTATATTAAATTCCATAAGGAATTAGGTGTGTCGACCAGTCAACTTCCAACTTTATTTAAAAGTGTGTGTGGCGCATTTAAAGCGATCTGATTGGTCGATGGGAAAGGGGGCCGGCAAGCGGCAACATGGAGTGTGGCCGACCGGCCACGGGTGGCGCCTGCTGGAGCAGATTGGTCTGCCAAATGGCATGGCCACGCCTCCCTTTGTTGCTGCTTTTACTTGCCGCAGTTCCTCTTTATTTCTTTGTTTTCTGCTTTTTAGTAGAATCTTGCTCATACTAGCTCCATGATGGATTAATTTCCTAGCTTGCCTAGGTTTGGTTTCGACCAATAGGGTTCGAGATATTGCGCAGGGCGCAAAAAACCTAATTTTTGCAAATTAATTAGGTTAAAATTTGAATTTTGCGAGCTATCACAAAATTGGTCAAATTTGGTGAATTCTGTATGTTGACACAAAATTCTTAATTTTATTCTCAGAGAGCAGTCAGCGTCTTCTGACTTAGTACTTTCATGCAGACCTTAATCTTGATACTTCGGGAAATTCATGCTACTCGGCTACGAGTGAACGCTAATTGTCATTTCATATCAATATTAAGAGTTCAGCCGGGGAACATAACATAGGAAAATACTCAATAAGACATACATTAATGAATAATGCAGGCGAGAGGTAAAAATTTATAGAATATTTGGGATTGTTGCTACATGCACCATTCTAGATAAATTCCATATAAATATATTGAATTGCTCAATACATATGTAAGTAAAGAGGCCTGAGCACTCATCACTTTTAAATGGCTCAATCTTCTTTGTAGAATGATGGCGCTTTAAATACAGGGTTTTACAATTTCAGCCCTGAACTAAAAACCACCATCAACACCAGCACATAGTCCTGCTCCTTTTTTAGCCAAAGTGTCAGCTGAAAAGTTGACCTCCCTAAAGCAGTGATGAAAGATTACTTCCTCCAAAGTCTGAAGAGCATTAATCCATCTAGCTATGATAAACCAAGGCACCACTCCTGCTGTAAAAGCATTAATTACAGATTGTGAGTCTGATTAAATTATTACCTTTTTACATTTCAAGGTCACAGCCCATTCTAGAGCACACAGGACAGCAAATACTTCTACAATAAAATTAATTGGAATCCCCACACCTCCATGCAATGTACCAATTACTTGATAATCACAATCTCTATCTATGATTCCAAACCCTGCACTGCCTGGGTTTCCAAAAGGGACCCCATCACAACAGAACATGATATAACCATTTGTTGGAGGTTTCCAATAACACTCTTTTATGCAATTGTATTTAATACTTCTGTTGCCAAGTTGAAAGAAAGCAATCACCTGACTATCATAGTCCCGACCCCACCTGTTGCTTTTCATTCTGTATCCCTCTTCATGAACAAGTTGATATATTCTGCTCTTAAATTTGTTGAAGTTTGGCTTAACTTCCCCAAACAACTTTTTATTTCTTTGAAACCATAACTCCTTCATTGTAGCACATGCAGCTGTCATCCAGATTTCCTTCACCAGAGGACTCCTATTTTTTGCTGCTTTACATACATCATCAAAAGAAAGAGGATTTTTAAATCCAAAAACTTCATGTAACCAATCCCAAATAGCCACACTGAATTTACAGCACCAAAGAGTATGCTCCATGTTATCCTGATATTCCATACAGATACAACACATAGACACCATTTCAAAGCCTTTATTTCTCATAATCTCATCATCCACATATATTCTGTGTTGCAGCTTCCATATATTGTTGGCAATGCTAGGATGTAAAAAAGGTTTCCATATATACTTTGGCCATGTAAGAGGACTTTCTTTTACTCTAATTCTCTCTACTGCAGCTGTAGTTGAAAATTGACCTGTTGTATCTACACCCACACTCTTTTATCTTCTCCTCCATATACATCTGGCATATTATTTATGGAAAGAATAGGTTGCAGTTGCTCTGGAATAATCCATTTCTTATCCTGCACAACATGTTTACTTTCATTCCAATATTTTCTTTTACATATCTTGTAAGACCAATCACATTTATCAATGGAATTTCACCATACCAAATTTCAAAACACATAGAAATTTCAGTTCCAGTACCTACACACCACCTGACATCATCCTTCAAGTAGTTCCAAGCCCATTTCAAACCTTTCCAGATAGAAGATTGTCTCAAATTGTTTGTCCACTGTCCCTGTTTGTCTTGGAATTTAGCATGGAAGAACAAAGCCCCCTCATCCTTTGAATTTTCCACATCAATTTCATAAGTAATGATTTATTGATAACTTCAAGTCTTCTTATGTTGAGACCTCCCTCATTATAAGGTGTACACACTCTCTTCCAGGCCAAATTTTTAAATTTTCTACTTTCACCATTACCAGTCCATAAAATATTCCTGATTATCCTCTCACACACTTTGATTACTGAAGAAGGTCATTTATATAATGACATATTATAGATAGGTACACTACATAGCACTGATTTAATCAATACTAATCTATCTTGAAAAGAGAGAAGCTTACCCTTCCATGCTGCCAATTTGCTCTGCAACATTTCAACTATTGGCCACACCATAGCAGAAGTAATTTTACCTGGAGCAAGAAGGACACCCAAATACTTATCAGGAAATTTAGCTAACTCTATATTAACCTGCTCACAAATCATTTGCTTCCTCAGTTGGGTTGCTCCATCCACAAAGCATTTACTTTTTACTTTGTTAATAATTTGGCCTGAGCTAGCTTGATATTCATCTAGTAATTTGAGTAAATTAGCAATACTTTTCTTTGCACCATTGCTAAATATAAACACATCATCAGCAAAAAATAAGTGAGTTGGATGCACTCCCTTTTTATTCACCGTTGGCTGCATTTTACCATTGTCAACTAAGGCTGAGATGTTTCTGCTGGGCACATCCTCCATTAGCACAAATAGAATTGGAGACAGTGGGTCACATTGTCTTAGACCCCTTTATACTGAGAAGAAACCACAAGGTCCCCCATTGACCATGAAAGAAATTCTTGCTGATTTAAACCAAGTTATTAACCATGAACACCATTCTGCTGAGAAACCATATTTTTGTAACACTTTAATGAGAAATTCCCAACTTACAGAATCATAGGCTTGTGATATATCTAGTTTCATTCCCACATTTCCACCTCTTCTTTTAAACTTCATCTCATTTACTAATTCAGATGCCAAGAGTACTTGCTCATGAATGCTTCCGCCTTTAATGTTTGCCACTTGTTGGGGAGATATTAATCTATCCATGAAATGACTCATTCTTGAAGTAATTATTTTTGTGAAAATTTTGAATATCACATTACTTAGACCAATTGATCTAAATTGACTTGCCATCTTAGCACCTTGAATTTTTGGTAATAAGACTAAGAAACTTGAGTTCATACCTTTTGGAATGAATTTTCTTCTCCAACAAAATTGCACAGCAGCTAAAAGATCTTTTTGTATTATGTCCCAACAGCTTCTATAAAAAATTCCTGAAAAACCATCAGGTCCAGGAGCACTATATGGATCCATATCAAAAACATTATTTTTAATTTCTTCAGCTTCTGGAATGATATCCAAAGTTATCTGATCTTCTTCATTAATAATTTGAGGAATAACATCCAGTAGACTTTCTTCTATGTTAACTTCTTTAAATGCAAACTTATTCTGAAAATGATCAACCAAATAGTTTGCAATTTGAGATTGGTCAACAATTACATTACCTTCAGCATCTTCTAGTTCACTAATCATATTCTGAGAATTTCTGATCTTCATATTTGTGTGGAAAAAAACAGTATTAGCTGCTCCATCAGTTATCCATTTAACTCTGGCTTTTTGACTTGCTAAAGTATTAGCTTGAACTTTTTTGGCAGCATGTTCATTTTGAGCAGTAACCAGGTTATCCAAGGCCTCATTATCAAAAGGATTAGGGTCAGATATTTGCATTGCTGCTTTTACTTTTTCTTCAGCCTCCTTAATCTTAACCTTTACATCACCAAAAACCTTCCAATTCCAATCATTTAGCACTTTCTTCAAAGACTTCAGTTTATATAGTAAATTAAAAGAAGGATCACCCTCTACTTTCTCACTCCAGCTATCTAACACCACTTGCAAGAAATTAGGATGACTTAACCACATCTTCTGAAATTTTCTTGGGATGTTTTATGGGTTTAGGAATGTTAACACACCCACCCAAAAGTGGAGCATGATCAGATACAATCCTTAAACCCACATTATATCCCAAATCTCCATAAAGTTGTAACCATTGTTGATTAAACACCACCCTATGATTGCATAATATTCTCTTAGTACCATGCTGATAATTTGACCATGAATGCTGCAACCCTGTTTTAGGAGATTGAATTAGATCACACTTATTTAGACAATCACTGAATTCCAACATTGAAAATCTATCTGGAAGTCTACCATTAACCTTCTCTTCATGAGTAAGCGCTACATTGAAGTCCCCCAAAACAATCCATGGTTTGTTGAATGAACTGATGAGCTTCATTTCTGACCACAAAAATCTTATTTGAATAGCTTTAACATGTGCATGAACTCCAAACACCAAAACATCACCTACACTCATTGTAATCATTTGACTAGATACAGATATAACTTGAGGCTGAGATATACTTACATTCCAGAACAACCATATGTTTCCTCTTTTTTTCCTGAAGTAGAATTATGATTTACCATCTTCTGCATTCCTGGTAAATTTAACTTGTTGCAAAAAGAAGAACTACAATTAACCTTAGGTTCTGCAACCCAAACTAAATAAGGCTTAAATTGATTTACTAAAGACCACAGTTTTTCTTGAGCCCTTACTCTTCTCAGGCCCCTGACATTCCAAAAAATTATCTCCATTGCTTAGATGGAGGGTCTTTAGTACCCCCTTTGCCTGGATTCCTTCTAAAATTATATTTGTTCTTAACAAGAATTTGTGTATTCTTTGTTTTATCGGGAGATTTCTTGACACTAGAAGAACTGTGGAGGTAGATGTCACCATTTCTTTCTCCACCACCTTAGCCCAAGAAATAATTTGAATTGGCTCATCTGACACAGTACCATTAGTTCCATCACAAATTTGAAAGTACTATTATATACACTGTTGTCTTCAACAATCTTCAGAACTTGTGGTACTTCCAAAATTACAGATTCAGTTTCACTATATGGTGCATCATTATTAAGAGGACTAAACTTACTTGGTTGCAAAATGCTCTCACCACCTGACTTTCTTACTTGTGTCATATCTTTAATAGAATCCACTATAGAATCATTTTCCGGGTCATTACCATAAATATCAAGAGGTATTGGAATAGGTTTCTCCTTCCTTGAAGTTTCTGTATGAGTATGCACCACAGTTTGAGTAACCTTATTCTTTTGTTTTTCTACTCTGCATTCAGATAACAAATGACCCACTATCATGCAAGAAGAACAATACTTTGGACAATCTGGAATTATACATCTTGAAAAAAACCTCCAAGGTTGGTGCCTATCCATATCTTACTGGGAATTGACATAGCAAAATCTACCTCCACTAAAACATTTGCATAATAACCAACATCACAGGATGCTGTAGCATTATCAATTTTAATTGGAGTACCAATTTCCTTACAGATGGTGAATAAAATCTTCTCACCCAAAAATTCAATACCTAAACCAGGAAAACGTACCCAGACCATAGCTTTAGAACTTCTTTGATTAACTGGACGAAAATTAGAGATCCAATTTCTAACCTGTAATACTTGATTCTGTACTTCCCATTTCTGAGACTTGATATGTTGCTTATCTTGTTAATTATCTAACTTGATGGTGAAAAAAACCCTTCCCAAAGGGATGGGTTTAAAATCATCTACTAACTTTCATTGGTTACGTAACATCACTGAAGCATCAATAAACTTAAGTTTTTGTAGATTAAGTCTCCCAATAAGAGAGAACTTCCATGGATTCAAACTCTCATCAAATAGATCATCAAGTAATTGAATTTCTGGGATATTTTTTGAAAGTTTTTTAGAAGCAAAATTAGCCATATCTGAATTATTTTGATCAACCAAAGTGATTTTAGGACCAGAATCCATGCAAATCACCTGAATTAATGAACTACACCCATTGAAATCCGAAAAAAAAAAAATTTTAACGAAAACAACACCTAAATTAATGGATTGTAGACACAGAAAACAAGATCGAGAAGAAAAAAGTCTTTGAGTCAATCACCGATCCTCAGAGCGCAACTCAGACAGATCGAGCAGTGATTCTTTCTAGCTCTGTCTTCACAACAACCTAGTCAAGATTAAACACTCACTGAATTAAATTTTTACACCTCTTGCCTACTATCATACTTCGGATCAGATGTGATTGAGACAAAGTATACCCTTTAAGTTACCCTGCTTCAGTTGTATTCTACATATGTGAAACCCTAGAAGAACATCAACTCTCTTTAGAAGTTGCATCTGTAAATCTTATGGCAGGACGCATATTGTCTACAAAGATGCTCCTCAATCGATCAAGAAGGCTACATCTACCATAGCTTAACAAGTTGACTAATTGTATTACTGTTTCCTTGATTTTCATACCGGAGTTAACTTTCAAGAACAATCGACTTTCAAACTAATCTTAGCTGAAAGATGAGCGCCCATTTCCAATACAATAGGGGTCTCTACTACTAAATATTGTGATTGATGAGTGGGTGGGTGTGACTTTCTTCTACTTGAGTTAGAACGTGACCAAATTTCGCGATTCAGATATGTTTGAAAAAAAAGTACATTACCTAAGTAAATTCGCATTGTTTTTTCTCATCTTTTCCTGCTTAGAAGTGTAGAAGCCTACTCTTTCAACTGAGGTGTTTTTCAGGCTCTCAAATTTTCTTTTACAATGTTTTGTCGAAACTTTAAATCTAGGTTTTGACTAACAAGTGTTGGTATACGATCTTAGATTGAAATTCTATTGAATCTTTAATTTGTTTCATGGCCTTATAGAAAAAGAGAATGGCCTTAGAAAAGACAAGAATTACATAAAGTCTGAAATCAATATACATGAATCAGATCTATCAAGATGATAGCTATTATAGTGTAAATAACCAGATGGGCTAATATGGTAGTCCAAATATAATGTACCCAACTTACTCTGATCAATAAAGTTACACTTTTCAGTGATTCTCTCTCTTCCATTATCTTTGTGTATTGTTAGTTATAACCGAACTAGAAGATAAACATCAAACCCTAACTTGTATTCAACGAGATAATCACCAACTAAGGATTGTAATTGATCGTTATCTGTGATCCACCAAGCTAATCACCGACAAACATCACTGTGTAGGTACGTATATAATTCCCCCTTCCCAAGACATGAAATATGCATATTCATGTCCTAAAAACAGACTAATACGCCATAGTTGTGATTAATCATCTAAATCTCCTTATAGATGCATAATAAACCTAAATTGGGAGGATAAACGATTTTCTAAAAAAAGTATGCATGTCTACACGATTTCTTGATATAAGAAAGAATAAATCTAAGCTATTATGTGCATAAAATGCATTAATCTTCATTGATCTCATCATTCTAATATATGCCATATGAAATAGAACCATTTATATATATCTAGATATGAGCATGATTCATATGTTATCTTTTGTTTTGATCACCACTAGGTACCCCAACCCTTATATACATAGAGACAAGGAGGTTATCACCACTAAATAACACCTTGTTTTATCAATATATTTTGCCCCAACATGCTATACAAGGAGATTTTTCTTTGCCTCCTTTAACTTTTAATCATATAAGGAACTAATAACCTGCTAACTATTCTTATTTAGCATCACAGATTCTGGATGATAGTATTCCTTCTAACAATTTTTCATCTAGAAAATATAAAGCTTAAATATATGACAAGCACATTTTTGTCTATCTAAATTTGGTCGGACTTTCTGATGAGCAGTGTGAATGATTTGTTTTGTTTTGGGTTGGAACCATACGAATTAAATATTGTGACGCTCCTCTAAAGTATACTAGTTTAACATTTTTATCTAATTAGTTAAATAACTAAATTCGCCAATCACATATGATAAGAATCTCGTCCCTCGTTGATAACTATAATCAAAAGTTAAATTAAAAGATGATACTAAAAAAAACCTACTTTAAAAGAAAGATGAATTTTAAAGGGACTGCAACATAAGACGAGATAGGCTCATTTCAGAAGAAAATCAATACCTCTTATCCCATTATTATTGAAAATGACTAAAATACCCTCATTTGATTTTGTGTTAATTATTTAATTAGCTAGATTTAGATTTGTGAATTCAATTTATAGATGGTAACTGAAAATTATAATTATAAATTTTTATTTTGGAGGGAAGAAGGAAAGGAAGGAGAGTTAAATACCCAGCTACGAATAGGTCGACGATGAAAAATCCTAGCCATATCTGGATTTGAAAATCTATCGATGGTTTGGAGTTTATCATATCTCTAGATGTAGATAGGTATATAGTTGAAACCCATCAATTCATATTTAATTATAAATTTTAACTCGTCAAATGAATATCGCTTAGTTAATAAACTTTGTTGGTCCAAAGGCATCAATTTATAGAGCTTTAACCATATTCTTCATAAATAAAAAATTAACCATGTTATGGTTGGGAAAATATGAAATGCAGATCGTAAATGGGTTAAAAAAAATTAAATTTTTTTACAAAATGATGTTTGGTATATAATCGACTAGGTTAAGGAGATTTTTTTACTAGTTGTAGGATACACTTCAAAATAATTATGCAAACAACATTCTTTATGGCTAGAAAAATTTTGGCATAAAAAATAAATAAATTTATATGGCCTGGAAACAAAAATACGGTTAACAAAGTTTCGACATAAAATAAATTTCCTATGGCTAGTTGTACGACGACATTTTTTAGTTGTATCTAGTTTAGTTCTTCATTTATGAAAAACAAACTTGTCTACGAAGGGCTTACCCACTATCTACGTTTAGAAGTTCATCATTTCGTAGCTGCAAGTATCAGTCACGACTTGGAAATTCATGTTCGACCTGATTGTAGATGAGTCTGCAATTTATCTTCCAGAATAATGAATATGAGAACTGGAACTAAAAATCAGTATAGACTTATACTCAATCTTGTTTTCGTATGACAAAAATAAAGGAAATTCAATGATTTTAACAGATAGTCATATATATATTTTAAATGACGGTAACTAAGTTATTCTCAATTTTTCGATACTTTTTATCAGGCAATCTATATAGAATAATCCAAAATAAGTTTCAACAGCCCCTTCATAATCTGAGCATCCCTTAAAGTATGTTTCTACTGATGTTATGAATAAATTCAGTAGCATGGTTTGCCATATCCACCGATACCGACTAGTATCTGCGGTATCGTATCTGTATATGTTAACACTGATACAAGGTCCTCAGCTTATTAGTGTTCTCAAGTATCTGATACGTATCTGCCGATACATATCGTATATGTGTCTTATTGACCCATGCATGCATATCCTTCGATAATGCCACATGCTGACGATACGAAATATAAAAGCATATAAACGTTAAGGCATGTTCAAATTTCTATACTCGATTTAACACTCGGACTCGGAGTTGACATACATCCAGAAAACAGTAGCGATGAAATCCGAAATGGAAGTAGAGGTAGAGGAGAACAAGATTATACTGCTAAAGAAGGTATTTTTGGTAATATCATCCCTGATAATTTGATTGGTACTCTAGATCAAGATCATAGTGCTAGACACAAGATTCACATCTTTACCAGAGAAACTGTTAGAGCACTGCTCGGTCGAACTCGCAAGCTTTGCTATCTCAATCTTGTTGTCAAGTTTAGTTGCCAAAACTATAAGTCTTGATTTCTAGTCTACTTATAGCTAAGCCTCGGATTATGATAGAAAGTGTAGTTGAGCATTAGACTTCACGGCGTTCATCGATTGAATACGAAGAACTACTAAGGGGAGCTTGTGGAACTTCATCAACAAAAGGTATGTGGAAACTTGAACTCATCTATCACTCAAAAGTCTATCTACTCTATCTCCTATTTGAGACAAAAGTTGTATAGCTATATAGACTTTGATTATAAACATTTGATATTACGAGTTGAGTTTAACTCGCTTACATATTTCTCGAAATATGTGTTGGTAAGCTTTCGCTTTAACAAAGTTCATCTTATATTCTTGACGAAAGTCAAAAGATGATCATGTGAAAATTGCCTTGTAACATCTTACATGATTTGTGTGAGACAGTCAATTGATGTAGACTCGGAGTGTTTCGTATTGATTATTCGATCACTTGAAAATTGCTTCGAAGCTAATAGTTTGTGTGAGACAGCTATTATCGTCTTCTAAGAATGTTTCAATGATTGAAATGGGAGTTTAGAACAAATAACTATGATTGGATATAGCACAGTATGCGTACTTGTATGCTAATTGTTGAAAGATATTCCAAGTCCGGGAACCATAGTATGCACACCCGTATGCGTACTGGTTGGTTTATGAAAGTCCGGGAACTCAGTATGCATACCGGTATGCGTGTTGGCGTGAGTTTCAAGTTCCGGAATTTAACTGAGGTTGGATGGTATGCGTACCCGTTCGCAGACTGGCGAACCCAAACTTGGTCCGGCCACTTAGGTATGCGTTCCCGTTCGCATACTTGAGAAGGTTATGTTCTAAAATCGGTTTTTTCATGAACTAATACATTTATATAATAAGGAATGCAATCTTTTGCAAATCGTGGCTATAATGTTCATGAATTGATTCAAGTGAATCAAAATCGATTTTGCTTCAATTGTGTCTTGTATACTTCTATGAGAATATAAACAATTTAACAACTCTAGAACTAGTTTCATTTGAGTCATTTGAACTAGTTATGGTTAAGATGAATAAGGTTCATATGAAAGTGTTCATTTGGCTAACTTCGGTTAACTATTATTGAGCCAACAAGGTGCACACGTTTAGGTACGGTTACTCATATCTAAATGAAGTCACTTTTCATTTGTGTGTAACAAGCTAAGTTCGATCTAACGGTTGAAAGATATTAGCTTGAGTCTAATCTGGTTTTCATCTAAGGGTGAATATTTAATGCTTTGTTACCATGGTAATTTGAAGACTATATAAGGGAGAACTCTATCAACTGGGGACCTAATCCCCACACCTCCTGTGTGATACTAGTTGTGACTAGGGTCGATTCTCCTTTAACCTTAGGTTTTCTCCAAAACCCTGTAGGTTAACGACTTAAAGACTTCATTGTGATTGTGAAGCCAGACCCAACTATTTCTCTGTAGTTGCGTGTTCTGATCTTGTTGTTTTCTATCGTGATTGAGTACTATCTTCTCTAAGATTTGCTCGAGATTTATTCTCCGATAGGCAAGATAAAAAGTAGTCACAAACATCTTCGTCTCATCGTTTGTGATTCCATAATATCTTGTTTCGCTACTATACGATTAAGATTATTGTGAGTTGATTGATATTACTAGGCTGTTCTTAGGGAATATAAGTATGGTGTATCAATTGGTTCCTGTTCATCTTGATTTATCAAAAGACGGAACAAAACTCTTAGGTAATTCTATGTAAGACAGATTCATTTATTCAATAGACTTTTCTGTGTGAGACAAATTGGTTTATCAAGTCTTCGACTTTGGGTCGTAGCAACTCTTAGTTGTGGGTGAGATCAGCTAAGGGAATCAAGTGCGCAGATTCCTGCTGGGATTCTGAGGCGTAACGAACGCGACTGTACCTTGATCAGTGTGAAATTGGTTAGGGCTCAACTATATTCCAGTCCGAAGTTAACTTGTAGTAGTCTAGTGTCTGTAGCGGTTTAATGCAGTATGGTGTTCAAAACTTGACTAGGTCCCGTGGTTTTTATGCATCTGCGGTTTCCTCATTAACAAAATTTCTGGTGTCTATGTTATTTCTTTTCCGCATTATATTTTCTATATAATTGAAATATCACAGGTTGTGTGTAAGTTCAATCAGTTTGTGAACCTGGACCTTTGGGTTGTTGATTAAATTGATTGACACTTGGATATTGGTTTTTGATACCGTCCAAGTTATTTCTTATATTCAATCGGGCTCGCAAATCCCTATTTGTTTGATTGCAGATTAAATTGAGAAATTGAGATATAACTCTTGGATATACTGTCTAGTTGATTCTCTTGAAAGTATATTTTAGTTAGTCCATATAGATTGCTAAGCGAAATATTGGGTATGGTTGTTAGACCCCCGCTTTTTCAATTGGTATCAGATAAGGCAAACACTATAAACCTAATAAGTTTGTGTTTGACTGATCCCTAAAGTTTGTCCGTATGGGAAATCTCTTTGGAAAACTTGCTATTGGCATCTATAATGCACGCCATAATTCCTTAAAGATTGTTCAGAGCTTATTATCCATAAGACCTCTGGTCTCTCAAGATAAGCATTCCATCTAAGACTTTGGAAATCTTAGATGATGAGAAACAGCCTAAAGGAAAAATTAAAGGTTCTTCTAAGAAAAATCATTTGAAAAAACGTGGTCAACGGTCAAGGATATGGAATCTCACTAGATTAACTCTTAATCTATTTGAGGAATACTATCGTGATGGATCAATTGAAAAAGATCTATTTAGAGCATTTGAAAGCGTTTTTAATTTTTTAGAAAAGCTTAATTCGATTGAGGAAAAGATTCTTTCTGATAAAAGTTCTATACCTGTCAATTCATGTATTCATGATGTGCGAACTATGCGTACTACCAACGCATGTGAAATTGATTAAAAGATTTCTGATGAGTTCGGTATAGGTTATAATTTTCGGAAAACGTCATTCCTCGGTCATAAGGGAAGGGATTCAAAAAATTCTATTAACCCTGAGTATCATCATTACTATGATTATACTTCTGGTATATCTCACAGATATCAACCGGAAAAATTGCATGAGGATCTCTCTGCACATCTAGCCTCTTGGTAACAAGCTTGGCTCTACCCCATTTGTATATAACTTGAGATGGGGCAAGTAATGGTTTGATTATTTCTATGTACGGGTTAATTTTTTATTTTTTTTAATCTCTTTATATGAGAAAATTTCTTTGACAAGTTTTTTTTCTCTACCCAAGGTTAATTAAAGTGATGTAAGTTTCCTACTATCTTTTTTTTGCACTGTACTGATTCTGTCAGTGTGCGAACCTTGGCTGTTGAACAAATCATGCCTTCCCTTTGCGGGTCGCGGTTCATGAACGGGTCCAAGCCCATTTTTGAGTATATAAGAAGTATGGTACGCGTACCCTTCTTTTTCCTTATCTAGTCCGCTTACGTGAACTTTTCTACGGTTCATGTATCATCTCCATTAAAATTCATCCTTGGAGATTCAAAAGTGGCTAAGGGTTTTATTCATCTTCAAGGAGCATATCAAGTAAGTTTTTCCTCCTCCTTGTACTCTCAATTTCTAGGTCTCATGGGAATTTCAAGGTTTCAAAAAACTTAGATTCATCATCTTCTAGCATGACTATACCTCAAAATCAAGATTCTATTAGAATTAGATGTTATCAATGATTCTAGTAGTAAGATCTTTGAAAGGATTTCTTCTAGTGGTTTCATTCTAGAAAAGAAATTGGATATGGCTAGTGGTCATAAAGAAGATTTGATTTGTTTTGAAAAAATTAATCTTGGAAACATCTTTAATGGTTTTGGTGAAGGTTTTGACACTCTCACAAGAATCTTCTATGCTAACACCCATGATGTTGATCTTGATGACATGGAATTCAAGACCATGATAAATAGAGATAGGATTCTTGTTAATAGAGAGTTGATTTCAAGGATTACAAAAATTCCTTTGGGTAATTTTCGCCTTCCTAGACCAAGGGAAGAAAGACCATCTTATGAAATTATTTCTAATGGTCTTTATGGCAAGAGTGTTGATTGGATTGAAGGGAAATTTCCTACGAATATTTGCTTTTGGACTTTGTATTACTGTTGGGCTTAGTTTGTTAGAATAAGAATGAGTAGTTAGGTTATAACCTAGAGTTTTGAGTCTGTAATTGATGTAATCCTGGCTATAGGATTAAGTCAGCCAGGAATGGGTGTTTAAAGACCAATGATTGTGTGAGAAAGAAACCAATGAATAAAAAACCATATTTTCCTTTGGAAGATAAAACTAGGCTATGGTTTCAGAGAGAAGGTAGCTTGCTACCAAGTAATTTATTCATCTCTTGTACTAGTTCAGTGCATTATCTTAGTCTTTCTTTGATGTCTTTCGGAAAAATTGGTATATCTAATCTTTGTCCCCCCACAATTGAGAATTCTCGGTGGAGTCGTGAGTTTGCGGAGCTAGTCTATTTCCTTGAATTGGGTTCTCAAAGTCTTGATATTTGTGGATTCATTATTCTTCAAATGCTTTCAATGACGTCATCCAACAAGAAGTTAGGCTTTCCTTGCTTAATTGAGAAAATTTGTCGAGCACATTCTATTGCTCCTATTGGCAACTCTATTGCACTCCCAAACTTGTTCGTCCTTGTACTTTCAAACGTATGAAGGAGAATGCTTGCAAAAGACAAAGATGTGATTCCCTTGACGGTTCTTGTGATCCTACCACCTTGAGTCTTCTTCATCAAATTCACAAGGGTGTGTGTAAGATCGATACCAAGGTAAAATGTGTGCAAGAACAATTACGTGTTATTGCTACTAAGTTTCCCGAAATCAAGGAAGAAATGGATATTATTCAAGCCACTTGGATGGTTTCAGATGATGAAGATGAAGATTAAATTTCTTATCTCTTGATTTTTTTATTCATGTCTAGGAAACTTCTTATGAGAATTTATTCTTGTGTTTTAAGAAGGATAACTAGGGCTTGGAATAGCAATTATTGTGAGTACATATAGCTATTGCCAACGTTTTTCCATCTTGCAATGTTTTTAGATTTATTTATTTAAATTCTAAAGTTTATTTGGAAGATGATTTTGCAGTATTAATCTTTATTGGTTTTATATACTGCAAAAATTGTTATGGGATATGTGTGTTTGCGTCCGTGAACTATGATTGTCCCATATATGTCAAAAGTTAAGCCTATTATGTCATTATGCAAATATTGATGGAAGATAGGATCAACTTTTTGATTGCAAGGATTAAGTCTATTATACGTCTTTACACAAATATTGATGAAAAATATAATGAATCTTTGAATATTCCGCAGTATCTATCTTTCCCTGATCCACTTATATGTGAAAGTACTGTGTGGCTCCGTAAGTTCTCTTATGTTGAGCATTTCCGATTAAATTAATCATGGGTTCTCTTGTGGTTAATTTAATTGAGTTTTCTGGATACAAGTTAATGTCTCATGTAATTTTTTAATGTCCAAAGCAATCCTTCTTTTCTTGTAAAAGTAAGGTCGCTCTTGTTGTTATTTCGGGAATGACATTATATGGGGGAGAGTTCTTAATTGAACTTGTGCTTAATTGCCAAAATATTGCTGTGTCTTTTACTTTTCTATTTCCCCAATTATAATAGTTTTATTATAATTAGAAGTAAAATACACAAACGTTAATTCCTATTTACTTGATAACAATCCTATTGTGTTTGGTTAAGTCCGAACCTATTATCAAGTAAACATAATTCGTTATTATATTGTCTCGATCTTGTATCCATAGTCAATCACACAAGTTATCTTGTTGTCGTATTGTCTCGATCTCGTATCCATAGACGATCACACGAAGTGTGAACCGATTAGTTGTATTATCTCGACTCAGTCCATAGACAATCACTTTCAGAGAAAGGACTTATAGGTGGAAAAGTTTTAGATTGAGGTATATTTGGGTACCCTCGTCTTTTCAATTGGTATCAGAGCAGGCAAACACGAAAAGATCTAACAATTTGTGTTTGGTGCGATCCAACCTATAAGAAAATGAATCTTATGAATGATTCAGTTAACATACCACCAAGATTTAATGGGATGAATTACCCATTTTGGAAAGCTGTTATGAGAACCTTTCTTCAATCCCGAGATTTTAATACTTGGCTATTAATCGAAGACGGATATCAAAGACCAAGAGTAGAATATCCAGAAGCAGAGTTTAAACGCTTTGCATTCTACAGTTATGAAGAAAGAGCTCTTGCACATCAGAACTCTAATGGCCTTAATGCCATCATACACGTAGTAAGTGATGATCCCCTTTATCATATTCTGTCATGTGAAACTTCTAAGGAGGCATGGGATACTCTTGAGACTGTATTCGAAGGAAATGATTCCGAGAAAGAAGCACGTCTTCTGTCCCTTTCTTTTGAGTGGGAATATCTTAAAATGGATGTTAACGATACCTTTGAGGAGTTTAACTCTAAACTTTCTGAGATTGTTAATGCATTTTTCTTACTTGGAAAGGTTATACCTGAAAAGGAAATAGTATGCAAAATTCTCAGATCGTTACCATCAAGATACGAGTCTAAGAAACATGCCATAATAGAAGAAAATGGTCTTTCTATACTTTCTCAAAGCTTTCTTGTAGGAAAGTTAAAGATCTTTGATAGAGAAATTCTGCTGAAGAATCAAACTGAGAAACGTTGTCAAGAAGACAAGGAACTTGTTGAAAAGGAGCTTGACTCAACAATTGTGCTTCTAGCGCAACGAATTAAGGACATCTTATCTAATGATAAATATGTTCCTAATACATTATCTTTTTGTCATAAAAAGGATAGTGAAGAAATTCAATGTTTCAAGTGCCGTAGATTCAGACATATGGCTAAACATTTTTCCAGCAGAAGAGCTCAGAAGTGCAACAAGGCTTATGTCTCTACTCTTGATGATATTCTGGAGGAAGAACCCTATGAAGGAATATCTAACTGTAATGCACTTCTTGCCAACTCTAATGATGTAATTTTAGATAGTGGTAAGAATGAGGTTCGTAAGACTTGTGAAAGCAATTGAATTTAGATTTATTTAAACTAAAAGTAGAGAAAATTTTAATCCAAATTTGTTTTTTTTTTAGATTGAAAATAACCAAGACACTAGATTCCACTATTACACATGAATAAATGATGATAAAAATTCCAAAACTCTAATTATTTTTAAAATCTCTTTTTCTTAATTCACAAATTATCAAGCATATTCTCAAACATTAATTGTATCCCTTAAGCATAGATTATCTAACCAAAGCATAACCTATCTAATTGAATCACAACTAATTAGGAAAAATTATGCAAACAATTAAAATTCTACAAAGTAGTGATTGAGTGAATTATAAAATACAAATTAGAGAAAAATAGAATGGTTACCAATTATTCATGCATAAATAGCTTCCTCCGTGCCTTGATTACGCGAGAATTAGCTCATCATTATCATGGAAACATGCTCAAATTCATCTTTATTAATGCTCAAAAATGGTTCACAAATGATGAAATGGGAGAAAAATGAATAAAATCGGGTTCTGTAACACTTATATTTGTTACAAAATCAATTGTTACAGAAAACGATAAAGGAATACCGTCGCTGGAACTGTTGAAGAACGACGGTCTTTAAGGGTCTTATGTTCTTCGTATCTTCTTCACCAGCAGAAAAATGGTTTTTTCCTGTAACTTTTTTTTCTCGATTTTTTATACTCTAAACGTCTCCCTATTCTCCCCCTAAACTCTCTATGCCTTCTTTGAGTCTCCTCAAGCCTTTATATAGTCACAGGATCAAGAATAATATCGTAATAACCCAAAAATCTTCTCGATATCCAACCATTAACTCATGAATATTTTCTTTTATGTTTTAGGTTCTTACGCATCTTTTCGACGTATACACGCTCCATAACTTCCTTGTGTGACTCCTCCACACTTCTGCAGCAACCAAACTCCATCACAACTCAATCCATGCACGTTCAAACACGTTGTATTCCGAGGTTGAATATTTTCTTCCCGACGAAAATTCAGCCCAACTTAACGCATTAGAACACTCATACCACCATTGTTTGGGCATATCACGTTCATCCCAATCAAAATCAATGATTGAATCTCACTAAAACTCCTTCAAAAATCCAACAGAAAATTCTGCAGAAAAATGATTTTTTTTCCCGCCAAAATTATTTTTCAAACGATGAAGGTGAAGTGCCCTGAATCCAAAACGCGGGTGCCTTTAACAGCTCGGCTGCCTTGGGGGCGCCCTTATCCTTTTTTTTAGGGTGCCTTTAGTAATTTTGGTGGGTGCCTTTAACACTTTTTCTGGGGTGTTTTCAACATTTTTTTCGGGGTTCCTCCGGTGTATTTCTGGGGTGCTTCCGGTGCATTTCTGGGGCGCCTTTAGTACTCTATCCTGGGGTGTAAAGCACCACTTTACGAGCCAATTTCGTCGCAAGAGCTTATTTCTCTAAAAATACCTACAAAGACATAAAACACCATAATAAGTACAAAAATGGGTACTAATAATATATACAATAGAGATGAAAATAGACACATAAATGCGTCTATCATCTAACAGTAATGAAACCTGTGAGTCTAATCAACTCCTAAAGAACTGTTTAGAAAAACTTGAGCCGAGAATTAAGGAAAATACAAGGTTAAGCCTAGATCTTGAAAACCTTTTGAATTTTCTGTCAGATAAAACCCGAAGAGTGAAGTCTGAGCAAGAAAAATTGGTTGAAAAACCAAAAGGGTCAGAAACTAGTTGTTCTGATAATATACTAAGTTCTTCATGTGGAGGAAATAACCACACTGCAATCTTCCATGAAAATTAATTTATCAAGACTCTTCGCAACGGGATAAAGTTTTTGAAGGCTGGTAAGTTTATTAGATCTCAAAAAGAAATTGCAAACTCTTGCAATTACAAGAGGAAAAAAGAACACAAGGAAACACAATCTATAGTGTTTATAAGTCATCCTAAGGATGTCTTTGTTACCTACGGTGAGAATAATTCTCATCTCAACACACATTGATTGTGTTGAATAATACATCCTCACTTGTTTCCCAAAATTCTGATTGTGAGGAAGCATAAATCTGGGAAGGATGTACACATTTGTTCCTTAAGTAAAAATAGTCTTAACCGATATCTTTTACTTTTGGGAAAAATATATTCGGTTTCCATAAACCAAATCATCCCTTGATTTTCTTCCATTGTATATATATATATTGTTCTTGTCCGAAAGAAGACTATATTGTGACAATGGAAAATTCGGCAAAAGAAGGATCGTCTCTTGATGATTTAGCACTCTGTGCATCAGTTCTGACTTAAACTGTTGATGTATCTCAACATGATAATCCTCAAGATTTTCTAAGAAGACAGATTCTTACTGTTAGAAGTTGCATTAGGCATCATGAGCTGATGATAAAGGATTCAAAAAAAAGTACTAGCTGATCTTCATTTTCAACTGCTTGAGATGAACAAATCGTCTACTGGGAAAGGAAATGCTCAGAAAAATTTGAATCCAATTTTTGAAAGCAATCTTCACAAAAATTGAGATTAGAATGAGAATAGACATTAGTTTTTGATTATTTCAATAAAGTCTATTATGAATAAAGCTATCTATTATTTATGAATAAAATTATTATCTTATAATTTTTCTTGTGATAGTTTTCAATTACATAGCCTGTGCTTGAATGCTTTATATTATTGCTATGTATGTTATGGGATGTTTGATTTCTGTTTTCATGACCTTAATATTCTATCTCATATGGTGTGAACCCTTATGGCTTGGGTGACTTTTTGGTTTAGCAGGATTAAGTTCTAGCCCATGTTGGTAGGCTTTATCAAAGGATCATAAGGGGTTCTGATTGAAACAAATATGTGAAAAAATCGCAATATGTTGAATCATTTGGTTTAGCATAAAAGCATATGCGTTTCGGGGTTTCAACTTTTGCATCGCATTAGTTAAAACCGGTTTCCAACCTTTCTCTGGTAAAGGTTGGTCCTTGTTGTTGTTCTTTTGTTTTGGCGAGAGGATGAAAACACAACGGGGGAGAGTTCTATGTGAACTTGCGCTTAATGATATATCTTAAGGGGAGAAGAGGATGCGGAATTTGAGGTAACGAATTTGTTAGTTAATCGTTTTCTTGTTTAAGAAAAGACTGATTTTATTGCATATATCTATTGCTTTTGCTTAACAAAATTTCGGTACAATTGATGTTTATTCCATTATTTGTGTATGGATGTGTGTGTGATTCAATTGTTTCCGGTTAAGAAAAACTATTGTTATCTTTCTTTATGGTTTGGTATCAATTGTTTAGGCTTACGAAATTACGGTGCAATTACGGTACTATAATGTCTATGTTTGTTTCAATTGCTTCCGGTTGAGATAAATAATTATGCAAGTTGATTTATTTGGTTTGTATGAATTGTTTATGGCTTAACAAAAAGGTTTTCGGGATCAATTGTTTAGTCCAATTCGATTCCGGATAAGAGAAACTAAGTTAATTCTGATCTTAATTAGACTTATCAAAGTGGAGGTTTCGGTTATTCAAGTCTAATCGAATGCCTTAACAAGAAATGCTAGTTAACTAACCTAGTATTTGTCTTGTTTAAAAGTGAAAGGTCTAAGTTATTGATGAGAATAACTAGAGCCTGATGAGAAAAATAGAGTTAATTCTGATCTTTATTTTGGTCTTATCGAACAAGCGATTGTATTTGTACGGTTTAGCAAAGGAACTAAGGTGCTTAGTCTATTTTTGGTTTTCTAAACTATTAGGGAAACTGGCTTCGGGCAATTATTTCCTTGGTAACATATCAAAACAAAATTACTTTGTAGTTTCGGTTTTGATATTGGTTATCTAAAATGGTGTATGGAACCCTCGTGCTTAACTCTTATAGGTTATGCAAGTCTTTTTAGATTTGTAAGATCCTTTCGGTTTGTATTTTATTTGCTCGTACCTTTGTCGTTTTGTGACAAAAAGGGGGAGAAATATATGGAGTAAACAAGTGATTTGGTATCACTAAGGAAAGGACAATGATGCTTAAACGTTATATCTAATGAAAGAGTAAAGCATAGACTAAGGGGGAGTAACATATCATATGATGATTTGTAGTTGTATGGACTACAAGAGGAAATAACAAAGACGTGCGGATTGAAAATCTACTTATCTTACCTTTAGGGGGAGTATTAGCTTTGTTACTATAATGTCAACAGCGGCATTTATGGATTGAATGTATACAGGTTATTGTGCTGTTGAAACTTGGAATCAAGCGTATGTGTAATGAATTCTTGTAATTTGTTTATCCATATGATGTAAGAGTTTTGTCACTAAAATTGACAAAGGGGGAGATTGTTAGAGCATAGCTCGGTTGAACCCACCAAGCGTTGGTATGTCAAGTTTGGTTGTCATATTTTAGTGAATAAAAAATCATTTAAAGATTCGCTTGATTATTTACTAGAGTCAACTTCGTATAGGTTAGCTAGAAAGTTACTAGGAAATGAGACTTGCAAGTATTACATGAAGACTTGAAGAATGTGAAGAAGTAAAGAACTACAATGACGACATCATCCTTCCACTTGAGGTTAGTAATATTTGACTTGAACTGTTTCATTCCTAACGTATCTTTCAAGTCGTGCATATCGAAAACATAACTGCGAAGCTGTGAATGATTATACTCTAGTTAGACATAGTATTAAGGAATTACAATACGAAGTATAACGTCTATCTTTTGAACTTCGTATATAAGACATCGACATAATCGTATGAATGTTATTATGATTATGTATGGGTATGGGGTGAAGATTTCATCCTAGGAAACAGTGATTTACATTCGTTTAAAGGAAGTACATTCATAAACTTGTTTTGTGAATCGAAAGGGAAATCGCTAGGCTTATTGGTATTTTTATTCATTGCAAATCTTTGGATTACCAATATGTGTGTTTAGTATAACCGTTCATAAATTGTTTATGTATCTTGGCAAAACTATTCACAATGCCTGACTTTTATATTAGTATGACTTTTATTAGTGAAACCGATCTTAAGTAATCACCTGAGATGGTATGATGGATATGTTGTAATTGGTATGACCAACTCTAGACATTGGAGAACTGATCCTAGTAAGAGGTGCAACCGATCACAAGAGGGAATCGATCCTTGTAAGAGGTGCAACAAGTTTTTAGTAATTGGGGGAACCGATCCTATGACTTGTGCAACCGAATACAAGTTTATACCATAAATATGTGGTAACCGATCCTAGTACCTAGTCAACCAACTTTTGGTAACTAGCGTGACTAATCTTAGTACCCACATGGAGGTAGAACCGAAACTTTTTTTGGTAGAACCGTGAAACCCATGATTGGTGATTTGATAGGATAATTAATCACATAGTTCTTGGAAGTCAGATGAACCAATTCTAAACTTGTTTGGAAGTGTGGCAAATCGGTTCCAAGATTGTAAATATGAAAAAGGATTTACAAAGTAAAGATGTCGACATACTTTGAACATGTGCAGTAATTCTTATATTTTATTGTTCAAAGATATTCCTAATAGCTAAAGGAGAATCACGGATCGAAATAAATTGAGAATCTTTTAATTATGGTTTTTAGTTTTATATGCTTTTAATTTCCAGCAATTAAATGCATATCTTTAGAAAATAAAAATTAGTAATGTGCATTTACTAATTGGAGATTTTTTACTGAGATTTCGGTCAATATTTGGACAGTGCATTTCCAGGAATTATGAAAACCGTATTTGGACTTTATTGCATATCTTTGAGAATATTCGGTTTTAGAAATTCCTTGGTGTCAAAACTTTCTTGGTCTATAAATATTGAAGTTTGCATTTCAAGCAAACTAATAAATCTCACACTGATTCAAGGTAGGGTTGCGCTCCTTACGTCTCTGATCCCAGTAGGATACTACGCACTTGATTCCCTTAGCTGATCTCACCCACAACTAAGAGTTGCTACGACCCAAAGTCGAAGACTTGATAAACAAATCCGTGTCACACAAAAAAGTCTATTGAATAGATAAATCTGTCTCCCACAGATATACCTACGAGTTTTTGTTCCGTGTTTTGATAAATCAAGGTGAACAGGAACGAATTGATAACCCGGACTTATATTCCCGAAGAACAACCTAGTATTATCAATCACCTCACAATAAACTTAATCGATTAACGAAACAAGATATTGTGGAATCACAAACGATGAGACGAAGGTGTTTGTGACTACTTTTCTATCTTGCCTATCAGAGATATAAATCTCAAGCCAATCTTACGATTATACTCAATCACGATAGAAAACAACAAGATCAGATCACACAACTACAGAGAAAATAGTTGGGTCTGGCTTCACAATCTCAATGAAGTCTTTAAGTCGTTAATCGACAGGGTTTCGTGAAAAACCTAAGGTTAAAGGAGAATCGACTCTAGCTTATGCAACTAGTATCACACAGGAGGTGTGGGGATTAGGTTTCCCAATTACTAGAGTTCTCCTTTATATAGTCTTCAAATCAGGGTTTGCAATCTAAGTTACCTTGGTAACAAAGCATTCAATATTCACTGTTAGATGAATACCTGATTAGATTCAAGCTAATATCTTTCAACCGTTAGATCGAACTTAGCTTGTTATACACAAATGAAATGTACCTTCATTTAGGTTTGGGTAACCATACCTAAACGTGTACACCTAGTTGGTTCAACAATAGTTAACCAATGGTTAGCCATATGAGCACTTTCATATCAACCTTATTCATCTTCACCATAACTAGTTCAAGTGACTCAAATGAACTAGTTATAGAGTTGTTCAATTGCTTATATCTCATAGAAGTATACAAGACACAATCGAAGCAAAATCGATTTTGATTCACTCGAATCAATTCATGAACATTATAGCCACGGTTTGCAAAGATTGCATTCCTTATTATATAAATGTTTTAGTTAATGAATAAGCCGATTTTATAAAGTAACCTTCTTAGGTATGCAAACAGGTACGCATACTTAAGTGACCGGATTGAGTTTGTTTTTCACTTCCAAACTCCAGCAGAAATTCACGAACGTGAACTTTCCGCCAGTATGCGTACGGGTACGCATACTTACCCTGATTTCCAACAACCGCCAATACGCGTACGGGTACGCATACTTTAGGTTCCCGGTTTTGGACTTTTACAGAAATGTGAGAACACAGTATATTTATATCCAAACATGGTTACTTGATCTAAACTCTCATTTCAATCATTGAAACTTTCTTAGAGGATGTTATAATAGTTGTTATCCAAAAACTATTTTCATCAAAGCGATTTTCAAGTTATTGAAATAATCAGCATGACTTTCGTCACGAGTAAAGATGAACTTGGCTAAAGCGAAAGCTTACCAACACATATTTCGAGAAATAGATAAGCGAGATAAACTTGGCTCGAAATAGCAAATGTGTATAATTGAAGTCTATATAGCAATACGACTTTTGTCTCAAAATAGGAGATAGAATAGATAGACTTTTGAGTGATAGATAAGTTCAAGTATCCACATACCTTTTGTTGATGAAGTTCCACAAGTTCCCTTGAGTAGTTCTTCGTCTTCATTCGATGAACGCCGTGGAGTCTAGAGCTCAACTACACTTACTATTCTAATCCGAGCTTAGCTATAAGTAGACTAGAAATCAAGACTTATAGTTTTGGCAACTAAACTTGACAAACAAGCTTTAGATAGCAACGCTTGCGAGTTCGACCGAGCAATGCTCTAATAATAAGGAATGCAATCTTTTGCAAACCGTGGCTATAATGTTCATGAATTGATTCGAGTGAATCAAAATCGATTTTGCTTCAATTGTGTCTTGTGTAATTCTATGAGAATATAAACAATTGAACAAATCTAGAACTAGTTTCATTTGAGTCATTTGAACTAGTTATGGTTAAGATGAATAAGGTTGATATGAAAGTGTTCATATGGATAACTTCGGTTAACTATTGTTGAGCCAACAAGGTGCACACGTTTAGGTATGGTTACTCATATCTAAATGAAGTCACTTTTTATTTCTGTGTAACATGCTAAGTTCGATCTAACGGTTAAAAGACATTAGCTTGAGTCTAATCCGGTTTTCATCTAATGGTGAATATTGAATGCTTTGTTACCAAGGTAACATTGATTGCAAACCCTGATTTGAAGACTATATAAGGGAGAATTCTAGCAACTGGGAAAACCTAATCCCTCTACCTCCTTTGTGATACTAATTGCGACTAGAGTCGATTTTCCTTTAACCTTAGGTTTTCTCCAAAACCCTGTAGGTTAATGACTTAAAGACTTCATTGGGATTGTGAAGCCAGGCCCAACTATTTCTTTGTAGTTGCGTGTTCTGATCTTGCTGTTTTCTATCGTGATTGAGTACTATCTTCTCTAAGATTTGCTCGAGATTTATTCTTCGATAGGCAAGATAAAAACTAGTCACAAACATCTTCGTCTCATCCTTTGTGATTCCAAAATATCTTGTTTCGCTACCATACGATTAAGATTATTGTGAGGTGATTGATATTACTAGGCTGTTCTTCGGGAATATAAGTCCGGTGTATCAATTGGTTCCTGTTCACCTTGATTTATCAAAAGACAGAACAAAACTCTTAGGTAATTCTATGTGAGACAGATTTATCTATTTAATAGACTTTTCTGTGTGAAACATATTGGTTTATCAAGTCTTCGACTTTGGGTCGTAGCAACTCTTAGTTGTGGGTGAGATCAGCTAAGGGAATCAAGTGCGCAGATTCCTACTGGGATTCTGAGGCGTAAGGAACGCGATTATACCTTGATCAGTGTGAGATTGGTTAGGGCTCAACTACATTCCAGTCTGAAGTTAACTTGTAGTAGGCTAGTGTCTGTAGCGTCTTAATACAGTGTGGTGTTCAAAACTGGACTAGGTCCCGGGGTTTTTCTGCATCTGCGGTTTCCTCGTTAACAAAATTTCTGGCGTCTATGTTATTTCTTTTCCGCATTATATTTTCTATATAATTGAAATATCACAGGTTGTGCGTAAGTTCAATCAGTTTGTGAACCCGACCTTTGGGTTGTTGATTAAATTGATTGACACTTGGATATTGGTTTTTGATACCGTCCAAGTTATTTCTTATATTCAATCGGGCTCGCAAATCCCTATTTGTTTGATTGCAGATTAAATTGAGAAATTGAGATATAACTCTTGGATATACTGTCTAGTTGATTCTCTTGAAAGTATATTTGAGTTAGTCCATACAGATTGCTAAGCGAAATATTGGGTGTGGTTGTTAGACCCCCGCTTTTTCAGAAACAACTCAGCTTTATTAGTTAATCTTGATAGTCTACATAATACACACTCTAAATATCCACACAATGAATCAAGATTTGATAGTTTAAACCAACAAATGCATTCAATGTCATCCAGTCATTTTTAAAAATGGAGAATCATGGAATATCAATCAATAATCTTAATATCCAATGCACAAGTGTTAGGGTGGACGAAAAAAGTATATTTAAGATTCATCTAATACCTATTATTTCGAATTTTGCAAAAATTTACACCAACTTTAATTCATTTGTGCATGATTTTTATGACCAATGGAGACAATAAAATATTCTTAGACATATCTAATATAATATTTTATTATTAGATAAAGAATATTATTACAACAAACTAGTTGGAAGCCTAACAAGCTAAGCTCCAACAGCGTACTACTGCATTAGTTGAACAGGTTGTCGTGCTAGCCTATCAGCAAGCCTCATGAGGAACCAGCCAAGGGAGCCGAAGCGGATAGTGGGGCTGATTATGTTGCAAGGGGGGCAAGCTAACTCTACCTTCCATGTCAAATTCTACAATATTGCGCCATCGGGGACTCAAACCTGGGACCTCCTCGTGCTAGCCTATCAGCGAGCCTCATGAGGAACCAGTCAAGGGAGCCGAAGCGGATAATAGGGCTGATTATGTCTCAAAGAGGGCAAGCTGACTCTACCTATGTCAAATTCTGCAATATTGCGCCATCGGGTACTCGAACCTGGGACCTTCTGAAACGCATCAACCTTTGAGGAACGGGGATGACCAGCTGAGCTAGCTACCCATTTCTTTCGATCCAATAATTCAATCACTTTTATTTCACTTATTTGTACTTTAAAGTTTATTTGAATATGATATATGCAACTATGTATACGATAGAGGACGATAATTCCTTAATTAAACATAAATTTTCCGTATAGGTTAATATCACTGATATCACCGTATTATATCTGAATAGCTTCTGTTTTTCCACCTTTTAAAAGTTAGTGTTAAATAGCTTTTAAAAACAAGTCAAAAATGGATGGGCTTATCTCTAAAAACACTGAAAAATATTTACCATACAGTTTTTAGTAAAGTATATTTCAAAGTGATTTTGATAGAAATAAAGCAAATTCCAAAAATATTTACCATACAGTTTTTAGTAAAGTATATTTCAAAGTGATTTTGATAGAAATAAAGCAAATTCCAAACGGTGCTTATAAGGGTAAGGACCGATGGCGAGCCATGCTCGGTAGTGAAGGGGCACAGACCGGATTTGTGCTGTACGAAAGACCGTGCGCGTGAAATTTCGTGCGAGTCGATGATGTGATTTTAATATCTTAGTCGCCGAAAAAAGTCAGCTGGTCTGTTCCTCAAAGAAGCATTCCTAGTCTTACTTCTTCTCTTCAACTCTTCCAAAAGATCTTAAACAACACACAGTACAAGATTTATAATCAAAACTCAATCTCTGTTTCCCACTCTATCCAAAACCCTAATTTTTGGACCCAAACTTATTCAAGATGTGTAGATTTGGAATTCTTGTTGTTGTACTTCTAGGTCTTCTTTCAACAACTGTTCAATCTATTCGTTTTGAGATTCAATCTGGTCATACAAAATGTATATCGGAAGAAGTTAAAACCAACGCTATGACTGTTGGTAATTACCATATTGTTAACCCTACTGAAAATCATCCTCTACCTGAATCTCACAAAATTACTGTCAGGGTAAGACTCTACAAACCCTAATTTCTTGTTGATTAGTGGATTTTGTGATTTTTCTTTTTTTGGTTATTCTGGTTTTGAAATACTGGGTGTTGTTGATGTTTTTAGGTTACGTCGTCGTTTGGGAACAATTTACATACTGGTGATCATGTTGAATCTGGACAATTTTCATTTACGGCTCCTGAAACTGGTGATTATATGGCTTGTTTTTGGGCTGTTGAACAAAAACAACCAGTGACATTAACAGTTGACTTTGAGTGGAAAACTGGTTATGCTGCTAAAGATTGGTCTAATGTTGCTAAGAAGGGCTCTGTTGATGTAAGAAATCCTATCACTTCTTAGATTTTTTGTAATTTCTATGTTTGTATGGTATAGTTTGATAAGTAGCAGCATGAAGTTTATAGCAGTTTAGGTGGAAATAGATAATTTGGCGTTTAATGTTAGATTGTTTTGTATGGGTGAAGCTCATTGCTAGTATCAGTAGTTATGAACATGGGTTAGGATGAGTCGGCAAAAGAAGTTCTCCATAGTCCTTACTTTACCTAATCAATTATGCGTCTATTTTGAACATGGGTTTAGTTCTTTCTTAGTGTTTGTTTATAGTGGTAAAATTACTTAGTTGGTGTTGGGAAAACTCCGTCTAGGCAACATCTCTGGCACCAACAAAATTGTAGAATGTTAGGGAATCATATGGATATGATGCAGGGGCATAATATGACCCTTTAGAGTGTTTTCTATTTAGGAATACTTTAGCCATTTTATCTCTTTAGGAAGGGCGTTTTCCGTCTATTAGCCTAGGGTTTCTCTCTTTAGGTGATTTGCTAGTATAAATAGGTTATTAGCCGTCTCTTAGAAGACAGACTTTTATTATATTTTCATACGACTATAATCTATTGATTATTCAAGAGTAATGGGTTTTTAACCTGGACTCAATTATCTACGTTCTTATTGTTATCAATCATATGTTCTATTCGATTATCTTTGTTCTATTTGCCCTAGTTTTCTGTTTTAGTTCCTAGAACTGCATTAGGATAACAAGTACAACTTCTTTTCGTATTAGTTCTGTTAGCTTGTCTTTGACGATTTGAACTTTAGGAATCATTATAAGAATAGGAAGACCAAGCAAGACTTTTTTTCTTTCATATTTGTCCTGTAATGATGGACAGGCATATATCGCCTTTAATTTGGCCTAGTTTTTAACGGGTGTAACATAATCCAACTTCAACGTGGGAGGTATTTGAGCTTTCTTGTAAAGAAACCAAGGCAGTGTGCTTGGATTGGTGGAACTATGTCTTATTGGAGGACGAGTTAGGGAGCTAGGTTCTGATCTTCTTATACTAATTCCACGGTGATGTTTCCTTCTATGTCAAAGGCCATTCATTTTGTCCCAGATTAAGAACTGAAAATGAGATGTATTTTCATCGCTACTCTAGGTTCCATAATGGCTAGTCGTCACCCTTGGCCAGATTGTGGTTAACCCAATTGTTTTGTAAACTTAGATTATGGTTTATCATTCCTCATGCATCCTTAGTTTTTTTGTTTACTATCTGTGGCACATGATGGTAGTTTATTTAATATTGCCTTAATTGTTATGAGTAATTTAATTCTCTATATTCAAACTGTTGTTAATTGTCTTATTTAAGCTTTCTGAGTTGCATCTCTTAATTTGACTAGAGTTACCATATTCCATCTCTTTGCCTGTGTATACGAGATCATTTGTTTACCTTAAAGAATTTATGTATGAGTTCTTTTCGTCTCTAATCTCCAATTATCTGATCATTCATGATAACAGTAGGTACTTGTTTATGATTATTAGTGTCAACTTCGGCACATGGCCGAACTCTTGATTGTGACACTATTTAATTTTGGTTGTTAAATACGAGTTGGAGTAATCTTATATGTTTTTATGTCCATAAACTCCAAAATTTGAAGCCAGATACTTCATCCACTGTTTTTGTTCCCAGGTCATGGAGATGGAGCTGAAGAAGTTGGAGGATACTATTCAAGCTATTCATGATGAAATGTTTTATCTTCGCGAGAGGTAAGTAAATGAAAGAGAATGCATGTGATGTGTATGAAAATATTGTAGGAGAAGAGATGAATGGTAGCCAATGATGTAAAAAGTAAAGAAAATGTTTGAAAGAAAAAGTGACGGTTGTAGCGGGACATATACCAAGTTGAGAATCAACCAAAAGCCAGAAAAAACCATATCTTCCCAACAACAAGCATTCGATCACATTAAGCTTTTTGGATTATGCCAAATAAGTTAAGAATGGATGAAATAGAGGACAAGATTTCATCTCACCAAGTCCCCCACACTAACAAACAACCATCTCAGAATATGATATGCATCATTATTATTTTTTCAGGTCAATTTTTTTCTGAACATTTTTTTTGTTGTTGCTGTGATGTTCCAGGGAAGAAGAGATGCAGGAGTTGAATAAATCTACCACCAGCAGAATGGCCTGGTTTGGGTTCCTCTCTCTCTTTGTCTGCCTATCAGTTGCAGGCTTGCAGTTGTGGCATTTGAAAAGCTTCTTTGAGAGAAAGAAGCTCTTGTAATTGTGCTGTTTCCAGTGCTCGTACGAGGCTCTCTTTTCTGTAGTGATTGTATACTTCTCAGCTACTTTCACAATTATATTTATTTTCAGAGAAACGCATAAAAATCCCTTTAGTTTCATCTGGGTGTTTCTTATTTATGAAATGTCCATCAACTGTTACAACAACAAAATATTCTACTTCAACTTCTGGGTATTAAAACAATAAAAATCCCTTTATTTCATCTGGGTGTTCTTTAAATATGAAACAATTACTTTTAACACTCAGAGAAGGGCCTTCTCTACGTTGGGGAGAATGGTGATGCTTTCAGCAGTCATCTGAAGAGAGAATTTTGAAAAGGTCATTCCCATTTACCCACGGTTTATCTGCGCATCTGACTGTTTCATGAATCCAAGACATTGTTTGGCCACTACATATTGAACTGATTCTTAAAACACAAGACGTAAGCCATCAATACATCGAAGATATGCTTGTCCTGACATTTCACTTGGATAAGGAGTTTGCAAGTAAGAACACCTAGTATCAAACCAATACATCTTTAAAAAACTTACTGGCCCTCGAGATATGTCCATCCTGCACAAACCCTATCTGCGTAAGCCATCAATCCATTGATGATGTGCTTGTCCTGACATTTCCCTTCTATAAGGAGTTCGCAAGTATGACCACCTGGTATCCAACCAATACATCTTTGAAAAACTTACTGGCCTTCAGAGATATGTCCATCCTTGCACAAACCCTGAATTAATGCGGATTATGTAACTCAATTCGGCAAAATGAGATCTTCTTGACTTCCTTTAGAATCCCGTTTTGCCTTCAAAAGCTTGATAGGGGCACCACCATCTTTGCACAATCCATCAACCGAACAGCTAAGTGTGAAAGCATTTGGTGAAATTCCTCTCTCTTTCATCTCGTTTTGAAGCCTAGATGCCTCTTTCAGATTACCGGCTTTCAATTGCCCATGAATCAAGGTTGTAAACGTAATTACACCTGGTACAAGACCTTTGATCACCATCTCCGAGTACAAGCCCATGGCAGCCTCCATGTCCTTCTCTTTACAATACCCATCTATTAAAGAAGTGTAAGTTATCACATTTGGATCGAGACCCTTATCTGTCATTTCTGAACAAATCTCCAAGGCTTTCTCTAACCTCCCAACTTTGCAGTATCCATCGATCAATATGTTATAAGTTACAATATTAGCAATTATACCCTCTTTCTCCATCTTATGAAATAGATCAGTTGCTTCTGTTACTCTGGCCATTTCACATAACCCCTTCATAAGTATACCGTAGGTGAAAATGTCAGGTGAAAGACTTACTTTTCCCATCTCTGAACAGAGAAAAAAGGCTTCAGAAATGTTTCCTGCCTTCGAATAGCCAAGAATCAGACTGTTATAGACAAAAATATTTGGGATCACCTCAAACTTAGCCATATCAATGAACAACTGTCTTGCTCTTCCGAATTCACCCACCTTACATAAACCATCAATCAAGGTGCTAAATGTGACGACATTTGGCTGCACATTTTGCATTTGCATTTGGCTATACAAAGCAAGTGCTTGATTGATATTTTCAATTTTGCAGTACCCATCAATCAGAACATTATATGTATACAGATTTGGGGACGTACCAGATTTCTCCATCAATCCAAACACATCCAAGGCTTCTGTAATCATTCCCTCTTTACACAAACCAGATATGACACTAGTATACACTACTACTGTAGGATCAATCTTCTTCTCCACCATTTCATTAAATAGTTTACAGGCTTTCAGGATATCTCCTTGTTTGCAGCAAGCGTTGATAAAAGTGCCATAAGTAACAACATTCGAAGCAATTCCACGAGATACCATTTCATCGTAAAATTTCCACATAGAATCAAATTTACCCAATTTAACAAACCCATGCAAAAGAGAATGGCAAGCCTGAATTCCTGGTAAAGCTTCAGTCTTTCTATAAACCCAACAAGCTTCCTCAACAAGACTCATTTGAGAGAAAGCCATAATTAACACATCAAATACTCCTGGTGTAAATTTCGAGCTTTGAAATCCTTGAAGTGCATTAAAAGCCAACGAAGCAATATGGCGATTCTTTTTGTTCTTCTGAAGATTTTCAATGAGCTCTTTCATCAAACACCTTGCCTGGGGATATCTTTTATCCCTAGTTATAATATGAATGATTGCAGAATAAATTTCTGGATTCTTATAACTATTTGTGAAAACCTTAAGTGACTGTGAAACAGTTTTACATTCCACTAATTTCTGTATAACATCAGTATGCTTGGAAGGCAACATCGACAAACTTTCAGAGGAAGACGAGATTGTGGTTGGCGGCAAAAGCTTCAACATTGTCTGGGTGAAATAAGTTTTATGTATCTCTGGTTCCAGTATCCCATTCTATTTCATTTCTCAACTGTTCTTCCAACTGCATCAGAGCCGAAGTACTAAACAGCCTGAACTGCAGGATTTGCAGCCATCCATATTGCAGACTCCGCCATAATCAAACGGTCTTTATCATGTCATCATATACAAACAACCATATAGGCCCGCTTGCTTCAAAAAACAAAAATATAGGCCCGCTTGGTAGGGTGCCACACTGCCCCGGTAAACGGAACACCCATATAAAAGTGATCTTCTAACGGCGGAAGAGTTTCAATCTTCCAAGTTTCACAACAACTCACCACTAGGAATAAACCATGGAAGTGCAAAGTGATGTAAACTTCCAAAACGTTGAAGAACAAAAAGGTTGAGCGTCATTTGCATTGACGTTTCTCAAATTTAGTGTTGAGTGTCAAGACGTTTTGTCAGAATATGGTAAGCATTAATACGACTGACTCATTCTCTCGGAACGTTGGATCTACAGTAGATCCTCGGTATGTGCTAGGCGTCAATTGGCTTGACGTTTCCAACAGACACGATGTTAGAAATGTTTATGAAGGGGCTTATGTCAAGTGTTGCTATCTCAAGCTTGTTTGTCAAGTTTAGTTGATCAAAACTGTAGTCTTGATTTCTAGTCTACTTATAGCTATGTTTCGGATTATGATAGAATGTATAGTTGAGCTTTAGACTTCACGACGTTCATTAATTGAAGACGAAGATCTACTGAGGGGAGCTTGGATAAACTTCATCAACAAAAGATATGTGGAGACTAAAACTTATCTATCACTCAGAAGTCTATTCTATTCTATCTTCTAATGAGACTAAGTCGTATAGCTATATAGACTTTTACATTATACATATTTGATATTTCGAGCTGAGTTAATCTCGCGTATCTATTTCTCGAAATATGTGTTGGAAGCTTTTTTCTTTAACTATGTTCATCATTATTCTTGACAAGTTTAATTGGAGATAATTTATTTGTTGGAAACTAAATAGTAAGTCAAAAGATGATCATGTGAAAATTTCCTTGAAACATCTTACATGATTTGTGTGAGACAATCATTTGATGTCGACATGGAAAGTTTCGTATTGATCATTCGATCACTTGAAGCTAATGGTTTGTGTGAGACAGCCATTGTCGTCTTCTAAGGATGTTTCAATGATTGAAATGGGAGTTTAAAATAATCGACCATGTCTGGATAAAACACGGTATGCATACCTAGTATGCGAACTGTATTGTTATGACTCGGGTACGGGAACCTTATTTGCGTACCTAGTATGCGAACGGTTTTAACTGTAAAGGTCCGGGTACCTTATTTGCATACCTAGTATGCGAACAGTTCTACCTGAGTTGGGTCCGGGACGGCTGTTCGCGTACCTGGATTGCGAACGGCTGGACATGCCAAGGTCCGGTGCTGTTGTTCGCGTACCTGGTTTGCGAACACAGTGGTTAAGTTCTAAAATCGGTTAAGTATGATTCTCATACTCATGAATTAAAACATTTATGAATTAAAGAATGCAATCTTTGCAAACCGTTGCTTAATGTTCATGAATTTATTCTTGTATATGTACTTTGTACGATTACGAATCAATCCGATATTGTTTCAATTTGTTCATATATATTTCTATGAGATAGTGAACAATTGAACAACTCTATGTGAAACACAATTAGATTCATTTGATTATCTTTCATGATTGATTGATCATCATATTTTATCTGGAAGTGTTAGATGAATGTGGTTAAGACAAAAGTGTTCATATGGCTAACTTCGGTTAACTGTTATTTAGCCAACTCAATATACACGTTTAGGTATGGTTACCCATATCTAAATGAAGGTATATTAATTTGTGTGTAACAATCTAAGACCATCTAACGGTGTAGATTAATTACTTTATTATTAAGCAGACATTGCTTGAATCTTAAATCAAGATTTCATCTAACGGTGAATATTGAATGCTTTGTTACTAAGCTATCTTAGCTTTGATTGTAAGCAAACCTGATTTGAAAGACTTTATAAGGGAGAACTCTAGCAACTGGAAGACCTAATACCCACACTTTTGTGTGTTTCTAGTTGCGTACTAGAGTCGATTCTCCTTTAACCTAGGTGAAAAAGCGGGGGTCTAACAACCACACCCAATATTTCATTAGGAAATCTGTATGGACTAACTCCAATATAATTCCAAGAGAATCAACTAGACAGTTAGACTCAATCAAGGAAAATATATCCAAGAGTTATATCTCTGTTTCTCAATGTAATCAGCAAATCAAACAGATGGAAATCTGCGAGCCTGATTATTATGAGAAACAACTTGAACAGTACCAAAGACCAATGTTCAAGTGTCAATCAACTGGTAAATCAATTGATTGAAATTGATTGAACTACGCACAACCTGTGATATTTCAATTATATAAACAAATATAATGCGGAAAAGAAATAACACAGACACCATAAGTTTTGTTAACGAGGAAACCGCAAATGCAGAAAAACCCCGAGACCTAGTCCAGATTTGAACATCGCACTGTATTAAGCCGCTACAGACTCTAGCCTACTACAAGTTAACTTCGGACTGGAATGTAGTTGAGCCCTAACCAATCTCACACTGATTAAGGTACAATCGCGTTCTTTACGTCTCTGAATCCCAGCATGACTCTACGCACTTGATTCCCTTAGCTGATCTCACCCACAACTAAGAGTTGCTATGACCCAAAGTCGAAGACTTGATAAACAAATCTGTCTCCCACAGAAAATTCTATTCTGATAGATAAATCTTTCTCCCACAGAAATACCTACGAAGTTTTTGTTCCGTCTTTTGATAAATCAAGGTGAACAGAAACCAATTGATAATACGGTCTTATATTCCCGAAGAACAACCAAGAAATATCAATCACCTCACAATAACTTAACTATATGGTAGTAGAACAAATTATTTTGGAATCACAAAGAATGAGACGAAGAGATTTGTGATTACTTTTTATATCTTACGTGTTGGAGATAAATCTCGAGCAAATCTTAGAGAAGATAATACTCAATACGATAGAACAAGTAAGATCAGAACACACAACTACATAGAAAATAGTTGGGTCTGGCTTCAGAATCCCAATGAAGTCTTTAAGTCGTTAACCTATAATGGTTTTAGGAAAAACCTAGGTTAAAGGAGAATCAACTCTATTCGCAACTAGTATCACACAGGAGGTGTATGGATTAGGTTTCCCAGTTACTAGAGTTCTCCCTTATATAGTCTTCAAATCCGGGTTTGATACCTTTGTAACAAAACAATCAATATTCACCGTTAGATGAAAAACCTGATTTAAGATTCAAACTAAGTTTCCACCGTTATATGGTCTTAGCTTGTTACACACAAATGAAATATACCTTCATTAGATATGGGTAACCGTACCCAAACGTGTATAATATTGAGTTGGATCAATAACAGTTAACCGAAGTTAGCCACATGAACACTTTTGTGTTAACCATGTTCATCTTAACACTTCTAGATCAAATGATACTTAAATGAATCTAATTGTGTTACTCATAGAGTTGTTCAATTATTTACTTTCTCATAAAAGTATACAAGACACAATTGAAGAAAAATCGGTTTTGATTCAAAGAATCAATTCATGAACATTTAGCCACGGTTTTCAAAGATTGCATTCCTTAATATATAAATGTATTTGTTCATAAGTATGAAATCATACTTAACCGATTTTAGAACTTAACCACATAAGTTTGCAAACGGGTACGCAAACTTATGTTCCGGACTTGATCCTTTTCGACAGTTCGCAAACAGGTATGCATACTGTCGTTCCGGACCGAACTCAGGTGAATAAGTTTGCAAACGGGTACGCAAACTTAGTTGCCGGACTTTGACAGTCAAAACCGTTCGCATACGGGTATACATACTTGGTTCCCGGACCTGAATTACTCTTATAACAGTTTGCATATGGGTATGCATACTGTGCTATATCCAGACAATGCTTAGTTGTTCTAAACTCCCATTTCAATCATTGAAACATTCTTAGAAGACGACAATAGCTGTCTCACACAAACTATTAGCTTATAAGCAATTTTTAAGTGATCGAATGATCAATACGAAATATTCCGAGTCTACATCAAATGACTGTCTCACACGAATCATGTAAGATGTTACCATGCGATTTTCACATGATCATCTTTTAACGTTCGTCAAGAATAATGATGAACATAGTTAAAGAAAAAAGCTTTCCAACACATGTTTCGAGAAAGATATAAGCGAGTTAAACTCAGCTTGAAATATCAAATGTGTATAATGTAAAGTATATATAGCTATACGACTTTTGTCTCAATAGGATATAAAATATAATAGACTTCTGAGTGATAGATGAGTTCAAGTCTGCACATACCTTTTGTTGATGAAGTTCCTCTAAGCTCCCCTCGGTATATCTTCGTCTTTAATGGATTAACACCGTGAAGTCTAAAGCTCAACTACACATTCTATCCTAATCCGAGACATATCTATAAGTAGACTAGAAATCAAGACTTATAGTTTTGACAACTAAACTTGACAAACAAGCTTGAGATAACAACGCTTGCGAGTTCGACAAGCAGTGCTCTAACACATCTTAATAATACAAGAGAGGACTAGAGTTTAACAAGTGAAAAGCAAATAAATCAAAGGAGAAGAGTGAAAGAAAAGGGCCCCTGTATAGTTCACGTCCGAGCAGTGCTCTAACAATAATCATAGTTCACAGATGTAAATACAAACATATCCCATAAAATATTTTTGCAATATATATTGACAAAAAGGGGGAGAATAATTTTTGGTAGTTCACACTACATACATATTGTTAGAGCATAGCTCGGTTGAACCCACCAAGAGTTGGTATGTCAAGTTTGGTTGTCATAATTTAGTGAATCAAAACTCATTTAAAGAGTCGCTTGATTATTTACTAGAGTCAACTTCGTATAGGTTAGCTAGAAAGTTACTAAGATATGAGACTTACAAGTATTACGTGAAGACTTGAAGAATGTGAAGAAGTAAAGAACTACAACGACGACATCATCCTTCCACTTGAGGTTAATAATATTTGACTTGAACTGTTTCATTCCTAACGTATCTTTCAAGTCGTGCATATTGAAAGCATAACTGCGAAGCTGTGAATAATTATACTCTAGTTAGACATAGTATTAAGGAATTACAATACGAAGTATAACGTCTATCTTTTGAACTTCGTATATAAGACATCGACATAATCGTATGCATGCTATTGTGATTATGTATGGGTATGGGTGAAGATTTTGTCCTAGGAAACAATGTTTTACATTCGTTTAAACGAAGTAAATTCATGAACTTGTTTTGTGAATCGAAAGGGAAATCGCTAGGCTTATTGGTATTTGTTATTCATTGCAAATCTTTGGATTACCAATATGTGTGTTTAGTATAACCGCTCATAACTTGTTTATGTATCTTGGTAAAACTATTCACAAGGCCCGACTTTTGTATTGGTATGATATTTATTAGTGAAACCGATATTAAGTAATCACTCAAGATGGTATGATCGATTTGTTGTAATTGGTATGACCAACTCTATACATTGGAGAACCGATCCTAGTAAGAGGTGCAACCGATCACAAAAGTGGAATCGATCCTTGTAAGAAGTGCAACAAGTTTTTAGTTATTGGGGAACCGATCCTATGAACATGTGCAACAAATACAAGTTAGATACCATATATATGTGGGAACCGATCCTAGTACCTAGTCAACCAAGTTTTGTAACTAGCGTGACTAATTATAGTACCCACATGGTGGTAGAACCGTGAAACCCATGATTGGTGATTTGATAGGATAATCAATCACATAGTTCTTGGAAGTCAGATGAACCAATTCTAAACTTGTTTGGAAGTGTGGCAAATTTGTTCCAAGATGGTAAATATGAAAAAGGATTTACCAAGTAAAAGATGTCGACATACTTTGAACACGTGCAGTAATTCTTATCTTCTATTGTTCAAAGATATTCCTTAATAGCTAAAGGAGAATCCCGGATCGAAATAAATTGAGAATCTTTTAATTAATGTTTTTAGTTTTATATGCTTTTAATTTCCAGCAATTAAAATGCATATCTTTAGAAAATAAAAATTAGTAATGTGCATTTACTAGTTGGAGATTTTCTAAGAGATTTCGGTCAATATTTGGATAGAGCATTTCCAGGAATTATGAAAACCGAATTTGGAAATATATTGCATATCTTGAGAATATTTTCGGTTTTGTAAATTCCTTGGTGTCCAAACTTGCTTGGTCTATAAATATTTAAGTTTGCATTTTGAGCAAACTAATCCTCAGAGCCAGCAAAACTACCTAGTTGTGTTTTTACTGGTGGAGCCGCCTATTCGGAGAGGAAAGTATTAGGCGAAATTTCATACGGCAGCTCGGTTTAAAGACTTCTTTGGGATTGAGAAGCTCTATTAGTACCGTTGGTGGGAAACTAGATAATTGCAGTTTATTATCAGTTTTCGATTGATTTGATTGACTAACGGTTGTTGAACTTTGATTGCACCTAGTTTGTTTATTCTTGAGAATCTTCTCTTCTGATATAAGATTCACTCAAACTAGATAAAAGTTTCGACGGGAGATCTTTAGACTGTTTGTAGATCTAAAGACGTCTTGTGATAATCCATTGTTAATAGACTCCGTTCTGTGTGTGATTTATCACAAGAGATTTGAGTTGATTGTGTGCAGGTGTTTATTGAAGATCTAAGAAGATTTGAAGACGAAAAATATTTCTGATTTGGGTTCATAATCTTTGGTGTGCACTAAACTTGATCGGCTGGGGATCCAACTATAATCGGTTTATCTTTGTGATAATCTTGATTGATTAGTTGAGTAGATCGGCATCAATATGTTTCTTTGTGATTTGAAGTATTGATTGCGAAATCTTGACAATTACTTTGGTAGTTGTTTATTGGATAGATCTAAGAACCTAACAAAGGAGTTTATTGGGATAAACGGAAGAGCCTCTGGTCAAACTCATATCACGTTGTTTGAAAAGAGTTGTTACCGAACAGATTTGTTGTTCCTTTACTGTTTGGAATACGAACCAAAGGAATTGTTCCAAGTGCGTGACTTACTGCAAGTTGGAGGCGCATGGATATAGACGGAACTAGGTGAACTATAGGTTTAGTTGCTTGGTCTCAACTATATGAAGTTGGTTTAGATTTTGTATAGCGGCTTAATCCTGAGAGTATTCAATTCTTGACAAGGTCCCGGGGTTTTTCTACATTTTCGGTTTCCTCGTTAACAAAATCTTGATGTGTCTTTTACTTTTCTATTTCCGCAATTATAATTGTTTTATTATAATTAGAAGTAAAATACACAAACGTTAATTCCTATTTGCTTGATAGCAATCCTATTGTGTTTGGTTAAGTCCGAACCTGTTATCAAGTAAACATACTTCGTTATTGTATTGTCTTGATCTTGTATCCATAGTCAATCACACAAGTTATCTTGTTATCGTATTGTCTCGATCTCGTATCCATAGACGATCACACGAAGTGTGAACCAATTAGTTGTATTGTCTCGACTCAGTCCATAGACAATCACTTTTGGAGAAAGGACTTATAGGTGGAAAAGTTTTAGATTGAGGTATATTTGGGTACCCTCGTCTTTTCAATTGGTATCAGAGCAGGCAAACACGAAAAGATCTAACAATCTGTGTTTGGTGCGATCCAACCTATAAGAATTGAATCTAATGACTGATTCTGTTAACGTAATACAAGATACTAAGAGTTCTGTATTAACTCTTGATGACGATAAAAACATTGTTTCTTCGAATATAGAAACATCTCAGTCAAAACAATTATACGAAAAATTTCTTTCGTGTTCAACCGAACTAATTCATGCATTAGAAAGAGAAGGAAAGCTTCTAGATGATGTAAGCTGTCTGCAAGCCAAGAATGATCAACTTGTTATTGATCTTACCTCCTCAAAGGTTGAAAATAATTCTCAAACTATACAAAATCTTGAGGACAAATTAAATGTTAGTCTTTTTCGAACGGAACTCTTAGAGAAAGATCGTAATGCTGCTCTTGAAAAAATCTATTTGTTGGAAAAGAAACTTGTTGAATCTGAAGCAAGGATTAACTCTCAACAAGTAAGTTTTGAAGAGATAGAATGTGTATATCTCTCGAGAGAGAAACACCTTGAGGATGATCTAGCTGGTGCTCTTGATAAAATCAAGACGTTGGAGGAAGAAAATTTTGACCTTGAAAGGTTCAATGTTAGCTCAAACAATTTAACCTCAATGTTAGAAGCAAGTAAAAATCAGCGTGATACACGAGGATTGGGCTATAAAGGAATAGATGCTTCAAATATTAGCAAATAGGTAAAATTTGTTAAAGCTACAAATTCTTTTCAACCAGAGGCTTCCACTAATGTCAATGATGCTCCTATTTCTTGTAAAGAAGAAAAGCCTGTCAAGCCTAAGAATTGTGTTCAACCAGCAGACATCAAAGAGAGCACTTCTGCTAATGTCAAGAAAGCAACAACATTGAATAAAGATAAGAAGAAGAAGAAAACTCGTCGAGCTCCAATGCAAGAGGATCCACAAAAAAGGTAACATTAAAACTCATACTCCTTATGTTACTAAGCATTGTTGTTATTGTGGTAATAAAGGGAATGTGGAATGGGGATGTAATATTCGTAAGATAAAAGATACACTTTCTTTTGTATCAAACGAATTGGCTAAGATTGCTCCCTAAAGGAACTCGGATCGATATTGCCAAAAGTTTAGACAAAAGAATTATTATGATAGTTCAAATTTTTCCTATCGCTCATCAAGGACATCTTATAAAAGACCCTATTATATAAAAACAGATGACTTTGCAAATGCTAAGACAAGATCTGATGTTCCAAATTGGAGAAAAGTTGTTTCGCAAAGTATTCAAAAGAACAATCGTCCTAATGGTATGAAGGTGAAAGCTGCTCCTGCGAAGCCCAACTCTAAATGGGTCCAGAAGTCCTCCATAGCCAAGAAGGGACCAAAAGTTAGTCACAAGAATAACTCTCGGTTGTTAATTGTTGGTGACAATAATTACAAGAGTTTTCTTGAAAGACTAAAGAAAGACATCATGTCTAAAATATCTTGTACTAGTGGACGTTGTAATAATGACACTCTTCATCACAAGTCAAAGAAGAAAAACAACAGATGGAACAAGAGAAAACAAACCAAGCAAGAGGTCAAGAATGATGATTCTGTTTTAGTCACTCGTGACGAACAAGACAAGGATCAACTCAACACAACCTAGTTGTGTTGAATTGTGCATGCTCACCTTTGTGCTCAATATTATGAAGGGTGAGGAAGCATGTCAAACTTAGCACATGATCTCTCGATTATTATATGACTAATTAACATCTTTAGGGAGATTTATTTTCTTCTATACTCATACTTTCTCTATCTATATTTGAGTTTTTGATAGAAACGGTAATTTTGAGTTTATGATGTTGATATATACTGATCATATATGTGTAGCTCTTGTTTTTACAGTTAAAATGAGCCAAAAATCACTGAATTCGGACATCGTATGCAAAAGTTATGTCAAAAATAGTTTAGTGTTGTGATTCGTCACAAGTAACTCTTGTAACCGATCCTAATGATAGGTGCATACGAAGGAGTGTAAAACTATTTTACCCATAACTTCTTCGTCCGAACTCGGAATGACCTCATTCTTTTTGCGTTGTTTCGCAATTGAATTCCCTACAAGATAGAGGTAATTGCAATACTTAATTCTTTGTTGAATATTTATGGTGTAGTGCATTTGAGTTTATGGGATGTTTGATTTCGGTATTCATGACCTTAATATTCGATCTCATATGGTGTGAACCCTTATGGTTTGGGTGACTTTTTGATTTAGCGGGATTAAGTTCTAGCCCATGTTGGTAGGCTTTATCAAAGGATCATGAGGGGTTCTGTTTGAAACAATATGCGAAAAAGTCACAATATGTTGAATCGTTTTTGGTTTAGCATAAAAGCATATGTGTTTCGGGGTTTCAACTTTTGCATTGCAATAGTTAAAACCGGTTTTCAACCTTTCTCTTGTAAAGGTTTCTCTTTGTTGTTGTTCTTTTGTTTTGCGAGAGGATGACAACACAACGGGAGAGAGTTCTATCTTGAACTGGCGCTTATTGATATATCTTAAGGGTAGAAGAGGATGCGGAATTTGAGGTAACGAATTTGTTAGTTAATCGTTTTACTGTTTAAGAAAAGCCTGATTTTATTGCATATATTTATTGCTTTTGCTTAACAAAATTTCGGTACAATTGATGTTTATTCCATTATTTGTGTATGGATGTGTGTGTGATTCAATTGTTTCCGGTTAAGAAAAACTATTGTTATCTTTCTTTATTGTTTGGTATCAATTGTTTAGGCTTACAAAATTTCGGTGCAATTGCGGTACTATAATGTCTATATTTGTTTCAATTGCTTCCGGTTGAGGTAAATAATTATGTAAGTTGATTTATTTGGTTTGTATGAATTGTTTATGGCTTAACAAAAAGGTTTTCGGGATGAATTGTTTAGTCCAATTTGATTCCGGATAAGAGAAACTAAGTTAATTCTGATCTTAGTTAGACTTATCAAAGTGGAGGTTTCGGTTATTCAAGTCTAATCGAATGCCTTAACAAGAAATGCTAGTTAACTAACCTAGTATTTGCCTTGTTTAAAAGTGAAAGGTCTAAGTTATTGATGAAAATAACTAGAGCCTGATGAGAAAAATATAGTTAATTCTGATCTTTATTTTGGTCTTATCGAACAAGCGATTGTATTTGTACAATCGGTTTAGCAAAGGAACTAAGGTGCTTAGTCTATTTTTGGTTTGCTAAACTATTAGGGAAAATGGCTTCGGGCAATTATTTCCTTGGTAACATATCAAAACAAAATTACTTTGTAGTTTCGGTTTTGATATTGGTTATCAAAAATGGTGTGTGGAACTCGTGCTTAACTCTTATAGGTTGCAAGTCTCTTTGTAAGATTTGTAAGATCCTTTTGGTTTGTCCTTTATTTGCTCGTACCTTTGTCATTTTGTGACAAAAAGGGGGAGAAATATCTGGAGTAAACAAGTGATTTGATATTGATTTGGTATCACTAAGGGAAAGGACAATGGTGCTTAAACGTTATATCTAATGAAAGAGTAAAGCATAGACTAAGGGGGAGTAACATATCATATGATGATGGGAATAACAAAGACGTGCGGATTGAAAATCTACCTATCTTACCTTTAGGGGGAGTATTAGCTTTGTTATTATAATGTCAACAACGGCATTTTATGGATTGAATGTATAAAGGTTATTGTGCTGTTGAAACTTGGAATCAAGCGTATGTGTAATGAATTCTTGTAATTTATTTATCCATATGATGTAAGAGTTTTGTAACTAAAATTGACAAAGGGGGAGATTGTTAGAGCATAGCTCGGTTGAACCCACCAAGCGTTGGTATGTCAAGTTTGGTTGTCATATTTTAGTGAACCAAAACTCATTTAAGAGACGCTCGATTATTTACTAGAGTCAACTTCGTATAGGTTAGCTAGAAAGTTACTAGGATATGAGACTTACAAGTATTACGTGAAGACTTGAAGAATGTGAAGAAGTAAAGAACTACAACGACGACATCATCCTTCCACTTGAGGTTAGTAATATTTGACTTGAACTGTTTCATTCCTTACGTATCTTTCAAGTCGTGCATATTGCATATCTTGAGAATATTTTCGGTTTTGGAAATTCCTTGGTGTCCAAACTTCCTTGGTCTATAAATATTTAAGTTTGCATTTCGAGCAAACTAATCCTCAGAGCCATCAAAACTACCTAGTTGTGTTGTTACTGGTGGAGCCGCCTATTCGGAGAGGAAAATAACCTAATTAGGCGAAATCTCTTACGGCCGCTCGGTTTAAAGACTTCTTTTGGATTTATAAGATCTATTAGTACCGTTGGTGGGAAACTAGATAATTACAGATTATTATTGGTTTTCGATTGATTTGATTGACTAACGGTTGTTGAACTTTGATTGCACCTAGTTTGTTTATGCTTGAGAATCTTCTCTTCTGATATAAGATTCACTTAAACTAGATCGAAGTTTCTACGGGAGATCTTTAGACTGTTTGTAGATCTAAAGACGTCTTGTGATAATCCATTGTTAACAGACTCCGTTCTGTGCATGATTGATCACAAGAGATTTGAGTTGATTGTGTGCAGGTGTTTATTGAAGATCTAAGAAGATTTGAAGACGAAAAAGATTTCTGATTTGGGTTCATAATCTTTGGTGTGCACAAAACTTGATTGGCTGGGGATCCAACTATAATCGGTTTATCTTTGTATTAATCTTGATTGATTAGTTGAGTAGATCGGCATCAATACGTTTCTTTGTGATTCGAAGTATTGATTGCAAAATCTTGACAAAGGAGTTTATTGGGATAAACGGAAGAGCCTTTTGTCAAACTCACATCACGTTGTTTGAAAAGAGTTGTTACCGAACAGATTTGCTGTTCCTTTACTGTTTTTAATACGAACCAAAGGAATTGTTCCAAGTGCGTGACTTACTGCAAGTTGGAGGCGCAGGTGATAGACGCATTTATGTGTCTAATATGTCTCAATTGTATATATTGTTAGTGTTCGGTTTTATATTTATTTTGTTATTTTATGTCTTTATAGGTATTTTTAGAGAAATAAGCTCTTGCGGCGAAATTGGCTCGAAAAGTGGTGTTTTACACCCCCAGGATAAAGTACTAAAGGCACCCCAAGGGACAAGTGTTATACGGACTCCAAAAGCGGATAAGGGGCGGTCACTGGATAAGAGGCACCCCCTTCTCCTTCACGTTCAAAAACATAAAAATGCGGGAAAATGATGTTTATCCCTGGCAGATTTTCAATCAGATTTTTGGAGTCATTTCAGAGAGACTAAAGGGATGGAATTGATTGGGATCATTCCTAGGACCCATATAAACGTGGTATGGTCTTTGGTTTCGACCAGAATTGGCTAGAATTCAAGTGTGGAGCAAAACAGGCGTGATATTCCCGTAAGATATTTTCGAAATTTTTGGTAAGTTTGGGAAGTTTTCTTGTGGCTTCTGTGTGCCTAACTTATTCTGGGACGTGAAGGAATGCTTCTGGTGTGTACAGCACGAGATTAGACGCGTAATTAATCTAAAAATGGAAATTATTCTTTTCCATGCATGGGAGTAAATGAGAATTATTTTGTGTAATTGACGCGTGATTTTCTGGCTTTTGGTGTATAAATAGAGTCACAAGGTTCCATAGAAGGGCGTAGAGAGTTTGGGGAGCGGAGGAGAGCTCAGGTTCGAGAAATCACGAGTTGCAGAAACTCGGGTTCTGCTGCTGCTGATGATGATGAACATCAAGAACACGAAGAACAAAGACCCGTCAAAGAAAGTCGTTGGAAACTGTCGCATTTACTTGATGGTTTGCAACACCTTTCAAGCGACTTCAGAATAGTGACTGCAACACTTTATTTCTATCGTTCATTTGCGACGATTTGCATGCGTCACAAAATCCTGTTTTTCACTATTTTCTCCATTTTCACCATTGTAAACACTTATTGAGCAAATAAAAAAATCTTTTGAGAGTGTCTATAATATGAGAAGCTAAACCCCAACATTGGGGCGATGGAGGAATTCTTATTTCACACTTGGGTAATTACATTTAATTCTTTTCATGACTTTTGCACTAATTTTAATTGAAATTATGATTTGAATTAATTAGTTGTCATTTGATTAGATGGGTCATGCTTAGCTTAGGTGATTTGATGTCCCATGCTTAACATTTATATCTAATATTTTGAGAATCTATCTTGGCAAAAATAAGAGTCACTTTATTTTATATATTTATTGAGCTATAATTGTTAAAAGAATTATTATTTGAACCTTAAGAAATGAATTTGGTGGAATCCTAAGCCCTGGTACCTCTCACACCATTTGTTAATAGTTTTTGTATATATATTTTTATTTAATCTAGAAACTCAAATCTTCACAAGTTTTAGAGTTCGAATCATTTTTACTACAACTTCAAAATCACATCAATTTTTGGCGCCGCCGACGCGGATTTGTTTTTAGATTTAGAGTTTTTATATTTTTATTCTTTTGTTCTTTTTTACGTTTCTTGGGTATTTGTCTTTTTGTTGCAGGTTTTGAATCAAAGAGGAATTGGAGACGAAAGACCTGGGGGATTAAAAGCTAGACAAAGCGAAAAGAACGGAGAAAAGACGAAGATATTTTATTTTTATTTTTATTTTTAATTAGATTTTATTTTTATTTTTAGATTTCATTTTTAGAAATTGTAAATAGGACTTTATTTTTGTAAATTTTTATTTTTGAACCTTTTTATTTTTATTTTTATTATTTTTGGGACATTGGACTTTAGACTTTAGTTTTTTTTTTTTTTAAACCCTACGGAAGGGTTATTAAATACAAAACTGTTTGCAGGGAAGGACGACGATTACGATATCGTCTCGGCCCCTCGTGTTCGTACACTGACACAGGAGTTAGTGGCCCGAGTCGACTACAACCGTTTCATCGCCCGTCTGGTACGGGAGGTAAGCTTCTAAACACCCGCGAATCCCCTGTCAGCGGGTTTACTGTCTTCCTTAAGGTGCATATATGTTGAGGTTTTGAATACGGACTTTAATTTCCTAGTAAAGGGCAAGGCCAGGCCATATAAGATAAGGGTTCGGATTTCATCACCGTTCTCTTCTTGCCCGCCTTAGGAACACAACCTACGCGAACCCAAGCTTAAAATACTGATTAGAACGAGACCGATAGGGTAACGAGCTTGTAGGAAAGTCATTTAAAGGGAAGTATTGGGTATCTTATTAGCTTAACTCAAAAGTTCCGGAAGATTACTGTGAGTCGACTAGAGCCGCCCTAACGGGAAACGTTGCCAAAGAGGTGGGGGTATCAAATCTCCTCTGAGCTTCCCCTACTTCTCTTCGACTCACTTTATTCGGATCGATCTAGAAAGGTTTGCTAAAACGATACCTAGTTGCCTTTTGGAGGAATATAAGCTGGTCTAGAAACAATCTAAGGGAGCCATCATGCTTTTTGTTTGCTAGATTCAATAGGTTTGATTTGGTCGAGTCAGCCTTGTTTGTGATTGTGTAGAATTCCTCTGTAATTTGTATTTTCGGGGTGATGAATCCTTTTCAGGAGATGCCACCTGAGATGACGTTACGAGACTATAAGCGTAGAAATTCTCATT